>CANTUR010000104.1:1285000-1927500 GCA_947683625.1 Mallotus nudiflorus | reverse complement strand
TCAAAATAAAAATTCTTTTTTTTGGATAAATCCATTATGAAACCTCAAAATTTTGATACTTTATTTGATTGAACCCTTCAACTTTTATTGTATTTTATTAAACGTTTAATTTTTTTTTATTTTCATATAAATTAAAGACAAATTTAACTAAAGTAATGAAATTGTGATATAAATTTTGTTTACTCTACCACAATTATAACGTTGGTGGCAAATTTTAACAGTAAATGTCTCATTAAAATTATCAATTGAAGAAAATAGTTTCCATTAACATTTTTTCTTATACCTTACTCTTATTTTTTTTCTTTCATTCTTCACAAAACATTTTTTTAAACCTTTCATAATAGCATATTTAGCAACAGTAAAACTAAATTATTATACAATTTTGTTTAATTTATTTTTAATTTATACGAAATAAAATATTAAGAGGGGTACAATTGAATAAAATGTAAAATTTATTATTATTATTATTATTCTCATTTCTTTTTAGCGAAGGAAGATTATTTACATTACATAACCCTTTTTTAATTTCCACAGAACGCTTTCTGTAACCTCTTACAATCAACCATGTAAGCAAAGCCATAAGCGAGATTCTTCAATGTTCCCTCATGTAACTCCAAATCCGACGTCGCAGTACTATCCGTAGAGAAGAACACTCGCAGCCCTCTAACAAACACCTCACGCGCCGTCGTTTCACAGCACAAATTAGTCATAACTCCCGTTATAATAACCTCCTCCACAGTTCCTATACCCGACAACCGTTCCTGGAGGCGCGTATTAGCAAAACAACTGTAAGTATTCTTCTCCACCACTTCACCTGCGCCCGCTGCTACTAGCTTTTCAATCTCCGGCATGAGCTGAGCTTCAACGGTGCCGTCTATGATCAAGTCATCCTTCCACCATTCACCAAGCATGCCATAATCGGCAGGAGACTTATGACAGTGGCGCGTGAAGAAGATAGGGATAGAGGCACGGCGGCAGATGTCAATGGTTTTAAGAAGGTTGGGGAGGATGAGTTCAACCACTGAAGAAAAATAATTCTGTGCATCAATCACTAAAAGAACAGAGGTTTTGGGGTTTGGGTTTCGTTTTCTGACCTCATATTTCTTGTACGATGATGATAACTTTAGTGACACAGAGGTTGCCATTTATTGCTTTCTAGAGGGAAAGAATCAAGAAACCATAGTATGGGTGGGTTTGCTTTAAATATTTCTTGAATTCTGATTCTATCTGCAATCAAGAATAATAAGAAAAGAACAAGAACATCAACATCAAAACCAACAGCATGTATTAGTTGATACTTATCTCATTAATTAAATAAAAAAGCCCAATGGTTTTAATGAATAAACCCATTAATCAGAAAGCCTTAATTAATAGCTGCAAGCATTTTTAAGGAAAAGTGTGGAGAGCACCTTCAAACACCGAAGTTTCATGATCAATATTCGCTTTTAATCTGCTGACCACATGTTAGGAAGTACACGTGGCGTAAATCAAAGGAGAAGACGCGCGAAGGTTCGGGTTGCTTCGTGGAGTTTCTAGGATGTTCTGGTGTTTTTATAAATAAAACAGAGTTAAGCCTACATGGTTAAGAGAGCGGAGAAAGTGCCTAAAGAAAATGTCGTATCTGTTGCCACATTTGCACTCAGGTTGGGCTGTCGATCAGGCTATTCTAGCAGAAGAACAGCGCGTTGTGATCATCAGATTCGGCCATGACTGGGACGACACCTGCATGCAGGTATTTTCCATGTAATTTACTCTCTTTATGTGCATAATTGTTGCTGTTCACTTTGTTTCTTGGTCTTGTAGTTGTAGGAACTGATATATTGGTTTCTTCTGAAGCCGGGGGCTCTTTTATATAGCTAATTTGTGATTGCAGAATTGTCAAGGGAAGCCAAAAATGGAATAACTGAGAGGTAAACATGTGTAATTGTTACGAATTGCTCAAAAGGGTACTTAACTACAAGGTTATGTAAGAAGAATCTGAATCTGATTTCAGTCTTTAGTTAAAGTGAATTTCTGTTTTTGGATTTTCAAACAATGGCGTTAAAATTTTTAGTTCCTGGATGTGTGTATTTGAAATTGTTGGCATAGTATTGAATTGAAGCTGGGCTCTGCCTGTAAAAGTTCTTACCATCTTTAGAATCAGTCTTGCTTGTGTAGTGGTACATGATTAGCATAACTTGTTAAACAGAAAAATATAATTTTCCATTAGTTGAATGACTGTAATGCTTGTCCGTCTTAAAAAAATTAACTTGTCTTTGATTCATTGCTTATGTGAAGTAATTATTAGGATATGCAGTTCGTTACACATAAAAATGTAGTTTTGGATGACTTGAGCGACCGTAATGCTTGTTCTTTTTAGTTCTTCAGCAAATTCATTTGTGATCGATAGTGGCATGAACCATGAGAGTATCAGCCTAAATGAGAAATGCATGAAACTTTACAGCCGCCTTTCCAATTAGCTCGAAACAGGATTCATGTGAAAAGTTGCCGTATGCAAATTGTTGATTACTGCTGAAGTCTAAGCTTTATGATCTTTAGCATGAGCCATTGTGTGAGGATGCTACTATAGGCAAGGAAAATTGAAATTGACTGTTATGAAGCCTATGACTGCGGGCGGTAGAGTGGCTGTTGGACAAATATTGCTTTTTTTTTTTTTTTTTGACAACGTGGGAGGGGAAGGGTGAGTCTCAAACCGGAAACCCCCCATTATGCCACAACCAACCTGGCAAACAGGCCAAAGCTTCGCGGGCAAATATTACTTGTTATGAGCATATTCTGTAGTGTGTATTGAGAAGCTAAGATATTTTACGTGCATCAGAACAAAGCTGACAGAATTTAGTTCTCCGGAAAATGCATCTTTTTCAAACGAACTAAGTAGCATAGATGTGGTCATGTGATTTGGGTTCGGTTGCTTACTGTGTGGTTTAATATGTTGTTTTAGATGGATGAAGTTTTGGCCTCTGTGGCTGAAAAGATAAAGAGTTTTGCTGTCATTTACCTTGTGGATATCACAGAAGTGCCTGATTTTAACACCATGTACGAGTTGTATGATCCATCAACAGTCATGTTCTTCTTCAGGAACAAGCACATTATGATTGACCTTGGAACCGGAAATAACAACAAGATCAATTGGGCACTCAAGGACAAGCAAGAATTCAACGACATTGTTGAAACTGTTTATCGTGGGGCCCGAAAGGGTCGAGGTTTGGTTATTGCTCCAAAAGATTATTCCACCAAGTACCGGTACTAGTTCTTGATTTGTAACTTATTAGAAGCTTGCAGCATCTGGAACAAACAAGATATTTGCACATAACTTGCTTTAAATTCAAAGATTAATTCTAATGTGCTTGTTAGCTAGGAGTTCATCCGGTAGCATTGAGAGAAGTGGTAATATAGCAGAATTTATTTAGTTGACATTGTAAGTATGTTTCATCTACTTCAAATTCTTGTCGAGCCAGTGCCTTAGTGGTATAAGATATATGGTGGTTCGAACAAATTGTATAATTAAGCATTTTCCGCAGTTATAAATGCTTGCAAAGTACTGACCTTAAAACTGACATAAAATCATTCAACTAAAGACCAGAACACTCAGCAGTTCAAAAACCACAACCTTTTATATGCACTAAAGACAAAGCAATACAGCGGTGAGACTAATCGACTAAAGTAAAGTCTTTAACTATTATTTACGAGGGAAAAAAAATCAAGTGATTTAATGTTACTTGGGAGAAGGCTTTGATGTGGCTATGGCAGATTGTGTCACTTGTTGTATTTCTGTTCTTCACCACTACTAAATCCGGGAATCAGAAATTGCTTCCTTGACGACTTGGATCACGCTACAAATATTTGACTACACTACATAGCAACCTTCCTGGGTCAAATGGCATTAAGTTCCACATTATGTGTATAGAGGAATAATGTACCTGAACAAAATCAATCATAAAAAGCTGGAGCATATGAGCCATCTGCCACTCTATGGATTCAAAGCCAATTGTCATAGGATATAGTTGACGATCCAATGCTGAAATTTTTGAATTAACAAAATGGGAGTAACCAAGATTGAATTCTAACCTCTTTATAATTAACAGGACGATAGATGAATGAGTGAGTAAATTTTAAAATTTTTAATTATTGATACCATCTAGAATGTTCCCACCTAATTAGGGGTCATCCACCCCCCTAATTAGGAACACATGGACAAAGGAGAAGACAGATTTGTCCAAGGAACTACCTCAAAGAGGAATCCTAACTGAAATAGGAATACTCTCCCACAAGGATTCCTATTCCTCCCAGGTTTGAGTATCACTATATATAACACCATGTACCCCTCATTAGAGGACATCTTATCTCATTCACACATACTCAAGCTATCTTTCAGCCACCCATTTTCTATTCTCTAACTTAGGCATCGGAGTGTTTGTGGGGATTCCTCCCACCTCTCACCTTGCCCTCTACTCAGTGCTTTGCAGGACGCTCAGCCCAGAAGTCCCGGAAACCAGTTATCAAGTGGCGTCGTCTGTGGAAAACTTCTTGGGAAAAGTCATTCATTCACTTGCTAAGTTAAAGACACTTTCACCATAACTTCCAGTCCACCTCCGGCCCAAATTCCTGAGGGCGGCACTAATCCTTCCGCACCCATCCTTTCGACTGACCTTTCAAGCCCTTTCCTAGTAATAATACCACCACCTACCTTGCAGCTTGTTGGGGCCACATCCGGCCATACATCTTTACCTCAGGAAAATACTCCGAGATACCCGTCCTTGGGAACAGATCTCCCACATTATGCTTCGCTGCAGCACTATAGATCAATACCCTCAATACCTTTTCCAAGCCTACTAGAAACACCAACAATAACCACTCCAAACCTAAACACAGTAACCCAAACACTCGGCCTTGACCAAGTAAGCAAAGACGCCATGATAAAAAATATTCAGGCACAAAATTACCCTGATGCAACAACAGCTAAGCACTATAATACAGAGCGAGCATACTGAACTAGCTCCAAATAATGATAATGCAGCACCCCGACAGGCTCCAAGGACAAGCACATGGAAGGGTAAAACACCGGAAGGGGAGTGTAGTTCGTCCATCCCAGCTCTCGATGATTCAAAATTAGCACAAAATGTTGAGGAAGCAATGAACAAGGCCCAGACTAAACCTAGAAAGGAAGAAGAATGGGTGATGGATAGCAGAACTCCGTTTTTCAGCAGAATAATTCAAACAGAGATTCCTAGTAAGTTCAGAATCCCACAGCTCGATCAGTACGATGGGACAGGAGACCCTATTAGTCACATATCTGCTTTCCTAACAAAAATGCTGCTCCAGAATGTGAACGATGGAATCATGTGCAGAGTCTTCCCAAGTACACTCACAAAAAGCGCCCAAAAATGGTTTCATTGGCTTCCGGAGAATACTGTCACTTCTTTTGAAGACTTAGCCGAGCAGTTTCGTATCAAATTTATCATCAATATCCCTCATGCGAAAAATATCAATGACCTCCGGGTGTGCCGGCAGGAAGCTGACGAGTCTCTACGGAGTTACCTCGACCGTTTCAATAAAACAGCCATGCAGATTGAGCACCTCGTTGATGAAGTCGCCATAGAAGCTTTAAAAAATGGCACTAGACTCGGCAAGCTAAAAGACAAATTAACGACTAAAGAACCGAGTACCTTTGTCGAAGCAATGGCGATAGTGGTCCGGATGATAAAGATGGACGAGGACAAGAGGATGCGTCGGGAAGAAGATAGGCCACCAACTAGAGATGAACGGCCAAAGCAGAGATGAGTAAGCTTCCCAAAAATAAATTTCAGAGTTCCGACAAATAGATTTGATAGGGAAGCAGATAGATATACACCCCTGAACACTTCTCAATCAAGGATCCTCATGTGGGTCAGGCAGAATGGAGTGAAAATTATGCCAGCCAAAAGAATTAGCCCAAGCCGGAGATTTACTCGTGATAGAAGCCAGTACTGCGAGTACCACAGGGAATACGACCATAACACAGAAGGTTGTAGAGAACTGAAGAGTGCCATAGAAAAACTAGTGCAGTGGGGAAAGCTTGATAATTTCACTGATGCACCAAGGAGATGCGAAAACATGGAAGACCATGACTGTGACAAAGCCGAGACAAAGAAAGCTAGGAAAGAACCGATCAGAATGATTAACATGATTGTGGGAGGAGAAAACACTGGGAAACGATTAAAACGCAGTAGAGGAAAAACGATACCCGGTAAAAGTAACAACATTCTTAACTCGGAAGACAATTCGCCTATACATTACCCTCATAGTGATGCCCTAGTGATAACCGCACGCATAAATAAGTATCGAGTCAAAAGGCTATTGGTCGATAATGAGAGTGCTATCAATGTTTTATCTTGGAATACGTACAAAGCTATGGGCGGCTCCATCACCAACTTAACTGCCATCCAGAACCCCATCACTAGTTTTTGTGGAGGAACAGTGCAACCAATGAGTATTGTCAATCTGGATCTAGAATTCGAAAACTAAGAGGATGAGGAAACAAAAACCGTCCGGACCCCATTCAACGTGGTAGACATACCACTAGCCTATAATGGGATAATAGGGCGATCGGCACTTTATGAAGCAGATGCAGTCACCAGCATCTGACAATTAACCATGAAAATCCCAGTCAAAACGGGGACCCTTACTATCAGGGGAGATCAGCAGATGGCCAGACAATGCTATCAGATGACCATGAAATCTCTGGCGGAAGCTTTTCATTTGGAAGCATGGGAAGTTGAGAAGCAAGGCGCTAATCCACAACCAGTGGAAGATACGGAGACATTGCAAATCAAGGGAAGAAAATCCGTGAAAATCGGTAATGCCCTTAATCAAGATATGAAAGACACATTAAGGAATGTCCTTATTAGACACTCGGAAGATTTTTCTTCTCAAGCTTCTGAGATCATCGGCGTGGACCCGCGAGTTTCCTGTCACAGCCTAAATATCAAACCAGGGGCCAAGCCAGTAGCACAGAAGAAAAGAACTTTCGCCTACGAAAGACAAAAGATCATTGCCGAGGAAACATCGAAGCTTCTAGCAGCCGGATTCATTAAAGAGGTTACTCACTCGGATTGGGTAGCAAACTTAGTACTCATCAAGAAAGCAAACGAGAAGTACAGAATATGTGTAGACTACACCGACCTCAACCAGGCATGCCCCAAAGACAGCTACCCGTTACCAACGATTGATCAGCTCGTCGATTCCATGGCTGGTCATGGCCTGTATAGCTTCGTGGATGCAGCCCAAGGTTATCACCAGATCCCCATGAAGAAAAAAGACCAGGAGAAAACATCTTTCATCACACACAAAGGGCTGTATTGTTACAGGGTGATGCCCTTCGGACTGAAAAATGCCGGAGCCACATACCAAAGAATGATGAACCAAGTCCTTCAGAGCCAGATTGGGACCAGCATGGAGGTATATGTGGATGACATCATCATCAAAAGCAAACACTCTGAGGACCACCCAGCGGACGTGGATCAAGTCCTCCAGTTATTAAGCCAATCCAAGATCAAGTTGAATCCTGATAAATGTGTCTTCAGAGTTCAAGTCAATAAATTCCTAGGGTTCATGATTTCCCACTGAGGCATTGAAGCCAACCTAGAAAAAATGGAAGCCATACTCAATATGGCCGCACCAAAGAGCATCCGGGATATACAAAAGCTAAACGGAAGAATAACCACACTAGGGCATTTTATTTCTTGCTCAGCTAGGCGATGTCTACCATTATTTCGAGCTCTCAAAAGTTTCGGCAAGTTCCAGTGGTCTGCTGATTGCCAAGCAGCATTTGAAGACATCAAAAGATTCTTATCTTCCCCACTATTAATCAGCCGTCCAATACCGAACGAGACCTTATACTTATACCTGTCCATTGGCCGAGAATTTATCGCTTCAGTACTAATAAGGGAAGAGGGAAGCCAGCAAAGCCCTATATACTATGTCAACAAGATGCTCCGAGGACCTGAAGTCCGATACCCCGTGCTAGACAAGTTAGCCTTAGCTGTGTTCCATACTTCTCGAAAGCTTCGTCACTACTTCCAAGCTCATCATATTGTGGTCCGATCCCATTTCCCACTGCACAAAATATTACAGAGACTAGAGACTTCAGGCAGGCTAGTGCAATGGTCGGTCTTACTCGACGAGTTCGATATTGATTACGAACCTCGACAGCAGATGAAGGCACAGGCCTTAGCAGATTTTGTATAAGAAATGGCTCCAGAAGATATAACCTTGACCAAAATGCCAGAATGGAAGCTCTATGTCGATGGAGCATCCTCAGCTCACAGTTTCGGAGCAGGAATAATCCTCAGGGGACCACATAAAGTTCATATTCAATACGCAGTCTGCATAGAGTATAACACCACCAACAATGCGGTTGAATACGAAGCACTCATTACAGGGTTGAAGCTAGTAGTGGAAGTCAGGGCCGAACACCTTATTATACACTCAGATTCCCAACTAGTAGTTAACCAAGTCAGCAGAGCATTTCAAGTCAAAGATGCCTGCATCGCCAAGTATGTAGACAAAGCCATGCAACTTTTGCAACACATCGAGCAAGACGGAGGCCAATGGAATATCGTTCAGATTCCCAGAGAAGACAACCATGAGGCCGATTACCTTGCTAAATCCGCAGCCGAGAACAGTCAGGCATTTAGGGATATGGATTTCACTGAATCACTCACCAATCCCAGCACAGAGGACAATGAAATTTTCATAACACAAGCAGTCTCGGAATGGATACAGCCCATCATCCAATATCTTGAACATGGCATACTTCCGAAAGATAAGCTACAAGCTCGGAAACTCAAAGCCAAAGCAGCACACTATTCTGTCCACCGAGGGGAGCTCTACCGAAAATCCCTCTCACACCCTTGGTCGAAATGCGTTTCCCCAGAGGAGGGAAATTACATACTAAGAGAAATCCATGAAGGAATCTGTGGTGCACACGAGTCCCACTATTCGCTCACTAGAAAGGCCCTGCTCCAGGGATATTACTGGCCTACCATGTCCAAGGATGCCCAGCAACTAACACAATCATGTCACCAATGCCAGCACCACGCCCGGCTTAGCCATAAATCTTCTCTGCCTTTGCATCCCATTGGAAGCCCATGGCCTTTCGCCGTGTGGGGGATGGACATCTTGAGTCCTTTTCCTCTATCTACCTCACAGAAAAAGTTCTTAATCATGGCCATTGACCATTTCACGAAATGGATAGAAGCAGAAGCAGTCCCAACCATCACAGAAGCCCGGATACAACACTTTTTCTGGAAAGAAATCATTTACAGATTCGGCATCCCCCACACCTTAATTACAGACAATGGCAAACAGTTCGACAACCATAAATTTAGAAGTTTTTGCTCAGACCTTGACATAAAACTGCGCTTCACCTCAGTAGCTCACCCGCAGACGAACGGACAAACTGAGGTCACAAACAGAATCCTCATGCAAGGGTTGAAGAAAAGACTCGATAATAAGAAAGGGAACTGGGTCGAAGAGCTGAACAATGTAATCTGGGCATATAGAACCACACCCCGATCATCCATTGGGGAAACGTCGTTCAGACTAACTTACGGTATGGATGCAATAATTCCAGTAGAGGTGGGATCCCCAAGTTACCGGGTAAGCCAAGACCTCGACCATGCCGTCAATAACGTCAATGCACGAATATGCCTTGACATACTAGAAGAATGAAGAGAACAAGCGGCAGCAACAGCAGAGGCACATCGGCAAAGGATAACTCGGTACCACCATCTGCATAAAGCAATAGAGAATTTCAAGACAAGTGACTGGGTACTCAGAAGAGTAGATATAGGTAAAGGCACCTTCGGTACCGGCAAGTTAGGTCTTAATTGGGAAGGTCCTTATCAGATCTCAGAATGCACAACAAAGGGGGCGTATAAACTAAGAGAGAGGGGAGGCAAAGAACTACCGAGGTTCTTGAAATCAAACTCCCTCAGAAAATATTATCAGTAATCTTGTATACGAGCACATAATTTGATTCAATGAAAACTATCTTTATTGATCAAAGAATATCTTTTACAGCTGATTGTTAAAAAAAAAAAAGAGAGAGAGATACATAAAACCTATCTACTATAGTATCTCTATGCCCGGACCCCCCGACCCTGAAACTGAGGGGGAAGCATCATTAGTAGCCTCTGGATTCTTGCCAGACCCAGCTATCGCAATAACCTCTTCAGACTCCCTTACAACAAAGGAACTGGCCTTTCGACGGGCGTCATCCTCTGTAGCAAGCCTTGCCAGATCGACTGGGGTTATCCGATCTAAAGCCCCCAGATCCAATCCTGAGTCTTGAGAGAGCAGGATCCTTTTGCATTTTGCCCGGTATGCCTTGAGAAACCCCCCTACCATGCTCTGATATGCTTTCTTATCATTGGCACAAGATTTCTCAAGCTCAGCTAGCCTCTCATGAAGTCCAGCAATCTGAAGATCCTGCTCCTCGATCCTCCTTGTCAACTGAGCCTGGCTATGTTCCAGCTCGGAAACCTTCTTCTGATTCACCTCCGTGTTAGATTTAGCCTCTACATAGCTTGTCTGGCAGTGCTCCAGAGCTGCTTTAGCGCTATCGAGTTTTTTCTCAAAATCTATGGCAATCGTCCCCACCTCCGTTTCCTTCAAGCTGTACTGGCTCTTCAAATAGAAGTACTGATCCTTAGCCAGCAATAGGGCCTAAGTCATCTGCTAAAAATAACTAGACAATTTAGCCAAAACCCCACCACAAAAAGTTATATCAAAAACCAGAAACTTCATTACCTCCAGTGATTGACCGATCATAGAATCGAGCAATCCGTCTGGCCCCTCGTCCGACCAACGCTGCATGTCTCCGGGCAACTGCAGCGACTCAGTGTACTGGTCTCGTACTTGAATGTTGGAGATGCTCAGGGGCTTCATCTTTTTCAATATCCAGCCGCGCATATCCGGACAACCAGATAATCGGGGCCGTTGGACATAAATCTCTTCGTCTAGCCCCTCCGCATCTGACTCTGCTTCTATCAGCCGCCTTTTTCATCATCTGATCCGCTCCGGCCGCTCACCTTCAATTGTTGCTTTACCCTTTGGGTCGGCAGGAACAACCTCCGGAGCAGCGGGAGCCTCAGCTGGAGGAGAAGGATAATCTCGGCACTCCTCCACTGCAACTGGCTCATCTACTAGGGAAATTTTGCCCGTAAAATCAAAAAAGTCAGCCATCTACAGACGGAAAGATAAGATTAGTTAGACAAAACAAAACTCAAAACAAAAATCATACCAGAGCAATGGTCGCGACTTGGACAGACTCTCCACAGATATCTCCGGGATGCATCCTCTACGGATCGAGCTTCAGCGAGTCCGTCTAGATGTAGCCGCAAAACTAATTCCGTATCCGGATCAGAAAGTTTCGCTGGACGGGTCACTTTGTGACACTCGTCCGACCACATCCTCCGGACATCCAGGAAGTCCGATTGATGCTCCACGATAAAAAAATGGTATCTCCACTTCTTGTGAAGATCCGGCAGTTTAACGAAAAGGGAATGATTTGGTACGGCAGAAAGGGAGAACATCAGCTCTCCCTTCTTCCTAGTTAGCCTGTACAGATACCGGAGGACGTCTAGATTGGGAATCCTACCCTCCTCATGCATCAACTGGATAAACCCGGTCAGTATCCGATAACTATTCGGATGAAGCTGACCAGGTACTATCTTATTTCTATTAAGGAAATTCTTGATAAAAGGATCCAAGGGAAATTTCAAACCCCCCTCTAACTGGTCGAAATAGACCACTAATCTACTTAGCCCCAATATAGGAGTATGGGCCCTAAACCTTCTATCTACGGTGTGAAGGGTGTAATCGACGGGGATGCAAAACTGCCACCGGTACCACCCTAGCAATTCACTATCTACATTGGACACAAAGAGGTCAGAGTTAATCTCTTCCCGAGGAGCCATAGTAAAGAAGGGAACGAAAATCTAATGACAAAAAAGGAGAGGGGCAAAAAAGAGAAGGAAGAAATGATGAAAGAATCACCTGGCAACCTCAAACGAGAGTTATGGCAGGAAGGAATAAAAATGGTGGATGCAGTAGAAACGCAGCAAAAACAGAATGAAAGAGCGAAAGAAAGCAAAATGTGCCAGTTAGCAAACGTAACAGTATTTATAGAGACATGGAAGGACCTGGAAGCACGCCATTAACTGCCCCCATTATTACTACGCTCCTCCCTAGATTACCAAGGGCCTATTGGGCATAAAAAAACCCATTAGGCGAAGAGTCGCAATGATGGCTGTACGAGCGTTTCGATCACTGACACACGAAACGACGCATCAACCAGAGTTGAAATGAAGTCACCCTGTGATTGGCCCACTCACATTTTCAAATGGGTCGCTCCATTAAGCGAACCGGGAAATGCTCCAAGCACCACTCCCAGACCATTCCATATAAAGTCCAGTGACTGAAGTTGGCACCCTCAGGTCGCTTCCGTAGTACTGAGGATCCAAGCATGTAAGCCTCGCGCCCCTGTGCCGAGCATCTAAGTCTCGCTCACATAAAGTCCAATGACTGAAGCTGGCACCCTCAGGTCACTTCCGTAGTACTGAGGATCCAAGCATGTAAGCCTCGTGCCCCTGTGCCGAGCATCTAAGTCTCGCTCACATAAAGTCCAGTGATTGAAGCTGGCACCCTCAGGTCGCTTCCGTAGTATTGAGGATCTAAGTATGTACCCCAGTTCTGCAGATTACAATTCGATAACAAATCAACCAAAAATACTCGGCACCAAGCTCTGCTTATTGCGATGAAGGTTGGCCACCTCAGCTTACTTGCATCTTATCACCTGTATAGAGGCACCACTGCATCTTACTCGGAGGCGACGGACATAAATGTCTGCATACTCCAGGGGGGGGACTCTTGATACCATCTAGAATGTTCCCACCTAATTAGGGGTCATCCACCCCCTAATTAGGAACACATGGACAAAGGAGAAGACAAATTCGTCCAAGGAACTACCTCAAAGAGGAATCCTAACTGAAGTAGGAATACTCTCCCACAAGGATTTCTATTCCTCCCAGGTTTGAGTATCACTATATATAACGCCATGTACCCCTCATTAGAGGACATCTTATCTCATTCACACATACTCAAGCTATCTTTCAACCACCCGTTTTCTATTCTCTAACTTAGGCATCAGAGTGTTTATGGGGATTCCCCCCACCTCTCACCTTACCCTCTGCTCAGTGCTTTGCAGGACGCTCAGCCCAGGAGTTCCGGAAACCAGTTATCAATTATAATGACAAATTATTTAGCTTAATATTAAATATTAAGCAAGATTTCAAGAATAAATTTATTATTTTAACCGTGTGCATCCCCACAATCTAACAATCAAGCAAACTCAAAATGCTGGATGAATGTCTACATTGTTAGTTGTCCGAGCTAGTCCAACTGCTTGAAGACAACGACCCCTTTCTCTTTTGAATGCAACATTGCTCCTTTTCATATATGCTTTAAAAAAAAAAAAATTCATTAACGAATAATAATTGATATTCATTCAATCTTTCAACTTGGCCATGACTACTGAAGTTTCATATAGGCAAAGAGAAAATGACAATTCATGCAACAAAAAATATGAAAGGACAAAGCAACCATCCAAATTCAGATTCCCAATTGGAAAAATAATGTCGAAATTAGACAAAAATGCATTCAGTATTAATTAGTAGACTCCAAAATTAATAGCTCCAACATAAAATATCATTACCTTCTCTTTTTTTTTTCTTTTCTGAAATTAAATGTTTTTTTATCACTTAAAGATTTTTATTTTTATTTTTTTGCGAAGTCCCTCACAATACCCGTGAGAGCAGTGTAAACAGTTCTTGGTCCTTACTGTACTATTAGATAGAAATTTCACACAATATATATAACTAATATAGTAGTAATAGTAATAATAGTAATAATATTAGAAAATATAATAGATAATAAAATAGATAGTTAAGATATTAAGATAGATAGATATAATATGATATATATAAATATATATATAGAGATTATTTCGGTTGTAATGTTTAATTGTTAAAAGAAAAAGAAAAATCCATAGCCCGTGAACTTTAATACCTCTATTTGTTTTGTAAGATTAAAGGGGTAGAAAGCAGCAGGAGAAGTCAAAATTTTAATATAGCCTAGTGGAAGGTCTTAAAAAAAAAATTTGCTAATGGTCACATGACAACAGTTATGAAGATTTTTATACTTAAGTGTGTTACCCACTAATGCAATTTGAATTTTGTGCAAAAAAGTATTTATTTTTAACTGAAAAGGGGCATCCACTATTGTTGATTACATTCAAACTCAAATTCAATCTACCAAGATCTTTGTTAGTGTTTTTATTTTTTTTCAAAAACAATGCTGAATTTTTTGCTTATATAAATTTGGCCCAACGATAAAAAAAAAATTTCAAACTTTTTTTTTATAAATTTTTTACTTTATCAAAAAAATTTTAGATTTGGTAATTTTAGCGTACTTTTATTTTCTTTAATTACAATTATAGTTAATTTAATGTAATCGATTTCAGTTACTCATCTTTAACTAATGGGACGCTATGTAAGTTAAAAATTCATATTATTCAAATTTAGAAGATAAGAAAAAAATAGAAACTCATATCATGAATGTATCAAAAATTTATTCATTTTAAAGCTTGTAATACTCATAGTGCAATGATGGAATAATTGAAACGAGAAAAAAAAAAGCTTATTTTTTCTAGTAATGAATTTTTAAAAAGAAATACTGAAATAATATTTTGATTTAAAGTTGTAATACATATAATTTATATCAAATAAGTTGTTAAAAAAATTTTATCTCGCTTATAATTTTATTTAATTTAATAAATTTTAAATATCAATATTTTAAAAGAATAAAAGAAGCAATAATAAATAAAAATTATGCTCAATTGGGCCTTTTTTTTTTTGAAAAAAAAAAATAGCCGAATAAGAGTGAACTGGTAATAGCGGCAGATGAAGAAGTCCAAGATAGGGCCAGAGAAAAGAAAGAAAACAAAGTGCAACAACCAAAGGTAGACCCCATTTTGAGGTACCTATAATTTCACTTCACAACAAAACAGACCGGACCCAACGAAGGTATGGCCCACAATTCCCGCGTAAACTAAAGTGAAAACATTATTGTTATTATCATTAGCAATATAGAGATTGGATTAATGTTTTATTAAAGCAATTCAACAATGACATGATAAAACCTTTCACATTAATAAAACAAAAATTGTGTTAAGTGCTTTCGCCTCGTCAATGCCTCAAAATTCGGCCGTGAAGAGAGGCTTGTGTTGGGTAATAAAATGATGGAAAATCTAAAACATTTCTAATTAATATACCATAAACCCATTAGTTGAAGGTTCTTATTTTGAGAATTTAATTAATAAAAATGAAAAATAATAAGATTTTTTTCGTGTACAAAAGAAGATATGAGGTTATATGAGAAATCATCATTGAGAATCACTTTTAATGTATTAACTAGGTTGATTAATGTGTTACTAATCAACCTAATATTATATAACTCAAAAAACCACCCTTGAATTTTAAGATTAGCATAAGAAAAAATAATAAAAAGACATAACAAGGACTTAACTTCTAAAACTAAACAATTTAATTTAAAAAATTAAAAATATAAAGATATGTTTAAATGCTTTCCTTCTAATCTTATCTAATATCATCTCTTTATCACTTTAGATAACTAATTCCAAAAACAAAGGGAATAAACAAAAGTTAAAAACTAGAACTTCTAGTTAGAGGAATCAAAAGATTCCATAATTTGTTTTATATTCTTTACAATCTCCTAATAAAACTTTCTCTAATCTAAAATCTCCTAAAAAAAACTATTATTAGGAAAAAAAAAAGAAAAAGAAGGTCCATTACTCACCACATAATATCATATTCATACATAAACATTATATTATATGGAGTAAAAAGGACAAAGTTGTAACAACTTGGCATCTTTTTCTATCTCAAGCTCTCAAATCCTTTCTCTTTCCTCACGCCATTCTTCGACCCACCTGTATATTCACATGATTACAAATTAAAACCAATGTGTCAAAAACACAAAGAAATCATACAATATATCTAAAAAAATATTAATTTCTATCAACAAGAAAAAAAAAAAAAAAAAAATATATATATATATATATATTCAGGATAAGCACAACAAAAAGAACAACACAAAATTAAACTAGAAGTACTTAACAAATTGTAGTATTTTTTAAACACCACACAAGACGAGTTGGTGAAGGAAAGTGGGAATTCGATTGGAGATCACTCAAATTCTGGTATTTCATATGGTACATTTAAACATTAAATTTTCTTGGGAATTTTCTGGAGAAAGAGACAAAACATTAAAAGAAGAAAAATACAAAATAAAGAAAAAGAAAAAGGAAACAGACTCGAGCAATCAGTTTCTGAAACAATTTATATATAAATATAAATATATATATATGTGTAGCCATTGAACGTTACTGAAAATTGTCAGTCTGTGTAACATTAGGTACGTTAGGAACGTTAAAGAAGACAAATCTAGCTTCAGTTTCCTGTTTCTCTTTATCTACTCTAAGAACCCATAACAGAAATCGATCCATGTACCCAAACAAGTATCAAGAAACTGATAAAAAAAACTATAATTAACAAGAACAGTATTGTGTTATAGAAGAGAAAATTAATTAATTAATTAATTAATTAACAAGAAAAGATTAGTAATATGTACGTGTGTTTACCTTGAGGCTTGCAGTCTGGAGGGTATTCAAAAAGGGATAAAGAGAGTTGTTTATGAGCAACACCAATGTCGAAGAGTATGAGACCTGATCTCGGATCATCAACAGTGATGTCTTTAACAGGTAACCAAAGAAACAGTTCCTCTTGAGTTAAACCAACAACACCTGAGAGACTTCTGAAGGTGAGATTTGCCCTAACAACACTCTCAAAGAACACTCTGTTCTCAAATTTTGCTAAGCAAGGACCATCAAGAAACACTTCAAGATAGCCATTTTGATCGGAGAATGTGAAGGATTTAACCTCTTTAGGTAGGAGACCAGCTGGTAACCCTTTTGAAATGAGGAGGTCATGGATAGAAGAGGAAAAGGAGAGCTGTGGGAAGATAAAGAAAAAGATGGTGATCATCAAGAAAATTAAGCTTTGAGAAAAGGGTGGTGTCGTTTTACGGTTAAAGATTATTATGGCCATTGTTGCTCTGGTTTTTTTTTTTTTTTTTTTTTTTTCTTGAAGATTAAAAAGAAAGAGGGGTTTAAGGGATGGTTTTTAGATGATGGAAAGTGGAAAGACTGTTTAAAAAAAAAAAAAAAAAGTTGGGATTGGGATATGAGGATTTTACTGAATTGCCAATGGTTTTGGTTCTTGTTCTTGTTTGTTGGGTAGCTGGGCCAAAAGGGTTGTTTGATTTTTTAGGACTTCATTATTTTTTGTAAAGTATCAAATAATGATCCTTGGTTTATTATAATGAGTTTTATTAACTTAAGTGAATTATTTTGAGATTACTCCTGGTTGGGATTGCAACAGAAGTTCAAATGGCAGGGCGCTACTTCCTTAGGTAAAAAAAAGTTAATGTAAACTTGTTTAAAGTTAGACTATTCTGATTACGGGGTTGATATTCTTTTGATGTGGGGTTTAGATTCCTTCCCCTCCCCTCTTCATCTCTACAATTAAAAAAAAAAAAAATTAATTTTGATATAATGCATTCTAAATTTTTTATATTTATCATTTTTTATCTGTACAACACATCCACATATAATTTTATCATTTTTACATTTTGAATTTGTTCAAAATGTAATTTTAAAATCCTATTAACACACATGACATTGAAATAATAAATCATCACATGGCATATTTGAAGAGTTTGACAAAAAAAATTTTAAATAAAAGTATCAAACTAGCAAAAAGTGATAAGTATAGAGGTAACAGATGTATTATGTCATTAAATTAATATGAGTTTAAATGTTAAAATAATAAAAATATAAGTTGAGGTGTCACACTAATAAATTATGATATGACTACATATTTACTGTACCAATTGCTTTTTAATGTATTTTTTTTTTTGGAGTGATTTGGACATATGCCTTGCTTAATTTTAAGGTATCACTCGCTCAATCAATTAGTTTTGCACCATTTGAGAGCAAGAAATGTTCACCATCAATAATATTTGAAATTATCTTATTATTTTTAGTTCATATGGATTTAATTTAATAAAATATAAAATAATAAAAATAATTACTAGTAGTAATAAAATGACTTTTCAAGATTTAATCCATTTCAATATCTCAAAGTTAAAAAATAAATTTGAGTAAATTGAATAGTGATATTTAATTTAAATTCAAATAAAATGAAAATTATATGTACATATAATTAAATATATATCAGTATCAACACAGTTTTGCATTTTATATATATTTGAAACATTTTCTTACATGGACTGAAATTTTTTTATTTATATGATTTTCTTCGAAGGTATTTTTTTTTATAATAAAAATAATTCTATTGATTAAAACTAGCAATATATCAATAAAAACATAATATGAATTTGTTAAAAATCATAGAGGATGAAATAACACTCAGGTTAATAGTATAATTAATAGGTTTAAAGCCTACAAATTTGATAATATTATAGTAACTAGAATACTTATGACTCTAGTTTTACAATATACTGACGATCATAATATGATTCATTATTTTTATCTGATTGAATATATTATATCTGTTTGAATCGTCCACAAAAAAAAAATTACAACAACACGGAAAATAAAACATCATAATAAGACGATGAAAATTAAATCTCGCAACAAAATGATAAAATCATGAAAAATAAAATAAAATTTAAATTTATGTGAAATAACCACTTATTTAAAAGTAAATCAATAAAAAGATGTGTAAATGAGTGATTTTAGATTAATAATGGCAAAAAAATAACTTTTTTTTTGCTTATGGTTAAAAAAAAAAGAAGTGAAAATTGAATGAGAAAGGGGACTTCGAAAGCATATGTTGGTTAGTAATGATAAAATATTTTTCAAATCTCACCCCATAGCTTAATTGCTTGGATTGGTATCTGTATCTATTTAGTAATGTCTAATACTATTATTTTCCTCAAAAAATAAAAACAGTTTAATACTATTATTTTCCTAAAAAAAATGTCTAATACTATTTAATATGTAATTTACATGTTTAATTTTTTTTTTTAAAGATAATGTCTAATACTACCACTATTATAAAGGCATGAACATTTTTAAACAATTGTTGTTATATATATATATTTGTTTTTGAAATAATTGTTGTTATATTAGTATTCATTTTTACAATAACTTTTAAATAATATATATTTTATATAAATTATTATTAATAATACATGTTATTTAGTATTAACAATTTATTCTATCTATATTTTAATAATTTGTATATTTTATAATATAAAAACTAAAATAAATTATATATTTGATAAATATTTTAACAACGTGAAAAAGAAACTAGCAATATGTAAAATATTGCTTAAGTAAAACTGCAAAATTAGAATTTAACATTTTATTAAGTAATATTTGAAATTTTAAAATAGTATATAATTGTGTTGTAATAAACTACTTAAGTTAAAAATTTTTTTATCTAATTTAAAATCATAAAAGAATATGGCAAAACTATTTTTTTCAATTCTTACAAATTAAATGTGTTTTTTTATCCGATAACTTATTTAATATTCATTTTTATGTATGAGAAATAGATATAGTTTAATATTAAGCCATTTGAAAGTGAGCACTATCATCTAATACTAAACATGTGTTTAGTGTAAATAAATTTTATAAAATTTTTATAAAATTTATTTAGAAAATTAAGTGAATGTGTTTATTTTAAATGAAAATTTGTAATTTTTTTAATTTTTAATTCTATGAAATCACTTATTATTAATCAATTTTTAAAAAATATACATTAGAATTTTCATTCATTAAATATAAAAATACATTTTCATGAATAAATAATATAAATAAAGTACAATAAAAAAATATCGAAATAAACTCTCACTTAAAATGTGAAATTGTTTGTTGTTTTTTGTCAATTGCATTGATAGAGCTAATTTGAATTGTCACTCAGTGACTCGTTCGATAATTTTTATTCTCCACTCCGTAGGGTTGATTGATTGTAAATTAGCTTTATAGTCTTTAATTGAGTCCATCTATAGAAAGATTAACAAAAGTTTTATAATAAAGACAACTATAAACTTTGTAAAACATAATCAAAAAAATTATGTAAAGGAATTAATTTTATGAAGGAAGATTCAAAATTAAAAAAATAAAAAATTCAAAGATCTATATTTGTTCAATGCAAGGAAATAAAAGAAAACATATAAAAATTAAAAAGAACAATTAAGAATCACTGTCGTGTAAGAGATAATTACCGGTGGTAAAAAATTAAAGTATTAAAGTATTCAATAAAAAAATCTAGAAAGAAAAGACCACTAGAATTGTTTTAACAAATGAATTAATTTTATAAAATATTCATATAAATCAAATATATTTCATTAATAAAAATTTATTTAAAAATAAAATAAATTTTTTTAGTAGAATTGAATTAATTAAGAGTATAAAAATACTTATCATCAAAATAAGACTTTCTTCAATTATTAACAATTTAATATGTTTTTCATCCGATAACTTCTTTAATATTCAATTTTACGTATGAGATATAAATATAACTTCATAGCCATTTAAAAGTGGGCACTATTATCGAATAAAAAGAAAATGCTTAACATTAAAATAAAGATGCTGATATCCTATATCAGTATCTTATTCTAATAAGAATTATATTCTCCCAAAAAAGATGATTACTTGAATAAGAAAAAAAGTTTAATAAGAAAGTTTATTTCAATTAGGAAGATTATTCAATAAAGGATAGTTTTCTTCTCTCCTAAACAAGTAAATCCTACAAGTTTAAGGAATTATATTATTAAGAGGTTTAAACATTACTTTCTCCTATAAATACATTTCATAACATCTCATATCATTTATTCTCATATTCTCATTCTCATTTTCACTCATCTCCCCATTCTCAATATTCAACATCATCAAGACATCATTCTGTCATTCCATCACCTCATCATATAAGTAATCATCCTTTATTCTCTATTTTATTTGACTTATTTGCTTTATTATATTTTTTATTTATATCATTACTAACTTAATCTTCAAAGTGTTTATGCGAGGAAACCCTACCTCTTTACCCATTCTACTCATCGATGCAAGTTCCATAAGTAAGAAATATTAATTCGAAGTTATCAAGTAGCATTGTCTATGGGAAATCTAGCTTGTCTTGTTCAAGAGTTAGATAAAACCAAATTCAATTTTGGATTATCATTACTTGCTAGAACCTTGCCAGAAAGTCTATCCTATCATCACAAATAGCTTTAGAGATCCCTAATATTAATAACAAGAAAAGCCTAGAAAAACTATAAAGCTACCAAGCTGGTGTTATCGTAAGATGTGATTCCTTTAAGCGGAAGTAACAACAATTGTGTAGAGGGGATTTATATTACATTTAACAAAAGCAAATCATCACGGGCATTATCACAGAGTCAAGACATGGAGCCTTCATCTGACATATCAAATGGCAGATAATAGGACAACATTCATTAAAGAAACCTGGTGCTCTCGATAAAGAATAAATATTTTCTTATTGCCCTAAAAGTGAAATGCAACATGAGAACTTCCTATGGTCTCAGCTATCCAGAATTAATCAAAGATACTAGTGTTATAATCTATGGTAAAGAGTTCTAAAAGTTGAAGAGAGATAGTTAACAACATAAGATTGAAATTAAAGAGGTCTACATAGTCACCGGCAGAGGACGAGTTCAATTCATTATAAGCCTTATCTTTCAATTCCAAGAAAATAGAGTTTCACCTTGTACCAAAAAATTTATTATTTTCATCACTAATGCAAGGAAAATATATAAGAGAGCAAGTTTAGAGATTATTTTGGCAAATTTTCTAAATAAGAATCCATCAAGTATGAGCTTAAAGCAACAAATGAGGAGTCTTAGATTCAAGATGCTACAGCTGCCACTTTTACAGATAAAGCCCAAATATGTAACAAAAAAAGAGCAAAACATGGACAACAACCACTTCCACCTCACTTGACAGCTTGAACACTAATTAAGTGCCATGATAAGCAAATTTTATGTCACTAACATCTTTCAGCAATTGAACAAGAAGCCCATCATACATACTAACTTTTTAGAGCATTGAGTATTAAAGACACCGATCACCATAACCATCCTTACACATAAATAGTCAAGCAAATATAGAGAAATAGGCATGGTCATAAACTTGATTCAGTGGAAATAATAGAAGAACAAGAATGATTCTCAAATTACAAGCAAGCTCTGAACAAGCACCAAAATCATAAGCTAAGCTGAGCTTTAAATGTTAAGTACCAGACATTAATTCCATAAGTACCCACCAAGCTCTGGGCATCCACTGAGCGTTAAGCTTCATAACATCAAAGCTTAGCAATAATCGGATACCTGAGTCTGACCCTCATTTGATAAACACTACATGAAGCCTTATAAGGTTGAGATTTAATATTGATATCCATTCACTGAGTATTTGAGCAACCCGAGTACCATCCACCAAAGCCTTGGAAATTCGAGCATCCACTACTGGGCATCAATTTCATGAACATTTAGACTCAGAGTAATGAGTGAATATAGAAGAGTCAAACATTCACTTTATGAGCATCTCCCAATCTTCAAGCGTCTTTTGAGTTTTGGCATCACAGGAATATCGAAGGCAACCACGGCAGCAACTTCACAAGTGTATATTAATAAATTAATATACTTTTGTAGGAGCTTAGATAGCAAAATAAAAGCAAATGAATGAACCATGAGTTCCATAAGGAAGTACTAGGTTTTCTTTAAATTGCTCAGCAACAATTATTCATATCCATAATGAACATAAATATTCATGAATTTGAAGGCAGGATAAAAGTATATCAGGAGATAAGTTTCTTTAGTTTCTCTCTTAATTATTTATTTTCGTATCTTATTTATTCTTATAAGAATAATTATAACTTGTCACATAAGCATGATCACACATCTACGCACAAATTCTCATCCATAAATACATTATTATTATTCATGCAAAACATACATTAATCACATTGATATATTTATTACATAAGGACTGACCATCAAATGAGATCGATTATATGATCCCAAAATTGTTGTTCTTTTATCTATCGTTATAAATGAAGATGTTACTTTAAAACACCAATCAGTCTAAGCAATCAGACATTTTGATCATCTCACTCAGCATCAACATGCAAAAATTATCAAATGACATCTGACACTCTGTCAAGAAACATTAATATAAATAAGCACTCACTCATTCTTAGACAATAAATGATGGTTCTTATTCAAAGCTAAAATAAATAACACTTAGGAAAATCCTACTCTACAACAGATCCTTGTTCATGAAGATTTCAAAAAATATTTAACAAAGAAAGTTCAAGAATGGAGACAAGTATACCCCCTACATAGTCGTATAACTCAAAGCATAATTCCAAAACATTATAACCAACATCACACACTACCCTTTATTTAAGAAGAAGGGTAATCTTGGCCTTTTACCTAAACTTCAATACTGATCTCATGACTTGAATTGAGCAAACCCAAAATTTTGGTCCTTCAAAACCTACATTCCATCATTTCAAAAACCCTCACTAAATTACTATCCCATATTATGGAGATCACATTGAAAGGGCTTAAACTCACTACCATAATCATAACATCCTTCGTTTTGTGAAAATATTACCAACAACAAATGCTCAAAAAATCAAACATTTACAACAATAATGTCTAGACTCAACATCAATCATTATTTTAACTAGGTAGCTGCCATCAATAGAGTTATTAAAGTTTATAAATCGAGCAACATTATATGGCACTCGAGCCACATTTATAATGTATTGAGAATATATGACACTTGGGCCATGCTTCTAATGCACTAAGAATTTAGTCCAGTGACTTAAGTTGGCACCTCAGGTCACTTATATAGTATTAAGGTTCTGAGCATGTAAGCCTCAAGTCATAGCACCGAGCATCTAAGCCTCAAGCATTTAAGTTTAGTGACTGAAGCTGGGACCCTCATGTCGCTTCTATTATATTGAGGTTCTGAGTATATAAGCCTCGAGTTATAGCACTGAACATTTAAGCTTTGAGCATCTAAGTCTAGTGACTGAAGCTGACACCCTCAGGTTATTTTAATAGTATTGAGGTTCGGCACTCGGGTTACGCTTTTAATGCACCAAGATTATTTGGCACTCGAGCCATGCTTTTAACGCACTGAGCAACAAAACTCTAGCGACGGCTGGTTCCGCCAAGTTGTCTCCATATTGGTGGGTTAATCCCTTACACCAAGCATTTTTATTGCAGGTTCTGTGCACTCACGTCCAACTAGCACTTCAATGATGTTCTTATATAATTATTTCAAGACTCAGTATTGAGCTTCATCTTTTCCTGTGATTGAGGTTGGCCACCTCAACTTGCCCTTTTATATCAATTGCAATGATTCAAGCAGTCTTTCTCTAGATGGAAGAATGACATTTCCATCACCTTACACACTTGGACATATCAGACATAAATATCCAAACATACTTTCAAGGGGGACTCTTGATACCCCATATCAATATCCTATTCTAATAAGAGTTATATTCTCCCAAAGAGGAGGATTACTTGAATAAGAAGAAAGATTACTAAGGAAGTCTATATCAATTAGGAAGATTGCTCTACAAAGGAAGTCTCATTCTCTCCTAAATAAGGCAATCCTACAAGATTAATGTATCATATTCCTAAGAGGTTTGAGCAATACCTTCTCCTATAAATACGTCTTATGATATCTTATGTTATTCATTCTCATATTCTCATATTCACGCATCTCCCCATTCTCATCATTCAATTTCATTAAGACATCATTCTACTATTCCATCACCTTATCATATAAGCAATCATCCTTTACTCTTTTATTTTCTATTATATTCTACCTATTCGCTTTATTATATTTTTTCCTTATACCATTACTGATTTAATATTCGAAGTGTTTATAGGGAAACTCCACTCCTTTACCCATTCTACTTATCGATGTAGGTTCCACAAGTGAGAAATATCAATTTGGAGTTATTAGATGCAATTATTTTCTTCATGATCACAATGTTTTGAAGAAAAACTAATTTGATTAATTCTAGCAAATTTTTTTTGATGTTGTTTAATTCTCACAATTAGAAGATCAATTGAAATTAATTTGATAAAAACAAAGTAGGACCATGATGACTGTTGAGTATATATTTCTACAAATTAGCTTTTCCGTTATCACAAGCAAAGTTTCAATAATTTCTCTAAGAAATTGGGTCCATTCCCCAATAATAATTTCACAAAAAAAAAAAAAAGTTGGAAAGAAAATAAAATCAAAGTTTGGGACCCTTACCACAACAATGGAAACATGCCTATACCAATCAATCTACATCTTTGATTTTCAATACCCCATTATAGAAAAGCTGAGTTTTAACATAATTTTTAAGCATAAATTTCTTTTTCGGAATAAATTGAGAAGATAGGAATTCAATCCTTGCAACGTCTGTAAAAATTTTAACTATTAAATTGAAGTATTACGGCTAACATAAAAATTATTGTGTGCATAAATTTTCTTTATCTTTAGTTATTTTGCCAAAAACTAAGGTGAAATGTTGTAGAAAATAAATTAACCTAAGGTTTTAATAATAAAAAAATAATAAATAAGTAAAAGGACAGTTTAGTCATTTAGGATAAAATGATGAGATTACAAGAAGAATGTAACGGCTGCAGATGCAGTCAAAAAGATGGGGCTTTCAAGGATCCTTTTTTCCAGTTTTGCAAAGTGCAAACTGAACACTAATAAGGGGTAAAAAGGTAATTAGGTTATCCTCGTTGAGGTATGATTATGTTCTGTACACTTTGTGTGAAATTAGCCTTAGATTTTGGCTGATCTAATTAATGTTTTTTCTTTTAAAATCCAATGAAAATTTAATACACTGTACATTACATAAAATAAATTCATATTAATTTTTTAAAATAAATTCCTATTAAAATTTTAAAATCATTTCCTTTATTTTTTTATGATATATTATCAAGTTGATAAATAATACTTGATAATATTAGAAATTTAGAATTATGTGTTACAAATAAAATTTAGTACAATTTAATTAATAAATTATATTAAAATAATTTATTTTAGATAATCTACTATTAAATGTTAACTTAGCATATACTATTTGACATTATAAATACTTCTTAATTGTCTGACATAAAATAAAGGACAATTACTATTTACCCAATGTGGTTTGTTGTATTATATTCAAAGGTCCCTCACTTTTTAAAAATATATTTATTCATCTCTTAATTTTAGTGAAACAAATTCTTTTGTTATGTTTTCTATTTAATAGTTGTTAAGTAGATATGAAATGACCAAAATACCATGTAGTAGCTTTTTGCTGTACAAAAGGGAAAAATTTAAAACCTAGCTGTTGAATTCCTCCAACACTTTGAGGAAGGTAAGAATGAGTATAATATTAGGAATCGATTATACTACTTAGACATCAAATGCTAAGTAGAGCTAATTTTAAAAATTTAGCTCAACATAACCCTTGATCTCATTAAGAATTTCAATCCATAGAATCCAATTTGCATTTAACGCATAGCTAAAACAAAAACCATCACAAATACAAAAAATTAGCAACTTAGGAATTCTAAGTTTCAAGAAAAACTACTAATTTCCAATGTTGGTGTAGACCACAATTAATCTACTACAATGATTGGCTTCTTTGATTCAATTCTTGAATCAACTCTTCAAGTCTCCCAATTGTAAGACTTCTAACTTGAGACACCAAACTTCACCAAATCTCCTTCTTCTCTTGATCAATTAGCACAAGAACCCTCTCTCAATAACCCTTGTGATATTTGCACTAACTTGATCATTACATGAGCTCTAGGTTTTATATATACTTTTTGTTTCTTATGTCTCTACACTTTTTTCTTCACCAACCATCCATTAATATCTACTTTTTCTTTTAGATATACTTAACTAGAAATTAAAGTAGAGATTGCTGACATGACCCATATGCCATTTGTCATAATTAATGTAATAATTTGAATTTTTATAAAATAAATTAAGAAATTAAATTATAAGATTTTCAGTGTTACTAATTATTTTTATTTTATATTATTTTATTAAATTGTGATATTTGATTTTTTTTGTGAAAATTAAATAAATTTCCCATGTTATTATTATTATTATTATTATTATTATTAAATTATGGATTTTAATGAGTAAATTAAATTATAGTTATTTAAATATTAATAAATTAAATAAATAAATTTTATATGTATTTTATATTATTTTTCCTACTTTTTTCGTCCTCCCCTCCTTTTTTTTTTCTTTCCTTTCTTTTTCTTTTTCTTCTTTTTTTCTTCTCTTTTTCCTTCCTTTCCCTATTTTCTTCTTCTTCTTTCCTAGTATTGCCAGCCACCACCGCATGCCACCACACCACCAGTAGCACACCAGACTGCTTTCTCCACATCGTCATCCACTGTCCATCACGCCAACTGCAACAACCACCTTTTGGACGTCTTCCTCGCGCGTAATTGGCCGAAAAGAAGGAGGAAGGCTGATGTGATTTCGACGAGCATTTCAGCCGAGCTTGGGCTCTAATAGAAGCTCTCGACTTGAGCTTCAATAATCCTAGATCAATTTCAAGAAATTCAACTGATAACAACTCCAATTTCTCAAAATTTAATTTTGGTTATTTTTATTTAATTGTGAAATTAAATGTTAATTTGATTTTATTTGATATTGATTCCTTAGAACAGATTTATGCGGATGTTGTAAGGTTTTTAAAAATAATTTTTATGAATTGCTTTGAATTCTCGGGTCTTAGGTTACTGTTCACGACACAGTTCTCGAGCCTAGAGAATTTTTATGTTTTTAATAAATTTTACTAATTATTCTAAGCAAGTTTCGTTAAAGAAGTTTATTAAAATTTCTAAATTTTATGTCGAAAATGAATTTTTATTATAAATTTCTAAAGTTTATGTCGAAAATGAATTTTTGGGAAAATTAGTAAATTTTATATTTTAATTGAAATTATTGTGAATTATTATGTTTTGTATAATTTTTGAGTAATAAATAATATTAAAATAATTTTTATGAATTAATTCCTATTTCTAGTTAATTATTAGTAATTATTAGAAAAATATCCAAATAAAAATTGTATTTATGATTTTTAAGATTTAAATAATTTTTTGGTTGCTTAATTATATAATTGAATAATTTAAATGATTATTGATAATTATATGCTATTTAATTTTGAAAATTAGAATAATGGCTTTTATAATATAATTTGATTATTAATGTGGATTTGATTATTTATTTTGTAAATAAATATCTTTTATGCTTTTATTGTGTAAGTAAATTAATTTTGGTATTTAAGTGAAAATTTTATTGTTTATAAATTGTGATTTGTGAAATTGATTTTCGGTTGGGCATAAAGTGTAGTTCGGGGGCCCAACCCGAGATTTGGAGTTGTTGCTAGTATTTTAAGTGTTTTTCTTTGCATAGTTGACTGTACTTTTGTAGAGAGATGTCCGTTTTACAGAGGAGACTCTGTCAAATTTTTGGTAGATTTCTTGTAAAATGTGACATCAGGTCAAGTTTAGTAGAGTCGTATTCTTAATTGATTTTCTCTTTAGAAATCTAGAATTTATAGGATTTCTATTTTTAATTCAATTTTTTGTTTCTTTTCTTTAGTTGCGCCTCGAGTCAAATCAACAGGTCGGGGTAAACACAACTATGTAGAGGAGTGCATTCAACCTATAAGTTAATAACTAAACTGTATATAGGATATTTTTTATTAAAATATAAATTTATTGATTAGATAAAAGGGGAGAATTTAATAAAAGAATTATATTATTATAAAATATATATATATATATATATATATATATATATATATATATATATATATATATATATATATATATATATATATATATATATATATATATATATATATATATATATATATATATATATATATATATACTTGGATTAGAGTCTCCTATTATTTGCTACGAGTATATAAGCATGTTTATATTAAATTTTCATATGATTAGTTAATTTTTATTTTAGTTTATTTTATTGTAATCTTTCTTGTTTTATTTATTTTTATTTATGTTAAAATGAACTACGGTAGAATAGGCTACCTGATGGGTTTCATCAGGACCATGTGCGCACTAGTAGGATTGAGAGTGAGTGTTGGTGGTTATAAGGCTTGGTGATAGTTTACTCTCGGGCATGATTTTATGAGATTTTATATAAGGCTCGGTGATACTTTGCTCTCGGGCATGACTTATAATTTATTGGGGTCGGTAGCTAGGTGATGCTTTGCTCTTAGGAACCATAAGTAAATGTTGGTTTAAGTGATTTGACTGTAGCTGATAGCTCGGTGGATGCTTTGCTCTCCAAAATTAGCAGTCTTTAGATTATAAGAGAGACAAAACGCTATTAGAATTATGGACTAGGGTCCTACATAGTTTTCTTATGAAAACGATTTAAGAAAGTTTATTATATTTATATAGTATTTTATGATTTCAAATACTTTATTTTGGTAAAAGAGAATTTTAAAAAATCAAATGTTTTAAATTTATAAATTATAAATTTTATATTTTCATAAAATATATTTTTAAAGGAGATTTTTACACTACTTACATTTCTTTTATTAACTTACTCAGTGATGTCTGACTCCCCTCAATTATTTATTTTCAAGATCTCGGGAGTCATCAATTAGTCTGCCTACTTTACGCTAGATTTTTTCTTCTCCAGCTATTTTATGTAGGTTTATATGACATGTATTATTATGTATTTGAAATCTAGAATACCAAAGTAGTAGTAGTTAAATGTTATGTTATATTTATGGATTATTACCTGTATTAAAGATTTGTATTAATGTTGATTATTATGTTTCATCAAAGATTGTTTTGGATATTATGCTATTTATTTTAATTAAACATTTCATTTAATTATTACCTATATTTTATTGTAAATTTTCTTTAAGGCTTACTATGGGATTCAAAAGCCTTATGCTTTCCCATTCCTTAGTGTCGACCATGTGTTCTCAAGTTCGGGTTGTGACAAAGTTGGTATCAGAGCTTTGACTCATTTAATATGTGTTTTCATTTGTAAGTTTTTGTTTTCATGAGCTAATGTGGTGATAGGTTGATAATTGTCACTTGATGTCTTCCTTATTTATTGCATTCTATTCATATGTAGTATACTTGTCTCGTTTTACAACTAATTTTGTGTCTCTTTTTAGAATGAGGCAAGCGCGAGCTACTCCTGCTACAGAAGCAGCATTTGAGGAGAATGAGGATGAACAATCTTTTTAGGATGAAATTCCTCCTCTTGTCCCTCAATGTAGAGGTAGAGGTAGAGCTAGAGCAGCAGTAGCTCAGAGGCAGGAACAATAATAAGAAGAGCTTGAAATTTTTATAGATAATCCTGCAACCTTTGCAACAAGTATGGCAAGAATTAATCAAGGCTTGGTAGCCCTTAACCAAGCAATGCCCCTAGTATAATAGGTGCTTCAGTAAAGAAATCAGTAGATGACAGATGTTAATGTCACCTTACTGTACTCCAAAGTTGGGCGAGTTTCTTTCGATGGTATAGAGGATTCTTTGGACTTTATAAATACCATTGAGGCCAAAATTAGAATAGGATACACAAACTACTAGCGGATTATAATAGTAGAGTTATCTATTTTAGTGGTAGCTTAGGATTGGTTCATGCAGTCTATCCAGCCATATATGACTATAATGACTTGGTTGGATTTTAAGGAGAGATTTATGAGATTTTTCTGCCCAGCATTGATGAGAGAGAACTACGAGTGGTAGTTATTGAATATTATTAGGAGAGATCGATTAGTTGGCGACTACACTCAAGAGTTCTTTAGACTATCACGTTATACTGCGGATGCGATGTAGGATGAGATGAGAGCAATAGAGCTCTATGTGACTAGGTTAGGCCCAGCTTACATTGGCATCCAAACAAAGGGTCGCAGCCTTGAGAGTATAGTTGAGGAGGCCAAACAACTTAAGCAAAAACATATTTGACATGGTACCATACCAGATCCTTATGAGAGTGGCGGTGGCAGATCAGCTCAAGGGGTTTAGCAGCCTATTTTTTAGATAGGCAACATGAGTACTCAGACAAGGGGTACTTCTCAGTAGAGCAGACAATTAAGAACACATTGGACTAGCAGGCATCATTATGCTCAGAGCCATAGGAGTGGTAGGACTGCTAAGTTTAGTGTGGGTATTAGTAGCAGCAATAGTGGGTAGAGCTCTAGACATGGCAGTTCATGATTTGGGGCTAGTGTATGTGCCACTTATGGGCGAGTACATCAGGGTCCATGTCACTTGGCACCAAGAGCTTATTTTTAGTGTGGACAATTCGGGCATTTTGCGAGGGATTGTCCTAATTGTGGGTTTTAGCCATCATATGCTTAAGGATCTTCATCATCATTGCTCAACCATTTCAGTAGCTACATCAGTAGTATCAGACACTTATGTATCCTTAACAGTGACCAACACAATATACGAGTCAACAGGGTAGAGGTTTTGAAGGCAGAGCTGGGAGTAGAGGATATGCATAGTTGTCTAATTCACAGTAGGCAGGTCGTAGTCAGGCCAGAGTTTTCACCTTGACTCCCCAAGATGCTTTGGCATCTAATGCGGTAGTGGTAGGTATTCTCTTAGTGTTTTACTTTGATGCTAGAGTCTTATTTTTTCGGGTGCTTCACATTCTTTTATGTTTCTTATATTTACTTCTAAAGTAGCATGTTAGCCTTCTAAGTTATTGATTCTTTTATTTGTAGCGACTTCGCTTAGTGATGAGTTGGAAACAAATGTGTTCTTTCCTTCTTGTCCAATGTTGGTGGAAGATAAAGAGTTACTAGTAGAATTAGTTTTGCTAGATGTGATTCTGGGAATGGATTGGTTAGCACAGTATTATCCTATGGTAGACTATTGAGAGAAAGAAGTAACTGATGAAGAATTCAAATTTAGAGGTGATAAAAGTTTAATGCCTCAATATTATTTCTGTGATTACAACTAGGAAGATACTTAGAAGAGGTTATCAAGACTATTTAGTTATGGTCAGAGACATACAAGCAGATAAGGGGGCAGTTGAAAGGGTGTTAATGGAGTGCGAGTTTTCAGATGTTTTTCTTAAAGAATTGCTAAGCTTGCCACCTAAAAGGGAGATAGAATTCTATATCGATGTAGTGGCTAGTATAGATCCTATATCTATGCCACCACATAGAATGGCGCCTGCAGAGTTGAAAGAGTTGAGAGAACAGTTGTAAGAATTACTCAGTAAAGGTTTTATTCGGCCTAACTCATCTCCTTGGGTTATTCCAATGTTTTTTGTGAAGAAGAAGGATGGTAGTCTTCGACTTTGTATTGACTATAGACAGTTGAACAAGGTCACCATCAAGAACAAGTATCCACTCCCAAGGATTGATGATTTGTTTGCCTAGTTGAAAGGAGCTCAATGTTTCTCTAAGATTGACTTAAGTTTTGGGTACCATCAATTGAGGATTAGAGGTGGAGATGTACTAAGACTGCATTTCAGACAAGGTATAACCATTATGAATTCTTGGTAATGTCATTTAGGTTAACTAATGCCCTAACAACCTTTATGGACTTGATGAACATGGTGTTTAGCCCATTCTTAGACTAATTTATGATTGTATTTATTAATGATATTCTGGTATATTCTAAGATTAAGATAGATCATGCGATGCTGTAGACAGCGAGGTTTAGTGCGCGTCTAAGATTTTAGCAACCGCGTCACTGTTTGAGCTCAGGGCTCTAGAAAACACACTAACCATTGTCACAAAGACATGGCGTGGAGATGAGGAGTCACCACCCAAGGTAATAACTGGGATAAATCGAAAAGGTGGTACTCGATTCCCTAAAAGAAAGCTAGCACCACAACCAGGAGATTCTGGATATAGAATACCAACTTCTTTCAGTCTTGTGTTCATTTAGAATTACTTTATGAATTATTATCTTATCCTCTATTTATATCCAATTTCATATAAACCCAAAACAATAAACTCCAAGGCAAACTAGTCATGAAATATACAAGTAAATAATGCATTCAATAAATCACATATCCCCTAAGTTAGTCTAATATACATGGATTTTAAATAAATGAGTTAAAGTCTACATGTTTTGAATTATAAGTGAACTTAAGGACCTAATTCCTTTTGATTTTAATTAAATAAACCTAAGTATACTAATTTTAATTCTAAATATGAGCCTAAATCTACAAATTATGGAATATTTATATTAATGGGCCTAATTCTACATTGTATGAAGGTATTTAAATTAGTGGGCTTAATTTTACAAATTATGAAAGAAAGCTTTAATTAAGTGAGCTAAGTATAAATTAATTAAATTAAATTAGGTGAGCCTATGTCTAATTAACTAAATGGGCCTAAAGGTATTTCTAACCTAAAATCTAATTAATTATAGACCTTAAATATATTTAATTAATTAAACCTAATTAATTATTAAGTGATATGGGCTAAAATAAACAAATCAAGATCTAAAATGGGCTTAAGGCCCAAAACACATAAAAATAATAAATAAAACCCAAAAACAACTAAAAACATAAAATAAATAATTAAATAAGATCAAACAAATAATTATTAATCCTTACTAAAACCCTAATTTTATTAACATACAACCTAAATTAATCTACTTCCTCCATTGATTTTAAATGATTACCAAATTGAAATCTAATGTTACTAATCAATTTAATCAGAATAAACATGTAACCACACACATAATTTTATTACTATTTGCACTATTGGGGCTATTACATTAGTTCCTAAAATAATTAATAAAATAAAACATAAAGAATAAAATAAAAATAAAGATAATAAAAATAAAAAATATAACCCTAGAAACTAAGTCTCTATGAGGCTTATCCATAGTCTTCTGTGGATTTTTAATGAAATTCATCTCCCTCATATGATCACCATGCGTTTTCCTCTATAATCACCATATAACATAAAATAAAATAATAATTAATGAATAAGGGTAAATCAGCCCGAGATACATTGAACCTTTCGAGATATGTTCAAGAGTTGGAGAAGTGGCTTATAGATTGGTGTTGCCAACTGAATTATCTTGAATTCACCCAGTGTTCCATATATCTATGATAAGGAAGTATGTTCCTGATCCTTCTCATGTTCTTTAGCCTCAAACAATGGAGCTTAGTGAAGATTTATCATATGAGGAATATCCTGTGGTGATTGTGGATCACTAAGTTCATTAGCTTCGCACTAAGGAGATCTTGATAGTGAAGATGTTGTGGAGCAACCACATAGCAGAAGTTTGCACGTGAGAGATAGAGGCAGTGATGCAGGTAGCCTATCCTTATCTTTTTCATTAAAAATTTTGCATCTTTTATTTATCGAAAATTTAAGGACAAATTTCTTTTAAGGCGGAAAGGCTGTAATAATATGAATTTTTATAAAATAAATTAGGAAATTAAATTACAAGATTTTCAGTGTTAATAATTATTTTTATTTTATATTATTTTATTAAATTGTGATATTTGATTTTTTTTTTGTGAAAATTAAATAAATTTGCCATGTTATTGTTATTGTTATTATTATTATTTATTAAATTAAATTATGGATTTTAATGAGTAAATTAAATTATAGTTATTTAAATATTAATAAATTAAATAAATAAATTATATATGTATTTTATTTTTTTCCCCACTTTTTTTCTTTCTCCCCTCCTTTTTTTTTTCTTTCCTTTCTTTTTCTTTTTCATCTTTCTTCTTTTTTTTCCTTCCTTTCCCCATTTCTTCTTTTTCTTTCTTGGTACTGCCAGCCACCACCGCACCCCACCACACCACCAGCAGCACGCCGGACTGCCTTCTCCATGCCGTTGCCCACCGTCTGTCATGCCAGTTGCAGCAACCGCCTTTCGATCATCTTCTTCGGGCACGATCAGCCGGAAAGGAGGCAGGCCGATGTGATTTCGGCGAGCATTCCAGTCGAGCTTGGGCTTTAATTGAAGCTCTTGACTCGAGCTTAGATAATCCTTTATCAATTTCGAGAAATTCAATTGGTAACAACTCCAATTTCTCAAAATTTAATTTTGGGTACTTTTATTTAATTGTGAAGTTGAATGTCAATTTGGTTTCATTTGATATTGATTCCTTAGAACAAATTTATGCAGATATTGTAAGGTTTCTGAAAATAATTTTTATGAATTTTTTTTAAAATTTTTTTGAATTCCCGACGTCTCACTTTCTGTCCATGACATTGTTCCCGAGCCCAAAGAATTTTTATATTTTTAATAAATTCTACTAATTATTTTAAGCAAATTCTGTTAAAGAAGTTTATTAAAATATGTACCAAATTTTTATTATAAATTTCCAAATGTTTATGTTGAAAATGAAATTTTGGGAAAATTAGTATAAATTAGTAAATTTTATATTTTAATTGAAATTATTGTGAATTATTATGTTTTGTATAATTTTTGAGTAATAAATAATATTAAAATAATTTTTATGAATTAATTCCTATTTCTAGCTAATTATTAGTAATTACAGAAATAATATCCGAATAAAAATTGTATTTATGATTTTTAAGATTTAAATGAGTTTTTGGGTGCTTAATTATATAATTGAATATTTTAAATAATTATCGGTAATTATATGCTATTTAATTTCAAAAATTAGAATAATGGCTTTTATAATATAATTTGATCATTAATGTGGATTTTAATATTTATTTTGTAAATACATATCTTTTGTGCTTTTATTGTGTAAGTAAATTAATTTTGATATTTAAATGAAAATTTTATTCTTTATAAATTGTGATTTGTGAAATTGGTTCTCGGTTCGGAATAAAGTGTAGTTCGGGGACTCAACCCGTGATTTTGAGTTGTTGCTGATATTTGAATTATTTTTCTATGTAGAATTGACTTTACTTTTGTAGAGAGATGTCTATTTTATAGAGGAAACTATCGAATTATTGGTAGATTTCTAGTAAAACGTGACATCAGGTGAAGTTTAGTAGAGTTGTATTCTTAATTGAATCTCTCTTTAGAAATCTAGAATTTATAGGATTTATATTTTGAATTCTATTTTTTTTATTTCTTTTCTGTAGCTGCGCCTTCAGTCGAGTCGACAGGTCGGGGTCGAGTGTGACTGCGTAGAGCAATGCATTCGACATGTAAGTTAATAACTGAACTGTATATAGGATATTTTATATTAAAATATAAATTCATTGATTATGATAAAAGGAGAGAATTTAATAAAAGATATATATATATATATATATATATATATATATATATATATATATATATATATATATATATATATATATAATTCTCCAATTATTTGCTATAGGTATATAAGCATGTTTATATTAAAGTTTCATATGATTAGTTAATTGTTATTTTATTTTATTTTATTGTAATCTCTCTTATTTTATTTACTTTTATTTATTTTAAAATAAACTATTGCAGAATGGGCTACCTGATGGGTTTCATCAGGACTGTGTGTACACTAATAGAATTGAGAATGAGTGTTGGTGGTTATAAGGCTCGGTGATGCTTTGCTCTTGGGCATGATTTTGTGAGATTGTATATAAGGTTTGGTGATATTTTGCTCTTGGGCGTGAATTATAATTTATTAGGGCTGGTAGCTTGGTGATGCTTTACTCTCAGGGAATCACCAGTAAATATTGGTTTAAGTGATTTGACTGTAGTTGGTAGCTCGGCGGATGCTTTGCTCTCAAGAATCGATAGTCTTTGGATTATAAGAGAGCCAAAAGGCTATTAGAATTGTGGACTAGGGTTCTACCTAGTTTTCTTATAAAAATGATTTAAGAAAATTTATTATATTTATATAGCATTTTATGATTTCAAATACTTTATTTCGATAAAAAAGGATTATAATAAATCAAATGTTTTAAATTTTTAAATTATAAATTTTATATTTTCATAAAATATATTTTTAAAGGATATTTTCACACTATATACATTTCTTTTATTAACTTATTCATTGAGGTCTGACTCTCCTTAATTATTTTTTTTTTAGGATTTTGGGAGTCATCAGTTAGTCCACCTACTTTATCCCGGATTTCTTCTTCTCCAGCTATTTTATGTAGGTCTATATGACATGTATAATTATGTATTTGAAATCCAGAACACCGCAGTAGTGGTAGTTAACTATTATGTTATATTTATGGATTATTACCTGTATTGAAGATTTGTATTAATGTTGATTATTATGTTTTATCAAAGATTATTATGGATATTATGTTATTTTTTTATTTATTTTAATTAAACATTTCATTTAATTATTACCTATATTTTATTGAAAATGATCTTTAAGGCTTACTATGGGTTTCAGAAGCCTTATACTTTCCCATTCCCTAGTGCCGATCATGTGCCCTTAGGTTCGGGTCATGACAATTAATTAACAATTAAATAAGTCACTAGTGTCCAAACTATAAAGATGTAGAGATTACAACTCTTGTAATTCCCTATATAACTTCAGACTTAAACATGTCAATTAATATCTTAATTAATATTAGATTTAATAAAATCAAATATATCACCAAATGGATTTGGACTAAAGCATTAGGTCAACTCTTGACCCAAAGCCCATTCCATCAAACAAGTGGACTTAAATAAGGTAAATGGGCTTTGTCAATCACTTGGTTTAATCTTTAGCTCAGAACTCTTTTGGGCCTAGGTCTATAACACTTGGGCCATTAATCTAAGTATGAAAGAAGCAATATATATCCATTATTAATTTAATATCTCAATTAATATCTCATATTAATTTAGCATAAATTAATAATAAAAACCTTTCATTGAAATTAGATTTCATGATATGATAGAATAATTACTTTAAGCAAAAATCCAATTTCATTAATCTTAATTAATTGATTAAACTCTTTAATCAATAATTAGATTAATACAAAGAGATTTGGTAAAACCTTTTAGGTGTGACTTACTATGTCCATGTCTAATTGGTAATCAGAAAGTAATATCAATACTTAATATTATTTGAAACTCCTTTCAAGTCTAAATGTGAAAATTCCAAATATTCACATTTAGTTCTCATAAGTTATGAGTGACCCCTAGGATCGATATCACAACTACCCAATTAGATATGAATGTATTTTATTAATTCATACGAACCCTGTGGTTATAATTACCGTGCATTAAAATCCCTCAATTAAAAGATCCCGATATATCCTAGAGTTAGGGATTGGTCAAACTCTAATAACTATATCATATGACCGCATCTCAAGTTTTATCTCTTAATTAAAACACAACAATTACTAGAAACTCTTTCAGACTGTTATGTTTGTCCTGACTAGGAACTCTTTCATCAAGAAAAAACTTAGATAGCATAGGATCTTATCCTGGTTCACTCTAGGTAATGAATCCTATCTTGGTCAAACACTCATCCCTACATTTAACTGATTAGAGCCACCACACGCCATATACCCATGTGTGAATAACATAAGTATAGAAGCGATAACAAACTCTAACCACTCAAATGTGGATGACCGTGTCACCTTAGGTCAAAGGACTATATGTAGCATTATGGCCTAGATTATAGTTGTTGAGAATAAGTGAATATCCATGTGATCACATATCTAGCATCACTATTCGATCCACCCATCACATGAGTATCCATATGTCTATTCTGATATCTCATATCAAGTAGCATGAGACTCACTAGCTCCCATTATTAGTATCACATACTAATCAAGAAAAATAGATAGAGGTGATAGTCTAATTAATATTACCCAAATATTAATTATACGACTACGAACATTTTATAGTATTTGTACTAAATAAGTTTGTAACTCATATTATAAACTCTTGATAATAAATTTATTTAACATGATGCTAAAGGGTAAATAATCGAATAAAAAAACACTTTATTTAAATGAATATTATATTGCCATTAGGGATAATTTACAATGTCATTATACATTACAAGCATGGCACTAGGACACATCTATGCTAACATATGATTCCTCTAATAATTTGAGAAGCAATTGCCCATGGCGAGGTGAACTAACTTAGATAAATTACTCATAATCTTAGCCACATCCATTGGCAATACATATCAGTAACAAGATAGACATCACGATAATGGAATTACTTTACATGTACATCTTGATGTAGCTTCTTCAACAAATGTACTACTGATTCTGGATCTAACCAATTATCAATGACTCCATTGTTAATAAGTATATTCACATCCTTGACTATACAAATGAAGTACCTAAGAATATAGCATATGAAGTGACTCTACCAATCGAACTGGGGCAACATTGCTTGTAGCAAATGAGGTTTCGACAAATAACTTCTGTAGTCTCATGCATTAGCAATTGTGGGATCTCTAGAATTCCATCTTTGAATTTTATATTCAAGATGGATTTTACCTCTACTTTTTTAAATTTGATGCCTATAACTATAAGAGTTATTGCATAAGGAATGGATTGCCATATAAATTCATATTGAAAATTCATTATTTTTTAACAAGCCAGTAATTTGTTTCAATATTTAAATAAGCCAATAATCTGTTTCAACATATTATTTTTACGATTGAATTAAGCAGTAATCACTCTAGCTATTTATTTCAATAATGACTTTACAAAAACCTTTCTCCTAAGCCAACATCAAACCCTCCTAAATTCCCTATAATTCTTCAACTAGGGCAAAACAATTTTCTAAATTGGCAATAAACCCCGTAACCTAGTTTCCACATGAATATTGAATGAGGCCTTATGCTATTTTATGTTGCATTTCTCTACTCATCGAACCATCCGAGTTGACTTTCACTTACTCACCCACAGAAGGTTTCCAACCAACCAAGAATTACAACTTGATTTTGATTTCTTTGGCCCTGCATATAATGTCACCCACTTTGTTACCTAGACAACAATAGTTCTAAAATTATTTAGCTCCACAATCTCTATAAAGCCACTCCACAAGTCATTATAGATTTGTTCAACAAATTAGACATTACCCATTCCTAGAAACTCAATAGAAAGAAATCATTCTTCCGAAGAAATTTGATAACAAAGCAGCCATCGAGTAATAAAAGTTTGACAAACTCATCTATGCCAACATCAATGGGATTGGAATAGCAAGCATGAGCTCCTTTTTTAACATTCAAGATGGCTCTGATCAATTCCTTGAGTAGTGTGTCTCTATATGGTGACTTGTAGAGAATGCCATTAAGATGCTTGAGCTTAATTTCTTTTGTGGCTTTGAGATGTGATTCGTTTTCCACACTTGCAATTTTTGTTTAAATAGCGTCTTTCCATTGTATTGTTGTTGCTTGATTCTGCCCTAAACATGTGGATTGAAAATTATATAAACCCTAATTTTTAGTTTTAAGAAATAGAAGAGGGAAGAAGAAGAGAAATTAGATGGTATTCACTTTACAAACTTAAATAGTCATCACCTAAAGGGTATTTATGACTTTTTATTTTTCTTTTCTATTTTACATTTATTTTCCTCATTTACTACCAATAAAATTATGAAAATATTGATAGAAGAATTATTTAGTATAACGGAATCAAAATTGAGAGAACAATAAATATATTTTTAAAAATTGAGGAACCCATTAATATAATACATCAAACCACATGGGGTAGATAGTAATTGTCCCATAAAATAAATACATTCATCAATTGAATCTTTTTATAGTAAATTTTTAAATATATATTTAAAGCATAAAATAAATTTTATATTGTAAAATTATAATAATTTTATTTTATATGTTCAAATTATAAAATTATTAAAAATATAAATATTAAAATAAAGCTTAGCAATAAAATTTATATAAAAAAATATTATTAAGTATAATATATTTGATATAATATAAAAAAATATATATGTCTTTATTATTATGAATTTATTAAATATTAATTTTAAATATATAAACTAAAAATTAATATAAATCTTTGAATTTTGGTTTTACTCCTAACTAATTTGAAATCTTTGAAAATTTGAAGCAATTTGAGACAAAGATTTAAACTTTCAGATTCAGATCTAGAGAATTATTTTTCAAATTCTTTAACTTTTGAGTTGGATCCAGAGAATTTGAATTCTTCGAATTGCTTTAACCCTTGCAATGGAATCCATAGACAACCAATGAGAGACGGTTATAATAAGGTTTACAAGTCATTTTCAAATGTAATTAAAGGCAAAAAAGGGAGATTTTATGAGATTATGCTTGGCAAATGGGTTAATAATTCGAGGCGTTCTATCATTGTCGTAGGTCCCTCACTTTCATTACATTGATATGGATTGCCTGGCGAAATAGCAATTGAACTTTTAAGATATTTGTAATTTGTGATCAAATTAGACATCTTGCTTTGAACATAGGAGTTGCTAATAGTAAAATTCAAGAACTCTAAATTCATATTTGACAAGTTTTATATATTTGACCTATGCTTTTATACCACTTAGTAGATTTTCATCATAACAAGACATCATAATTATAAACCCTAAAAATATTTTTTAAATATATTTTTATAATACAATAAAACAAATATCATAGAAAACTGAATTTGCAGTCAAATTCATACTTAAAGCCATTGAAAAGAAAATTAGTTTCTCCCTCTTATCCCTTAATTCTTAATCACACTTGTACATGGAGTTAGTGTTGTGTGTCATGGGAGAGATAGGACCGATTTACATACACTATAAAAAAAGAAGAGGATTAGCAACACAAATTCATCACTAATCTATCGGCAAATGAAATTAGCAATAAATAAAGTCGGTAGTTACAATCATGGTTGCTAATTGAATTTATGACAAAGTTTATTATCCATTACAAAATTTAAATGTGGACGCATTTGACGACAAAAAATAATTCGTTGCTACTTTTTGGTCCTGGAACATTTTATATCCATCATTAATTTGTGACATATTAATGATGGATTAGTCATCGCTAAATATTGAAAATTTATTTTTTAAAATAATAAAAAGAAAAAATATATATTACTAATAATAATTTTTTAAATTATTATTTTATACTAATTAAAAATATATATTAATACTAATAAAAATGTAATAACCCATAATTTATTCATATAAATAAATATATGTTACCATTGATGTTGAATTATTGATGGATTGTTGAGTTATTGTTGTATTGTTGATGAGCTATTGATATGTTATTAATTGGTTTATTGGTTGATTGTTGTATTGTTGATGAGCTATTGAATTATTGTCATTGATGTTGGGTTGTTGTTTCATTGTTGGGTTATTGCCATGTTGTTGCAATGTTATTGTGTGGTCGTTATAGAGGATTGAATGAAAATTTTATAAAAAATATGAGGACCAAAGTGGTAATTTGCTAGGTCTCCTTTATTTTGAAGCTGACAGTTGCAAAAATTCATTTTAAGCCCTGAACTCACGCTTCTAACACTGTAGCACCTAAATATTGTCTACCTCTGTTCATCGACCAAACAACCTTCGATTAATATGAAATTTTAACCATAGACACTTCTTAACATCCTTAATGTGTTGATGGTTTTTGCTTTATGAAATTTCACCTAGATTTTATCAGTTTAAGCTCCAAAGTTTTGGCCTAAATTTTCTAATGTTAGATCATGTTTTTTTGACAATTGTTAGCTGCTTCAACTACTACCATAACACTTACCTTGTTGCCAAGAGTCTTTAGGTACCAATTTTGTGTCAAATCTCTATAGTTTAGGCTTCGATCGAAGTTCATTTGGTAATTTTCATTTTTCTCTTTGATATATTATTTTGGTAATTGTTTGTTAAGTTTGAGAATATTTTTTATTTCTATATAATGTTGTGATAATTTTGGTATAATTAGTTTGGGTATAAGACATTTTTCGATGAGAAAATCCGATGGGTTCAACCTAGTTTTCAATGAGGAATAATGACTAGCCCAGAAAATTATGATTTTATTTTGAATAAATATTATAAATTATGGGGATTAATTTCTATAACTGGAGCTAGGTTTGATTCCTAAAGAATTTTGAGATAAAAATCTCGAAAATGTTTTGATGGAAATTTCTCTATTTCCATTTAAATAGTCTTAGCTCATCAAAATAAATTATTTTAGCTCCAAATGTCATTTTAAGGTGTTTCCAAGTCCATTTTATTAATTTCTCAATTTTAATAATTTTTTTAGAATTATTGAAAATTTTTATGAATTTATTTGTTATGTATAAGCATATTGTATATAGAGAATACCAGAGTGGAAGCCATAGCGTTTAGACAGTTGAGGACACGAGCATGATTTATTGACTATATATTGTTGCTAAGGACTTTGAGAAGATGCTTTAGCTTAATTTCACTTCATTTTATTTTATTTTATTTCATTTTCATTTTTAATTATATATGATATGTTTTGGAGAAAATGGTATAACATGCCACTTGGTGGATGTCACTATGACTGTGTGCGCACTAATATTGATTTATGAGTTGGCCAGTGATTAATTATGAGCCTCATTGAGTGAGACTCTCTGAGTAGGAATTACTAATTGTAAGCCCTGGTTGAGTGAGACTCTTTGGGCAAGAATTATTTATTTTGGACCCTGATTGAGTGAGACTCTCTAGGCAGGTTTATGGATGAGCCCTAGTTAAGTAAGAATCTTTAGGCAGGTGTATGTTTACTGGTTATACCCTAGTCAAGCTTGCTCTCTAGGCACCAATAAATAATTGGTGTAAGAGATTGATTGTGGGTGGACCCTAATTGAGTTGCTTTTTAGGACCGACAATCATTTGAATTTAAGAGAGCCGAAAGGCTAAAAAAATTGAGGTTTAGGGTTCTACCATAATTTTCCATAAAGATTTCACTTCATATGATTTTCATACAAGGAGTTTTGTATAAAGATATTTATAGATTTTGGAAAGACAATTTATAAAAAAAATAATTGTTAACAAAATAAATGATTTTTAAATATTTATTTATTTAATGGATTTTTTGGTTTTAAATAAGTGTTTTAAAACCATTATGCATTTTATAACATTAATTCACTTAGTGAGGTGTAATTTCCCTTAATTTTATTTTTCCTAAGATTTTACAGTCAAACTATTATTCCTTTTCGTCTGTGTCGGACCTATTCTTCCCCGACTATTTTATATAGGTTCTAATGTTGATCATTTTATGGTTGTATTCTAGACATTGCAGTAGTAGTAGTTTGGGTATTGAATAATATGTGTTTGTGATTTAATTGGTTTATTTATGGATATATGTATTTTTATGGATGAGTTTATGATAAACATGAGTTTATTGTTGATTTTTATGTTATGGTGAAGTTATGGTGATTAAAGAATATTTTTGGGAGTGTTAATTGCATTTTATAGGTTTTGGTTTGTTCCCATTACAGAGGAAACTTTGTCGAATTTTTGTTAAAATTTTAAAATGGTTAATTTTATTATGAAAATTTCTAAGGCTTACTATGGGTTTCAGAAGCATTACGCTTTTCCTATTCCTTAGTGCTTGTCACATGCCCTTATGGTTTGAGTCGTGATAAAAAAATGCCAATATATATACATAAAAAATAAATAAAAATATATTGGTGGAAATAAGGGATAACGTCTGCCCATATCTACATTCAAAAAATTTCAAAAATCAACAAAATGTCATTTTTCTAATGAAATTTCTTCAAAATTTTATCTGTAACTATGCTATGCTAAACCTTTTATAGAGGCAAAAAATTCTAAAATCAATTATTTAAATCTGAAAATGAACAGCTCTCCCAAATGTTCTGGCTTATACCATCAACTACTTCACACAATTCACATTCACATTGCACTTCTGTAGTATTGTGCATAATATAAATATCAACCGAACCAAATAATTCCAATGAAGTATAGACCGAATAATCTAAGTGGAGGTACTAAGGACCAAAAGGTCATGGATTCAAATCCTAGTGATGTCAAAGTATTAAACAATATAGTTCTTGCCTTATATACATATACATATATATATATATATATATATATATATATATATATATATATGTTGTTAATGATAATTATGATAGTAGTTGTTGATGTATTGGTGTTAGTGTTAGTTTGTAATAGCTAATGAATTATATTCTAACTGTTATAATCCCTTGCAAAAGGATGAATCTGACAAAAACAAAAAACCAAACCAAATAATTTTACTAAATAAATTGAATTAAAAGTTTTAAATTTATGATGCATTAAGGCTATATGTGTTTTGGGTAATGGTGACTTTATATATAGGTTTAACACAATTAATCAACTCAAAAAATACAAACATCATCAGTAAATTTTAGTAAGAAATAATTATACGTTATCACTCAAACTTGTCATAACTCTCATATAGATATTTCCTACTAAAATTTATTGTCGATATCTGTGCTTTTGAACTAATTAATTGAGTCAAAACTACATTCAATGTCACCATTTTGCATAAGATATTATGAAAAATGGTGACTTTATAAGTAGGTTTGACATGATTAATCAACTTATAAGAACTTTCACATATGATCATTGTTGATGAAGTCCCTTTTAAATTTGTTAAAGGGGAGGGATTTAGAAATTTCATGAGTGTTGCCTGCGCTTGCAACAAATTTAAGATTTTATCAAGATGAATTGTCTATGGGGATTGCTTTGATTTATACCTAGAGGAGAGACAAAAATTAAAGTATTGCTTAAGATACCATAGTCAAAGAGTCAGTTTCATAATAGACTCTGAGACTTTAATTTAAAGAATTAACTATATGTACATCACTGCATATTTCATAGATGATTATTGGAAGTTGCATAATAGAATCCTTTCATTTGTGCATGCTACCTCACACAGGGGTGAGTACATAGCTAAGGCTTTGGAAATGTGGTTGTTAGAATGGGGGATTAAAAAGGTGTTTATTCTAACTATATATAATGCTCCATCCAATGACACTACACTGACATATTTCAAAAATGAATTGATAAGTTAGAGTGGAAGCACTATTAGAATTATGTACATATGAGGTGCATTGTACACATACTTAATTTAGTTATTAATAAAGGGCTTAAATATGTTTTCATTTATGTTAAAAGGGTTCAAGATGATATAAGGTACAGTAGAAATTAACTAGCTAGGTTGAGGAAATTTAAAGAGCATAGTAATTTAGTTGGTATTGAAACTAAGTCTACTTTGTCACTTGATATCCCACCTAGATGGAATTCAACCTATATGATGTTAAAAACTACTTGTATGCATGAAAAAACATTTGAAAAATTTATAAGATAAGAAATTGCATGTAAGGTCGACTTAGATGAAGTAATAGACTTCTTTGATTAGTAGATTGTTAACAAATTGATCTTGTTATTGCATCACTTTTATGAAATGACCATGAGAATCTCTAATTCTCATTATGTGCATGCAAATAAATTTTTTAGTAAAATTTATGATTTGCATTACATGTTGAATGACTGAAAGCAATTTGCTGATAGTTTTATTGTATTAATGGGCATAAACATGAAAGCTAAATTTGAAAAGTATTGGGGGGATATTAAGAAAATGAATTTTCTAATATTTTTTTGCTAATGTATTGAATCCTAGAGATAAGTTGGAGTACATGCAATTTTATTAGCCATTTGCATGATTAAGAGTTAGTCAAACCTTGTTTTGATTTTAACAACACAATTTTGAAGTACTAATGAAGTTGTGAGTGACCCTTTCTTTTAGAGTTATTTTTGAGGGGAGGAAGACTTTTATATTATTGTGGTTTTGTGCGGGTCTTTCCATTTCTGAGGGACATGGCAACTTTACCGAATAGGGACAACTAATTGGTCTCAAGGGGATGAGACGTTTTGATTTTGTGGAGTCACCACCTGATTTTTAGAAATTAGGAAAAGAAAGGGATAACATTGGGTCACTCAGCGAGTATTGTCCCCAGTAGAGATTTTCGAGTTTGACGCATCTACTTTTTGATTATTTTTCATTATACAATATTCGATGTATAGCTACTACAACACTTTAGTTTTGATAATGATAGTTTATATAGCATTCACACAGTACATTAGATAGTATAGGATAATAAAGCTAAAAATTTTATTACATCGCTTTCTTGATAAAATACATATGAAAAGGGAAAGATTACAGAAAAGTAAATCCAATATGGTTGATTTGCAAGGATAACATGACCATTTACACAACTTATTCAATGAATGATAGGATGATCATGCTTGCACTGATTATTTATGCTATAATAATGAATGATGATAATATAAAGGATGCATGAGGTCATCATTGGACCGAGAGCATGATGACTCTATTTTGAGACATAAATGTTTTCACATTATTGATACTTATGATATGATTTCATGATTTCAGAAATAGAGGATGCCAAATGATAATGTAAAATGAGCATAATAACGCATTTATTATTCATATAGCATGCAAAATTGCCAGTCTCATCACACAAGCATAATTATATTCTCAAATGCTGACGATAGTAAAATAAAATACAATGCGATAAAATAAATGTGCTAAAATAATTGTGTGGTCCTCATACTCGACTAAGCTTATGTGAGCTTTGAAGCTTTAGCTTTGAGAGATTATCAAGCTTTCCTCGTCGAGGGGTTTAAAATGATAGCAGAATGATGCTAGATTGTATACCTTTGAAGCGTGCTTTAACAAAGATGAGGCTAGGTTTTATGGAAAAGGGATCTAACAACCTAAGGGAAAGGTTGTGGGAGAGTAAAAACTATACGGAGAGGGATTTCTCACGCCTTCGATCGGACTGACTCTTGAGTGTGTGCATGTTTCTACTTGATCCCCCTCTAAAATAGAGTGTAGAGGGGTTTATTTATAGGAAAAAATGTGTAGAATGGGGTGGTGTAGGCATGGTCACGTGCGTATAAGGGGATTTTTACGCATGGCCATGCATAGTGTGCAAGTTTTCAAGTGCACTCTGACACTCTATGCGCTCTTCCCTGGTTCTACGCGTGCTATTTTGAGGTTGGTTCTTAAGGTTTTTGGGCCTTTTGGATGCATTTTCTAAGTCTGTTTTGCCAAATTCAGCTTTGATTTTAGCATATGACACCCAGGGGTGTTTACGCGTACTTCTGAGTGATACATGCTGATACCCATGTTGTGTTGGACTATTTTAGGACCATTTTTAGAGGTTTTGGGGCATGCCAGATGTGTTTCCAAAGTCTGTTTTATCAAAATTGATTTTTATTTTTTTACAAAGATGGGTCTCAGTTTAACGAAATATGCACTGACCCAATGTGCTGAGTATTCTAAGAGGAGTATTCTTGAAATAAAACCTCTCGTTGTTATGATAATTCATATTTCACAAGGTCGGAGTACAACTTAATGACTTAGTGATCAATTTTGCACATTGGTGGGGTCGATTATGTGTTTTAAGGTTGCACACTTCAGAGGTGTCACGAACAAGCAAGCAGACTCTAGTCATCTTGGGGATTCGTTTCATCATTGGACCTTTTTGGGGCTAGTCAAATTTGAGGTATAACAGTTGCTCCCTGCTTCATATGTGTTGTATAGCCATCTAGTGCTAGTGTCAATACACATAAAGCAAAATGCAAAGATGCAAAAACATTTTAATAGGGAGAGAGGTACTTACCTATAAGTTGTCTCTAGATGTCTTGTTAAGATTTGATTGCTATTATTGTGTTTTTTTATTATTTTTGTTCTGTTATTTGATGTTCACTCAAAGTGCTATTTGGGGTATATGCAAGCTTATAATTCATGTAAAGTGTAGAGTGCAGATGTGACTATAACCATTTAGGTGTCACACAAATGAAGATGCTACTAAGCAAAATGCGGATGCAACTATAACCTTCTTAGGTGTCACGTAAATGAACAAGTGACTATAACCTTTTTAGGTGTCATATGAATGAATGTGTGACTATAACCGTCTTAGGTGTCATGTAAATGAACATGCAACTATAATCTTTTTAAATGTCACACAAATAAACGTACGACTATAACCTTCTTATGTGTCATGCGAATGAACATATGACTATAACCTTCTTAGGTGTCACGTGAATGAACATGTGACTATAACCTTTTTAGGTGTCACGCGAAAGGATCATGCTACTAAGCAAATGAGAATGCTTCTAAGTAGTGTGGATGCTCAATGTGAGGATGCTTCTAAACAGTGAAAGTGCTTGTAAGCAATACGAAAGTTAGTGCTTTTAAGCAAGATGAGAGTGCTTTTAAGCGGTGTGAGAGTGCTCCTAAGCAATGTGGGTGCTTCTAAGTAATAAGAATGCTCCTAAGTAGTGTGGATGCTCCTAAGCAAATTGAGGATGCTTTTAAGCAATGAGAGTGCTCCTAAGTAGTGTGGATATGTAGATGGTGGGGTTTAGTGCGTGTCTAAGATTTTAGCAACTGTGACACTGTTTGAGCTCAGGGCTCTAGAGAACACACTAACCACTATCACAAAGACATGGCATAGAGATGAAGAGTCGCCACCTAGGGTAATAAGTGGGATAAATTGAAAAATGGTGGCACTCGATTCCCTAAAAGAAAGCTAGCACCATAACCAGGAGATTCTGGGTACGGAATATTAACTTCTTTCAGTCTTGTGTTCATTTAGAATTACTTTATGAATTACTATATTATCCTCTATTTACATGTAATTTCATATAAACCCTTATTCTAGCAATTAACTCCAAGGCAAACCAATCATGAAAATACAAGTAAATGATGCTTTCATTGAAACATATAATCCCTAAGTTAGTCTAATCTACATTGATTTTAATTAAATTAGCTAAATCTACATGTTTTTAATAAGTGAGACTAAAAGGCCTAATTCCTTTTAATTTTAATTAAGTGAACCTAAGTCTATTTATTTTAATTCTAAAAATGGGCCTAAATCTACAAATTATGAAGCATTTAAATTAGTGGGCCTAATTCTGCATATTTTAATTCTAAGGTGATCTTAAATTTACAAGTTATAAAAAAGGCTTTAATTAAGTGGGCTAAGTCTAAATTAAATTAAATTAAGTGGGCCTAAGTTATCTTTAACCTAAAAATCTAATTAATTATGAGCTTAAAAGACATTTTAATTAATTAAACCTAAAAAAACCTAAATTTAAATGGGTTAAAGCCTAATGTGGGCCTAGGGCTCAAAACATGTAAAAATAAATAAACAAGCCTAAACACAAATAAAACATATCAAAACAATTAAATTAAAGATCAAACAACTAATTAAAATAATTCCTTATAAAACCCTAATTTTCATTAACGTGCAACCTAAATTAATCTACTTCCACTATTGATTTTAATTAATTATCCAATTGAAACCCTAATTTTACTAACCAATTAATCAACATAAACATGCAATCATACACATAATTCCACTATTCCCACTATTAGGGCTATTACAATAATTCATCAAAAATAATAATAAAAATAATTAATACAACCCCAAAAAATATAAATAAAATAAAACAATAAATAAAAACCCTAGAAACTATGTCTTTACAAGATCTTATCCATGGCATTCCATGAACTTCTAATGGATTCAATCCTCTAAACATGATCATCATGTATTTTCCTCCATAATCATAAAAAAAAAACAAATTATGATTAGTGAATCAATAATAAAATGAAATTAAAAATCAATAAAATAAAATAAAAAGAAATAAATAAATAAATTAAATAGAACAAGGAGAAGATGATGCTTATGGATGATTTTAATGGAGTGCTCCTCAAATTTTGTAAAATCACCGTTCTGGACAGGTCTTCAAATCTTGTTTTTCAAAAATCCTCCAAAGATCTTCAATTAATCAATTAACCAAAATGAATTTTTTTTAGAGAATGCAGATGCTCTTTTTCTTTTTTTTTTTTCTCTTTTTTTGTCTTCCCTCTTATTCTTCTAGGAGCCAAAACACCTCTTTTTATAGTGAAACATCCTTCAAACCCTACGTATAAATTGATTCCTAAAAGACTTCTACTTTCTTAAAAATATTAGATAAGTATTGAAAATAATTTTAAGAGAATTTCAGACTAATTAGGACTCAAGGAAAAAAAATTTATTTTCTGGAAAATTCAAAAACCAAGTGGAAAAGATCTAATTCCGATCGAAATTACATAATTCCAATAAGAATTATAGAATTCTGACCTCTTTTTTTAACTTTTAATTATAAAAAGGTCCCTGAAAGAATTTAAGTTTTGCAATTAGGTCCTTAAAAAACATTACAATTTAGTCCTTGAAAACATTAAATCCTTTCTTTGAAAAATACAATCAGACCTCTGAAGTTTCCAAGTTTAATTATTGAAGACCTATTCATAACATTTTCATCATTAGAGTCCTTTGTCGCATCTATAACTGATCATCTCGAAAGTGGGTGTCTACAGGATTCTTCTGAGCAATGTAAGGATGCTTCTAAGCAATAAGAGTGCTCTTAAGAAATGTGGATGCTCCTAAGCAATGTGAGGATGTTTCTAAGCAATGAGAATGCTCCTAAGCAATGTGAGGATGCTTTTAAATGGTATGAGAGTGCTCTTAAGCAATATGGGTGCTTCTAAGCAATGAATGAGGTAGTAATGATGATGCAGTAATGATGCAGTGATGATGTAGTAATGATACAGTGATGATGCAATGATTTATCATGTTGAGGATGTTATTTTGATGATTTAGAGTAAGATGTCCTTACAGTGAATTTTCCATACTCTTATTCTAAAGAAAACAGTGCATGCATAGTGTCTTTAGATAGATGGAGTCCACATCAGTGTACTTTTGTGTGAGTTTGGTGCATATCTTATGCTCAAATAGAAGTTTAGGACTATAGAAGTGAGTGTGCAAAGTCTTAAAGTGCGCATAAAACCACAGAAGAGCACGTGGAAGGAAGAAGTGCACGTGACCGTGCGTGGGAGGCATGTGATCATGCGCTTCCCCCCTCTAGGCTTATTTAAACGGCTATATTCATAGGTCTTAGGAGGCTTCGTTAGAACTTCTTTGAGTGTTTTTTGACTTACCCTTTTTGTGTTTCGGGTGCTATTTGCTCTGTTTTTGCTTATATACTTCCATTTTCTTCTACATAAAATAGAATTTTGTAACCCTAAGGGTCTTGAAGACATTTTTATTGATGTTGATGTTGATCTTGAGGGTGACTTTGTAGAGGCCACTGGAGTTAGGACGTTCGTTGCAGTGACCAACACATTTAATGCTCAGAGTTCTCAGCCATCCAAACTTTCTCGAGGAGATCTGATCCCTATTGTTCATAGCTTGAAGACTCACACTTATGAGCGTCATCATTGTGAGGTAGGTCCCTCTTTGCCTTTATTTTCTAGAGCTTATTCATTGGCTGCTATACTGTTTTTATTACTATATGAAGTTATTGTAACTGTAGATCTATAGCTCTTGCTGTAACTATTTATCTATCTTTATTGTAGACACTGATGCTAATAGCTCTTGCTTTATTTTCTTTTTGTAATTGTCTGTTTGCTGTGATGCCTTTCTTTTCAACCTTTGTTACTATTTTGATCTTGTTGAGTGACAAAGAGAGAGGTGTGTTAGTATTTAGTAGTTATGTAAATGTTTGATATTATACCTGTTGTTTGTAGCCCCATAGGTATGTCACTGTGCTGCCCGATAGCTTCAACAGGGTCTGTATGTACTATTACGATCTCTCAATATGTGTAAAGTAGATGGTTACCGAGAAAGGTTTTGATGGGGTGATTGCTACATTATCTTATAACTTGTATGCATTGAGTCAGATTGCTATGTATGCATTGATAGAGCAGTGGATGGACACAATGCATACTTTCCATCTACTTGTCGAGGAAATGACTATTACCCCCTTGGACTTTGCCGTTATCACAGGCTTGAGCTTTTTTGGAGAGCCCATTCCTTTTAGTGATGAGGAGTGTTCCACTACTATGGTGAGGAGGCATCTCATGAGGGATTTTCTTAGGGTAGTCACTCTTATGAAGTCTAGTTGCTCGTATTTCGCTCAATACATGGAGTTTATTTCTTATGTATGGGCTTTTTATGATGACGGTCTTGTCTAAGTGAAGCAATTGGCCCACTACTTTTTATTTTATTTACTGAGGGCTATTATCTTCCCATGCTTGGATGGCTAACAGAGGTATTATTAGGGCACTGCTACCTTTGCTTATATGTACTTGGGGCTTGACGCAACATGTCGAGGTAGCTCGAGGATCTGCTGATGCTTGTTCATGCTGGACATGAGTAGGAGTTCTGTTGTCTATTCTTTTGCTCTTGGTTTATTATTTTTGACCCTCTGATTTTGACAAATCTAGGTATATGAGTTTAAGATTCTCCCTCGTCTGTCCATTGAGCATTTCCAAGAGGATGGCTTCACATGTTGTTCTCACTGGATCAGGAAGACTACTAATTTGATTGAGGATTGCATGATAGCTCGAGACTATATGAGGAAGTTATCCCCTGATAAGGTATGTCTGATTCCTATTGTGTTGGATGTTCCTTTCTTAGGGGTCTTTTATTCATTGTTGCCCTTTGAGCAGATCTTTTTTCACTGGTGGGTGGCAAGGTCTCACTAGATAGCAGAGATGGTGGCTGTATAGCGGCTGACAAAGAGACAAGTATTGCTCTTTGGCCTCATCTACAGGGTGTGGTATTTAGGTGAGCGAGTCCATTATTAGTGGGATGGCCTATACATGAGGAGAGTTCCCGTCCCTCCCTTTAGTCACATGTTCTGGGGCCATAAGCTCTGCAGTGATGATCTCAATGCTATTATGATAGGATTCCACTCTGAGAGCCTCTTGGAGAGTGCGGGTTTGCCTTATGCTGATGTATTGATCCCTCAGTTGATTGATGCTGTAGCTAGTAGGACCTTTCCTTCACCTTCACCTTCTCAGGCAAATGCATCTCATCCCTTGGGTTCGAGGATTAGGCCATCACGTGGGTCATCGAGAGTAGCTTCTTCTAATTTGGTAAGCTTTTATTCTTGTTTTAGTGCAAGCATGTAGCAATCTTTATTAGTAATAAAATGTAATTGATATGAGTTATGAGAACTTATCTATAACAACGTCGAAGGAGATCTGGATCCCGCTTTCAGGATGATGAGGGCACGCTTTGTACTGAGGCGATTGTTCATGCCAGTGGTGTGGCTTCTAGTAGCACTATCCTTAGGGTTTTGATAGTTCAACCATCTTTGTCTTTGCTTGGGATGGATATCCTTGGTAGAGCAATGAGCTTCGATTTACCTAGACCTGGCTTTCCTCAATTGGGTGTTTCTCCTACTGATGCTACCCATGTTCGTATTCTTCTTTTATTCTTATATGTGTTTCATTTATTTAGTGAGTGGTGGTTGACTTATTTGCTTGCTTTTATAGATTCCTATCTCCTCTGGTCAATACCAGTATACTATTATAAGTAGTACGCAGCAGTGCTTTTTAGAGTTTGCTACCACTCAGAGGGTATGCCTTCTTTATTGTACCTATTTTTTTATGCATATGTTTTATGTATGAGTGTACGATATACAATGTGTAATGCAGGTTGAGCACCATCTTGCTAGTAATGAATATAAACGGGAGCATGTAGCTTATCATGATCACATCAGTGAGCTGGAGTCACGGTTATCATCTCTTGCGATGAACGATGATGAGCTGGGATCATACAAGGGGGATGCTTGAGTAGGATCATTACTTGCTTTTAATGGTAGCCATGGCCAATGTAGTTATTTTAGGAGCTAAGTGTAGGACTTTTTGGTCTATGGTTTGCTTTGTTGTATCGTGGACTCTATGTGTTATATCTTGGCATTTGTCCTGCATGTTGCATGATGTTTGTACTATGATGACTGTATATGCTTCTTGTTGTGTATCATTGTTGATGATGTTTGCCATTACTATCATTTGCCTTTTTTTTGCTTTTTTGCCTAAGGCGTCTCTTTTTGGACCTTTTCGTACTTAGCTAGGTTTTCTTTTTCTTCCCTTTTTTGCCTAGGCTATCTCCTTTTGGAGCTTTTCACACCTAGTTGGGCTTTATTTTTTTTGCTATACGATAGTAGCTGGTCTCAAGGAGTGAGCTTGGAGAAGATGGTAAGAACCATGGTCATGTAATGAAAGAAGATGCTGAGCATGCTAGATGCAATTCATGATGATAAAATGTATTGCATTTTTCAAAGATATTTTGCATAAATTGGCAATCATTCTCATTTCACTGTAATCATTTAAGAAAAGCACAGGTGCATTCGTACAAATTTCAAACTTGAGGTTACACCTATCCTTAACTAGCCTTCTCAAGTTTTCTAGTTAAGTTTTTTCTCTCTTTCCCTAATTTTTGCTTGAGTTACCATATTTAGGTTTTTAACTCAGTGGGAAGTCCTTAACTTTTGCCTGAGCTGCCATTTTTAGGTTTTTAACTCAGTGGGATGATTTTTTTTTCCTTAGATGTAGTATTTCTTCAGGCAGTCTATGTTGATAAGTTCGAAGAATTCATTGCCTTTAGAATCCATCAGCTTAACTGCTCCTTTTGATAGGACATGTTTGACCAGGTATGGGCCTTCCCAATTTGGTTTAAATTTCCCTTTAGGGTCTGGAACATTCTGTCTTATTTGCTTTAGCACCCAATCTCCTACTTTCACACTCTTGTGTTTTACTCTCCTCTTAAAGGTCTTGGCTAGTTGAGTCTAATACAACTGTGTGTAGTATAGAGCCTTGAGCCTTTGGTTGTCTAAGAGAGTGAGATTGTCGTGCCTTTGTTGAGCCCACTATACTTCTTGTAATTCAGATTCAATTGCTACCCGAAGAGAGTTGATCTCTATTTTGATTGGAAGGACTACTTCTGATCCATACACTAATGAGAAAGGAGTTCCTCCTATTAAAGTTCTAACTATTGTTTGGTACCCATATAAGGCATGTGGCAATCTATCTGCCTAGTGTTGGTAAGTCTAAGTCATCTTTGATAAGATCTTTTTGATATTCTTATTTGTAGCTTCGACAACCCCATTAGCTTGTGGTAGGTAAGGAGAAGATTTGTGATATTCCACCTTATAACTCCTCAGTAGCTCTCTAACTTCTCTTTGGAATTGGACACTGTTGTCAGAGATGATTTGATGGGGGATCCCATATTGAAAAAATAGGTTTCTTTTGATGAATTTAGCCACTTGCTTAAATCCTATCCTTATAAATGATTATGCTTTGACCCATTTTGTAAAGTAGTCCACTGCTACTAGGATGAACCTATGTCTGTTGAAGGCCATCAGGTGGATTTCCCCAATTATGTCTAGTCCCCATGCTGAAAAGGGCCATGGAGAGGATATGTAGTGTAGTTCTGTTAGGGGAAGGTTGCTGACATTCTTATGGATCTAACACTTATGTCATTTCCTTACAAATTTTGATGCAGTCTTCCATCATTGTCATTCAAAAGAACCCTTGTCTGATTAACTTCTTAGCCAGGATTGCTTCATTTATGTGTGGATTGTAAACACCCTCATGTACTTGTTTTAATACTCTTACAGCCTCAGTTTAATCTAGACATTAGAGTTGTAAACCATCTGAGTTCCTTTTGTATAATACACCCTGGTGTGATATGAATTTTGATGCTAGTTATTGAATGACTACTTTGTCTTTTTCATCTGCTTGATCAGGATAGGCTCGTTCCTTTAGATTTCTCTAAATGTCATAGAACTAGGGCTTTTTAGCTGCTTCTATCTTTGCTATTCTATAGTTTTTATGACATGGTTATCCTAATTAAAGTAGAATGAAGGGCTTCATGGGCATTTTGGATGGTCCTTCCATATTGATGCAAGTGCATCTGCCATTTAATTGTGATTCCCTAGGAGATGAATGTATCTGCATTTTTTAAAGGACATGGTGAGTAGCCTCAAGTGGTCAAGATAAGGCTTTAAGTGCTGCTATTTTAGTTTCCATTTTTTTCATGGCATGATTGATTGCTAGCATGGAATCTTTGAAGATTTTGACTTCTGTGATATCTAGGGTTATCAGTCCTTCTATTCTGAGTGTGTATGCCTCATATTCTGCTTCATTATTTATGACTATGAACTCAAGCTTTTAGCAATTGGTACTACTTCACTTTTAGAGATTATAGTATTATATTGACTCTTGTGTTGAACTGATTGACTGCTCTGTCAAAGCACATCTGCTATCCTTGGATTTCAATGGCTGAGCTGAGGTTATCAAGGAAGTCTAGTTAGATTTCTTCTGAGTCTGGAGTGGGGTTGAGAGCTAGAAATTCAACCACTGCTCTCTATTTTACTGCCTTCTTAGTCAGATATTGTACATTGAATTTTGTTAGCAGCACGAGCCACTTGGCAAGTTTCCCTATTAGAGAGGGAGCTTCGTGGAGGTACTTCATTGGGTCCATTTTAGACATGGCTTGAATTTTGTAGGATTGAAAGTAGTGTTTGAGTTTCTTTATTGCCCATACCATTGCTAGGCATATCTGTTAGACTTGGTTGTACTTCTCCTCATATAGTAACATCTTATTGCTCAAGTAGTAGACTGCATGTTCTACTTTCATTTCTCACTATTAGGCTAACATTGCACCGATTACATTCCCTTCAATGGCCAGATACAGGGTTAGAGGTATCCTTGGTTTTAGTGGTCTTAAGACTGATGGGTTGGCTAGGTAGCTTCTAATCTTGTTGAATGTTAGCTGACACTGTTCATTCCATTCAACCCAGATGATCTTTTCTGAGTAGCTTGAAGATCGGTTTACACACTACTGTCAACTTAGCGATGAATTTACTGATGAACTATAATTTTCCTAGAAGCCTTTAATTTCTTTCTTTAGTTTTGGCACTGGCATATCTCTTATGGCTTTTGCTTTGTCTGGATCCATTTTAATCCTATTATGACTGACAACATACCCTAACATCATTCTTGAAGTGACCCCAAACATGCATTTCTTCAGATTTAGCTTGAGATTGCCCTTATAAGGAACTTTTTGAGATTAGAGGGGTGTTCTTCCCTAGTTTTTAAGTTGACCATCATGTCATCAACATATACCTCCACTTCTTTGTGTATCATGTCGTGGAACATTATAGTTCCCATTCTCTAGTAGGTTGTCCTTGCATTCTTTAGTTGAAAAGGAATTACTCTATAGTAGTAAGTACCCCACTTTATTATGAAAGCTGTCTTTGCTTTGTCAATAATGGTCATTAGGACTTGATTGTACCCAGAGAATCCACCCACGAAGGAGTACATTGCCTATATGGTAGTGCTATCAACCAGTATGTTATGTGGGGTAGTGGGAAATCATCCTTCAAGTATTCAACCATGGGCACATCCATTTTACTTGATATTCTGGTGTGTCCTTCATTAATTCAAATCATTCTTGGGCTGTAATATAGGCTAAGCGTCTGTGAACATCCTTGATGTTTCTTTCCAGGTGATTCCTAGGTTGGTATCTCATCCAGGTGCCTATAGGATTGTTGAGTAGACTTAGCTTTTCTTGCAGCCATATTTGGAGCAACAGAGGGCTTCTAGTGAAGTTCAGAATTTCCACTTTTAAGGTCATCTAATCCTTGAATGGTTTCTGCTAGAATCAATGGGAAAGGAGTCATTTTGCATTCCATCCCTTTAATGTCTTAGAGTATCCTATAATCGCCTAGCCCATCGTTTAAGATGGTGAAGTATTTCATAAAGAGGTAACATGCAAGGAGATGTATGTAATATCCCGAGTTTTTAAATATTTTTATATTACATCGGGATATGCAGTGTTAATAATTTTTGTATATATATTTTTGATATTTATGAGTTTGTTGTTTGTTTAAAGCTAATTTTAATTATTTTAAGTACTTTACGTAAAATTTTTCCGGGAATTGTATTTTCGGAATAATCGACACGTAAATAATTTAATACTATTTATTTTGACTAGTTTTATGAATTTGCATGAACTCATATATAATTTTAAAGTGCTAAAATAAAATGTATATATGTGTATTTATTTAAATTAATTAGAGCTTAATTAATTTCCTTAATTTTATTATTTAATTTTTGTATTAATTAATTTTAAATGTATAAATTATTAAATATATTAAAATATTTGTGTGGTGAGTATTATTTGTGTGTGGGATTATATTATTAAAATATATATAAGGTGGATATATATATATATATATATATATATACACAATTTTTTCAAACAAAAAAATAAAAGTTGCCTTAATTACAGTTTTGCCCCTCCTTCATCTTCTTCCTCCCAAAACGTTTTCAGCCATTTCCAGCCACTTTCAAGCTGGTTTTCTTGCTGTTACTATGCCCCTCAGCCTTCCTCCTCCACCTCTAGCCATTTCCACCACCTGAAACACTCTTTTCTGGCGAGTTTTGGCCGGATTTTCATCAAGGAGCCAAAAATCAACTTAGCTCCGATCAAGCACTTTCCGGCCACCAAATTTGATGCCATCAGTCTCTATCTTCTCCTTGAGCTCTGGTAAGTGTGTCCTTGAGCTCTGGTAAGTGTGATTCCAAGCTTTGTTTCACTTGATTTGGTCTAGAATTTCTTAGGTTTCAATTTCTTCAAATCAGCCATTTTGGGTTTCAAATTTTTTTAGCTTCAAGTTGATTGATTCATGAAAACTTCCTTCACAAACTTTGTTCCTGAAAGCTTAATCTACATTCTGTAATTTTTTTAGAATTTTTGGAAATTTTTTTAATTTTTGTGAATTTTTGATTATTTTATTATTATTTTCTAATTTTCGAAAATTAATTAATTAAATTATGAAATTGTATTTTATGGTGATTATAGGAGTTGAAATGAATTATAGAAATTTATTTGTAATTTTTGTGAATTTTTATGTATTTATTTGGAATTTATTAAGTTTATGTAATTTTGAAAAATAGGGTTAATTGTGTGTTTAATTGAAATAAATTGGTAAATTGAGTATATTTATTGATATTATTGAATTATATGTTAAGAAATTATTTTTTGAGTAATTATATAATTTTTGGTGAATTTTTGAAAATTTATAGTGAATATATATATAGGGGTATTTTGGTAATTTTATACTAAATTGGTTAAAAATGTAATTAAATTGGTTTTAGTAGTTATTTAGGGTATAAAAATGATTTCTGAAAATTTTTAGTATTTTTAGCTAATTAAAACTATTTTTCGTAAATTATTTTCAAATTATATATAATATACTATTTTTCTAAATAAATAGGTTTTTATTGATTTTTAGTATGTTTTAGGGTTAATTATGTAATTTGGATTTATAAAATGTATTTTTATTATATAAGGGCATTTTCGGTATTTTATAAATATTCTGTGAATTGTGAACCTCGGTCGGTGAATTGTAGTTTGGAGTCCAACCGAGGGATTTTGGTTATAATTCTTTGTTTATTCCAAAGTGTATTTCTTTACAGGACTAGCTCTACTCTTTGAGTAGAGAGATGTCCGTTTTATAGGGGAGGTTCTGCTGGATTTTCGATAGAATTTTCGTAAAACGTGATGTCATTATTCATCATGCTTTGGGCTCATACAAAGTAGATGAGAATCATGTGGTCCTGAGCATAAATTTCTATGAAAATTGACATTACGACGTCATTTGATGATAAAAACTAGGAGGGTCATTTATGAGTATCATTTCAAATAGATAGCGTTACGGCAAGGATAACATGTATAGCTTGTGGAATCCTAGTGGATGTTGCTACTAGTTTATCTACATGAGCTGAGTTAAGGTGAAAGGCTAGGGTTCCTTTAGCAAGAATGCCCCCATATGACTATGGTTACAGACTTTAGTTAGTGAGTCTAGCATTCTTTTGATAACTCGGCTGCCCCCCTAAGGACTTTGGTTATAGACTCTGGTCATATAAGTCTAGCGAATGCAAGAGTAATGACTAAAGGTGATAATATCGTACTTCGTTGCCCTATGAATTGAGTGGAATCATGATGGCGATGTCATTTAGTATTATTGAGGCTTTTATGGACAAGTGGCGCACGTGTGATGTGTAGTACAAATGCAGTCGTGAGGGGCTCTATATGATTAAGTATTGTATAATAAGAAATAGTCATTTTTGAGTTGATCCCTTTACTTAGAAGTCCCCAGTGGAGTCGCCACTGTGAGTGACCCTATTTTGTTTTTTTTGTGTTATTTTTTTATGAGGGGAGGAGGACTTTTGTGTTATGGTTTTATGCTGGTCTTTCCATTTCTGAGGGACATGGAAACTTTACCGAATAGGGATAAATGATTGGTCTCAAAGGGATGAGATGCTTTTGATTTTATGGAGTCGCCACTCAATTTTTAGAAAATCAGGAAAAGAAAGGGATAACATTGGGTCATTTAGCAAGTATTGTCCCCAGCAGAGATTTCTGGGTTTAAGAGATCACATATACTTTTTGACTATTTCTCATTATACAATATTCAATGTATAGCTACCGCAACTCCCTAGTTTCAGTAATGACAGTTTATATAACATTCACACAGTACATCAGATAGTACAAGATAATAAAGCTGAAAATTTTAAACATCACTTTCTTGATAAAATACAAACAGAAAGGGAAAGATTACAGAAAATTAAATCTAATATGGTTTATCCACAAGTATAGCACAACCATTTACACAGCTTATTTGGTGAATGATAGGATGATCATGCTTGCAGTGATTATTTGTTCTATAATGATGAATGATGATAATATAAAGGATGAATGAGGTCATTACTGGACCGAGAGCATGATGACTTTATTCCAGGATATGAACTTTTTCAAATTATTGATATTTACGATGTGATTTCATGATTTTGGAAATAGAGGATACAGAATGATGATGTAAAATTAACATAATAACGCATATATTATTCATGTAGCATGCAAGATTGCTAGTTTTATCACACAAGCACAACAATATTCTCAAATACTAGCGATAGTAAAATAAAATGCAATGCGATAAAATGAACGTGCTAAAATAATTGTGTGGTGCTCAGACTTAACTAAGCTTGTGTGAATTTTAAAGCTTTAGCTTTGAGAGATTATCAAGCTTTCCTCATTGAGAGGTTCAAAATGATAGCAGAATGATGCTATATTGTATACCATTAAAGCATGCTTTGATAAAGATGAGGCTAGGTTTGATGGAAAAGGGATCTAATAGCCTAAGGGAAAGGTTGTGGGAGAGCAAAAACTATATGGAGAGGGATTTCTTGTGCCTTCGATCTTACTAACTCTTGAGTGTGTATGTTTCTACTTGCTCCCCCCTTTAAAATGGATGTAGAAGGGTCTATTTATAGAAAAAATGTCTAGAATGGGGTGGTGTAGGCATGGTTACGTGTGTATGAAAGGACTTTTGAGTGTGGTCACACACATCACACTCTTCTCAGGTTCTACGCGCGTTGTTTTGGGGTTGGTTCCTAGGGTGTTTAGGCCTTTTAAACATATTTTTGAAGTCCATTTTGCTTGAATTTTAACATATGACACCTAGGGGTGTTTACGTGCACTTCTGAGCAATACACGCTGATACTCGGGTAATGTTGGACTATTTCGGGACCACTTCCAAAGGTTTTGGGGCCTTTCAGACATGTTTCTAAAGTCCATTTTGTCAAAATCAATTTCTATTTTTCATGAAGCTGGGTCTCGATCTAACGAAATATGCACTGGCCCAATGAGCTGAGTATTTCGAGAGGAGTTTTCTTGAAATAAAACCTCTCGTTGTTCTAATAATTCATATTTTGCAAGGTCAGACCACAACTTAATAGCTTGATGATCAATTTTTCACACTAGTGGGGTCCATTGGGTGTTTTAAGGTTACAAACTTCATAGGTGTTACGAACGAGCAGACTCTAGTCATCTCAAGGATTCGTTTCATCATTAGACCTTTTTGGGGATAGTCAAATTTGAGGTATAACAGAAGTTCATTTAAGTGTGTATCAATTAAACAATGAAAAAGAACCAATAGATCAAGAAAATGTTAAAGTATAATTGGGTCATAGTTTCCAAATGAAGTCTTAAGGTCCTTTACTTGAGTGTGCATACAGTGGTCCTCACGGTCCCCATCATGACCGTGATCATAATAGTGACCAGGCTTATGATCAAAGTCATGATCTTACATCATGGTCATGATTTAAGGCTTGTGAATTAGAAACTGGTCCAATGGTCCTCACAGTCCTAGTTACGATAGTAAACACCATCACGAGGGAAGCTCATAACCACGAGCCAAGTGACTTTCACAAGCGAAGAGTCCATAGGGCCTCACGAGCTCGATCATAACCATGATCATGCTCATGATTAAACTCATGAATTTAAGTCACAAGCATGAGATTTAAGGTTAATTAAAGATTAAGTTAATAGAAGTGCTCACGATTAGTGTCACGACCATGACCAAACCATGACAGTCCATGTGGTAGATGTATAACAATCATATGGCTGTCTCAATGGCTAGTTAATCAAGAGTTATGACCATGACTAGTCATCATCACAATCGTGACTAGGTGAAATTCTATAAAAAGCTAAATTCTTATTTAATGAAGATGAAGAAGGTTGGGGATGAACTTAATGATCCTCAGCAACTACTTTTCACTCTCAATTAATATATACAACCTTTAGAACTTCATTTAATTAGTTTTTAATACATTGATTAAGAATTGAATGCTTTGAACTAGTTTTTTTTTAAAGTTCTCTTCGTAAAGTACATTAGTTTAATTCTCTTCTTTTTCTATTTCTTGGGTTGAAAAAGGGAAGTGAGAAGTTAGTACTAAGTGATTAAAGGTTAAGTGTGAGCATTAAACACTTATAATTATTATTATGGTTAGAGCCAAGCCTAGAAAAGCTTATTGTATTTGAAGGGTTAGAGTTGAGCCTAAAAAACTCTTGTAAACATAATCTAAAGATAAAATATTGGTGAGGGTGTTCAAAATCCTAACTAGGGGATAAGTTAGGTTTTTATATTGGATTGATTTAATATGAACTCCTTAAATCCTTGTGTTACTATATTTTCTCTTTTTTCTACTACTTCTTATGTATTTGCTAATTACCTAAAAGTTTCTAATTACCATATTCACCTCGCTTCTAGCGCTGTTTCATTTGGTATTAGAGCTAAACTTCTTAATACTTAATGACGAGAAGGTTAGTTCATGGATAGTAAGGGTGTGAACTTTTCTTCTTTAAAACCTTTTTTTAATGAGAGTGAATATCCTCATTGGAAGTTTAAATAGAGCTATACCTTAATAGTGATCTAATTAGGTTATGGGAATTAATCCTTAATTGTTGGGAACATCTTAGAGCCACACTAGATAATATGGAAATTCATATTGATAGAACCCAATGGACTCAATTAGAAAGAAGCAAATTACAAGAATAAGAAGGCAGTGACTATCTTTCTTGCTTCCATGTCTACAGAAGAAAAAGGCAAGGTTCAATATTACTAATTCCCTAAGGAAATTTTGGAAGCTCTTGAGAACCACTATGAAGGCAACATTCAAGTTAGAAGCAAGAAGGCTTAACTTCATGTGTATGAGTATGAACTCTTTAAAATTAAGCCTCAAGAATCCATCATCAAGATGACTAATAGGCTCAGTGCTCTTATCACCACCATGAAGAAACTTGGAAAACCCTATTCTAAGGAAGAAATTAACATAAAGATTCAGATAATCCTCCTTACGAAGGATTGAGAATCTAGAGATACTTCCATTAAAGAAAGTTTATGGCTTGTTAAAGCTTTCAACCAACATACTCATTGGCAAGTTGTTGACACATAAGCTCATTTTAAAGTAAAGAGAGGAAGAAAAGCATTGCTTTAAAGGCATCACAAGAAGATAATGAAGATAAGAACCTTAAATATTCTAGTGATAAAGATGGAGATATGGCCATGCTCATAAGGAACTTAAAAAAATTCTTAAGAAGAAAAAAGTCCTTAAGAACTAGAGGAGATGGGAAGAAGAACTAAGAGGTGACTTAGATAAATGTAAAAAGCCTAGATACATTAGAAATGAGTGCCCAAGGTGGAAACTCAAGAATAAGGGAGCAAAGGACAAGAAAAATGCATTCAAAGTTTCATAGGATGACTCCTCCAAATAAAAAAAGGAAGAGAAACAACATGAAGTAGCCAATCTTCATAGCTCTTAAGGACAACAATAAAGTACCATATACTTCTCATTCTTCTTGTAATGATTGTTATGATAATGATGGTGATGATGATAATGAGAGCTCAATTATGAGCAAGCTCATGCTTAAGTGTAAGAGCTTACTTTTAAGAAAAAGCTCTATAAGCATGAGCTCTTAAACTTATCTAAGGAATTCGAGAACTTGAAAAATGATTTTTCAAAACTTGTTTTATCAAATGAAAAATTTGTTAATGATTTAAAGATTTCCACTTCTTTGAATGAGGAACTTAAGAAAGCTAATGATGAAAATCAAAAGCTTTCAAGAGAAGTAGTGGAGTTAAAAAATTCCATTTCTAAGTTCAAAAAAGGAAAAGAGACTTTGGATAGTCTCCTTGAATCATAAAGTTTTTATGGAAGCACCCATAGACTTAGATATAAAATGGAACCTCATCTTCATCATCATCACATATTAAATTATTTAAAGCCACCAGTGATTCCTCTCCCTCTACTTTTAAGCCCATTGAGACTCAAACTTTCAAACCTAAAAAGGCTCAAACAACCAATGTCAATGTTAAGTCTAATAAGACACAATAATTCTTGACTTAAAGGTCTAAGGCTCAAGGTAAAAGACCTCAACCTAAGCATGCAATACCACAATATTAGACTCACATATGTACTTGTATAACTCATATGCATTTTAGATCATAAGTACACTATAGGAAGCAAACACCACATTTTCATGCAAATTTATGAGATATGCCCCTTATAAGAGTAATGTGAATGATTCAAATGTGAAATATTGATATGCATTAAAATCCAAGAGATTTGCTAATGTGAGGTGTTTTTATTGCATGATACTTAGACATACTAGCAATGTTTGCTACTATAGAAAGTTGCATTTGAACTTATTGCCCTTAGACTATGTTAATGCTAACCAACCTAAACCAACTAAGGTTTGGGTTTAAAAGAATATTTAAACTTTGCTTGTATAACTGTGCGAAAAATCCATAAAGAAGAAAAGCAAGTGGCATCTTGATAATGGATGCTCAAGGCACATGACGAGTGACAAGGAACAATTTACCAAGCTCAAGGCTAAGGATGGAGGATGTGTTACCTTTGGAGATAATGCTAAAGGAAAACTAATTGGCATTGAAGAAATTGGTAACCCTCAGTCTTTATCTAATTCATCATGTTCTCTTAGTAGATGACTTGAAACATAATTTGCTTAGTATTAGTCAATTATATGATATATATAATAAGGTCACTTTCAATCATAAAAATTGCATTATTAGTAATCTTATTAATGATAAAGTAATTTTTAGTAGTGAAAGAGTTGACAATGTATATGTTATAAACTTGAATGGAGTAGGAAACAAAGAATTTAAATGTCTTATGGCTATTTCACATGATGCATGGACTTAGTATAAAAGGTTAGAACATGAGAACATGCTAGCTAGTTTTGAGCTTTTAGATGATCTTAGTAAAAGTGAACTTGTGAATGGATTACCCAAGCTTAAGGTTATTAAGGACAAGACTTATAATGCTTGTCAAAAAGGAAAGCAAACTAAGTCTTCCTTTAAGCTTAAAAATAATGTGTCTACCTCTAGACCATTAGAATTAATCGATATGGATTTTTTTGGTCCTACTAAAGTAGCTAGCTTAGGTGGAATGCATTATGCACTAGTACTTATTAATAATTACTCTAGATTTACTTAGGTGTGCTTCTTAGCTTATAAGAATGATGTTTTTAAACCTTTGTTAATAGAGTTCAAAAAGAAAAAGAATTTTTTATTTCCTTTATTAGAAGTTATCACAAAACCAAATTTGAAAATGAATTTTTCAAAAATTATTATGATGAAAATGGAAATTTTCATAACTATTCTTCTTTTAGGACTCCTTAATAAAATGGAGTTATAGAGAGAAAGAATAGAACTTTGGTAGAGATGGATAGAAAAATGCTCCATAAATATAGATTGCCACTATATTTTTAGGTAAAAGCCATAAATTTTTTTTGTTATATAGCTAATAAAGTGTTTAAAAGACCTCTTTTGAACAAAACTTCTTATGAGCTTTAGAATAATAGAAAATCAAAGATCTCGTATTTAAAAGTATTTGAGTGGAAATGCTTTATATTAAATACTAACGATAATCTTGGGAATTTTGAATTCAAAGCTGATGAAGGAATTTTCCTAGGCTATTACACTTGAAGCAAAGTTTATAGAGTCTTTAATAAAAGAACTTTAGTAGTAAAAGGGTCTATACATATAGTATTTGATAAGTCTAACCCACTTAATTCTAGAAAGGATCTCTCTTATGTTGATGATGTTGTAGATGAGTTTTTGGACATGAACCTTCAAGAAAATGATGCTAGCAAGCCCTTAGAATAAAAAGCTCCTTAACTCACCTTGAAGGAGGAACTTGCCAAGGATTGGTAATTCGAGAAGGATCATCTTAAAGGCCTCATCATTGATGGCACTTTAAAAGAGATAAGCACTAGATCCCATCTTAATTTTATTATAAATTTAGCCTTTATCTCTTAAATTGAGCCCAAACATGTTAATGATGCATTATATAATGAATTTTAGGTGCTTACTATGCAAGAAGAGCTCAATTAATGTGAGAGAAATAAAGTATAGAATTTAGTTCCTAGGCTTAAACATCATCCAATTATAGGCACCAAGTGGAAGTTTAACAAAAGATGAATGAACAAGACATAATAATTAGAAATAAAAATAGGCTAGTGGCTAAAGGTTATAATCAAGAGGAAGGTATAGATTATGATGAAACCTTTGCCCTTATTGCAAGGTTCGAAGCTATTAAGATGTTTCTTGCATTTGCATCTTTTATGAATTTTAAGCTTTATCAAATGGATGTGAAAAGTATTTTCCTAAATGGTTTTAATCAAGAGGAAGTTTATGTTGAACAACCTCTAGGTTTTAAAAGTTTTGAATTTTCCAATCATGTTTTTAAGCTTTCAAAAGCCTTATAAGGATTAAAAAAAAGCTCCTAAAGCTTAGTATGAAAGGTTGAGCAATTTTCTTTTAGAGAAAGGATTCTCTAAAGGCAAAGTTGACATAACCTATTTATAAAGAAATCTAAAAGTGATTTTTTGATTGTAAAAATATATTTTAATGATATTATATTTGGTGCTACTAACCACTCTTTGTGTGAGGATTTTTGAAAGCTTATGCAAGGGGAATTTGAGATAAGCTTGATAGAAGAGCTCAAGTTCTTTCTTAGCCTTCAAATCAAGCAAGGAGAAGAGGGGACTCTTATCAACCAAGCTAAATAAACTAGAGACATCCTCAAGAAGTTCAGGATGGATGTAGACAAGTCTAGCAAGACTCTAATGAGCATAACCATCAAACTTAGCAAGGATGAGAGTGGAAAGATGGTTGATAAAAAGCGTTTTAGAGTTATGATTGAATCTCTTCTTTACCTTACCACTAGTATACCTGATATCATATTTGCTATTTGTTTATGTCCTAGATTTCAATCTTGTCCTAAGGAATCACACTTAAATATAGTTAAGAGAATTTTGAAGTATCTTATAGGAACCATACATTTAGGGCTTTGGTACCCCAGGAGTGATTCCTTTAACTTAGTTAGCTATTCGGATGCAGACTTTGCTGGTAGCTTAATAAAAAGAAAAAGCACTTCCAAAACTGTTAATTCTTAGGTCAATGCTTAGTTTCTTGGTTTAGAAAGAAATAAGTTTCAGTTGCCTTGTCCACAAATGAAGTCGAGTATGTGGTGACTAGTTGTCGTTGCTCATAAGTATTGTGGTAAAAAACAATAACTTAAGCACTTTGGCATTGAGGTTGATCACATTCCTATTAAATGTGATAATAAAAGTGCTATTTACCTCAGTAAAAACCCAATTTAACACTCTAGAACAAAGCACAAAGACATTAGGCTTTACTTTCTAAAAGATAATGCTCAATTAGGTCACATCTGATTAGAATTTATGGACACTAATCTTCAAGTAGCGGATATTTTCACAAAACCTCTTAATGAGGATAGACATAACTTTATCTTAAATGAGCTTAATATGCTTAATGGATCTAGTTTAAAATGATATACTGTATTGCTCATTTACATATTTGATTACTCAAATGATTATCCATACTTGATTGATTATCTATGTTTAATTGATATTTTTAAGCATAATCATTAGTAAATTAATAAAATAAATGTATTTGACTTATTAATGAAATTACACATAAAAATACATCCAAGACCATTGCTAGTATTTGCATGATTTAAAATAAACTTTAAATTTTTGTTAAAATTGTCAATTTTTACAAATTTCTTTGATTCCTTGAAATTCTACCCAAGAAGGGTATAATTGCATAAATTTCTAAAGTTTTATGGTATTGTAAATTCAGGGACTAAAAGGCACCTTTGTCATGACCATTACTTGCAATGGTTTAGATTGTAAGACCTCTTTAAGTCTGACACAGAGGTGCTCATGATCATGACTGTGATTATGTATATCACGATCATGACTAGTCAGTCACGACCATGAGTGCAGTCTTGGAAAACTTAGGAAATCAAAATTTTATCTTAATTAAGTGTGTATTTTCAAATTATGAATGGTTTTTTAAGTCCTTTATGATTCATAAAACCTTATTTGACCTGAATTTATTCCTTTTTTTTTGTCTATATAAAGTATACATACACATACATAAATCACTTTTCATTCGTCTTTCAATTCTCTCAAATTGCAACACACTCTTCCTCATTCTTTTCATTCCTTAAGCTCTTTTTTGTCTTTACACATTCTACTTACCATGTGTAGACACCCAATTTCGAGATGATGTGTTATGGATTTGACAAAGGACTCCAATGATAAAAATATCATGAATAGGTCTTCAATACTTAAGCTTTAAAATTCTAAGGGTTTAAATGCATATTTTAAAGGAAGGATTTAGTGTTTTCAAGGACTAAATTGCAATATTTTTTTAGGACCTAATTGCAAAACTTAAATTATTCTAAGGGTCTTTTTGTAATTAAATGTTATTATGTAATTTCGGTTGCATGATTTAAAAAACCTAATTGCATGATTTAAAAAAAAAACTGTCGGAATTCTATAATTTTGACCGGAATTATGTAATTTAAGTCGGAATTACATAATTCCGATCGGAATTACGCAATCCCGGTCGGAATTAAATTCTTCCGCCTTTGTTATTTGACTTTTAACTCAATCCTAATTGGTCTAAAATTCCTATTTGGCTTTTAACTCAATCCTAATTGGTCTAAAATTCCTAAATATAATTTTAAGTATTAATTTTATATTTTTAGGAATTAGAATCACGTTAAGATTAAGCTAGGTTTTTTAGTTCTTTTTCCACTATATAAATAGGATGGGAGCCTGGAAGGAAGAGGGGAGGAAAAGAAGAAAAAAGGGAGGCATAAACGTATTTTGAAGCTTTTGGTTTTTTTTTTGTGTTTTAAAAAATAATTTTCATTTATTGTTGATTCTTAAAAAAAGCTTTCTTAATTCTTTTCTTTTAGTGAGGGTTTTTCTACAAAAATTTCTTTTGATTTATCAATTAATTCAAGATCCTTGGAGAATTTTTGAAGAAGAAGATTCGAAGACTTATCAAGAATGGTGAATTACAAATTTGAGGAGTACCCCAAATCACTCATAAGTATCATCATCTTCTTCTTATTCTTTTTTATTTCTTTTTGATATTATTGATTATTTTTATTCTTTCGAGTTATTATTATAATTTATTCATTAATCATGACTTTATTTTTTTTGTGTGGTGATTATGGAGGAAAATGCATGGTAATCATGTTGAAGGGATGAATTCATGAGAAGTCCATGAAAAACCATGGAAAAAGCCTCATAGAGACTTAGTTTCTAGGGTTTTTTATTTTATTTTATTTATTTCTCTTATTTTTTTATTTTATTAATTGTTTTATGAATTAATATAATAATCCCAAAAGTTGTGGTTGCATGTTTATTTAGATTAAATTGGTTAGTAAAATTAGGTTTTTAATAAGGTAATTACTTAAAATCAATCGAGGAAGTAGATTAATTTATGTTTCATATTAATAAAACTAGGGTTTTTTTATAAGGGATTAATTTAATTATTTGTTTGATCTTATTTAATTGTTTTTTTAATGTTTTTATTTATTTTTGGGCTTATTTATTATTTTTATGTGCTTTTGGGGCCTTAAGCCCATTTTAGGCTCTAATTTATTTATTTAAGTTTAAGTAATTCTCTTAGCCCATCTCACTTGATAATTAATTAGGTTTAATTAATTAAAATATATTTTTAGGTCCATAATTAATTAGATTTTAGGTTAGAAATATCCTTAGGCCCATTTAGTTAATTAGACATAGGCCCACGTAACTAAATTTAATTAATTTAGACTTAGCCCACTTAATTAAAGCCTTTTTTTCATAATTTATAGATTTAAGATCACCTTAGAATTAAAATATGTAGAATTAGGCCCATTAATTTAAATATTCCATAATTTGTATATTTAAGCTCATATTTAGAATTAAAATTTATAGACTTAGGTTCATTTAATTAAAATTAAAAGGAATTAGGTCTTTAGGTTCACTTATAATTTAAAACATATAGACTTTAGCTCATTTATTTAAAATCTATGTAGATTAGACTAACTTAAGGATTATGTGATTTATTGAATGCATTATTTACTTGTATATTTCATGACTAGTTTGCCTTGGAGTTGATTGTTTTTAGGGTTTATATGAAATTGCATGTAAATAGAGAATAAGATAATAATTCATAAAGTAATTCTAAATGAACACAAGACTGAAAGAAGTTGGTATTTCGTATCCAGAATCTCCTAGTTGTGGTGCTAGCTTTATTTTAAAGAATCAAGTACCACTTTTTCGATTTGTTTCCCAGTTATTACCCTGGGTGGTGACTCCTCATCTCCACGCCATGTCTTTGTGAAAGTGGTTAGTGTGTTCTCTAGAGCCCTGAGCTTAAATAGTGTTGTGGTTGCTAAAATCTTAGACGTGTGATAAACCCCGCTGTCTACACCATGGCAAGCAATAAGAGCACTAAACCCTCATCTTCCTGCTATGGTGACACTCAAAAGAGGCAAAATAAAGACAAGCCTAAGAAATCTCACCCTTCTTTTTGTATTCCTCTAATGACATTAAGAAAATGCTTACATCATTCCAAAAAAGGAACATTATCTTTATAAGATACATGTCCTCTAGCACTTTACAAAAGATGGATTGCCTTCAAAATATGGAATAATTGCTGTTAAAGGTGGGTGTTAAAGACTTTGCCTTTAATCCTCTCCTTACTTACCTAGCTTTGGTTATTGAATTCCTTTCCTCTTTCACTCTTTAAACCACTCAATTTGATTACTAAAATCCCTACTATGGCATGAGTTTCAAACTTAGGGGAAGGGATAGATTTATGATTGCCCTTGAGTTTGACACTCTTTTTGGCTTTATAAAGGAAGGCCATGTTGAAACCCTCTCCACTTGGCTTACTCACTCTTTTTAGGTTAAACATTGCAAACCCCAAACCTATATATAGGTTTTTAACCTATATATTCAATGCTAAAGGCCAAAGAAATAAAGCCATTTATTTAGATGATCTTTTCATCCTTTGGTTTATGATCGCAAATGACCTACTTGCTTTAGGAAGGATTATTCAATGGCATTTATGGCTAGTGAGTGATAGTGTTTTGGGTGTTATATGTATTGTAACAAAACTTGCCACCTCTATAACATTCAACTCACCAACCTTAACTCCATTGTCCTCGTTTTGCTTAATGACACTTTTATTAAAAATTCCAAGTAAGTTTTATTTGTGTAAAACAAATAGGTATAAAAAAGTGAAGCTCCATAAGAGGGTGGTGGAAAAGGTGATGACATAAATGATCTCTTTAGAGAAATTGAAGACTTTGAAGGCTAAAAAGGAGATAAAGATGCTTCTACTCAAGACCCTTAAAAAGGAGACCATTCCACTCAAAGGAAGAGAGCAAGAAATGAAGGCACATTAAAAGGTGATCAAATTATTAAGAATAAACCTTAATAGGTTGGACATCTTTTTGATAGAATGCCTTTAATGTAGTCTAACTTCTGTCTCTATTTTGATAGGGTGGATGAGCACATTGCACATCTTCAACATGATATGCATTACCTTTATGAGAGGCAAGGCTAGGAATGCCAATGTGCCTCCTTTGCTCATCCTTCTAATCCTCCCCAAGAAGGAGATGTTTCATAGTTTTCTTTTCTTTTAATATTTTAGAACTTGTGTCTTTTTGTGTCCTTTTTAGTTTTTAGTTTTCATATCTTTGTGTTTTTCATATTTTTATTATTCTTGTAATGTGTCTTGGACTACATCATTTCATTAATGACATTTCTTAGTTCTTTTTGTTCTTATCCCTTGACTTTCATTTCCTTTTTTCTCCTTCCTTTTGCATTTTGACAAAAGGGGGAGAAATATGTATCTTGAGAATATCTTTGAACATATAATGTATATCTTAGGTTTATAATGATTATGTTGAGCATCTACTTGGGCATATGTGGTGTATGTTAAGTTTATATTAATTATATATGATGATTATGCCAAATTGATAAGTTTATGATATGTATATGTTCAGTTTATGATAAGTATATGACTTTTTTGCTTTGTATATTTTCTATATACCTTTGGTATATGATGCTCCTTCCACTAGTATATGCACTAAGTAAAGGGAGTATCTCTCAAAATCTATGCATATATTGAGGGGGAGCTAAACTAACATAAACTTTCATAATTAATTATTAAAAAATCTTAAAATTGTTTGTCAAAATTAAAAAGGGAGAGATTATTAGCCATTTGCATGATTAAGGGCCATTTGCATGATTAAGGCTTAATCTAACCTTGTTTTGATTTTAACAACACAAATTTGAAGTACAAATGAAGTTCATTTAAGTGTGTATCCGTTGGACAATAAAAAAGAATTAAAAGATTAAGAAAGTGTTGAAGTATAACTAGGTCTTGGTCTCGATCTCTATCACGACTGGGATCCATTCATGATCAAATAAAGCCTCAAAATCCCTTACTCAAGTATGCATCCAGTGGTCCTCATAGTCCCCATTGCGACTGTGGTCACAACTTTGACAAGGCCTACGATTAGGGTCATGATCTCACATTACATCCATAATCAATGGCTCATTAATTAGAAAATAGTCTAATGGTCTACATGATCCTAGTTATGACCATGACTATCATCACGAGGGAAGCTCACAACCATGAGCCAAGTGACTTTTATAAGACGAGAGTCTAGAGGGCCTCACGAGCTCAATCATGATAGTGATAATGCTTTTGATTGAACTCATGACTCTAAGTCATAAGCATGAGATTCAAGGTTGATTAAAGATCAAGCTAATAGAAGTGCTCAAGGTTAGTGTCATATTGTGACTAGACCATGACAGTCTAGGTGGCAAATGTACAATAGTTATATGGTTATCTCAATGACTAGTTAATAAAGAGTCATAACTATGACCAGTCATCATCACAACCATGACTAGGTGAAATCCTACAAAAAACTGAATTCTTATTTAATGAAGATAGAGAAGGTTGGGGACGAACTTAATGATCCCCTAATAACTAGTTTTGACTCTTAATCAATATATACAGCCTCTAGAACTTCATTTAATAAGTTTTTAATAAATTGATTATGAATTGAATGATTTGAACTACTTTCTTTCAAAAACTCTCTTTGTAAATTGAGTGTGGGCTGTGCATTCATTTAACTCTTTTATTCTTTTATTTCTTGGATTGGAAAAGGGAAGTGAAAAGTTAGTACTAAGTGATTGAAGGTTAAGTGTGAGCCTTAAACACTTATAATTATTGTTGTAGTTGAAGATAAGCCTAGAAAAGTTCATTGTATTTAAAAGGGCTAAAGTTAAGCCTCAAAATTCTTGTAAACACAATCTAAAGATAAAATACTAGTATGGGTATTCAAAATCCTAACTTAGGGATAAGTTAGGAGAAGATATAAGATTGATTTAATATGAACTCCTTAAATCCTTGTGTCACTATACTATCTCTTTTTCTACTGCTTCTTAATTATTTGCTAATTATCTAAACTTTTTTAATTTCCATATTCACCCCCTCTAAAGCCTTTTTAAGTTTTTATTAGTTCAAATATATGGTTAAGAAAAAGGTAAGAGCTTATACTCTTAGTTAAGTCTACTTTTATTTGAGTTGTTTATTGATTATGATGCTTTTTATCATCCTATAAATGTGAGTGCAAGTTAGTCATAAGCTAGCCTCTTAGTTGAAAGTAGTCAGTTTAATTCTATATCTAATTTTCAATTAAAAAAAATCAATATTGGTGTTGAAAGCTAAGTTTAAGAAGCATAAAAAGGAGACTAGAGTTGGTAGAAGTAAAAAATATGAGTTAGATACATGTTTGATTTAGGCAATTGTAGAAGAGAAATGGAACTTAATGTGTTAAGGTGGCAGAACCTGAATTCAGAGAGATTCCTAACCCTCTGTCGATTAACTTATGATGTGTCGGCTATCCTAATCTTCATTGTTGCTTCTAAATTAGCTTTTAGCACCAACAATGAGTCTTATATGTATTTAGGAGTTCATTGACTCATAAATTAGTGGAAGCATTATTTTTCACCCAAGATTGGTTGCAATTGGCTTTATAGCAAATTTTAATTAAAAAGGCTATTTAAGAGCTTGAAAATTTGAAATGGTAAGTTAACTTAATTTAATTATTTTTTGTATTATTTGATTTATATATTAATAATGTCTGATAACTTCTATTTTGTGTTGTTATAGATTTACCACCCATTGGTGTTGGTCCATCCTTAAATTCAAACTAGCCTCTTAGTTTCCTAATATACTTATTAATATTTTGTTTATGACTTGTGACCAACCACTTGTATCTGTCTATTATGCCTTTGACATTTGGTATTTTTATTGCTTTTATATGACCCACAGTAAGTGCACTTTGTGTTGTTATTGTAATTTTGTTTGTGAATTATGACTTGTGACTAACCACTTGTATTTGTTTATTATGTTGTTGATATTTGGTACTTGTGTTGCTTTTATGTGACCAACAATAGGTGCATGATGTGTTATAGTTGTCAATTGCAATGTTGTTTGTTAATTATAAAGGAATGATAAAGATTCCATCTTTTATTTTTTTAACTGTAAATGAATTCTTGGCTGTGTTTCTTTGGTGACTTATTTCTTTATGTTGCAAAAATATAGTTATGTTCCTTATGTAACTAAAAAAAAAGATACTTGAGCCTCTATTTTAATTGTTTATTCTTTATTTCTTTATGTTACTTGGCTTTCACATTTCAAGATGCACTAGTTACTACCATTTAAATTTCACAATTTTGACTTTGTTATTGCAGAATTAGAGATTCCTATTGCTTAATCTGCCTTTCCTTCTTTCCCTTGTTCTTAAATGTTTTTCCAACACTTGTGATCTATATACTAATTTTGTAAGGAGTATTCAATTAAAACTTTGTTTATTTTGTGTTTTCTTTTTGAATTTTGAGGTGATGATGATGCTTCCACCTATTAAATCTGATTTAATAGAGGAATGGATCTACTTATGTTTTTAAGTTTGATGGCATTTTTATTAATGCTACTGCCAAGAAATGTGGCTTCATTCTTCACATAATTTGACAAATATAATTTAAGACTCAAAGTATGTTACTTTGAGTAGTTTTTAATAAGTGCGCCTAATTTTTCATTTGAAATTGAGGTTTACTCTTTTGCTGGAAATGGAAGGCCCTTCACTCTTTGTTTGTTTGCCATATTTTTTTGTTCAACAGATTGGCTATTTTAATTTTGTGGCCTTTAGTGAATTATGAGTTTTTTTGTAAAGATAAATAATATACCTGTTTATATATTTTTTAGAGATTTTTCAAATTTAACTGTCCTAAAAGGGTCCAATGATGAAATGAATCCTTAAGATGACTACAGTCTGCTTGATCGTAACACCTCTGAAGTGTGCAAGCTTAAAAAAACCTAACCAACCCCACCAGTGTGCAAAATTGATCATCGAGCCATTGAGTTATGCTCTGACCTTATGAAATACAAATTATCAAAACAATGAGAGGTTTATTTTGAGAAAACTCCCTCAAAATACTGAGCTCATTAGGCAAGTGTGAATTTCGTTAGACTAGGACCTAGCTTTGTGAAAAATAAAAATCAATTTTGATAAAATAGACTTTGGAAACACGTCTGGAAGGCTCCAAAACCTTCGAAAGTGATCTCAGAATGGTCCAACACAACCCAAGGATTAGTGCATATCTCTCAAAAGTGTGTGTAAACTCCCCTAGATGTCATATGCTAAAATCAAGGTCGAATTTGGCAAAATAGACTCCAAAAACGCATTCGAAAGGCCCAAAAACCTTAGGAACTAACCTCAGAACAACATACGTAAAACTCAAGAAGTGTGCGTAAAGAGTCAAAATGTGTGTGGAAGTGTACGCGTGCATAACCACATGCACTTGACGTGGTCACATATAAAATCCTCAATATACGTACGTGACCACACCCCCACCACCCTATTCCACCTAATTTTCCTCATAAATAGACCCCTTCACACCCCATTTTGGAGAGGGAGGAGCAAGTGGAAACACCTACATACTCAAAAATGGGTCCGATCGAAGGAGTTAGAAATCCCTTTTCAAATAGTTTTTGCTCTCCCACAGCCTTTCTCTTAGGTTGTTAGATCCTTTTTCCACCAAGCCAAGCCTTATCTTTATCAAAGCATGCTTCAAAGGTATACAATCTAGCATCATTTTACTATCATTTTGAACCTCTCGACAAGGAAAACTTAATAATCTCTCGAAGCTAAAGCTTCAAAACTCACATAAGCTCAATCAAGTCTGAGGACCACATAATTATTTTAGCACATTTATTTTATCGCATTACATTTTATTTTACTGTCACCAGCATTCAGGAATATTGTTGTGCTTGTGTGATGAGACTAGCAATCTTGTATGCTATATGAATAATATATGTTTTATTATGCTTATTTCATATTATCATTTTGCATCCTCTATTTCTGAAATAATGAAATCACATCGTAAATGTCAATCATGTAAAAAGTTCATATCCCGGAATAGAGACATCATGCTCTTGGTCTAATGATGACCTCATTCATCCTTTATATTATTGTCATACCTTATTATAGTATAAATAATCATTGTAAGCATGATCATCCTATCATTCATTGAGCAAGTTGTGTAAATGGTCGTGTTAATCTTGCAAATCAATCATATCTAAATTAGATTTACTTTTCCACAATCTTTCCTTTTTCATATGTATTTTATCAAGAAAGCGATGTAATAATTAAATTTTTAGCTTTATTATCTTTCATTATTTAATGTACTGTGTGAATGCTATACAAACTATCATTACCAAAACTAGGGTGTTACTGTAGCTATACGTCGAATATCATATAATGAGAAATAGTCAAAAAGTGGATACGATCCCCTGAACTTGGAAATCTCTGCTGGGGACAATACTCGCTGAGTGACCTGATGTTGTCCCTTTCTTTTTTCAACTTTCTAAAAATCAGGTGGTGACTCCACAAAATCAAAAGTGTCTCGTCCCCCGGAGATCAATCATTTGTCCTTATTTGGTAAAATTGCAATGTCCCTCAGAAGTGAAAAGACTCGCACAATGTCCCATAAAAACATATCGCTATTCAAAAGTGAAAAGCAAGAAGACACATCACACAAAAGGATAGCAGTCGTTCACAATTATAAAAATTATTTTTATGCTATTTATTACTCAAATTCTATCAAAAACATAATAATTAATAATAATTTCAACTAAAATATGAAAATTACTAATTTATACTAATTTTTTCAAAAATTAATTTTTCATATAAACATTCAAAAATTCATAATGAAAATTCTACACATAATTTCAATAAACTTCCTTCACAAAACTTGCTAAAAATAATTAATAGAATTTAATTAAAATATAAAAATTTTTGGGCTGAAACAATCATGTGAATAGTAACCAGAACTCGAAAAATTTTAAAAAATCATAAAAATAATTAAAATCACTATTTGCTAGATCTCAACCTCAATTACAATTAATCTTAAAGCAACTATGTCTAATTAAATCAAATTCAAAGTAACTTTTGAAAAATACTCAAAATTAACCTAAGTACAAAATCACAAAATTGGAGTTATTATCAGAGTTACCCGGATGAATTGGTTGAGGAGAAATGATGCTCAGAGGATGAGCTTCCGATCAAGACTGATGGTACGTACAGAGGTGGCTAGAAACGTCGCTGGCAAGCCTTGGACCCATCTGGCAACTGAGAGAGGAAGGGATGGTGGCGCGTTGGGGAGGGGAAGGAGCTGTTGGTAGTGACACTGACCTGTGGAGGTGGTGGCAACATGGCGGTGGCTGGTGGTAGGTTGTTGTGGCACTGCTGGTGGTCACGTAGAGAAGAAGGGGAAAAAAGGAAAAAAGGAAAAAAAAAAGAAGGAAAAAGAGAAGGAAAGAGAAAAGAATTTTTTTTTTGTATATATACATATATACACAAAAAATGATTTCCTAATTAATTTATTTATTCTCATTATATCTTTGTTAAATGCCTTTATGCTACCTCTCTCTAGTTTTCTTTGTGCAGTTTGTTTGAGGTTTCGATTGATATTTCTCGTGACTTTTTTCATTTGTTTAAAGAAATCATGAACCTACATTTTATGGTGTGTTGGGGTTTAGGCTATTATCAGGCATGTTTGGCAAGCTCGAAACATGTTCATTTTCAAAAATGAAATTTCCCAGATCTCCTCTTCTTTCCGCATTATCTGTTAGTCTATTAAAGAAGCTAAGATTTTTCATTCAGGTCACACGGACAACTCTCTTCTTGATCGAGTCAGTCTATTAAAGAAGCCGAGGTTTATCATTCAAGTCATATGGATGACTCTTTTCTTGATCAATGTATTTTACAGCTTCTTCAGGTTGCTGGAATTCCTCACCGTGTCCCAATTGTAACTCATGTCATTTGGACTCATCCTCCATCAGGTTGGACAAAAATCAGCACTAATAGTACCGCGACTAGTTCCCCTAGTCCAACAACTGCTGGTGTTATTTTCAAAGACATGCATGGCTCCACAATTCTTTCTTTTACATTTCTTGTTGGAAACTGATTTGCATTTGAAGCAGAGCTGCTTGTTGTAGCTATTACAGTGACTAAAGCATCTGAATTACATCTCTCGCCCATTTAGATAGAATCAAATTCTCTCTTTGTGGTTCGTTTGCTCTAAGCCAAAAATGCATTAGTTCCATGGTGGGTTTGAAAGGAATGCAATCTTGCCTTACACAACTCGGTTTTATTCAACATCATGTTAGCCATGTTTTCAGGGAGGGCAATATAGTCACAAATAAACTTGCTTCACTAGGTCTTCGAGCTTAACAATCTCTGTGGTGGCACTCTTATCCATCTTGTTGTCATGATCTTATGATCAATGATACGATTAGTCTTGAATCATATCGTTTTCATTAGCTTTCTGTTTGTTTCTTTTTCCCGTCATGGATTGTTCTTGTTTGATTTCATGTAAACTCTTTATTTTTATCTTTAATAAATGGTGGTTCCTTAGTGTGTGATGATAGTGCTAAGGGGGTATCAACTTAGTTGGGATGCCCAGGTGCAGTTCCTGATGCTAAATTCCCTATATATAATAATAATAATAATAATAATAATAATAATAATAATAATAATAATAACTTTTAAATTAAAAATAATATTCTAATATTTTTAAAATATTAATTTTCCCAAATTAATTATTACGTTTTAAAATATTACGTTTTATTTAGGGTAGAAGATTAAAATTTCTGAATTAAACTGAATAATTGGACTGAAAATCTCTGAAATTGGATTGAATTGTTGACTCTTTAACTTTATCTAGGCTGAATTGTATCAATATAAAATTTTTGGTAGGGTTTGGATATTTATAAATATCTGAACTAAGAATTGAACCGAACTATAATGAATTGTATTGAATAGAAATAATCGAAATTTATTTATGTATTTATAATATATAAGTTATACAAAATAATTTAATATATAAATAATATAAATATTATTAACTACTTTTAAATAAATAATGTTAATATTATAATTAAAATATAAATTCTTTTCTTAAAAAATAATAAAATAAAATAATTAGCTAATATTTATCAACAAAATTAACTAATATTATTTTACAAATATTATTTAACTAATATTAATTACATTTTACCAAAAAATTTTAGAAATATTATTTAACTAATATTAATATTGCTGCATGTATATTTAATAAATTTTCAAGTTTTATGAATGGTTAAAGATTTTTTAAAAAATAGTGTATATTATATAATTTTTTGAATCTTCATTTTGTATTAGATTGAAATATCAGATCTTTGAATTGAATCAGACCAAAATTTCAAAATAATACAAGACTAAAATTTTTAATTTCGATTGTGGTATCAATTCTTGATATTTTTAAATTCTTAATTTTCAATCCAAATCCAAAGATTTCTAAATCTCTGGATTAGATCGGACCGAACTCAGCACTACACTATTATTTATTCAGCCTTTGGATAAATAATTTTTTGTTTAATGTAATAATTTTTATTCCAGTGTAGCGGAAAAAACAAAGCGCAGCAGTGAAATCCATCACTATATAAATCCATCCCTGAACTTTTTCATCAAGGCTTAAATAAGTCAATTTAAAATTTTTAGGCTCAATTTAGCCATTGAACTTTTCAATAAAAGTCAAATTGCCCCCAAATAATATAATGAACTCCTTATTTTTTATAGATAAGCAAAAACACCCCTAGAAAATTACAAATATCTCCATAATATTTTAAATAGTTGACAAATAAATCCTTATTTTAGTAAAAAAAATTTAATTTTATAATTATATTTAATTCATTTATATCTTATAAAATTTTAAGAATCTAATAATTTATTTGTTGATACCTAATTTTGTCCCACTCAAAATCAAAAAGCCTGATGATGAAAAACTCAAGATAAACCCATTAAAGTAATGGCCTAAAAAAATTCAAAAGGAAGTTTAAGATCAATTTATTTTAAAATGGGCTTTTGGCCCAAAAGTTAAAAAAAACAAAAATACTCCAAGTTTTCAAAATTTACATGAATACCACATTGCGTAACTTTATTTACCCGAATGCCCCCTTTTTTTAACATTAAAAAAAAAATTGTTTTAGGTCTCTCTTCCCCTTCTTTCTCTGCTCTCTCTTCATTTAAGCTATTCCAAATTAAAATCCAAATGAGAGAAGCAATAAATCTTTTAACCAAATTCAACTGATTGAGGTATGATTTGTGTGTGTGTTTTTTCTTCTTCTTCTCCAATTTCCAACGAACAAAGCTTGGTTATGAGTTTAGTATTTTCTTGAAAATTTCATAATTAGTGAACAAATGATGGAGTGTAGCCATAGTTGTTGCAGCAATTTTAAAAGCTCTTCTTCTCTTTTGTTGTCTCCTTTTACTCATTCTTCTCACTCTCTATTACCTTCCAACCTCAGATTTTTGGTGGGTGTGGGTGTATTTTTTTTTTCAAGATTCTTTTTTTCTTTATAACTTGTTGTTTTCTTGATGATTTTAGCAGAAATTAAAGGTACGAAATCATTTATTGATTAAAATGCTTGTGGGTTTGATGATAATGGCTTCCCACTCACACCCAATAAGCTTTTCATGTAAGAGGTATGGTGTGACTTTCCAAGATAACCTTTTCTTTATTATTTTTATTATTATTTCTTTTGGTTTTTGAAATGTATATTTGTTTTGTTTATTGGCCATTTTTCAAATGGCTTGTTTTATCTGTTTCTTTCTTTGTTTTTCTGAATTGAAAGTTTTGAATTTTGATGTTTTGGTTCTTTATAATCAAGCTATTAGAGCTGAATATGGAGAGGGTTTTGAGACTTTTAGACAAGATGGGCCTTTGAAGGTTAATGTGGTGAGCAATTTTAGTTGTTAATATTGCATTCAATTTTTGTTGAGTTCATATTCATTTTCTTTATATATTTTTTAATGTTGAAAGAGCGTATACCAATTACTTATTGGACTTATGTTGCTTGAAATAGGACTTTTTGAATGATAGATTGCAAGAAGGTTTTCTTCATCGCATACATTATGCCATGAAACCAGATGAGGCATATGGTTTTATTTTCTAATGGGATAATGTTGTGGTAAATTCTTAGATTTTCACGTTGCCCTTTTATATTAAAAGACACCATTTTGATGCTCAAAGAGAGGACTTAGGACTATATACTTTTGGTAGCAAATGTACTCAACTCATTTGATATTGTAAAGTCTTAATGTAATGCTAAGAAAATGATTATATTGTTAATTTCATTAGTACATAAGTTGTCTTTCTAAAGTGCTTGAGGCTTCTATATGCCATCCATCTTTTCTTTACTTTTCTCTTTGTTGCATTTTTTTTTTAGTTTTCTCTTTGCTGCATTTTTTTTCATTTCTCAAAACACCAATCTTTGGTTTAGTTTGCAATGGAAGAGAATAAAACAAAAGAAACCTAAGTGAAGTGATTTTTTTATTTATTCTTTGATTAAAGTTTTTTTTTTAATGTTTAGCAAATTTTGATTCTTTGATCATTGTTTGATGCAATGTTGGTTTGACTTTGTTGGAGTTTTTATTTTTATTTTTATGAAGTGGGTTTTGAGAAGGTTGTTCATATGGGAATATTTATTTCTTTATTTCTTTATTTCTTTATGACTTTTGCATACATTTAGGGATTTTCCATCCCTTGTTATTTTGTAATTGATTAGGATTTTTTTCATGTTCATTTAGCCTTGATTATGCTTTAATCTAGTTATTATCTAGGTTCATCTTTGTTTTAATATTCACTATGGGCATGGTCCATGAAATCCTTACTCCTTGTATATAAAATATGTTTAACACTTTTTGTTTGCCATCAATATAACTTGATGATTAATAAGCTTATGCAATATACGCATATTTTTTAATCCTTTCAGTTTACGTTTAGTTTCTAAAACAGTTATATGACATCTATTTAAAGCTCTTTAGAAAATCAAGAAATAATGTATATGCCTCCTTCATTTTAGAATCCTTTTAGTTTACATTTGGTTTTTGAAACAATTCAATGACATTTATTTAAAGTTCTTTGGAAAATCAAGAAATAATGTATATGTCTACTTTATTTTAGAATCCTTTTAGTTTATTGTTTGGTTTCTGAAATAATTCAATGTCATTTATTTGAAGTTCATTTTAGAATATGTTTGGTTTACTTTTAGTTGCTGAGATATATTTCATTTATAGGAAATGCATCAAATACTTGTTTTCATTCACTACAATTATGAATGGACCGACAACTTCACTTTCCAAAACTTCCAAGTCACCAAATTTCAAATACCAATATAATTCTTTGGTTCCTTTGCTTTAAATTCATCTGCCTCTGTGATTGTAATTGATTGATTCATTGAGGCTTACAATTTTAATTAGTTACATCAAAAAGAGGTTTCTTTTGATAATTGTAATTGATTGATTGATTGGTCTAAACTTCCACCCATAACTAATTTATGATTGTTATCTATTTAATTTAAGTTGATCAATTCATGTATGGATTTAATCAAATTATCTCTTATATATTATGTATTGAATGCATAAGATTGCAGGACAGAACTAAATTTTTCATATACATTCTTTAAAACAAAAATAAACTAAAATAAGAAAAAATGAATCAAAAATCAAAAGTTAACCAAAAGGATACCCAAAAAAAATCAGAAACCAAAAATCAACCAAAAAAAAAGAATCAACAAAACCAACATAAATTAATACAATAAAAAAAAAAGAACACACCAAATTAGAATCTTTCAACTCTTCATCACTATTATCACCATCTTTAATATTGTAATTAAAGCCAACATCCTTAGACAATTTCTTAACATCCTTAAAAAAAAAACACAAAACAAAATATCAGAACCAAACCGAAACTAAAATGATATAAAAATAATAAAATAAAATATATGCCAATAAAATTCTTTAACTCGTCACCACCACGAACAGTTTCAATAAACTCTGAATCATAAGTAACATTTTCATAATCAGTAACATCTCCTAATCAAACTAAAAGCACCAAAACTACATCCACCTTTCCTTGCACTTTTAAAATAATATCAAAAACTAAAAGTAAACCAAAAGGCAACAAAATTAAATGCATGCTACCTAATAAAAGAAATTCTTTAACTCATCACCACCATCAATAGTATCAATAAACTCTGAATCATAAGCACCCTTTTCACAACCAACAACATCTCCTAAATCAGAACTAGAAGCACCAAAAGCACATCCACCATTCCCTACACTTTTAAAACAAGATCAAAAACTAAAAATAAACAAAAAAGCAACATATTATATACATGCCACCTAATTAAAGAATGTAGATGTGGGGTAACAATTCTTGCACCTCTCGCATACTAAGCAAGTGCTCTATCATCTTAGTTGCACCCATCTTTATCTTTCATTTACTGACACATTATTAAATTATGTTATGATCTGTTTCGGGAATAGTTATTCAATTTGATGTTATAAGGCATTATTTTATATTTTACGAAATCTAAAAAATGTAAAAATTATATTTTTCATGCTTGAAATGTATTGATAAAATTTATTCTCTTTTAGAATCATTATAAATTTAAATTATGACTTTGTTTTCCTTATCCAAAGTTCTATTATTGCTTTTTGGAAATAATCATGTTGGTTTAATTATAATGAATGCTACATCTTTTACACATTAAGAATTTGAATAATCAATTATGTACAAAAAATTTGTTGCATGTGAGTTGCTTGTATTTTTGCCATCATATTTTGTGTATTCTTATAACCTACTTGAGGAATTTATGAAATAAAATCTCAAAAAATATATTGACTAATGCTTCACTAATAAATAAAAAGAGGGAAAATTAAGGGAAATAATTTTTTAAAAAAGACAAAAAAGAGAGAAATAAAAAATAAACAGAAAATAAAAATAAAAAAGAAAGGAAGTACAAAAATTTAAAATAAAAATAAGATAAAAAGATTTATGAAAAAAGAAAGTGAAAATAAAAAGAAAAAAAAGAGGAGAAAAATATAAAAAAATGATAAAATAAAAATTTATAAAAAGGTAAAAAATAAGAGAAAAAAAAAAGAAGTGAATAAAAACTGTTAAAAATTAATTAAAAAAAAAAAAGAAAAATGAAGAGAAATAAAAAAAGAAAAATATTGGTACATTTTTTAAAATACAAAAGACACTCTTTTAATTATGATAGGATAGATTTATAAAAAATAAAAATTTGAGATAATTTTATTGACAAGATTTAAAAATGTGATATTTTTATAAATGTTCTAAACAAAAGAAAAAAAAATTTAAGATTTTTTGTTTTTATCCTTAAAGAAAGGAGAGAAGTGAGGGAGTGAGAGAATTGAGAAAAATAGGGAAGTGAGTGTGGTGTAGTTGACTAAAAAATAGGAGATTTTTTAGTTTTTTGGTGCAAGATGAAAGTAAACTTAGTAAGAGAATTAAATTTGCTATTACCGAAGGGAGTCATCTTTATCCATGTGATAATCTGAGGCAAATTCCTTTTTTTTTTTTAATAATTTTTTTTATTTGAAGTGATTTTTATTTTGGCTGTAGGCACAACATTACTTTCATCTTGATTATTATTTGTTTTTCCTCTTGTTTATTCTTGTCATGTCATTTTTTTTAATTCCACAATGGTGCCATAAGGCAGTGTTGCACTTCATTGGCAAATGGTGCCAATAAGACACTAAATAAGAAGCACGAACATGGACACAAAAGACAGATACAATACAACATTAATACGATATGGACGCAACATCTTTTATATATATATATATATATATTTCATATAAAATATGTATTATTTTTTATTATATAAATATTATTTGTTAAAAAAAATTAGTGTTATAAAATGAAAATTCCACAAAATTTAAACACTTAATATAATCATTTAATTAATTATTTATCATTATTATATATAAGGCAAACATAAAAATAGCTAATTAAATATATTATTAATTAAATATTAAATTAATCAAATTTAATTATTAATAATTAAATTATTAATAAATTAATTAAATTAAATTATACACAAAATGGAGTTTAAAAGTGTCCACAAAAAAAAGTCCCAATATATCCTAAAAGTGTTCTACCATGTCCTCAATGTCTCCCAATTATGTCCTTTCTGTGTACTAAAAATAAAAAAATAATAAGACACATGTCCAAATATATTAGACACGTGTCGATGTTTAAAAAGTGTTCGACACGGATACTCCATCCTATTTGAAGTGTCAGTGCTTCATAGGGCACCAACATCTTTTTTCTTATTTATTGTTTTATATTTCGTTTATATTTCTTACATTTGTATATTAATATTTTTATTTAATTTATATTTATGTCGCATTGTGTTAGTTAATTTGATTTCTCTTTATAGTTTTATTATTGTATTTATTGTTGCTCTATTTATTTTTGTCCTATATTTTATTTTATCTTCATTTATCATTCTTTCTATTTTGCATAATTTATATTCTATTTTTTTAATCTTATGTTAGTTTTATTTATTCAATTATATTGTATTGCATTATTGAGGTTAATTTTTTATCCTTATTTTGTTGTGTTAGTTTTATTTTTGGTTATTAATTTTATTTATGTTTACTATTATTTTTGTGCAATATTTTCTTATTTCCTTTTATATTTTAATATTAATTAATATTGATTAGATTAATTAGAAATCTAAATTAAATAAGTATTTGCCCTTGTAATTAATTTAGGGAAATTAATCTTTATTTTATATCGTAAGATATTTTAATTATTTCTAGCTTCAAAAGGTAGTTTTAATAAATTAGACAGATTGTAGACACCCAGTTCGGTCGGCCCGTGTTAGAGGACGAATTAGGGGTGCTCGGTTTGACCGGCCCATTGTCAAGCCCAATGATGAGAATGTGATACTTGGACACGAGAACGAAACCTGAATCTCTAAGTAGAAAGTGGACTTGAAAACCCAGAAGCCTAAAAAACCTCAAACCAAGCCCAACTATCCAAATTCGGCCCAAGCCCGCTTGACCCAGCGCAGACCCGGGCCCAGGAGGCATCGCCTCAGTGTAATGAGGCGATCGCCTCTTTAGCTGCCGCCAATGGGGCGATCGCCTCATCGATGAGGCGCTGCCTCTATAGCAGCCCATTTGCAGCTGCATTTAATGCAGCTACAATCATGACAATCAAGTGGCGCGGGCCCCACTCTCCGGACTTTCTTCTTGCATGAGGAAAAGAATTTTGGGGAAGGAAAAAAGGCTAGGAGAGCTCATGATGAGCTAGGAGGCTTAGGGACATGGGAAGCTAAGGGATAAAAAAAAAGAAGTTGGTGAGAAGGAGGGAGGGCTCTAGAAAAGAAAAAAAAAGCTCTGAAAAAAAAACACAGAGGGAAAAAAATGAAGAGAGAAAAAACATCCTAAAGAAAGGGAAGGAAGGTTGAAGCAAATGAGTCCACTTTCTCCATAAAGGAAGAAGGGAGAAGCTTGTGTCAAAGGTGGATACTACATCCTAGCAAAGATCTCAATCAAAACAGCTATGAGGGCCTCTCATTTTGGTATAAAACCTGCACTTAAACCTGATATGTTCATCATTTTGTGTATTCTTGCTTATGTGTAACTGAGCTATTAGTACATTTTAGGTTTATCTCTAGTGTACCATGCTTGATATCTCATTTTATTGATGAATCTTTGAATATTTTTTCATGTAGTCATAGTATAATGAGTGTAGAGTGTGTATATGTATGTTTGATTACTTAGAGTAGAAGTTTGCATGTCTTGAGAGTCAAAGCCGGCCTGGTGGTCAGGTGAAGCCTCTTCACAGAGGCGTTGCCTCATCGCAATGGGATGATCACCTTGTCAATAAGGCAATCACCCTATTGACAGGTTTTTAAGGAGCCTATCTCTTATGTGCATGTTGTCGATTTTTGTCTCGAGATTGCAAGAGCCATGTTGATGAGGCGATCGCCTCATCAATAAGGCGACCGCCTCATTGGCAAGGTTAACCCGCTTCCTGCTTTGTTCTTTTGTTGTTTATTTGCTATGACGTCTGCTCAAGTATGTCCTCTTTTGACCATAAATATGTCTATATGATTGCATGGTGGTGATTATCTTGATTATTTGATGCTTTCTTTAGTTATGATGTGAAAACCTCTTTATAGAACCTCTTTGTAAATATCGTTACATGTGATTTCCTTTTTTTTATGAAAAGAAGGACTAACCATGTGCTATTTGCAGGAATTACTTGATGATTTCTGTCATCAAGTAGTCACTTTTGTTAGTTGTTCCTTTATACATTGCACTTTTATGATTATTTCAATAGTTTATTTTTTATATATGTTTGGTTTATTTTCTTTATATTATTCATTTATTTAGCTAAAAAGCATTGTAATCCTTAATCCCTTCCCCCATTTAATTTTGAATGTATGGTTGTAAATTATTATTTATTTTATTCACTGCATTTTTTTGAATGTTGGGACTTAAAGGCATGAAATTGGACTAATGTGCAAACTCGGAATTAATTTTAAAATCTGGCAATTATCCGAAGGCAATTTCATTATGTGTGGTAAATGAGGAAATAATTAAATGGTAATAAAAAGCAAAACACAAACGGAGGCCAACCGCAAGGTTGGGTGAGCATTCAAACGCTCATACCCAGTTTCCGAACCCGATCTCTAATGACGGCTTCTGGGAACCTCCGTGGGATCCAGTTATTGTACATTGTGTCCCCGCTTTTATCTGGGTGGTGACTCCATCTCTAAATAGGCCCAAGACCTATATTGTATTTCCTAGTGGGCCTCGAGCCCACACAGTGCCGTGGTCGCCAAACACTAAGGCGCGCACTAAACCCCGTCGCCTATAGTGGCGACTCCACTAGGGATAGAGAAACTGATTCCAGTGTTTTGCATTTTATCATCTTTAATTATTTTCTCATTTCTTCCTGCATTTATGCATTCACTACACATTTTGCACATAATGAGCACTTCAGTCCCGAATAAACCCGACAATAGTCAGTACTTCGCTACCTACGTTTCACTCAAACCTGGTGGTGGAATATTTGATTATTGTCACTCACGACACGTACTAATCCATGTTGTTTGACCCTTGAGTGGGGAGACATATATGGATGTATATCGTTATGGGAGCCGAAGTCTTTTTACCCAAGACTCAATCCCATGTAATGACTTAGCAATTATCCTTAAGAATTTTCCCACATACATGTGTATTATGCCATATAATGGACCCTTAAAATAAATCTCAAACCCATCAATAAGCAGTCCAAAATAAAATGAGCTCTCGTGTTCGACCAAAGCCCATTATAAATAAGCTAGTCAACAAAGGCCTCTCATGCCTACTCATAACCCATTTCAAATGGGCCTTGACAAGTAAGTTTATGGTGCTAAGGATCTTGGCTCATAGAAAGTGGACTCAAGCTTTATTTAAAGGAACCATTACTTGTCTGAATCATTTTGAGAGTTTTCTTGCATACGTCGATTTTGTTATCCCCTGCTGATAATTAAAGCCCAGGCCGAAAATCCTAGGACAAGATACTCGCCATTGAATATGTGTGTGGGAGAAATAAGGGCAGAAGTTTGCACATTTAAGTTCTGTGTTTTGATCTTGTATATCTTTTTGTGTGTGACCCTTTTATTCCTAAATAAAACGAACTTGCATATCATGCATACACATCATGCATCAATCTAACCAGTTGTTTTACAGTGCTATAGATCCTTCAAGCTCAACAAGGTGGGTCCGAACTAGTTCAAGTCATTTGATCAGAAATTCATAATTAGGGATGGTAGGAGGGTTTGATCCATAAGCATTTGGGGCACGGTGGAAAGAAGAAGTGATAATAGAAACCTGGGCTATGATGAGAGAAATGATGGAGGAGATTACTAAGCTTATCATAGAAAGTTAGCCAACACAGCCCCCTAATGCACAGCCAATCGATCTGGTCGACCTCGACGAGGAAATACCGATTAGGGGAAGGGAAGAAGATGATGTAATGGTATTAGCCAATTTGGTGAATCAAAGAAATCTCATCCAAACTGAGGATGTGGGTTAGACTGAGTGGGCTAAGAATATAACCAAAGTGATGAACCAAATGCAGGTAATGATGAAGGAGAAGGGTATGGTCACCCCCCTAAATTACGATCTGAATTTGGAAAAGGGTGATGAATCGCTGCCTCGTAATTTTAAATTTTCCAGACATAAAGAAGTATACTGGTGCTGAGGATCCCCATCTGTATTTGAAGTAATATGTAACATACATGAAGGCTACTGAGCTAACTGAGAGCCAAATTGTTAAGCAGTTCCTTATTTCACTGGAAGGAGCACCAATTTGTTGGTATTACACCTTGGAACCGCATGTTCAGTTGGATTGGAAAGAACTGTGCACTACTTTTGTCAAGCAATATGGTCTCAATGTCCAATTAGAAGTGTCCTTGAGAGATTTACAGAATACCAAGTAGAACTTTAGCAAGCCTTTTGCTGATTACTTGACTCGTTGGAGGGGAAAATTGTCCTTGATGAGGCATAGGCCAGTTGAGTCCGACCAGTTGGTCTTGGAAATAGAGGGGTGTGTTCTTGCATTGTCTAGGAAATTGAGGGATCTGGGGATCAGAAATTTTGAAGAGTTATACAGATTTAGGGTCCAGAAAGAATCAGATTTGGCTCAAGAGAAGAAATTCTTCAGAAGAGGTTCTGGGGTTAAAGAGGGGGCCAGCTCAAGCAGTAATGTTCAGATTCATGTTATTCAACCACCGAGCAGTAATGTACAAGTCAGTATAGTTAGACAACCCCGGAGATTTTCTAATTTGGGACGTCCTATATCCAAGGTCCTCGATAAGCTCATTAAGAAGAACCTGCTACGACCTTTTCCTAGAGCCAACCCAAAGCTTTTCTATAAATTTCATCAAACCATCGGGCATGACACACACAACTGCACCTGGTTAAAGTATGAAATCCAAGATTTGATAGACTCAGGTAAAATCACCGACCTAAAAAATAGAAAACCAAACACTTAAACCAACCCATTACCCAATTATCAAAATGTACCACCTCCTAACCCATCCATTCTGATGGTCAGCTCTGGCCTAACAGAAGAATAGGTCCTAAACTCCTTCACTGATGTCTCCCACTATCCCCAATTGACCGAGCCTGAAAACTTTGAGGACAAGCAAATGACCCACGAAATTATGGGTACAAGTCTTGGACATATGGAGTTCTGATGATGAAAGCGGAGAACGAGATGACCTATGGGACAACGAGGGGTGTAAGCCAAGTCAGTCTATGGGAAAGGTCAAAGAAAAGAAAAAAGAAGCTGAGGTTACCAAGGTTGGGCCCAAAAAGGCAGAATATGCAGAAAAGGGAAAGGAGGTAGAACAAAGTAGAGAGACCATTGCCAGTGTTTAAGAATTACTCATGCATTCTAGGGATCACAGGGAAGCCCTGGTCCTGGTACTAGACCAAAGGAAGATTTCCACTAATTTCACCCCAGAACAGATGGTCCAGTCACTAACGGAAACTCCTTAAGGAATGATAACTTTTTCTAATGATGATCTACCTCTAGAAGGGAGAGATCACCACAAAGCCCTATTTATCAAAGTCGAGGTAAAAGGGAAGATGACCTGTTGCGTGATGGTTGATAATGGTTCTGCTATCAATGTGTGTCCATTGAAGATTCTGCCAAAGCTAGGGCTGACGGTAGCTAACTTAAAGCCTTCTGAAGTAGTTATCAAGGCTTACGATGACACTAAAAGATCTGTGGAAGGAACTTTCAGGGCGTTAGTCAGAACAGGGCCCATAGAAGTATGGGTTAACCTACATGTGATTGATATCCCCGTAACCTTTACCATTTTATTAGGAAGGCCATGGTTTCACCCCCTGGGCAGCGTTCCATCCACTGTTCATAAAAAGGTTAAGTTCCAACATGAAGGAAGAGTTGTCACCATTTCAGCCGAAACTGAAGTCGCCATAGCCGTACTGAAGTTGACCCCTAAGGAGGTTTCCCCTAGCCCTAGTTTTGAAGTCTGTGTGATCTATGAAGATGAGATGGATGAAAGGGTTCTGAGAATGATGCGCAATATGAATGTTTTGCCCGGCATGGGGTTAGGGAAAAATCAGAGCGAACCTTCAGAGTTTATAGGAAGTAAGGTACCTGTTCTAAAGCATGGGCTAAGATTCAAAGAGGTTGACAAAGCTGGGAAGGAATTAGGTGTGTCAGACCGGTCTGAGGGAAAGGAGGAGGAAACTGTAGCTAGAAAGAAGACTTTGTGGGAAATCTTTATAAAGGAAGGCACTAGGCACCCATACAGAGGAACTTTAGAACCTCTCCTAGTGGTTGGGGAAGTTATCCCAGGATTCGAGATTTTTGCTGAATTTGTGAGTGAAACCAGGGAAGCTACTATTGAAAAGGCCCCTACTGAGGAGTTGGTATTGGTCGAAGAAGAGTCTAAAGAGGATGAAGCTACTTCGGAGCAGAAGAACATTGATGATCAGAACAAAGACTTAGACTTTAAGACCTACATCGTCAATTCTATCACAAATGTCTTTTATAATGACTTTGATATTTCCATAGCTTCTCTGTTTGAAGCTAACGATATTTTCTTTTCAAAAGTGAATGCAATGAAATCTGAATTTGCTTATTTGTGTGATGTGTTCCTTAATGGTTATTCTATTTATGATGATCATTTCATGCATATGTTTGATGTTAATTCCATGAAAACTGAATCATTTAATTTAGGCACAGATGATAATCCTAAAAATATACTGCTTGCTTCTGGCTTAACTCATGATGAGAGAGAAAAAATGAAAAAAATCTTAAAAAAGAGACAGAAAGTATTTTCTTAGGGTTATAAAGACATGCCCTAAATCGACAGGGAGATCTCAGAACATAGAATCCCCACATACCCTCACATAGCGCCAATAAAGCAGAAGCAAAGGAGGCTAAGGCCAGAATGGGCTCTTTTGGTTAAGGAAGAAGTCAAAAAGTAGTTGAAGGCAAAGTTTTTAGAAGTGGTAGAGGACACTCAGTGGTTAACGAATGTAGTTCCAGTTCCCAAGAAGGATGGAAGGGTCAGAGTGTGTGTAGACTACCGAGATTTGAATAAAGCCTACCCTAAGGATGACTTTCCCCTATCGCATATTAACACATTGATTGATAGTGCGGCTTCCAATGCAATGTACTCTTTTATGGATGTATTTTCAGGATACAATCAGATCATGATGGTGGTAATGGATAGATTGAAGACATCATTCATCACTGAATGGGGCATGTATTGTTACCAAGTGATGCCTTTTGGGTTGAAAAATGCAGGGGCCGCTTATCAGAGGATGGCGACTGCCCTATTGCACGACATGATCCATAAAGAGGTCGAAGTGTATGTAGATGATATGATGGTGAAATCTACAACCAGGGAAGGGCATTTTAAAGCACTAGACAAGTTTCTAGCTAGGGCAGAAAAGTATAATCTCAAACTGAACTTGAAGAAGTATGTTTTTGGGGTCACATCTGGGAAACTGTTGGGATACATTGTCAGTCAGAAAGGAATAGAGATGGATCCAGATAAAATCAGAGCAATCAGGGATATGCCCATGCCAAAAAATGAAAAAGAGGTCCGAGGGTTTCTGGGGCGCTTACAGTATATCAACAGATTCATAGCCAAACTAACAGCCATCTGCGACCCTATCTTTAAGCTTCTGAAAAAGACCAACCTGCTGTGTGGAATGAGAAGTGTCAATAGGCTTTTGATACTATCAAGGATTATCTGATGAATCCCCCTGTCTTACAACTGCTGAGACTAGGTAAAGTCTTAATCCTGTATCTGGCAATTGAAAAGGATGCAATAGGGGCGATACTAGCATAGGAAGGTGAAGGGAAAACAGAGCACGCTGTATATTGCTATATATTACCTGAGTAAGAAGCTTCTACCCTACCAAGCTACTTATAGTTTAGTAGAGAAAACTTGTTTAGCAGTGATTTGGGCAACAAGGAAACTCCAACACTACTTCCAGTCATATAAGGTGCAAGCAGTTTCCAAACATGATCTCCTCCGGTACCTCCAGCAGACCCTATCTCTTATGGGAAAATTGGCTAGGTGGCTCATTTTGCTCACAGAATTTGATATAGAGTATATGGCCAAAAGGACAGTAAAAGGAAGAGCAGTAGCAGACTTTTTGGCGCAAAGCCCGGTCGGGGACACCCAAAAGTGGAAGCTGGAGTTCAGGGGCGATAGAGATACAAGATTGGGAAATGTACTTTGACGGAGCTGTCAAAAACAAGGGGCCTGGGATAGGAGTAATTTTGGTTACGCCAGAAGGAGAAATGATCCCGATGGCAAAAAGGCTTGAATTTGAAGCAACCAATAACCAAGCAGAATATGAAGCCTACATCTTTGGCTTAGAAGCATTATGTAGTGTAGGGGCGGAAAATGTCACTATCGACAGGGATTCCATGCTAGTTATAAAATAAGCCACCAAAGAATGGGAGATAAAAGAAGACAGATTACGACCATACTGGGAATACTTGACCACCATTCTATGCTCCTTCACACAATGCAAATTTGTCTATTTGCCAAGGGAAGGAAACCAGGTAGCAGATGCCCTAGCCACACTGGCCTCCATGTGCGAAAGTGGGAAATAACCAGAGGCCAGACCCTTAATTCTCATAAAGTCTTGAGCCCCCTATTAAGAAGAGGTGAAAGTAACGCTAGTTGATATCACTGAAAAACCTTGGTTCTATGATTTACAAAGGTATCTGGAAACTGGGCAATTTTCAGATGATGTTGATAAGAAAGAAAGGATATCCTTACAAATGTTGTCTCGGTAGTTTATAAGCCACGGGGGATGCTATACAAAAGAATGTCAGTTGGGGTACACCTCAAATGTGTCGACAAGGATGAAGGTCGGAAGCTTATGGAAGCAATTCATGAAGCAGTGTGCGAACCACACATGAAAGGGATTGTCTTGGCGAATAAAATAGCCCGCCAGAGGTACTTTTGGCTCACTATGGAAGCAGATTGTGTTGGATTTATGAAGAAATGTCACAGTTGCCAAACATATAGTGATGTTAGCCACCTACCATCTATGGAACTTCAAGGAATGACGTCTCCTTGGCAGTTTACTGTATGGGGGATTGACATCATAGGGGAGATAAGGCTAAAAGCAACTAATGGTCATCGGTACATCATTGTGGCCATCGACTACTTCTCCAAGTGGGTTGAGGCTGAATCTTATGCTACCATGGGGGCGAGGCAGATGTCGAGGTTCATTGAAAAGAACATAATCTGCAGGTATGGTCTGCCACACTACATAGTCACAGACAATGGTGTTTAGTTTCGAGCAGAGAAGGCCACATTACTAAAGGACTATAAGATTGAGCACCACAGATCATCTCCATATAGGCCACAGGCAAACAAAGTGATAGAAGCAGCAAATAAGAATGTAAAAAAGATCTTGGCTAAGACGCTGGAAAATTACCGAGATTGGGTTGAGTACTTATAATTCGCATTATGGGGGTACCGAACTACTGCTAGAACCTCGACAGGGGTCACTCCATACTCTTTAGTTTATGGGTGTGAGGCATTTTTGCCCGTAGAGGTCGAGATAAGGTCATTAAGAGTCCTTCTGAAGTCTAAACTCCCCGAGTATCAGTGGGTCAAAAGTCGGTTGGCTCAGTTGACACTACTGGATGAAAAGAGGATGAAGGCTATGTATTATTCTCAACTGTATCAGAGAAGAATAGCTTGTGCCTATAATAAGAAGATCAAGCCAGGCAAGATTCGAGAAGGGGATCTGGTGTTGAAACTCACAAGATCAGTCACGACTGATCCTCGAGGAAAGTTTAAGCCTAATTGAGAGGGACCGTATCTAGTAAAGAAGTTATTTTTGAAAGGTGCTGCCATTTTGTCTGACATGGAGGAAAATGAGTTCAAAGAACCCATCAACCTAGACAAACTCAAAAAATACTTTTTGTAAAAAGTCTTGCTAGGGAGAAAACCTCGAAAAGAGGCTGTCTAGGAAAAAATTAGAGACTAAAAAGGAAAAAAGAAAAAAGGAGTCCTGCTGGACTGAAAACCTCAAAAGAGGCGATCCAGGCAAAAGTTAAGGACATATAAAGGGAAAGGAGAGGCACAAAATGGTTAGTTGGAAAACTTACAAGGGCAAGCCAACTAATAACATGAGATGTACTAGAAGCGAAATGTATATACGTTTTGTGCTTAAGTAAAATGAAATGGATTGCTTCAATTGTCATTAAACATTGCATAATGTGTCCATTACAAGCCATTTAACTAGTACAAAAGGGAAATTACTTCTAACAAAAGGGAAAATGACGACTTCATTCCATGAGCTAGTTTTGTCTTCTCTTCTTTTATTGCCTACCCTGTGAACTTAACATTTGTAATTCTCTTGTCTTTTTATACTTAATAAACTCGTCTCTTTCTATCTGTTGCAAGCAAACCCACACTTTGTAATGATCATCAGTGGTCTGATCACCGTCGTAGCTTAAGTTTATTTCGATGACTCTTCGAGGCCAAGTTGCCACTAAGTGGTCTAAGAAATTCTAAGAAAGCGGCCCTGGCTTGAACTCATGAACCGGCTCCATAATTAGTTATTTATGACCATATTAGTGACAGAGGCGGGCTGAATTATAGAAAGTGGCAAAATGGAGACCGACAATCGGAATGCAATATGTATAAGACCGAAGGGTCACATGCTACAAACCCCACCAGGGATACATCCAGGAAATCAGTGTATTAGGGAATGTTGATAGCCAACCACGAATGTCTGCAGGGATGGGATGTAGCTTCCTTGTTCGATAATGCTTGGCCTGGTAACGCCTAATGTCTTGAGGAGGTTTGATCAAGCCCAGCTTTTCATAAAACCATATCTGCAGGATTACAAATGTTTAGGTATAGGTAGTATTGGCAGTTGAAAGTAAAGGAGGGGCAACGGGAACTTACCTCCAGTAAAAAGGGGCTTTCGGAGAACCGTCGCATCCTTGTGAAGTCATCCAATCCAATGATGGTTTCTGCTAAGATGAGAGGGAAGGGATTGAGCCCTGACTCCACTTGATCGAGGATGGGGAGGATCTTCGTATCGCAACCCCCTGAGTGGGAAACCAGTAGAAATTGAACATACAAATAGAGGGCTAACATGTGGGGCCAGTAAGTTTCCCCTTTGTCCACAATCGTGATGACTTCAAGGAGGGACTCCAATTTGATTTCTGAGTCAGAGATACAGTGGAAGGAAGACCAAGGTGGAAGATTGAACATGCATGCCATTTCTTGTTGAATGGAATGAGAATCTGAGTTTTCAAGAGCAAGAATTGCAAGTTGGCAAGTGGAATCTGTACGACAACTAAGAATTGCCTCGAATTCCTCTGGTAGGGGGCATATTTCTATGGTGTTGAGCTAAAAAACATGTTTCTAGGGATCCCAAAATTGAACCATAGCATGGAGAAAAGGGTAATTAATTCTCCTAGTATAGAGTGATTTAAAGACCGCGAGATGAAATGGCTCTAACCCGACCCAAGATTTGTTGTCCAAACCTTTCAAAATCAACTGTAGGGACCTTAGATTTTGTTCTGTCATGTTTGTGGCTTTTTAGAGACACTTAGAGAGAGAAACAGAAAGGGGAGGATGAAAGGGATTCGAGAATTAGGTCAAATGTAGGAATAAAGGTTTTATAGGGGTAGGACCACCTGCTGCTGAGGTGGCCGCCTCATTGATGTGGCAATTGCCTCATCAATGAGGTGCCGCCTCAGCAGCATGAGGAGATCGCCTCTTTACCAGGGTTCAATGAGGCGATCACCTCATCAGCAGTACAGGCCGATTGCGTATCTTCAAATCGCACAGTCTAACAGGTGGGACAGTTACACATGCAAACAGTGAAATTAACTCACATATGAAGAAATGAGAAAAGCAAAACAAATGAATTTAATCAAGGGGAGTGTCAGGTTCTGGAAACATTATATTCATAAATTCTAAGACCAAAATTTCGCGTTCACTACTTAGAGACTACACAAATTTTAACACGGGAACGTCAAGCATATGATCTCATACCCTCAAGGTCATCTTCTCCCCCGGCACCACTGCTGCTCCCGTCTTCATCCTCGTCGTCCTTATCAATTTGGAATACATCAATCTGATGCTTGAGAGTAGTGATCCTTGCCATGCTACCCTCATCTCGATCCTATTCAGACAAATCATAGGTTAGTAAACCATGAAAGCATGCATACATGTAGAAAATAATGAAATTCTTACCCTCCACTGCTGGGTGACCTCCAGCATGTAGTCTCTTTAGGTCTCTATTATGTGATACATATATAGGCCCTGCTCCAGCGGAATCTGCATTATCAAAATAAATGTTGGAACTAATAGTTGGTTGAGAATTATAGTGAAAGCAGGTCAGGAAAAAGAACATACGTGAGTAGCACCGCCAGGGGTGCATGCAGGGGTCAGGTCCCCATCCATAGTTAAGAACTGACGTGATAACTCCCCAGGGGGAACCCAACATCGGGCTAGGGGGTTGGGGACATGGATGAAGCTGCCTAGGTCAAACTCAAAACCGGGGGTAGTAGTCGGCTTGGCTTCCTCACCGGTAGTGAAAGTCTCCTCTCTGCCCGGATCCAGTCGATGCCTTAAGGGCTCTCTCTCCCGCACCCAGGACCTGACTGGGGCCATAGGCCTAGTAGGCATAGCCTAAAGACAAAAATAGGAGGAACATGTTAAGGATGCAGTGAATTTATAAGAAAAGAGGAACCAGTGAGGATTTACCTGAGAGGTAGAAGCAGCCTAGAAGGGGATCGTCAGCAAAAGGTGGGTACGGATGAACTCCGCATACCGGCTCTTCACATAAACTGTGTGATCCACAGCTGGTGAGCCCGTAATAGCCTAAATGAGATCATCACCCTCCAGCTCATGAGCCCAAAGCATACTTTTAGGAGGAGACCTAAGGACCCGCCTAGCCCTAACACCTGCCCTCCAATTCAGGACCCCTTCTCCCAAGTACCAAGCTTGATACCCAGGGCCACAAAGGAGTGCCCTCTTCAAGGCTAAAGGCCTAGAGTGAGTCATCTCAATGACCCAAGTGTCCTCAAACCCCCACAAATCGCTCTAGATCTGCAAAAAGAAAGAAAATTTGTTAATATGTAAGTAAATCGAATGTGAATAATGTACTAATAAGAAGGTTTGTGCTTTGTAGGTACTGCATCTTGTGTCAGAGAGTTCAAGTGCTGTCTGTGGATATGAACTCGTGCAAGGTGCCTCTTCAAGATGTAACTAGCGCCCCACCTACCGAGGGCCAGGGAATGGTCTCCCACTCGGGTAACTCCTATAAGCAACTCTACCTCTAAAGCCTAGACCTAAAAAATGAAATAGGAGAAGTTGAGAAGGCTTATGTAAATAATGGGGGTTAGAACAAGATGAGAAAAAAAGGGGTCGTGATGTACCAGAACAGCATGCCAAAAGCTGTAAAACCTCCTGGACCCTCGAACCACCTCATCCATGCTCCGGTATAGGTATGCCAAGGTGCAACTACCCCAGTCGAATGTGGGAACCTGATTAAGATCCCAAAGGGCTATTAGGAACATTAGATTGATGGAGCTAGCGGTGTCAGCAAAGAGGGTGGTACTAAGCAAGTAGAACAAAAAGGCCCTCACCACTTGGTCAATCTCAAGGGAAGAGACCATCACTGTGGCTCGATCTCGAGTATAGTAGCTCCTGATCGAATCCAATTTAAGGGTATGAGTCCCCTTCATGTCAGGAGTCATCCCCAAAAGTCGCTCGATATATGGGGCCTTATCTGGAGACAGCTGATGTAGACTCGCGTCGAAAGGAATGGGATCCCCAACATAGGCAATCCCTATGATGGCAGCAAATGACACCAGGTCTAAAGTAAGCTCACCGAATGGGAGGTGGAAGGTGTGGGTCATGTCAAACCACCTCTACATCAGGGCATGCAGTGGTTGGTAATCTGTGCGCCCCTGCTCAGATGGAAGTGAAAGTACAAAGTCCTCGAATCCCGTCTCCTAAATCCGGTCCCTCTACTCATTAGTCAAGTCATTGTAGAAGACCCAGGCTCCATGAAAATTCTTGACACCCTTGAATGTCTGGGCATCATGCTGCAAACAATAAATAAATAGGGAAGTGAAATTTATACATGTTATGGTTTTGAAAAAGGGAACTCGAAATGAATGCACTCTTGGATTGCACAACTCGCCCCATTGATGAAGCAATCGCCTCACCATAGAGGCGATCACCTCATCACAGAGGCGATTGGCTCTGTGAAAGGGCGATAAGTTATCGCCTCTTCATAGAAACTGATCGTCTTATCGATGAGGCAATCGCCTCATCAATAAGATGATCGCCTCTATATGGCAAGACGGGTATAGTTCTCAATTTTTAGTGATCAAAACATGGATTTCTCATCATCTTAGTGAATTAATGCCATAAGTTGGTAATTATATTTGATTAATCACTAACCCAATATAATTTTATCGGAAATTATAAAGTACTAACCTTTTCGGAAGCAGACAAGTAAATGTGGGACCCAAGGTCTGCCAGAAGAGGAATCGAGTCTCCGCGGGTCAATCCCAAGCTCCTAGAAGTGCTAACAGGAGGCGGGATGTGATCCCACTCAGGCACAGGGGGTGTTCTCTCATCCTCCATTGACTGTAAAAGGGGGAAAGTGCAAGGAATACAAGAAGTGTAAGGAATAGAAGATAGAGGAAAAGGAGAAGTGACAAAAGGATGAAAAAGAAGAGTAAGGAAAAAAGAGGCTTTTATAGCAAGCAAGAGCATAGGGTTTTCCCAAAAAAAAAAAAAAGATAATGATGATTGGAAATTAGTTTTGCATACCAGGGAAATGGAATTCAGAGTATGAATCTTCGAGATAAGGTTACGAAAAAGAGGGCTAGGAAAACCCACATCGTAAAGACAAGGGCTGTTCGGGTTTGAATCCCCGAAGGTTAAAGATAGAGTTGTTCGGGTTTGAATCCCTGAAGCTCAAAGACAGAGTTGTTCGGGTTTGAATTCCTGAAGCTTAAAGATAGATTTTTTCGGGTTTGAATCCCCAAAGCTCAAAGACAGAGCTGTTCAGGTTTGAATCCCCGAAGCTCAAAGACAGAGTTATTCGGGTTTAAATTCCTGAAGCTCAAAGACAGAGCTATTCGGGTTTGAATCCCCGAAGCTCAAAGACAGGGCTGTTTGGGTTTAAATCCCCGAAACTCAAAGGATCGAGATGACTATTTCGATAGTATCCCCGAAGTCGGAAGCGAAGGACAACTGGGTCAGGAAAACCCGAAAGTCTATGTCCCCGAAGGAATAAGGATCGGACTAGGAAAATTTAAAAAACCACATCCCCAATGGTGATTGGGCCAGGAAAACTCGAGAATCAAGTTACAGTATTGTGAGGATTAGGCCTGGAAAACCCGAGAATTATGTTTCACGCAATTAATGGTTGGGCCAAGAAACCCATGAGTCTATGTCCCCAGTAAAATAGTAATCGGGCTAGGAAAACTCAAGGTTAACAATCTTTAAATACTTTTACCAAATATTAATGAGTGGCTGATCGGGCTAGGAAAACCCAAGGATCACGATCACATTTCAGAATTGAAGAATTTATCTCTCGGGTGAGACTCGAGAGTCAGGTATGTTTCTTATCTTATTTTTTATTTATTGTTGTGCATGTGATTTTTTGAAAAATGGTCATTGCATGCATTTGATTTTTCAAAAAATCAGGGGGCAAACTGTAGACACTCGGTTCGGTCGGCCTATGTTAGGGGACAAATTAGGGGTGCTCGGTTTGACCGGCCCATTATTAAGCCCAATGATGAGAATGTGATACTTAAACACGAGAATGAAACCTGAATCTCTAAGTTGAAAGTGGACTTGAAAACCCAGAAGCCCAAAAAACCCCAAACCAAGCCCAGCTATCCAAATTCGGCCCAAGCCCGCTTGGCCCAGATCAGGCTCGGGCCTAGGAGGCATCGACTCAGTGTAATGAGGCGATCGCCTCTTTGGCAACCGCCAATGGGGCGATCGCCTCATCAATGATGCACCGCCTCTATGGCAGCCCATTTACAGCTGCATTTAATGTAGCTACAATCATGACAATCAAGTGGCACGAGCCCCACTCTCCAAACTTTCTTCTTGCGTGAGGAAAAGACTTTTGGGGAAGGAAAAAAGGCTAGGAGAGCTCATGATGAGCTAGGAGGCTTAGGGACATGGGAAGCTAAGGGATGAAAAAAAAAGAAGTTGGTGAGAAGGAGGGTGGGCTCTAGAAAAGAAAAAAAAAAGCTCTGAAAAAAAATACAAGGAAAAAAAAGAAGAGAGAAAAAACATCCTCAAGAAAAGGAAGGTTAAAGCAAAGGAGTCCAATTTCTCTATAAGGGAAGAAGGGAGAAGCTTGTGTCAAAGGTGGATACTACATCCTAGCAAGGATCTCAATCAAAACAGCTCTGAGGGCCTCTCATTTTGGTATAAAACCTGCACTTAAACCTGATATGTTCATCATTTTTTATATTCTTGCTTATGTGTAACTGAGCTATTAGTACATTTTAGGTTTATCTCTAGTATGCCATGCTTGATATCTCATTTTATTGATGGATCTTTGAATATTTTTGCATGTAGTCATAGTATGATGAGTGTAGAGTGTGTATATGTATGTTTTGATTACGTAGAGTAGAAGTCTGCACGTCTTGAGAGTCAAAGCTGGCCTGGTCGTCAGGCAACACCTCTTTACAGAGGCATCGCCTCATCACAATAGGATGATCGCCTTGTCAATGAGGCAATCGCCCCATTGATAGGTTTTTAAGAAGCCTATCTCTTATGTGCATATTATCGATTTTTGTCTCGAAGATTGCAAAGAGCCCTATTGATGAGGCGTCGCCTCATTGGCAGGGTTAACCCGCTTTCTGCTTTGTTCTTTTGTTGTTTGTTTACTGTGACGTCCGCTCAGGTATGTCCTCTTTTGACCTTAAAAATGTCTGTATGATTGCATAGTGGTGATTATCTTGATTATTTAGATGCTTTCTTTAGTTATGATGTGAAAACCTCTTTATAGAACCTCTTTGTAAATATTGTTACATGTGATTCCTTTTTTTTTGTGAAAAGAAGGACTAACCATGTGCCCATTGGCAAGGATTACTTGATGATTTCTGTCATCGAGTAGTCACTTTTGTTAGTTGTTCCTTTGTACATTGCGCTTTTATGATTATTTCAAATAGGTTTATTTTGATATATGTTTGGTTTATTTTCTGTATATTATTCATTTATCTTTAGCTAAAAAGCATTGTAATCCTTAATGCCTTCCCCCATTTAATTTTGAATGTATGGTTGTAAATTATTATTTATTTTTTTCACTGCATTTTTTGAATGTTGGGACTTAAAGGCATGAAATTGGACTAATGTGCAAACTTGGAATTAATTATAAAAATCTGCAATTATCTAAAGGCAATTTCATTACGTGTGGTAAATGAGGAAATAATTAAATAATTAAATGGTAATATTTAAATAACTAATTTGGATTCGTTCTTGTGTTTAGATAGGATATTGGTGGAGAATTTATAATTTTTTTTGTTTTTATAGTTATTATTTTATTTTTGCATGTTTAAAGGGTTGTAATCATTTCAACTCCCTAGGGCTGGGCAATTTGTGAGATAACCCATTTAAACGACACACGACACGAAGTTAAGTGGGTTTGGATAATATTAATCGGGTTCAGGTTGTAAATGGGTTAACCCATTTGAAACACGAATAAAATCATGTCTAAACAAGTTAAACTCATCTAACCCATTTAGACATGTATAAACACGTTTATTTAATTGGTTACACAATTAACCTGTAGCCCGTTTAAATACATATAAACACGTTTATTAAACAGGTCACACGATTAGCCTGCAACCCATTTAAACATGTACAAACTTGTTTATATATATATATGATTATTATTATTATTATTATTATTATTATTATTATTATTATTATCTATAAATGTTTATGTTATTGCTAGCATTGCAAATTGCATTGTATATTCATGATAAAATTATATAGTTTTGACATATATATAAATGAAGTCTTAATATTATTACAATTTTTATATATAATATTTAGTTTAATGGTAAGCAAATAAAATTGAAAATTACATATATAATAAAAATATTAAAGTTCTATGATTCAGTATCAACTAATATTAATAATAAAAAATTTCATAAATTTAGTGTGAGGTATTATTTGATAATTTAAGTAGATAATTTTAATCTAAATAATTAGATTTACATTAAGTATTCATCAATTAGATTTATATCAAGTATTAGGCTCAAATAAATGCTATATAATACTACTTCATTATTAAGTTAGATTTCAACTATGTGTATAGTTTTTAGTATGTAATATTACTATTAAGTATAAATGAATTATCATTGTTTATTTTATATGTTGTAAAATAATTTAACATTTTATATGAAGTTTAAAATATTGTAATGATATTTAGAATTTGTATGGATGATTAAACTCAAATTGTTTTTTAGGATTTGCATGCTTAATTTTTTTTTTGTAATTTAGTATTAAACGTGTCAAAATGTATCAGTGTTAAACATGTTAAAATACATCGTGTTAAACGTGTCTTAACACATTTAGACCTGTATATATTAAATGGGTTAAACAGGTCATGTCGTGTAACCTGTTAATTAAATATATCCGTGTTTGGGTTTATATGTTGGACACAATAGTTAAACGTGTCGCATTTGGGTTAGCCATATTTGTGTTATTATCGTGTCTCGAAATGACCCATTTATGACCTACTGACATGAATTGCCAGCCCCTAGTTTTTTGCATGAGCATTTACTTTTATTTATTTATAGTATGTGTGAAAGGCTTGTACTCATTTCTCCTCCCCATTTCTTTGTGTGTGCGCTTTATCTTTATATTTTATTTTGTTAATTTAGTTTGAATGTATGGGATGATGAATGATGGACCAAATTACAAGAAATTGTAAATTAGTTAATCACATGGAATTAATTGTGAAATCTGGGAATTGTATGGAGGTAATTGAAATTTGCATGTGAATAAAGAAATAATTAAATAATTAAAAGTAATAAAACACAAAACACAAAAGGAGGCCAACCTCAAGGTTAAGTGGGCATTCAAAACTCCATACCCTGTTTCCAAACCCAATCTCTAAGGACGGCTGTTGGGGGCCCTCCGTGGCATCCAATTGCTGTAAAAGTGTGTCCTAGGTCTCATTCGGGTGGCAACTCCTATCTCCAACTTGAGATATAAGCCCCTATTATATTTCCTAGTGGGCCATGAGCCCGTATAGTGTTGTGTTTGTTGAACACATAGATGCACTGAACCCTATTGCCTTTAGTTTCGACTCCATTAGGAATAAAGAAACTAATTCTGGTGTTTTGTGTTTTATCATTTTAAATTATTTTTGTAATTCCTTTTGCATTCACAACACCTTTTCACACGTTGAGCACACAACCCCAAATAACTCGATAATAGTTGTTATTCTGTTGCATTGTTTTACTTAAACATGGTGGTGGGGTATATGGCTATTATTACTCATGGCATCTACTAATCCTACATTGTACGAACCCTTAAGTGGGGAGACATGATGGAGGTATATCGTTGTGGGAGCCGAAGCCTTTTACCTACGACTTAGCTCATGTAGCAAGTTAGCAACTTCCCTTAGGTTTTCCAAAATGCATGTGTTTGATGCCATATAGTAGACTTATTATAAAGCCCAAACCCATTAATGATGGACCACGTTAGGTTAGGCCCAATCCTCTTATTATGGTTCATTGTACTAGACTTTGGTTTTATTTATAAAATTTATTATTTATTTGCTAAATACCATCTCAAGAGATATATTTTATTTGTCAATTTTATTATCCTCTAATGATAATCAAAACCTAGACAAAAAATTATAGGTTAAGAGACTCATCATTAAACATGTGTGAGAGGAATAAAGTTAGATGGTCCTATTATGTGACTTATTTATGTTTGCTTTATTTATACATAAATAAATAAGTAATAATATTTGTATATACTTTGTATTTCATGTTTACATAACATTCATTATAATCTTTTAAAATGCATTTTTCCTAGCCATAAGCCTCTTCTTGTTTGGAAGTAGATCAAAAGTAAATTTGGCCTACTAATACCAAAGATCTAATCAAATAATTAAGGCCACTTCATAAGAGAGCAGAACATCAAGACCCTCTGATTTTGATGTTAAATCTTTCAAACAAGAACTTTTGAAAGAAATTAGGAATGGCACACAATAAATGATTAAAGATTTGGTTGCTAAGATAGTAGGGAAGATGCCCTTTGATGAAGAAGATTATGAAACTAGAACTGTTCTTGGTTAGCCACTAGAAGAGAAATTAAACCACTAATAGATCCTATTGAGTCAGAATGGATGAAAGACATGAAAAGGCAATTGGGTTTACTACAAACTGCGATGAAAAAGTAGGGGCTCAATCCTGATTTTACTTACTTGTACCTAGATTTGGAGGATGAAGAACCATTGCCTCTAAAATACAAATTCCCAAATATGAAGAAATGCTCTGGCATTGATGATCCTTACATATACCTAAAGTAGTATGTCACCTATAAAAAGCCCACTGGATTGTCCACAGCTTAAATTGTCATACAATTTTCATTATCCTTGGAAGGAGCTACTATCAAGTGGTATTACACTCTAGATGCATATGTTCAGCAAGATTGAAAGGAGTTGTATTCAACCTTTATCAAGCATTATGGGCTAAAATGCTCGATTTAAAGTCTCTCTTCAAGAGCTACAAAATACAACTCAAAGACCTAATGAATTCTTTATGGGCTTCTTGAATAGATGACGAGGAAAGTTGGCTCAAAAGAAGCACAGACTTGCAGAATCAAACTAGCTAATTATAGCCATAAAAGCTTGCATTCCACCTCTAGCCAACAAATTAAAGGACATGGGCATAAGGGATTTCAAAGAGTTGTACCATTTCAGAGTACAAATTGAAACTAACTTGAATTTAAACACTCATGAGTAATTATTGTCTATTGAGGTTGTAATAATTAAGAATAATGTTTTGTTACAATAGCCTTTTTTTATTCTAATAAATATTTGATTGTCTAATTTGCATGATTATAAATTTTTTACAATTATACATGCAATCTTATACTTGAATGATAAAGAGATTTAAAATAAAAGAAGAAAAAACCACATCAAATGAGAGGGCTAAATGTCAGAATTGAATTTCAACTTTCCTTTAGGCACTTTTAACCTTAATCTTTTTCTCTATAAGAAATGAATTGATCATATTCACTAAGTGAAGAGGAAAAATGAAATAAAAAAGGAATAAGGAGAATATAGGAAAAGAAAAAAGAAAAATCATTGTTTGTACCACCCATATTTGAAAATTTTATTCTTGTATAATCCTTCAAAAGTCCTCATAATTCATAATGATGCTAAAATAAAATCCCCAATTACTGTTAGCTCGAAAATAGTTTGGTCAGAAAAATCACTAAGAGTTAATCAATAATAAGCATAATGTAACATGCCTAATTATAATAAATGAATAATCATGTATAATAGGTATGACCAACATAATGTTGGCACATGAGGTATTAGACATGGACTTTACTGTCAGTCAGTAACATAATGAGCATAAACGTCCAATAATCATCAACATGAGCATTAAGTTACTTACAGTCAAAGTGGCAATATGGACATCAAGCATGATGAAAATAGCAGTCAACCATCAATTTGAATCTACAACCACCTAGGTAGGTTGAAAACTTCAAAAAGGGAGCAACCTATGCAAAAGAGGGAAAATAAAAAACATAAGAAAAAATGAAAGACAAGCTAGGTTCGAAACTCAAAAAAAAATGGAGTGACCTAAGTAAAAGAGGGAATATAAAATAAAATTAGTTACACTTTCATTATGAGAAAATCAGTTTAAGAAATCATAAGATTTCATTTTTGTGGTGCAAAAGTGACAACATCTATCAATTCCTCAACTATAAGGCAATTTTTAAGATCATATGATCCATTGAACACAAGAATGATAGAGTTTTTCAAAAAATTCTTAAATTGGAGAGCAAACAAAGTGTCCTTTTCTATACTAAGGATCAAGCATAATCATCCTACGACAAGCAAAGCATTCCTAGGAGGCAACCAAGTAGGGGGCATATGTCATCATGATCCCAATTTGATAATAAGGGGGTACTAATTTTTGCTCCATTTGAATAAATTGATCTCAATGACAATCTTTAATAGACTCAGTTTTTTAACTCGAATTCTTTGATAGAAGGAGGGCCTTTTTTGAACTCGAATTCTTTGATAGAAAGAGGGCTAATTACCGAAAATTAGCTCTAACCAGAAAAGGTTGCTTAGCTTAAGGTTTTTTTTTTACTATTGGAGAAAAGGAGGAGAGTGAGGGAGTGAGTTGAGAAAAAAAGGAAAGTGAGTGGGGGGTTGTAGTTGACTTAAAAATTAGATATGTTTTTTATAGAGAAAAATATAAAAGGAAAAAGGAGATCTTAAAAAAAAGGCTCTCAAAAAAAAAGGAAAAGGACATGACAAAAAAAAAGAGCTTTTCTAAAAAAGAAAAAGAAGAATTTTTGAAAGAAAGGGCTTTGAGTTTTTTTAGTAAAAGAAGAAAGTTAAGAGAATTAGATGTGCCATTACTTTGAAGAGAGTAATCTTTGTCCAAGTGATAATCTGACGGCAAATTCATTTTTTTAATAAATTTTTTATTTGAAGTGATTTTTATTTTGGCTTTAGTGTCACGACCCAAAACAGGGGCCATGACCAGCGCTAGGGAACGGGTATTCTTTCGAATCCGGAATCCGTAGCAAGCCTAAAAATTAAATAAAACATACAATAATAATAACAACAACATTTAATGCAGTGGAAATAAAATCATAATTATCAAAATAATATTCCACCATGGGATTTCAAATCAAATCCATATCTCATATATATAAATAGATCCGTTAATACCAAGTTTCAGTTCAAATATTCAAAGTACATAACTCACACAAATATAATACATAAGATCCATAATTTATTACAAACTACTGCGAGTGTCTAGATTATAAAAATAAAACTCAAGACTCAGATAAGCAGTTTACATAAAGAAGCCGGGGCGGAAGAAATCCGGCGTACAGGCCTGCTACTGAGTCTGAGGAAGAAGACTCTCCTGAAAAATGGTCAACAAAGGGGAGTCAGACCTCACTGAGTGAATTACTATAATATATATACATGCATACTAAATGCCAATGCACACAATCAAAAGTATATATAATACGTATGTATACAAGCAAATACACACAGATGCAATAAAAAATCATTTTATATATTTATTGAAAATCACTGTTTATGAAGGATCAAATAGAACCCTAGAAAATTGCAACCTCAAAACAGTGTTAGACAACACTCTAGCCACACAAGCTCACTTATTCCAAATATAATCACTTGATCCATTTGGACAGTAGGCTGGCCCCGAGACACTAAGTCAACCGAGCTCCAGCAGTCTGACTGTCAGTGTGATTGGCCCCGAGACACTTGGTCAACCGAGCTCCAGCAATCACACTCCCAATTCATTTCTCACACATCAAATAATCATATCCAATCAAAATCCACAAATGGTTAGTAATATAGCCTAAATGCTATCAGCGTACCAGTACGTACTCGGTCATAGTGTTGCCCACTAGGTAGCACGTTCTATTGATATCCTTCATTGAAATATAAAACATTCATTCATAATAATAAATGATGCATGAATTTAAATATAATAGCAACAATAACCATATATATACTAGAAATATACCAAAAGTAGACCAGGTATATTTCGAGTATATATACGTCAAATAAATCTAGTATAATTACAAAATAAGCTAGAAATATTCAAAAACATTTTAAGCATAATTCATTAATAAGACATGCATATAGTTTAAAAATATACAGAAAATAAACCAAAGATAAATTAAAAATTAACTTAATTAATAATTAAACCATTATGTATATTTAATTAAAATAAAACATATATTTCTAAAATCATGCACCCTAGAGCACATATATATAAAATAGTAACTCACACTTAGTGCGCTCCTAGAGATGGGTCTGACGGGCCTGGTCCACTAGGCCTCGGTCTCGACGCAACTAAACAAATAAAAAATATCAGATATTAGAATAAACCTAACAGAAAATCCTAGAAACTCGATCTACAATATTGGACACAATATTAAAATTAGGGTTCGACCGGACATCACGTTTTACGAGAATTCTATCAAAAATTCAGCAGAACCTCCCCTGTAAAATGGACATCTCTCTACTCAAAGAGTAGAGCCGACCCTACAAAGAAACACACTTCAAAAAAATAGACACAGAAATACATCTACAACCCCTCAGTCGGACTCTAAACTACAGTTTACCGAGGGGTCCACAATTCACAGAATAATATAAAAATACCAAAAATACCCTTATATCACAGAAATACATTTTATAAGTAGAAATTACGTAATTAACCCTAAAACACAGTAAAAACCGATAAAAACTCATTTTATTAGAAAAATCGTATATTATATATAATTTGAAAATAATTCACGAAAAATAGTTTTAATCAATCAAAAATACTAAAATAATTTGTACAAATCATTTTTATACCTTAAATAACTATTAAAACCAATTTAATTACATTTTTAGCCAATTTAGGGTAAAATTACCAAAATACCCCTATATATATAAATATACTAAAATTACTCCAAAAATTCACAAAAAATAATATAATTGCATTAAATTAATTTTCTCAACATATTAATCAATAATATCAATAATTAAACTCAATTAACTAATTAATTTCAATTAAAAACACAATTAAACCTAATTTCCAAAATTACAAAAACCTAAATAAATACATAGAAATTCATAAAAATTCCAAATAAATTTCTATAATTCATCTTCAACACCTATATTTATCATAAAACACAATTTCATAATTTAATTAATTAATTTTTGAAAATTATAAAATAATACTAAAATATTCAAAAAATACCCAAAAATTCCACAAAAATTCACACATGTAGATTAAGCTAAGGGAAACAACATTTGTGAAGGAATTTTTCATGAATCAATCAATTTGAAGCTCAAAAAAATCAAGAACCCTAAAATGGCTGAATTACCAAAATCGAAACTAAGCAAATCAAGACCATTTTAAGTGAAACAAAGGTTGGAATCACACTCATCGAAGCTCAAGGAGAAGAAAGAGACTGGCGGTGTAAAAAATGGTGGCCGAAAATGTCATGATCGACGGTGAGAATGAATTCGGCTTCCCGAGCTTATTCCGGCCAAAACTCGACGGAATAGGGCACTGCTGGTGGCGGGAAGGCTGGGGAAGGAGGTGGCGTGCCGGGAGGCACACCAATGGTGAGGAAACGGGGATGGCAGATGGTGGTTGGTGATCGGGGGTGCGTCGGGGAAGGAGAAGAAGAAGTTGGGGCAAAATTGTAATTTGGCTATAAATTTTGATTTTGACAATATAATATGTATATCTATATACTTTACACTATATATTAAAATAATATAAAATCACACACATTAAATATACACCACACACATATAATTTAATATTTAAAAATTTAATACACTTAAAATAATTAAATATTATTAGAACTAATTAATAAATAATAAAATATTAGGATAATTAATTAAACCCTAATTAAATAAACAATACACATACATATGTTATTTAGTACTTTACAAATATATATGAGTTCATGCAAGTCCATAAATCTACTTAAAATAATTAATAGTAAATTATTTACGTGAAAATTTTCCCGAGAAGTGAAAATTTTCCCGAAAATAGAATTCTTGGGAAAATTTTACGTAAAGCACTTAAAATAATAGACAATAATTAAAATAAGTTTTAATACATATCAACTCGTAAAAATATCATAATTATTTACAAAATTATTAACACTGCATATCCCGATGCATTATTAAAATATTTAAAAACACGGGATATTACAGTCTCCCCCCTTACAAGAATTCGTCCCCGAATTCCAGAAAGAAAATGATCACAAGATCAAGAAGGGAAGAGATACGGGTAAGAAGCTCGCATCTCAGCTTCAGTCTCCCACGTATGCTCCTCAACTTTGTTGCTACACCATAGAACCTTGACCATCGGAATTTACTTCGACCGCAATTGTCGAACTTGATAATCAACGATCGCCACAGGTTCTTCCATAAACGTCAAATATTCACTCACTTCTACACTGTCGGGTTGCAACACGTGTAAAGGGTCTGAGATATACTTCCTCAGCATCGAGATATGAAACACTGGATGCACCTATGACATACTCGGAGGCAAAGCCAACCGATATGCAACAGTGCCAACTCTCTCCAAAATCTCAAACGGTCTGATATATCTCGGTGCTAACTTACCCTTCCTGCCAAATCTCATCACACCCTTTATCGGAGATACCTTCAGAAAAACAAAATCTCTAACCTAAAACTCCATATCTCTGCGCCTAGGATCCGCATAGCTCTTTTGCCTGCTAACTGCGATCTCTAATCTGCGCTTAATCACGGCGACTTTCTCTGCAGCATCCTGAACCATCTCAAGTCCAGTCAAAGCTCTCTCACCAATCTCATCCCAACTCAAAGGGGATCTGCACTTCCTTCCGTACAACGCCTCATGTGGTGCCATGCCAATACTGCTATGGTAGCTGTTATTATATGCAAACTCTACGAGTGGCAAATGATCATCCCAGCTACCTCCTAAATCCAAGACACACATCCTCAACATATCTTCTAGTGTCTGGATCGTCCTCTCGGACTGACCATCTGTCTAAGGATGAAAAGCAATACTGAAATCCAACTTAGTGCCCATTGCTTCCTACAACTTCTGCCAAAAATGAGAAGTGAACAGTGAACCTCTATTTGTCATAATGGACACAGGTACTCCATGAAGGCACACGATATGTTTCACATATAACTTCGCCAATCTAGCTACATAATAAGTGGCTTTCACAGGTAAGAAATGTGCAGACTTCGTTAACCTATCTACAATCACCCAGATGGAATCGTATCCATCCTTAGAATGAGGTAAACCTACCACAAAACCCATAGCTATCCTTTCCCACTTCCACTCAGGAATAGGAAGAGGCTGAAGCTTCCCAGAAGGCTTCTGATGTTTAGCTTTTACTTGTTGACACGTCAGACACTTAGCAACATAATCAGCGACATCCTTCTTTAGTCCATCCCACCAGTATAAGTCTCTGATACTGTGGTACATCTTAGTGACACCCGGATGTACGCTATAAGCTGTAGAATGTGCTTCCTCTAGGATCTCTTCTCTCAAATCATCCACATCAGGAACACACAATCTACCACTGATCCACAACACACAATCATCATCGAGTGTGAAATCAGTGAACTTCCCTGCTCGAACATTCTCTGCAAGCTCTTCTAGAATAGGATCTCAGCTCTGAGCTGCTTTAATCCTATCCCTCAGTATAGATCGCACCTTAAATTGAGCTAGCAGTCCACCTGATCTACTTATCTTCATCATCAGACCTTGATTCACCAACAGATGCAACTCTTGGATCAACGGTCTCCTCTTAACACTGATGTGAGCAAGACTGCCTGAGGACTTTCTACTCAAGGCATCTGCTACCACATTAGCCTTACCTGGATGATATAAAATCTCACAGTCATAATCCTTTAATAATTCCAACCATCTCCTCTGCCTCAGATTCAGATCTCGCTGCTGGAAAATGTACTTAAGGCTCTTGTGATCAGTAAAAATCTCACAAGTCACCCCGTATAGATAATGTCTCCAAATCTTCAGAGCAAAGATCACTACAGCCATTTCTAGGTCATATGTAGGATAGTTCTGCTCATGCTTCTTCAACTGCCTTGAAGCATAGGCTATCAACCTTCCATTCTGCATTAACACACAACCAAGGCCAACTTTAGAGGCATCATAATAAATTATGAACTTGTCCACACTATTAGGCAAAACTAACACTAGGGCTGTGGCCAATTCCTCCTTCAATAACTAGAAACTGTTCTTACAAGCTTCTGACCACTCGAATCTAACATTCTTCTGAGTCAAGCGAGTCATAGGGGCTGCAATTCTAGAAAAATCCTGCACAAACCGCCTATAATACCTGGCTAAACCCAGAAAACTTTGAATCTCAATAACAGAAGTCGATCTAGGCCACTCAGACACTGCTTCAATCTTCTGTGGATCAACCTGGATACCCTCTTTAGATACCACGTATCCAAGAAAAGAAACACTCTCCATCCAGAAATCACACTTCGAGAATTTAGCATAAAGCTGATGATCTCTCAGTGTCTGCAGTGCAATCCTCAAGTGATATACATGCTCCTCCATACTCCTCGAATAAACCAGTATATCATCAATGAAGACTACCATAAACTGATCCACATATGGTCTGAATACCCTGTTCATCAGGTCCATAAAAGTTGTTGGTGCATTAGCCAAACCAAAAGACATCACCAGAAACTCATAATGGCCATATCGAGTGCGGAATGCCATTTTAGGAACATCGGCTTCACTAATCCGCAGTTAATGATAACCCAACCTCAAGTCAATCTTAGAAAAGAATTGTGCACCCTGTAGCTGATCAAACAAGTCATCTATCCTCGGGAGAGGATACTTGTTCTTTACTGTCACCTTATTCAGCTCTCTGTAGTCAATGCATAGTCTTAGGGTACCATCCTTCTTCTTCACAAATAGGACTGGTGCACCGCAAGGAGAAACATTGGGTCTGATAAAACCCTTTATCCAATAACTCTTGCAACTGTTCCTTCAACTCTTTCAACTCTGCAGGAGCCATTCTATAAGGTGGCATGGATATAGGAGTAGTACCTGGAACCACATCTATACAGAACTCAATCTCTCTATGAGGTGGTAAACCTGGCAACTCCTCAGGAAAAACATCAGGAAACTCACAAGCAACAGGAACATCTATGAGTGACAACTTCTCCACTGAAGTATCCCTGACTAATGCCAAATATCCCTGACAACCTTTCCTTAACAACTTCCTAGCCGTAATAGCAGAAATAAGATTATGAGGTGCTGAACTCCTATCACCCATAAATTTAAAATCTTCTTCATTAGGAATTCTAAAAGTCACCTCTTTATTCCTACAATCTACCATGGCATAGTGCTGAGATAACCAGTCCATTCCCAGAATAACATCAAACTCCATCACATCCAACAGAATCAAATCTGCAGATAATTCTCTATCTCCCATGACAACTGGACAACCAGAAAGAACAATATCGGTGTCCAAGGAATTGCTCAGAGGAGTGGCAACAGACAAAGGAAAAGCCATCCTCGAAGCTTGCCAATAAGATTTATAAGCAAAAATGGGAGAAACAAATGAATGTGTGGCACTCGGATTAAACAAAACCCATGCATCCAGGTAACAAACAGAAACAATACCTGCCACGACTGCATTAGATGCCTGAGCATCCTGCTGAGTAAGGTGGAAGACTCTCGCCTAACCTCGACCTCCCTACTGACTGGTAAAAGCCTGGCCAACACCTCTGGCACTTCCTTTCGTACCTCTACCATGACCCTGCTGTGGAACAAGCTAAGAGGAACTCTGATGTGGGCTGGAGGTAACTGAAATGGCACAGGTGCAACACTAGCAATCGACTGCTGTAGGAATCATGGAATCTGCGGCTGCTGATACTCGGAGTAAGGACACGATCTAGCAAAATGTCCTGTCTGCCCGCATCTGAAGCATGTCAGTGGTGTCAGATAACATGGTCCCTGATGGACTCTACCGTAGGTCTGGCAAACATTGGCAGCTGATCCAGAACTATAACCACTGCTGCTGCTCGAAGCACCTGACCCAAATCTGAATGGTCTACGCTGACCTCCACGGCCATGTCTACTGCTCCGATGCACTCACTGCTGCTATCTCTGACTCTGTTGAGTCGGACCTCTTTGCTGACTACTCAAACCAACATGAAAACTCGAATACGGAGTAGCCTACAATCCACTCGACTGAACTCCCAGCTGGTAATAATCAGGCATCGCTCCCTACCTAACTAGCCTCAGCTCAATCTCCTTGGCCAACTCTATCACAGACTCCAGAGTAAGGCCTGCTGTAGGCATACCAGCAAATGCTGAACCTAATTCGATAACATAGGTAGTGATAGCAAAATACTGGTCTCGCATCAGATCCTCTGCATATCTACCCAACCGAACAAATTCTTGGGTGTACTCCTCTACTAATCAATCACCATGAGAAATGCTGGTCAGTCGGAGATGATAGCTCATACGGAGAGGCTCCGGACAGAATCTCCTTAAAAATCACTCTCGAAACTGAGCCCAGGTCATCGTTATCATATAGGGCTGAATCATCTGAATGAACCAATCTAGGGCTGGTCCCTCAACAGACAACTCAACGATCATGATCCGCTGGTACTCGGTATGAGCAGTCCGAGTCCAAGTCTCAATCGCGTGCAGAAAATCTAGCAGGTTAGATGTCCCATCAAAAGCAATTCTGCCAACTCTGGCATAGAACAAAGCTGCCTCAGGGTCAGACATACCCTGCTGATAGGCAGGCTGAACAGGCTGAACAATTGGAGGCACAGGAACATCAAATTCAGGCTCTACAGGCTCCTCGGCCTCAACGACCGGTGGAGCGACACGTGCTTGCCTCCTCATTCTGAAAAGACAATAGAATGATTTAGACAAAACAGACAATAGAAGAATAATGCAGAAAACTAAAGCAAGGAATACTTATCAAGACATACTCGAGCCTAATTCACTATAGTAGTTACCAAAAGAAAATACAACTTGAAAACTAGGGCCACGACTCACACAACTAAGCCCTGACACAAAACTCTACTCTGATACCAACTTTGTCATGACCCAAAATAGGGGCCATGACCGGCGCTAGGGAATGGGAATTCTTTCGAATCCGGAACCCGTAGCAAGCCTAAAAATTAAATAAAATATACAATAATAATAGCAACAACATTTAATGCAGCAAAAATAAAATCATAATTATCAAAATAATATTCCACCACGGGATTTTAAATAAAATCCATATCTCATATATATAAATAGATCCGTTAATACAAGTTTCAGTTCAAATATTCAAAGTACATAACTCACACAAATATAATACATAAGACCTATAATTTATTACAACTACTGCAATGTCTAGATTATAAAAATAAAACTCAAGACTCAGATAAGCAGTTTACATAAAGAAGCCGAGACGGAAGAAATCCGGCATACAGGCCTGTTACTGAGGTCCGAGGAAGAAGACTCTCCTGAAAAATGGTCAACAGAGGGGAGTCAGACCTTACTGAGTGAATTACTATAATATATATACATGCATACTAAATGCCAATGCACACAATCAAAAGTATATATAATATGTATGTATACAAGCAAATACACACAGATGCAATAGAAAATCATTTTATATATTTATTGAAAATCACTGTTTATGAAGGATCAAATAGAAACCTAGAAAATCACAACCTCAAACCAGTGTTAGACAACACTCTAGCCACACAGGCTCACTTATTCCAAATATAATCACTTGATCCATTTGGACAATAGGCTGGCCCCGAGACACTAAGTCAATCGAGCTCCAGCAGTCTGACTGTCAGTGTGATTGGCCCCGAGACACTTGGTCAACCGAGCTCCAGCAATCACACTCCCAATTCATTTCTCACACATCAAATAATCATATCCAATCAATATCCACAAATGGTTAGTAATATAGCCTAAATGCTATCAGTGTACCAGTACGTACTCGGTCATAGTGCTGCCTACTAGGTAGCACGTTCTATTAATATCCTTAATTGAAATATAAAACATTCATTCATAAAAATAAATGATGCATGAATTTAAATATAATAGCAACAATAACCATATATATACTAGAAATATACCAAAAGTAAACCAAGTATATTTCGAGTATATATACGTTAAATAAATCTAGTATAATTACAAAATAAGCTAGAAATATATTCAAAAACATTTTAAGCATAATTCATTAATAAGACATGCATATAGTTTAAAATATACAGAAATAAACCAAAGATAAACTAAAAATAAACTTAAGTAATAATTAAACCATTATGTATATTTAATCAAAATAAAACATATATATCTAAAATCATGCACCCTAGAGCACATATATATAAAATAGTAACTCACACTTAGTGCGCTCCTCGAGATGGGTCCGACAGGCCTAGTCCACTAGGCCTCGGTCTTGGCGCAACTAAACAAATAAAAAATAACAAACATCAGAATAAACCTAACAGAAAATCCTAGAAACTCGATCTACAATATTGGACACAATATCAGAATTAGGGTTCGACCGGACATCACGTTTTACGAGAATTCTATCAAAAATTCGACAGAACCTCCCCTGTAAAATGGACATCTCTCTACTCAAAGAGTAGAGCCGGCCCTGCAAAGAAACGCACTTCAAAAAACAGACACAGAAACACATCCACAACCCCTCGGTCGGACTCCAAACTACAGTTTACCGACCGGGGTCCACAATTCACAGAATAATATAAAAATATCGAAAATACCCTTATATCACAAAAATACATTTTATAAGTAGAAATTACGTAATTAACCCTAAAACACAGTAAAAACCGATAAAAACTCATTTTATTAGAAAAATAGTATATTTTATATAATTTGAAAATAATTCACGAAAAAATAGTTTTAATCAATTAAAAATACTAAATAATTTGTAGAAATCATTTTTATACCTTAAATAACTATTAAAACCAATTTAATTACATTTTTAGCCAATTTAGGGTAAAATTACCAAAATACCCCTATATATATAAATATACTAAAATTACTCCAAAAATTCACCAAAAATAATATAATTGCATAAAATTAATTTTCTCAACATATTTATCAATAATATCAATAATTAAACTCAATTAACTAATTAATTTCAATTAAAAACATAATTAACCTAATTTTCCAAAATTACATAAAACTAAATAAATTCAAAATAAATACATAGAAATTTATAAAAATTCCAAATAAATTTCTATAATTCATTTCAACACCTATATTTATCATAAAACACAATTTCATAATTTAATTAATTAATTTTCGAAAATTAGAAAATACTACTAAAATATTCAAAAATACCCAAAAATCAAAATATTTCCTAAAAATTCCAAAAAAATTCAAACATGTAGATTAAGCTAAGGGGAACAACATTTGTGAAGGAATTTTTCATGAATCAATCAATTCAAAGTTCAGAAAAATCAAGAACCCTAAAATGGCCGAATTACCAAAATCGAAACCTAAGCAAATCAAGACCATTTTAAGTGAAACAAAGCTTGGAATCACACTCACCGGAGCTCAAGGAGAAGAAAGATACTGGAGGTGTCAAAAATGGTGGTCGAAAACATCATGATCGACGGTGAGAATGAATTCAGCTTCCCGAGCTTATTCCGGCCAAAACTCGACGGAATAGGGCGTTGCTGGTGGCGGGGAAGGCTGGGGAAGGAGGTGGCTCGCCGGGAGGCACTACAACAGTGAAGAAACGGGATGGCAGACGGTGGTTGGTGATCGGGGGTGCGTCGGGGAAGGAGAAGAAGAAGTTGGGGCAAAATGGTAATGTGGCTATAAATTTTGATTTTGACAATATAATATGTATATATATATACTTTACACTATATATTAAAATAATATAAAATCACACACATTAAATATACACCACACACATATAATTTAATATTTTAAAATTTAATACACTTAAAAATAATTAAATATTATTAGAACTAATTAATAAATAATAAAATATTAGGGTAATTAATTAAACCCTAATTAAATAAATAAATACACATACATACATTATTTAGTACTTTAAAAATATATATAAGTTCATGCAAGTCCGTAAATCTACTTAAAATAATTAATAGTAAATTATTTACGTGAAAATTTTCCCGAGAAGTGAAAATTTTTCCGAAAATAGAATTCTCGGGAAAATTTTACGTAAAGCACTTAAAATAATATACAATAATTAAAATAAGTTTTGAATACATATCAACTCGTAAAAATATCATAATTATTTACAAAATTATTAACACTGCATATCCCGATGCAGTATTAAAATATTTAAAAACACGGGATATTACATTTAGGCACACCATTACTTTCACACTACAAGATTCTGTTGATTTAGCAATGAAAATAACCATTGCTATATAGTGACGGATTAGCAATGAAATACTAATCTTAGCAACCAAATGTAAAAAAAACTAAATTAGCAACGAATTTATTTTTCCGTAGCTAAATTAGAACGGATTTGTTTTCCATCGCTAAAATTACTATTTGAATTGAAATCCGTCACTAAGTTTGCGACGGATTTGCTTTTCGTCACTAAATTAGCAACAGATTTGCTTTTCCGTCACTAATTTAGCAATAGATTTGCATTTCCGTCACTAAATTCTAAATTTCAAATTTATTTTTATTTGATTCAAAATTTTATCATTTTAAATATTAATTAATTTTTATTTTATTTCTAAAATATATGTACTATTTTTAAAATATTATTTTAAAATTTTTTATTTATTTTTAAAATGAATATAATTATTATTTCATATTGATATAAATATTAGTACAAAATTTCATATTAACATGATTCAAAACTACATAGTACTTTAAGTAATTTAAATGTTATATAATTGATTAAGCATTATTATATAATACTAATTTATATATGTATATATTAAGTAATATATGAAACATTGCATATCAATTAAGTATAGTTTTAATTAATAATTAAATATTATACTATATTCATTAAATATTTATTATTTTGCATTTAACCCTAATTTAAATAGCATAATATTTATAACTAACAACTAATAAAGCTCGAGGATAATACAATCTTTCTGTTAATATTTGTATTTTAAATCAATAAATTATTAAATATTAATTTAAGTACTGTAAAATTGTTATTAATATATTAATAACATAATGTCTCTAACTAACAAAAAATACATCATAAATTTTAATATTAACTAATTAAAACACAAATTGTATATCGATCTATAACAACAAAACTCCAAAGCAATGTAGTTTTGATACTCTAAGTTTTTTTAATGTTATATAATGATTTAGCTTTATTATATATATATATATATATATATATAGTAATATGAAACCATACTTATTTAAGTATTGTTGTAATTAATAATTAAGTATTATACAATATTCATTAAATATTTATCAATTTATTTCTTAACTGGGAAAGGTAAGTAAAAGGGAATGGTAAGGATGGAAAAAAATAAGGGAAGGGAAGATGAATGTATTATATAACTGTTGTTTGGGAAGAAGTGAGATGAGGTAAGGTTAGGAAATAGGGGTTATGTAGTTAAAAAGCATAAGTACCCCCATTTATGTAAAATAATGTTTATTTTAATTAACTAATAAGAGCCCATACATCATAGTGAGAGATTATGTATCTATTGGTTATATTTTCTCTAAATCAGTAACACATATACCTAATTTCAGAAATATAAGTGCTAGCAATTATATGTCTTAATCTGAGTTCAATAATATAATTGCTAGCAATTATATGCCTTAATCTGGGTTAATTACGTAACTGCTACCAATTATATATCTTAATCTAACTTAAATGATATAACTGCTCTAGTGCATGCCAACAATTATTTAAGATATTTAAATTTTATATATATATATATATATATATATATATATATATAAAGTTGGGTGCAAATTAATTTTTGAACAGTGATTAAAGAGCCTGCAATTTCCTCAAAATCACAATTTTGCAACGCTTTAAGCCCCTATACAAAATAGCACCGTTTGAATTAAATGGTAATAATGCCATTAAAATGACAAGAAACGATGTTGTTCCCCTTGGTACTTTTCCTCTTTCAATTTTATAATTCCTGTTGCCCTAATTTTTATACTATTATTTCACTTCCCATACCTGTAGCCACCTTCCCCCCCCCCCCTCTCTCCTTCTCTTCCTTTATTGCCCGTTGATTGATTTCTCCAGATTATTATTTTTTTCACTTCATTCTCCTTCAAGCAAGCTCAAAATCTCCTCTCAAAACTTAAGCTTTTTTTTGTTTTTTCTTCTGTTCTTTCATTTCCTTTACTAAAAGTAACTAAACACTACAATTTTTAAACTCTCCAGTGCATTTTAGGTTGAAGGCCCATCTGTAAGTTTACTCACTCTCTAATCAGCGTTATATTCCATCACTCTCATGGTATTACTTAAGTAAAAAGTGTCACCAGTAGGAAGATTCTTCACATTCTCAAAGCTCATGGTATTCTAATTTCAACTTTAAATTATTTTTTTAAATAAAGATTTGATTTTTTATATTTTTTAATATTTAATTATGATTTGGTTTTGGTTTGGTCTTACATCTCGGATGGTTCATTTGAAAAAATAGAAGTGCTAAAATTGAGCAATTAGTAATAGTTATATTTTTCAGATTTTGCTTAGTTCTTGCATCTCAAATGGTTGACTTAAAATAATAGAAGTGCTAAATTTTTTTGAAGGGTAAGGATCCTGATCCTTTTATTTGTTATCAAGCTATGTTAAATTCTATTAATGAATTAATGCAAGTAAATGGATATATCGGAAGAGAGAGATAGTTGTTGGGTTCCTCTATCCCCACTTTATATTAAAGTTAATACTAATGCATCTTTTGATGTCAATTCCAAGAAAGTAGGGCTAGCAGTGGTAGGTAAAGACAACATATGTAACATTGATTTTCCAATTTCTTTAATCTACTTCTATGATATTCCTTCCCATTTGTTTATTGAATGTAGTTTTGTTTATTGTTCAAAAAATAAAAATTTGTTTCAGGTATTGCTTAGGCTCTTTCTTTTTTCTTTTGAACTCTATGTCTAATTATAAGTTGAATTCCAAGCTATTCCCAAAGCTAAAGTATGTTTGCTTTGTTTTTCCTAAGTTAATTAGTTTTCTTGGGCTGTTGTCAATTAGTCCATTTTTGTGAGGGCTGAGAAAGCGAATGAGAGATGAGTCAAGATTCTGCTAATGGTTAATTAGTGCTTATATAGTGATGTTAAGTGCTTTTGCATTGGACAAGAAGGGAGAAAATAAAATCATTAGATGAACTAATATTATGTGTTTTGTCTTAATTGGTATTTTGAAAAGTAATTAAACCATATTCAATGCTTTTAACCAAATAATCAACGGGACCAACAGTCACTAGGGTTGAACTTGATTGAAGCTTCCCAGTCGATTTCCAAACTCTCAATTCTTATTTGAAAAACAAGTCATAATTGAAAATGATTGAAATTTATAGACTTTGTATATGTGGATATATATGCATACACTTTTCTTTCCTTTTTTTGGTTATGGTCAATGATTTCATGCCAATCAACTAAAATTCCTTGCACTTTGACACATCAATTCACTCAAAACAAAAGGACTACATCTATAATTAATTAAATTGATGGGAATTTTTCAAAAAAAATTATCTATAGGGAACCCCTCTTTTTATGTCTATATTTTTTCCTCACATCTTTTATGTTGCATTTTAATGTATGATTCCTTTCCTATTACTACTATTCAACTAATTTTTTAGCATTATAGCATTTTTCCTACATTTGTATATATTATTTTTTTTACCCTTTAAGTTATTTTTTTCTTTTTTCACCAAAGAAATTTTTTATGAGATGATCTTTATGAAATACTAATATAACAAAATTGACATATGTGGGTATAACTTGTATTCACTGACAATTTCTCAGGCTGAAAAAAATAAATTTACTCAGATCAAACTTACAATTTTGGAAGTTTCAAATGATAAAATGGATATTTTGAGTGGTTGTTTGATCTGTTTAAAATGTTAGGATGGCCAATACAAATTAACTAACCATAAATGTGTTAATTTATACTCCATGTTTACATCTCAAATTGTATCATGTGAATTCTCCTCTGCTAATGAATTATAAAGATGAAGTGGAAGTTGAATTTGCATATCTATACTGACATATATTAAGGATGCATAACTATATTGTTAGATTCCAATTTAAAACCAATTAATTTTAGACAAATTGTGAATTTTTTGCACAAAATTATATATTCTTTTAAATAAAATAAAAAAATTACCAGAATTTTAAGTAATGTATATATATTTTTTCATTTTGCTTTAATAATAATTAAATTTGAAATCTCACAGTTCTGAAAATGATTTCGGTATGGACAAGGTCGGGGTCAAAGATATTAGAGCGAATTGAGACTATAAGGTTTGGGACACAAATGGCATGAAGCTACCATAGCATGAACTAAAAGTGCATAAAGCTACCATAGCATGATATAATTCTTAAATAAAAATAGCAAAACTTGGAATAAGGCATGTAATGCTAATCCTATCTTGTTTATGTTGTTTTAGTGCTACAAGCTTTAGCATTGTTTTTGTTTTGTTGTTTTAGTACTATAGCTTTAGCATTTTTTTTAAATAAATTCTATTTGTCTTTATTGTACAATGCCATTAATTATGGTACAATTTGGACCTTATAACTAAATATACGATTCGACAAAAAAAAAATAGAATATATGAGAGTTATCAACTCCCTAATTGTTTGGCTTGCATGTCTCAGTTAATTTTATTTGCTTGATTCACTCATAAATTATATATTAATGGGAGGAGGTTTTGTCAGTTCTTATTTCAAATGAATGATTTGCTTATAACATTATGCTAGTCCAATACAACCATCTAAGGATAATTTATTAGCTATCAATTAAATGAATGTTTAAGTGATTGAAGGTGGTTATTTAAGGTTGTACATGCATCTCCTACCTCAGTCTAGAGGCAACAAACATTATCAAACTGATTTCTTTACACCCCTAACAATAAAAATCTATTTCTTTGAAACTTTAGTAGAGCTTTACTATTAAGTTCATTTGGTACTATATATATAAATTTGGTTGTGTTTGATATTGGTCTTGGTTCCCTCGTGTTCTTTTCATTAGGTCAAGTGGTGAAATTTAAATAAAATAATTAAGACACTACCAAGGAAATGAAAAGAAACTATATATATTTATACAATGATTATAAATAGAGGCTGCAAGGTTTAGGACACAAATGGTAGAAATATGAATTGAGTTACAACAATATTAAAATCTTCAAAAACTCTTAAATTAGTGCAAATTTGATTGCTTGTATTGAACAGACGATCAAGTCTCTTATTATATGATTCGGCCCTCTAGCTTAACAAATCGCATGTAGACATAAGGTGATGCTTATGCACATATGGGTCATCACTTATAAATTTGTTTAATTATCTCTTGGGTCTATAGCCTTGTTACAGAACTTGATCAACACCAATTTTAAAGGGAAAATTCAAACCATGTTATGAATGACACACCTATAACATGGAAATTAGTGACACATAGGCTACATGTGGATGTATTTATACATCAATATATGTATATATACATTGTTAATGCATTTCTTTACACCCTCAACAGAAGGATAACATTCAATTAATAGCTTCTAGAAAGTAATAAAAGTGGGTTTTAACACCTTTAGCATTCCTTCATGATCAAATGGATTCATAGACTCTAGAATATCAAAAACTAATCACCTAAATGTCTTTAAGATTAAAGCAGAAAAATAAGTGTCTATTTTTACCTTTCAAATTGGAAGCAGCTAATTTGTGTTGTTTCAAAGCATTCATAAAGTGTCATTATTGCAGTTATAATTTATCTTTTTTTATAAATTTAGTTATGTACTTCTATATTCTCTCAATTGATTGACTTCTTTCATTTCATTATTAAATTATAGGTTGTACAACCTCCCCTCCATAATCTAACATTAGTTGCCCAAGGAGTTATGTTTTCCACTCTCTTCTCTCTTCCTCTGCTATATACATTCAATTCAGACCTAAAAATTATAAAGGTATTTATTTATCTCTTTATTGGCTTGATTAATTATTTTATTTTTTTTCGATGCTATTATGACTCATTTATGTGTTTATCTTTTGATAAATAGTTGTATGCATGAATTATTGTCAAAATTTTTGCTCCAAGGACTGAAAATTAAACTTCAACATTATGTTAATGGCCAATTCATTGGTTATAAATTGAGGTTATGAAATCAGTTTATGAAAGCTCTTAACTTGATTTCAACATCTCATTACATTATATAACTTGATTTTAAAATTAGTTATAATTTGTTAAAGTCGAGGAAAATTAAAATTTTCATGATTTTTTCTTTTCAAGCTTATAAGATTATAATTTTTGTGGTCATCTATGTTATATTTTATTTATTCAATTATGTTTTAAGGAAAACATTTCTTCCATTTATTTTTTATATTGCCAAGAAATTTATATGTTAGATTTTTGCTTTAGTGTGGGCATAAAGCTAGGAATACTTATAGACATTAGAGAAAATGAGACTTGATCAACAGTGGATTGATTATCAGATGAAAGATGGATGTTTGACTATAGAGTTAAAAGTTGGAATTGAAGGATTTATTAATTTTGTAATGAGTCATCCAGAATTGATGGAACATAATAGGATTAGGTGTCCATATGATCATTGAAAGTGTCAAAATTGAAATTTTCAAGATGTGGATATTGTGAGATATTATCTAGCAAAGTTTGGATTTGTCCAAGGTTATTATACTTGGTATTTACATGGTGAACCTATCGTGGAAGATAATAGGGAACATGATGTCAATTTTAAAGATGTCATAGATATAGGATTAGTCAATCCTTAACCATACAATGCTTATCATACAATGGTAATGGATGTTGTCAGCCCTTCCTTTAATCCTAATGACATAGAAGAGGAACCGAACCCAACAGCTTTATAATTATATGAAATGCTACAAGCAGCTAATTAAAAGATCTAGCATGGCAATAGATATCATTTAAAGTTATCTACTATTGCTAGATTATTGAACATTAAATCTGAATACCATTTATTTGAACATGCTTATGATAATATTTGTCAATTGATGCCTGAGTTACTACCTTCAGATCATGTGCTGATTGATAACATCTATAGCATAAAAAAATTAGTTTAGGGTTTAAGGCTACCAGTAGAAAAGATTCATTGTTACAATAATGGTTGCTAATATATTAAGGTAAAAATAGTGAGCTAGCAAGTTGTAAGTTTTGTGACCATCTGTAATTTAAGAGACCAATATATGGATCTCATAAGCAGAAAATAAATGTTCCTTTTAAGAAAATGTACTACTTTCCATTGACTCCTTGATTATAAAGGTTGTATACATCTATTGACACAGCCAATGATATGAGGTGGCATGCAAAGCATATGTGTGAAGATGGTGTTATGCGCTATTATTCAAACTTTGAAGCTTGGAAACATTTCAATCAAACTCATCCTAATTTTGCAGTTGAAAGTCAAAATGTTCAATTAAGTCTTTGCACTAATGGGTTTAATCCATTTGGTCAATCTAGACAACAATATTCTTTATGGTCAGTTATAATGACACCATACAATTTTCCCCTATTGATGTGCATGAAAGATGAATATATATTTTCATCTATAATTGTGTAAGGGCCAAAAAATCCAAAGGGGAAGTTGGATGTGTTCTTACAACCTTTAATTGCAGAGTTGAAAACATTATGGGAGGTGGGTGTATGTACATATGACATCTCTAGGAAGCAAAATTTTCAAATGAAGGCTGCTCTAATGTGGATAATTAGTGATTTTCCTGTGTACTCAATGTTGTTAGGATGGAGTACTATAGGGAAGCTAGCTATTCCTTATTACATAAAAGATTTTGATGCATTTTCATTGACTAAAGGGGGCAAGACATCATGGTTTGACAATCATTGCAAGTTCTTACCACGACATCATCAATTTCAAAGGAATACAAATTCTTTCTTGAAGGGTAAAGTAGTGGAAAAAGTTGCACCACCAAAATGATCAGGGTCATAGAGAATAGAGCAAATTGAGCAATTAGGGGTGAAAAAAGTGACAGAAACTTATGTTGAGTCAACTAATGCTCATATATTCAAGAGTTACAAATATGGATGGAAGAAAAGAAGTATATTTTGGGATTTTCCTTATTGGAGCACAAACCTCATTCGACATAATCTAGATGTCATGCATATTGAAAAAATGTCTTTGATAATGTATTCAACACTATTATGAATGTTGAAGGAAAAATAAAAGACAATGCCAAGTCAAGGGAAGACTTAAAGGAGTTTTATCGATGAGGAGACTTGACCAAAATGAGAGCAAAGGTAAATATCCAAAAGGTACTTACACTTTGGATAAGTCAAGGAAAAGAATTTTATGCAAATGGTTGAAAGAACTTTAATTCCCTGATGGGTATGCCTCCAACTTGGCAAGATGTGTTGATAGGTAGAAGCTTAAATTATTGAGCATGAAAAGCCATGATTGCCATGTGTTTATGCAAAGGCTAATTCCAATAACATTTTGTGAACTATTTCCAAAGAATGTGTGGTCACCTTTGGCAGAGCCCATTAATTTTTTTAAGGATCTTACATCTACAGTAATAACAGAGGAAGTCATGAGGCATCTTGAAGATGAAATACCTGTCATTATCTATAGGCTTAAGCATATATTTCCTCTAAGTTTTTTTATTGTATAGAGCATCTCCCGATTCATTTGCCTTATGAAGCAAGGATAGTAGGTCCTATTCAAAACCGATGGACGTATCCATTTAAGAGGTTAGTAGAAAAAATTACTCATATGAATTATTCTTGTCTATCAAAATTTTAATGACATTATATTTTATGAGTATTTACAAAGATTATCGTTAGGTACCATTGAAGGTTGAAAAATGATGTGCGGAATACAGTAAAAGTTAAAGGTTCTATATATAATGCATATTTGGTTGAGGAGACATCTTCACTTTGTGCTTATTATTTTGAGCCATATGTTAATACGAGACATCGAAAAGTACCACAAAATGCAGTTGGCTGTAGAGATGAAACTGAAGAACATGAGGGGATGCTTTCCAATTTTAAACATACGAGTCAATCATTTAAAAAGGAAAAATTTTGATATCTTACTTCAAGAGAATATCATGCAGCCCACACATATATTTTACTGAATTATGAAGAAGTAAAGCCCTATATTTAGTGGGTACTTGAATTTTTTGATATATGATTGATAATTAATTTATATATGTAGAAATATTATGCAATTGCTTAAACTTATGGTTATTTGCCATAGACTATATGTGGCTGGATTAAGAGAAGATCAACCATAAGTTGGAGATGTCGAAGTTGATGCTCAACTTGAAAGAGAATTTGCATATTGGTTAAGACACATGTGAATAATATAAATTCAACTAAAAATCTAGCTTTGTAGCTTTCTTTAATTATGAATTGTTTGAATTAATTAGCATATTCTTATAACTTTCATTTATTATATAGGCTCATAATCCAAGATCGAATATTTCCAACCAATTCATAAAGGACCTTTACGAGGTGTTAAGGAATTTCCTGGATATTATGTGAATGGATATAAGTTTCACACTTTGAGACATGGTCCATATAAATCAACCATGAATAGTGGAGTGTGCATAAAAGGTTCTAATTTTAGTGCAATAGAATTAGACTTTTATGGTCAACTAATAAAGGTTTTACATTTAGAATACCCTACATTACCACTCAAGAGAGTCATATTATTCAATTGTCATTGGTTTGATCCAACACCAAATTTAGGTATAAGGAATCACCATCAGTATAAGCTTGTTAATGTGAACCACACAAAAAGATTCAATAGATATGAACCATTCATTCTCACGGAGCAAGCAATGCAAATGCATTATGTATCTTATCCTAGCACAAGGAAAAACATGTGTAATTGGCTAGCTATTTGCAAGATAAAAGCTAGGGGTGTTATGGAAGTGGTTGAGACATCTACAATGTTATTATCAAATGCAGGAGCATTTCAAGAGGATTTCATATAAGACCATCATATTGATATAGAAGTAGACAAAGAACCTCAATCATTAGTTGATCAAAGTAGTTCTTTTGTAGAGAATGATAATATATAACTTAAGGAGGTGGAATTAGAAATAGAATTAGATAAAGAATATGAATAATTAAATGATGATCATAATGATAATTGTGACCTTCATTGAATATTGAATGTGAAATTAGCAATATGAATATATTTATAATACAATTCTCAATTACTTGTGTTTTATATTGTATATATGGGTAATCTAGTCTGTACTTGCAAAATAAATGTGTTGTTTTGTTATATTATATACTCATTGCAAGTATGAGAGGTGGCCATAAAATAAGTCAGAGAGCTAATTCTACAGGTGGAGGGGCACCTGAACCATTTTTACTACTTGTCCCACCTACAACCACTTCCCCATTAGTTCTAGGTTCGACGCCTAGATTGAATATGGATAACTTACCACCAATTGTCCCACATATTAATATAAAGTCTTATATAACATCAATCCAGTCGGGTCATCACAAACATGTGGTAGCATAAGAAGAAAGAATTTATTAACGGATGATAGGAATACCACGTATGATTAAATTGTTTATTATAGCACTTATTTTGTTGGTTGGTTGCTTACAAGATAATTTATTTTTTATAGCTTTAACATTTCTTATTGTCTGTAATTTTTCAAATAGGTTTCTTCCAAGTGCTTCAACTGAAATTACTAAGATTTTCAAAAAGAGACTAAAAAATGAGGGTGCAATATGGAAGTTGGTGCCTAACAACACTAAAGAGTTCTATAGGGAGGAATTTAAGGTGAATATTTAATTATATTAATGTGTACATGTTGTCTTGCTCAATTGATTCATTGATTATATTAATAAGGTCATCAAAAATACAATTTATTTTTTTGGACTCTTTTTCATGCTCTTTCACACCTTTCTATGTGCTCCTTCTGTGTATAGTCCTAAATTATCCTAGCAATAAATGTACACACTTAGTGTTTACTTTTGCATAAAATTGACCTAATTGCATAATTTTTCTGATAGTTTTAATGTGTTGCTTAAGCTTTCTTGTTATGATTATGACTAATTTTGACTCCAATAAAAAAAATACATGTATTTTAGTTTAATGATGTAAAATCAAAATACATATGAAAAAGAAAAGAAGTTTAATCTGTTTGAGAAGTTTAACGTATTTCAATTAAGCTTTTTAGGATTATGATTGATTTTGACTCCAATTAATTCAAAATTGACATAGATTTATTTTCTTCTCCCTAAAAGAGTCTGTCCATATCATTAGAATTTTTTTATTCATATTTAACTTATAATGATGTTTTCATTGTATAAAAATATGCAGTTGCTAATTAAAATTCCCTAATTAGGCTAACATAGGGTTTTTTTTATAGGGCTGCTCACAGCCTTACACCATGTATTAACTTATTAGATTTTTAATTTATTATAATGTGAGGGCTTTCACCATGTGTGGGACATAAAAGATTGGTAAAAAGTTTAAATCAACATGTAAAAGGACCAAAATAATTGAAGTAAACTAAAATATATATATATACTATTTCTCTATAATTGTGTTAGTGCTGGAACTATTTATTTTATCAATTTAGAATATGGGTTCTAATCTATTAATCATTTCATTTTTGGGACTGTAACTTGATCAACTTTATTATCTCTTTTGCTTTGACATATTAAAAGCTCAAAAGTTGACATTTATCTGCTATTTTAAACACCCAGTTGATTAATAAGTTTGTATATGATGCACTGCTGGAGTTACTTTTCTTTACAACTTTTTTCTCAACAAAGATAGGAGAAATTTAATTTTATCTTTTCACCTTATGCTTTTGTTGTTATGCCTATCTAACAGCTTAGTTTCATAGAAATATTAATCTTAAAATAATATTTATTCTAAAGTCATTGCTTAGTGTTGTAAGCAAATATAAAAGTTGAAACACTTAACAAGATTTTATAATGTGTTATATAGTCGATCAAGTTGTAGCTTGGCTCTAACTATTTTCTTTTCTCAAAAAAAGGGAATTATCTGGCTTTGTATAATTTTTTTAGAAATTCTATAGAAGTTATGTTTTTCATTTGAAAAAGTTTAGCGCTTGGTTGATTCTATAGGTTGGATTATGATTGTTTTTGTTGTTTGGTTTTAGCTACTAGTTATTATGTTGTATGCTAATGGTTATTATGTTGTATATAATTATAGAGATTTTGTAGTTCTTTTGGTTGGGAACTTATTGTGACCACATACTTGGGAATGATAAAATAGTAGCCTGAATTATCAAAAGAAAAAAATGTTATTTGAAAATGTAAATTAGATTGTTGAATTATTATTAGAAGCTTGCTTGTTATTGTATGTTTGTGATTGGCTACACCCTTGGTGAAAGTATGGTCCTACATTTGTTAGCCGTATAATTTCTTGTAAAAAATAAATAATGTTTTGGTTAGCTACCAAAGGGTTAGCTCAGTTGGTAAAAATGAAAGCTCTTACATTGTCAACCATAGTATTGTTATTGGGCAACATTCTAGGATTTTGTTATTTATTGCCTCAAGTGGGATTATTGTTCTTGATTGTATTTTAAGGTGGGAGAGTGCCGAAAAGAGAGAATTTGCTTATATATGAAGTATTTATTGAAATATTCTTTTTTTATATATATAATTTTTTTTGTGCAGAAAGCATGTAATTGGAATGTTTCAGATCATGCATTAGTGAAGAGAACCTTTTTTAGGGTAACAGCAAAACAATATGGGGATTGGTTATGCAAGATGAAAACTAAAAGGAAAAAGGAAAATAATATACCATAAAATGTATAGGAAAGCTGGTAGCAATATTGAATACCCCTTATTATAAAAGGAAACTTAAACAAGCTACTAAAAATCACCATACAAAAAAAGGAGGACAAGTCACCGGTCTTTCCACATATACAGGTGGCTTTAGATCGACAATTGCACATTATATTGCTTTGGCAAGACTTTAAGATAGTTGTTAATTTTTTTTAATAACTTTCCTCATAATCTTCTTTGAACTAATGAATTTGATAATTGCATTTTTAATGAAAAGGAATTGCAATGCTCCCCCATACCATTTGAATTATTTAAAAAGATGCACACAAAAAAAGATGGTACTTTCATAGACAAAAGATCAAAGGACATTAATGTAAGATATCTTCATTTTGCTTTATTAAATAACTCAACAATTATTGTTAAATAATTATTAATTTACATTTTCATTTTCATTTTCAATAACAATATATTTATTCTTGATATAATTATTAAGTTTTTAATAAATTAAATATAGGATGCTATGGAAACCATGGTTTCCTCTGCTTCTCAATATGAGAAGGAGTCTACAAAGCTTATGGACATGAGCCAAATATATCTACAAGTGGTTAGAGGTAAGAAAAAGATGCAAGTGTACAGCCTTGGCTCTCAGGTGTCCTCATTTTACCCTGAGAATTTTAACAATTCCTTTACCACTTCACTCTTTTAATTTACATTGAATGAACAATTCACACAACGTGTGGATAAAGTGGTGGGTGTAATACCCTATATTTTAATTTAAATAAAGTAATTTCTGAATTTGCAGTATTAATAAATAATTTTAAATTATATTATATAATTGTTAATTATCTAGCTATTTTATTATGTTAGGGTTATGTTATTATTATTTTAAGAAATTATGTTTTCTATAATATTAAATATTATATAACTATTTCATAAGTATAATTTATTCTATATTACCCTTGTTATTTTCAAGGCTATTAAATATGTGTATATATACATACATACATACATAAACACCCAACACACATCATCCCCTTCCTCTCTCCTCGTCGCCCAGCCAGACCACCACCCTCACTACGCTTCCTGGCCTTCTGTCGGACTGCCACCCTCCTCCAATGTCTTCTCCCCCTTAGCTGCCTTCCCTTTCCTCTCTTCTTCCCTCCGGCGTCTCTCTCTCTCTCGGTTCAAGCTTCTCTATCACTATCAGAACTAGATCGGCATCGCCCGTTGCTCCCTCAGCTTGTATTACCTCCTCAGGTGACGGTCGACACCTTGCCTCGCCGCTGCAACCATTTCTGGCGACGAAAATTAAGGTAGGCATCTTATTGCTCTAAGTTGTTTTTAGGTTGTTCACAGGTTGTTTAGGTTGATTTAGGTGTTAAACTTTAATTATTCCAAGTTAATTGGTTAATTATGCTAGTTAGTTATTTAAATCTAATTTTGGTATATTATTTTGATTTTTTTTATTTTACAGAATTTTATTTTATTGTTATTTTTATTTTATTTGAGTTTAATTAGTAAATTGGAGTAATTATTGTTATTTATTTTTAGTATATTGATTTTATTTAAGATTATGAAAAATTATTGTGCTAATTATGAATTTTGTGGATTTTTGGATATCTTATTAATATTTTATTAATTTTCAAAAATTAATTGTTAAAAATTATGAAATTGTGATAATTGATATTATCATTAAATGTTATTAATTTTAGAACTTAATTTATAGTTTTTGTGATTTTTTATACTATTTTTATAATTATTTTAAGTTTATTTCAAAGTGGATAATTAGGTTAAATTTATATTTTGGAAGAAATTATTAGTTAATTATATGTTTTTATCGATATTAAGAAATTTTAAGTTGAGAAAAATAATTTTTATGTATTTATAGAATTTTTATAGAATTTTTGAGTAATATGGACATATTATGTGTATTTTTCTATTATATGGATAAATATGTAATTTTATGCAAATTATAGTTAAATATATATTTTAGTTGGTTTTATTAATATTTAAGAGGTTTAGAGGATTTTTATAAATTAATTGGTATTTTTACTTAAGTAATATTAATTTTGAATATTGTTTCCAAATATTATATATATGTGTAATATATTATTTTGGTAACAAAAATATATATATATGGTTATATTTAACATATTTGGTATAATGGTTTTATTTAAGGTATTTGTTGATAGTTATATTAATTATGGATTATATATGCATATTTTAAGAATAATGTATATTATTGGAAATTATGGGTTTTTATATATTTATGTCTAATTAAATTTAATTAAGTGTTATGTCATATTTTAAGTATGATTTTAATGTTTATTTATGAAAGTAATATTTTCATGAATTTTATTAGTTAAAATTAAGTTGTGATGTTTTGTTAAATTATGAACTCGGTCGGGTTAATACTGTGTTGGAGAGTTGACTCGAGTATAGATTATGTGCGAATTATTAGAAGTGCATTTTCTGTGCAGGAATGGCTCTACTTATGGTAGAGAGATGTCCATTTTACAGAGGAGACTCTACCGAAATTTTAGTAGATTTTCTCATAAAACATGACATCTTCTGTAAATTCCAAGCGTTAATTAGGGTATTTCCCTATCTATTGAGTCTTATCCAATCTTCCTCGAGTCAATATAGAATTTCGCTATTTCTATCAATTTTTTATTTTAATTCCATAGACATTTTTTTAAAATAGGTCTGTTATTTTTTCCTAGAGAGTACTGGAGCGAGGCTTTTAGATCGAGGCAGATGCGCGATCATCAACCTTCTCGCTCATCTTGTAAGTTAATAAATTGATCTGTGCGTATGTTTTATTCAAAGATGTGTGCGCTCATATTTTTAGTATTCATTATATGATTTATTTAATTTAAATGTTGTTATTTAAGATTTAAGTGTATTTTATTTATTTAAAAAATTATTTTTGAGAAATTTTGGTAAAACGGGCTACCTGGTGGGTTTCACCAGGACCGTGTGCACATGGTAGAGATTGAGAGATGGATCTGATGTATGTATGACTTGTGAATATAAACTGGGACAGGTGCCTCGATGGAAGCCTTTGCTCTCGGGGACCACCAGTGATTGGAAAGTTAATAATGTACTGGGGATGGGTGCCTTGGTAGATGCCTTAGCTCTCAGAGACCGCCAGTGCCATGTATTTGGATTAAGTGGATGACTGTGGCTTGGTGCCTTGGTTGATGCCTTTGCTCTTGGGGACCGGCAATCTATATGGATTAAGTGGGCCTAGTTGGCCATTTAGAAATTTGGGTTTAGGGTTCTACCGAGATTTTTTTTCGAAAGCTATATATATATGATATAAATTATTTTCACTATATGTATACAGTTTTTAAAAAGGTTTTCAAACCGTACAGCTCTTTTTGTTAACTTACTCAGTGACGTCCAATTCCCCTCAATCTATTTTTTTTTCAGGAGCTTGGGAGTTCGACCTCAGACCGCCTCTACGCTGGATTTCTTCATCACCGGCTATATTATATAGGTTATTATAAGCTGTATTATAGTAATAACTCTAGAATACTGCAGTAGTGTTTATACTATGAGGTTGTAAAACTTAAGTATACTTATGTATTGCATTTTAAGGAACCACGCTTATGTAAAATGTTTTGAGATTGATTTATGATATTCGATGATGGAGAATATTTTATGTTGCACACGATTATGTTTTATTTATAAAAAAAAATCAGTTTGATAATGTGTTCTTTCATAAAATAAAGTTTTAAATTTGAAGGTTTTATTTTTTTTCTTTTCTTTAAGGCTTACTACGAGTTTCGGGGTCCTTATGCCTACCCATTCCCTAGTGCCGATCGCGTGCCCTCAAGTTCGGGTCGTGAAAAAGTTGGTATCAGAGCATAAGTTTGATTAATTGTCTATGTCTGTCTTTTTGTCTAACTACTACAGTGATTAGGTTGATAATTGTCTTTGTGATATTCTTGTTTCTAATTTCGCATTGCGTTAAATACTCTTATCTTATTTTGAATTTGATTTTCTCTATCTTTTTAAAATGAGGCATGTGCGAACAAACCCCATTGTCAATCCAACTTTTGGGCTTGATGAGCAGTCTGTGCATGATGAGGCTCTTCCTCCTGCTCCATGTCATAAGGGCAGAGGTAGAGGTAGAGGTCGAGCTAGGGCAGTTGCAGCTCGGATTCCTGATCAGCAGCCAGTTGGGCCTAAAACTCCAGCCATAGACCCTATAGCTTTTACAGCTGGGCTAGCAAGAAATAATCAAGGTCTTGCAGCAGATGTTATAGCAGAGGAATCAGGAGATGTCAGATACTGATGCAGCACTCCTCCACTCCTAGATTGGTAGAGTTTCCTTTGATGGTACAGGTGACGCTTTAGACTTTATTAATACAATTGAGGCACGTACTAGGACAGGACACAAGGACTATCGGTGAATAATGATTATGGAGTTGTCAATCCAAGCGATAGCTCAAGACTGGTTCATTCAGTCGATTCAGCCATCCATGCATGAGTTGACTTGCTTAGAGTTTAAGGACCACTTCATGAGATTCTTCTATCCTCCAGCGATCAAAGATGCTTACAGGTGGTAGTTGCTTCACATCACCAAAGGGGATAGGTCAGTGGAAGACTACACTAGGAAGTTTAACAGGCTATCCCGACATGCAGAAGACATCAGAAGAGATCCCTACATAGCAATAGAGTTGTATGTCAGTGGTTTAGGGCTAGCTTTTATGGGTATGCGTATTGAGGACTGCACCCTGGAGAGTGTTATAGAGGAGGCTTTGTCTGATTAAGAGGTGACACATCCACCAGGGCATCATGTTAGATCCCTACATGGTTGGTAGTAGTGGATATGGTGTAGCGCTCAGGTACCAGCAGCCAGCATTTCATATTGGTAGTACGAGTCAGTAGGCTACAAGTAGTTCATAGCATGGTGGTAGAAGGTCCGGGACTCATCGAGTTGGTTGACATGGTTATGCCACAAACAAGAGAAGTGGTAGAGGTCATAGATTTAGTACCGGAGTCAGCAGTAGTAGCAGTGGGCAGAGCTCCGGACATGGTGGTTCTGGGTCTAGAGCTAGTGCATGTGCAAGTTGTGGTCAATTCCATCAGGGCCCGTGTCATTTGTTGTCGGGCGCTTGCTTCAGATGTAGACAGGTTGGTCATCTTGCCAAAGCTTTTCCTCACTCCGGATATTAGCCACAGTATGCTCAGGGTTCACCTTCATCAGTGGCTCAGCCCTACTATTTGATGCCACAGTAGTACAGAGCACCAGTACAGCCATGGCAAAGACCGCCACAGCTTATGGGCCAGTAAGGCCGAGGTTCAGTTGGTAGGCCTAATGGTCATGGGTTTGTGCAGCCTTCGACATCTCAGCAGGCAGGTCATGGCTAGGCACGAGTTTTCACTCTGACATTGCAGGATGCTCAGACTTCTAACGTAGTAGTAGCAGGAATTCTCTCAGTATGTGCATATGAGCTAAAGTATTGTTTGACCCCGCACTTCGCATTCATTCATTTCTCCCATGTTTGTTTTGAGAATCGAGTGGCAACCTTCCAGGTTGTCGTTTCCTCTATATATATTGACTCCTCTTAGTGATGAGTTAGAGACAAATATCTTCTTTCCTTTGTGTCCTCTGTCAATTGATGGTAGAGAATTATTGGTGGACTTGGTGTTGCTTAATGTGTTGGAATTCGACATCATCTTGGGTATGGATTGGTTATCGAGGTACTATGCTTCGGTGAATTTTTGAGAGAAAGTAGTGTTCAGAATTTCAAATGAAGTAGAGTTTTATTTTAAAGGTGAAAAGTGCTCCATGCCTCGTAATCTCATTTCTGCCATTACAGCCTAGAAGATGCTTAGAAGGGGTTGTTAAGGCTGCTTGGCAGTAGTAAGAAATGTTGAAACAGAGAAAGGGGTAATCGAACAAGTGTTAGTGGTGCATGAATTTATGGATATCTTTCTTGAAGAATTACCTGGATTACCACTAGATAGAGAGATAGAGTTTTGTATCGATGTTATACCTAGTACAGATCCTATTTCTATGCCAGCCTACAGAATGGCACCAGCTGAATTACAAGAGCTGAAGGAGTAGTTACAGGAGTTGCTCGATAAGGGTTTCATAAAGCCCAATACATCGACTTAGGGTGCTCTGGTGTTGTTTGTGAAGAAGAAGGATGATAGCCTTCGACTCTGTATTGATTACAGGCAGTTGAACAAGGTCACCATCAAGAACAAGTATCCACTTCCAAGAATCAATGACTTGTTCGATCAACTTCAAAGTGCTACATGCTTCTCCAAGATAGACTTAAGGTCTGGATTTCACCAGTTGAGGATCAAAAGTGGTGATGAGCCCAAGACAGTATTTTGGACAAGATATGGCCATTATGAGTTTTTTATAATGTCCTTTGGGTTGACTAATGCTCCAGAAACCTTTATGGACTTAATGAATCGGGTGTTCAGGCCATACTTAGACTGGTATCTAATAGTCTTCATTGATGATATCTTGGTTTATTCCAAGAGTGAAGCTAAGCATGTTATACATCTAAGAAGGGTGCTTCAGACTTTAAGGGAGCACAGGTTGTATGCCAAGTTTTCAAAGTGTGAGTTCTGGTTGAATCAAGTGGCATTTTTAGGCCACATGGTTTCTAAGGATGGCATACAAGTGGACTCTAAGAAGATAAAAGCTATTACAGAGTGGTCGAGGCTGACTACAGTCAGAGAAGTACGGAGTTTCCTGGGTCTAGTAGTCTACTATAGGAGATTTATGAAGGACTTCTCCAAAATTGCCATATCTTTGACAAGGTTGACCCAGAAGAGTGCTAAGTTTATGTGGACAGACAGATGTGAAGAGCACTTCCAGTTATTGAAGGATTTGTTGATGTCAACTCCAATTCTGACTTTGCCTTATGGCAATGAAGGGTATACGGTGTATTGTGATGCTTCTAGAGTAGGACTGGGTTGTGTGTTGATGCAAAATGGCCAAGTAATTGCTTATGCTTTAAGGCAGCTGAAGAAGAATGAGTAAAACTATCTTCCTCATGATTTGGAGATGGCAACCATTGTGTTTGCTTTGAAGATATGGAGGCATTACTTGTAGGGGGTTACATGTGAGATATGCACCGATCATAAGAGCTTAAAGTATATCTTCCAGTAAAGGGATTTGCTTAAGGCAGAGAAGATGGATGGAGCTTCTTAAGGACTATGATTGTTCCATTTTGTACCATTTAGGCAAGGCAAATGTTGTTGTTGATGCCTTGAGTAGGAAGTCAGCGGGCAATCTTGCCCACATCAGCTCAGAAAGGAGGCCCATTATTAAGGAGTTGCACGAATTAATTGATCAAGGGTTGCAGTTAAAAGCTACTAGAAAGTGCCTTTTAGCTCAATTCAAGGTACGATCAATATACATGGATCGAGTTAAGGCAGCTCAGAATAGAAACCCGCAGTTGCAGAGGATTATGTATAAAGTGCAACAAGGGCAGTTAAGAGACTTTGTGGTTAATAGAGAAGGTGTATTGTGGTTGGGCACTAGGATTTGTGTGCCGAATGTTAACGACATGAGGAAGGAAATTATGGAAGAGGCACATTTCTCTGCTTATAGTATTCATTCGGGTTCTACCAAGATGTATCATGACTTGAAAGATACATATTGGCAGAATGGAAAGAAGAAGGATATTGCAGAGTTTGTGTCTAGATGCTTGACTTGTCAGCAAGTGAAGCTTGAACATCATAGACCCTCGGGATTGTTGCAACCTATGCCAATTCCCGAATGGAAATGGGACATGATAGCCATGGACTTTGTGACTGGATTACCTCAGACTATAGGAGGTTATGATGCTATATGTGTGATTATTGATAGGCTAACCAAGTCAGCACACTTTCTACCAATAAAGAAGACGTACTCTACTAATAGACTAGCGAGACTTTATGTCAACAGGATTGTTTGTCTACATGGAGTACTAATGAGCATAGTGTCGGACAGAGGAGCCACATTCACCTCAGTCTTTTGGTAAGAATTACACAAGGCTTTAGGCACCAAATTGGATTTCAGTATAGCCTTCCATCCTCAAACTGATGGTCATTCAGAAAGGACCATCCAGACATTAGAAGATATGTTGAGGATGAGTGTGATTGACTTTGGAGGACAGTGGGATTCGCACTTGCCATTGATTGAGTTTGCTTACAATAATAGCTATCATGCTAGCATTAAAATGGCTCCATATGAGGCACTGTACGGTAGGAAGTGCTGATCACCATTATGTTGGGAGATTGGTGAAAGACAATTAACATGTCCAGAGTTAGTACATGTCACTTAAAAGAAAATTCCTATCATACAACAGAGATTGAAGATAGCCTTCAATAGACAAAAGAGCTATGTTGACCCTAGGAGGAAGGATGTATCTTTTATGGTTGGAGACATGGTGTTCTTGAAGGTGTCTTCAATGAAAGGAGTCATGAGATTTGGTAAGAAGGGTAAGCTAGCTCCTAAATACATTGGACCATTTGAAATTCAGTCAATAGTGGGTGAAGTGGTGTATAGATTGGTGTTACCACCAGAATTATCGAGGATCCACCCTATATTCCATGTATCTATGCTGAGGAAATACATTCCTGACCCATCTCACGTTCTGCAACCTCAAGTCGTAGAGTTTAGTGATGATCTGACCTACGAGGAGTATCCAATGGCGATTGTGGATCGCCAAATTCGATAGTTGTAGACTAAGGAGATACCGATGGTGAAGGTGCTATGGAGTAACCATTCTGCTAAGGATTGCACTTGAGAGACTGAAGCTCAAATGTTATCCGCGTATCCCTATCTCTTTTCTTAGTGTACCTTGTTAACCTCCCCTTTTCTTTGAAATTTGAGGATAATTTTATTTTAGGGGGGAAGACTGTAATACCCTATATTTTAATTTAAATAAAGTAATTTTTAAATTTGCAATATTAATAAATAATTTTAAATTATATTATATAATTGTTAGTTATCTAGCTATTTTATTATATTAGGGTTATGTTATTATTATTTTAAGAAATTATGTTTTCTATAATATTAAATATTATATAACTATTTCATAAGTATAATTTATTCTATATTACCCTTGTTATTTTCAAGGCTATTATATATGATATATATGATTAGGGTTTATATTAAATATATGTTTATAATAATAGTATGTGCATGTATATATATATATATATATATATATATATATATATATATATATATATATATATACATACATACATACATAAACACCCAACACACATCATCCCCTTCCTCTCTCCCCATCGCCCAGCCGGACCACCACCCTCACTGCGCCTCCCGATCTTCTGCTGGACTGCCACCCTCCTCCAGCATCTTCTCCCCCCTTGGCCGCCTTCCCTTTCCTCTCTTCTTCCCTTTAATGTCTCTCTCTCTCTCTCTCTCTCTCGATTCAAGCTTTTTCGTCACTGTCAGAACTAGATCGGCACCGTCCGTTGCTCCCTCAGCCTACATTACCTCCTCAGGCGACTGTCGACACCTTGCCTCGCCGCTGCAACCATTTCTGGCGATGGAAATTGAGGTAGGCACCTTTTTGCTCTGAGTTGTTTTTAGGTTATTCACAAGTTTGTTCATGCTGATTTAGGTGTTAAACTTTAATTATTCCAAGTTAATTAGTTAATTATGCTAGTTAGTTGTTTAAATCTAATTTTGGTATATTATTTTGATTTTTTTATTTTACATAATTTTATTTTATTTGAGTTTAATTAGTAAGTTGGAGTAATTATTGTTATTTATTGTTAGTATATTGATTTTATTTAAGATTATGGAAAATTATTGTGTTAATTGTGAATTTTGTGGATTTTGGATATTTTATTAATATTTTATTAATTTCCGAAAATCTATACGATTTTCAAAAAGGTTTTCAAACCGTACAACTCTTTTTATTAACTTACTTAGTGAGGTCTGATTCCCCTCAATCTATTTTTTTCAGGAACTTGGGAGTTCGATCTCAGACTGCCTCTACGCCGGATTTCACCGGTAATATATATAGGTTATTATGAGTTGTATTGTAGTAGTAACTCTAGAATACTACAGTAGTGTTTGTACTATGAAGTTGTAAAACTTAAGTATAGTTATGTATTGCATTTTAATGAACCACGCTTATATATAATGTTTTGAGATTGATTTATGATATTTGATGATGGAGAATATTTTAGGTTGCGCACGATTATGTTTTATTTTAAAAAAAAAAATTAGTTTGATAATGTGTTCTTTCATGAAATAAAGTTTTAAATTTGAAGGTTTTATTTTTTTTTTCTTTTCTTTAAGGCTTATTACGGGTTTCGGGAACCTTATGCCTACCCATTTTCTAGTGCCGATCACATGCCCTCGGGTTTGAGTCGTGACAGTGGGACAGAAGGTTCAAGAACTTCAATAGAAAATGAATGAAGATATGAGATTGTATAAATAGCAAGTACAACATGACGTTCAAAAGCAGATGGAGTACTTTTTAAATATGCTTTCACAATCTCAATCAATCCCTAACATCCAAATTCTTCAACTCCAGCTTCTACACCCCCAGATCCATATGCAGCTCTTGAACATATTCCTTAGATTATGTAGCTAATGAACTAGTTTTTTTTTTTAATTCATATGAACTAGTTTTTTATAATTATTATGAGTTTTAGTGATTGCGTTAAGATTTTTTTAAAATTATTACTGCTGTAATGTCAATTATTTGTATTAGATTTACCTTCAACAATATTGTACTAAATTAATATTTGTTTTTACAATGAATGTATACTTTTTATTCTTTTTATTTATTATCCTAATTTGTATCTTTTTAATTTTTATATTACAGTTTAATTCTCATAATTAAAATATTTAACTTTAGCGACAGATTTTAAATTCCATCGCTAAAATGACATAGTAAAATGGTATCAGTGAAGGAAAGAGAAAATCCGTTGCTAATTTAACGACGGAATATCCAAATTTGTCGCTATATTTAGTGACGGAAAGCTATTATCCATTGGTAAATTAGCGACAGAAAAAAAATCCGTCAAAATTCATCACTAAATTAGCAATTGATTTGAATTTTTCATCGCTAATTCTTTCCATTGCTAAATTAGCGACGGAAATTGAAAATTATGTCGCCATTTTTAGCGATAGATTTTTCTTTCCGTCACTAAATTAATGACGGATTTATAATTTCTGTCACTAAAATTTAGTAAGGAGTTTTTATTCCATCGCTAAGTGATTTAGCGACAGATTTTTTTTTAATTTAGCGACGTAAAAATCTGTCGTTAAATCGGCAAAATTTTGTAGTGCCATCTTGATTATTATTTGTTTTTTCCTCTTGTTTATTCTTATGTTGTCATTTTTTTATTCAACAACAGTTGCCCTAAGGCACTGTTGCTCTTCAATGGCAACGGTGCCAATGAGGCACTAGCGTCTTTTTTCTTATTTATTTTTTATTTTTTTATATTTCATTTTTATTTCTTTCTTTTGTATATTAATATTTTTATCTAATTTATATTTTTGTCGCATTGTGTTAGTTCATTTGATTTCTCTTTATAATTTTATTATTGTATTTATTGTTGCTTTATTTATTTTTGTCCTATATTTTATTTTATCTTCATTTATCAGTTCTTTCTACTTTGCATAATTTATATTCTATTTTTTTTTATCTTATGTTAGTTTTATTTATTCAATTATATTGTACTGCATTATTGAGATTAATTTTTTATCCTTATTTTGTTGTTAATTTTTTATCCTTATTTTGTTGTGTTATTTTTATTTTTAGTTGTTAATTTTATTTATGTTTATTATTAATTTTTGTGCAATATTTTTTATTTCCTTTTATATTTTAATATTAATTAATGTTGATTAGATTAATTAGAAATCTAGATTAAATAAGTATTTTCCCCTTTAATTAATTTAGGGAAATTAATCTTTATTTTATATCATAAGATATTTTAATTATTTCTAGCTTCAAAAGGTAGTTTTAATAAATTAGGTACATAGAATTTTGTTGACTAATTATTTGGTAGAATTTCTATATGATTTGTTTGATTTTAATTTAGTAATTTTTCTTATGTTATATTATTTGTCTCATTTTAAATAAATTATTAAATTGGTGATTCTAGTTAGTTTATTATTTTGTAATATATTCATTTTTATACATATTTGTATTTATTGTTTGAGACTAATTTTATTTTATTTTTTGTAGATTAACTTAAATAATTAATATGGATTCGTTCTTGGGTTAGATAGGATATTGGTGGAGAATTTAGAAATTTTTTTGTTTTTATAGTCATTATTTTATTTTTGCATGTTTAAAGGGTTGTACTCATTTTTCCTCCTTCCTTTCTTTGCATGTGAATTTACTTTTATTTATTTTAGTATGTGTGAAAGGGTTGTACTCATTTCTCTTCCCTTCATTTCTTTGTGTGCGCATTTTATCTCTATATTTTATTTTGTTAATTTAGTTTGAATGTATGGTGTGATGGATGATGGACCAAATTGCATGAAATTGTAATTAATTAATCACATGGATTTAATTGTAAAATTTGGGAATTGTATGGAGGCAATTGCAATTTCCATGTAAATAAAGAAATAATTAAGTAATTAAAAGTAATAAAACACAAAACACAAAAGGAGACTAAGCAAAATGTTGGGTAGGCACTCAAAAGTTCATACCCAGTTTCCAAACTCAATCTCTAAGGATGGCTATTGGGAGGTCTCCACGGGATCCAATTATTGTAAAAGTGTGTCCTAGGTCTCATTCGGGTAGCAACTCCCATCACTAACTTAGGCTAAAAGCCCCTGTTGTATTTCCTAGTGGACCATGAGCTTGCATAGTATCGTGGTTACTAAGCACTTGGTGTCACGACCCAAACCCAAGGGTATGTGACCAGCACTAGGGAATGGGTAGGCGTAAGGCCCCTGAAACCCGTAGTAAACTTTAAAGAAAAGAAAAATAAAACCTTCCAATTTAAAACTTTATTTCAGAACAGAACACATTATCAAACTGATTTTTCTAAAAATAAACATAATCAAGTGCATAACAAAATATTCTTCATCGTCACATATCATAAATCAATCTTAAATCATTATACATAAGTATACTTAAGTCATACAAATTCATAATACAGTTACTACTGTAGTTTTCTAAAGTTACTACTACAGTACAGCTTACAATGACCTACATAGTATAGCCGGTGATGAAGAAATCCGACGTGGAGGCGGTCTGAGGTCGAACTCCCAAGCTCCTAAAAAAATAAATTGAGGGGAATCAGACCTCACTGAGTAAGTCAATAAAAAGAGCTGTACGGTTTGGAAACCTTTTGAAAACCATATATTTATTGTGAAAATAATTTTATAATGTATATATATATCTTTTGAAAAATCTCAGTAGAACCCTAATCCCAGATTTCTAACTGGCCAACTGGGCCCACTTATTCCAACTGGACTATAGGTCCCCGAGAGCAAAGGCATCAACTGAGGCACCAAGCCACAGTCATCCACTTAATCCAAATACTTGGCACTGGTAGTCCCCGAGAGTTAAGGCACCCATCCCAGTCCATTATTAACTTTCCAATCATTGGCAATCCCCGAGAGCAAGGCTTCCACCGAGGCACCCATCCCAGTTTAATATTCACCAGTCATACATAAATCAGATCCATCTCTCAATCTCTACCATGTGCACATGGTCCTGGTGAAACCCACCAGGTAGCCCGTTCTACCAAAATTTCTTAAAACTGATTTTTTTTAAATAAATAAAATGCATTTAAACCATAAATAACATCATTAAATTAAATAAATCATATACTAAACATTAAAAAATATGACCCCACGATGTCTTTAAATAAAACACACGCACGTATCATTTTATCAACTTATAAGATGAATGAGAAGGCTGACGACCACATGTCTGTCTTGATCCAACAGCTTCCGCTCTGATATGCTTTAGAAAAGAAATTAACAGACTGATTTTAAAACACATCTAGGTAATAAAAATAAAAAATTGTCAGAAATAATGAAATTCTAGACTGACTCGAGGAAGACCGGATAAAATTCGATAGATAGGAAAAAGCCTAATTAACGGTAGAAATTTATTACATATATCACATTTTACGAGAAAATCTACTAAAATTTTGACAGAGTCTCCTTTGTAAAATGAACATCTCTCTACCATAAGTAGAGTCATTCCTGCATAGAAAATGCACTTCTAATATTCACAGACATTCACATTCGAGTCGGGCTTCCAGACTACACTTAGCCCCGACCGAGACCACAACTCAATCAACACATCATAAAAATTTAAATCATTTCCTCCAAAAATACATATTCATACAAATATCCATAACTTATAAAATAATTCCTCTTTAAGGCTTAAAAACAATTTCACCAATATATATATATATATATATATATATATATATATATATATATATATATATATATATATATATATATATAATATTGGAAATAATATTAAAAATTTAATATTACCCAATTAAAATACTTATCGATTTATAAAAAAATTCTCTAACCGCCTAAATTTTAATAAAACCAATTAAAATATATACTTAACTATAATAAGCATAATTTACATATTTACCCATATAAAAATAAAAGTATACATATTATTCAAAATGATATTTAGTATATTATTAAAATTAATTTGAAAAATTCCTTTTTAATTCCCTTAATTATAATTAAAACCAATCACAATTTATTGTTTAACTATAATTAACAAAAATTATGTTTCTACCCCTATAATATACAAACTTATATAATACACTATTAATACAAAAAAAAAATTCCTTGAAAATTATACAAATATCTAAAAATTATTTTCTCTACATTAAACTTCTTAATATAATTAAAACATATAATTGACTTATAATTTCTTCCAAACTTATAAATTTAGTCTAATATCCACATTTGACATAAACTTAAAAATAATTACAAAAATGGTATAAAATTCACAAAATTATAGATTAAATCCTAAAATTAATAAAATTTGACAACAACACCAATTATCAAATTTTTATAATTTTTACAAATAAATTTCGGATATAAACAAAATATTACTAAAATATTCAAAATTTACCAATGTCACAATAATTCTTATAATCTTCAATAAAATTAACACACCCAAAAATAATTAACAACAACTACCCTAATTACTAACTAAACCCAAATAATTATCAAATAAATATCAAATTAAATCAAATAAAATTCAGGAAAAATATCAAATAATTCACCAAAATTTCCAAAAATCAAAACCAACCTCATTAAACAATAAACAACCCTAACTAACCTAGAATCTACCAATAATAATAAAAAATCAAGAGGAAAAAGAAGAAACAAGCGAGTGCTACTCACTGTCCAGCAGAGAAGATCGAAGGAGGAAGAAGAAAGGTTGCTACCACCGGAAATGGAAGCCAATAGAAGCAGCTCAGCGCAGCAGGAAAGCAGCAATTGGCGAAGGGGAAACGAAGCTGGGCAAACCTGAAAATGCAGAGTTGTCGTGCGAGGAAGAAGAGATGCTGCCTGGCGAGGAAGAAGAAGAGCAGCATCAGCAGTTGGGGAGCTTGGTAGACGACGGCAATGGCAATTTTCAGGCAGTGATGGAGGCGGCACAGTGAGGAGAAAGGGCAAGGATGGTGACGGACAGAATGAGGGCAGTGGATGTGTAGTTTGGGTGATGAAAGCTTCTACATTCTTCTATATATATATATATATATATATATATATATATATATGTAGGTTCGAATTTATATATATAAACTCCCAACTCACATGTATTCATATATATACATAAGTACATATATATAACACTCTTACTTTATATTATAGTCCTATAGTATAATATGTATATGTATTTATACACATAAAATGTTCCAAGTTACATAATATATATGTATATGCACAAACATGCACATATATATATATATATATATACATAACCAAATATAATACTTATATCAAGTAATAAAACCTCAAAATAATGTTAACATAAATATATCAATTAAATAATTAGATAAGTACATTTGTATAAAATAAAAATTTAAATTTAATTGTTAATAGCTCAAATTCGAAAATTACTTTATTTAAAAAATATATATAGGGTATTACACTTGGGCGTGCACTGAACCTCCCTACCTATAGTGGCAACTCCACTAGGGATAGAGACCTTTCACCCATGACTCAGCTCATGTAGTGACTTAGCAACTTCCCTTAGGTTTTTCCAAAATGCATGTGTTTAATATCATATGGTAAAATTATTATAAAGCCCAAACCCATCAATGATCGACCATGTTAAGTTGGGCTCAGTCCTCTTTTTACATGTTTAAAGGGTTGTAATTATTTCTCCTCCCTCCTTTCTTTGCATGTGCATTTACTTTTATTTATTTTTAGTATGTGTGAAAGGGTTATACTCATTTCTCCTCTCTCCATTTCTTTGTGTTCGCACTTTATCTTTATATTTTATTTTGTTAATTTATTTTTAATGTATGGTGTGATGGATGATGGACCACATTGCATGAAATTGTAATTAATTAATCACATGGACTTAATTGTAAAATTTGGGAATTGTATGGAGGTAATTGCAATTTTCATGTAAATAAAGAAATAATTACATAATTAAAAGTAATAAAATAAAAAAAACAAAAGGAAGTCAACCATAAGGTTGGGTGGGCATTCAAAAACTTATACCCAGTTTTTGAACCCTATCTCTGAAGACGGCTGCTGAGGACCCTTCAAGGGATACAGTTGCTATAAAAGTGTCCCGAGTCTTATCCGGATGATGACTCCCATCTCTGACATGGGCTATAAGCTCCTATTGTATTTTTTAATTGGTCCTGAGCCTGCAAAGTGTTGCAGTCGTCGAATATTTGGGCACATACTGAATCTCGCCGCCTACAATATTATATAAATATAAATTAAATATTCACCAATAATTTTTAGTAGTGTTGAAATATAAAACTTTTATTCAAATATAAATTAATTTTATTTTTCAAAATTATATTTGAATACAATTTAATATGTATATTGAAGCAATATATTAATAGCTTTATATTAAATTAATTAAAAATATAATGATAAATTAACATTAAAATTAATTAATTTTATTTTATTCCATTATTTTTAGTATTAAACCTATTAACATATTATATTTTTAATATAAAGTTATAAATCAATTTACATATGAGTAAAAGTTTTATATTTCAATACTACTAAAAATTATTGGTGAACACTAAATTTATATTTATATAATGTATTATCAAATTTTTAAATTTTCAAGTTATAAATGAATTTAATATAATTATAAAATTAAATTTTTAATAAAAATTATATTACTAAAATAAGGACTTATTTCTTAACTAATCAAAACATTACGGAGATATTTGTAATTTGTTAGGAGTCTCTTTGTCAATCTATTAAAAAATAAGGAGATAATTGTATTATTGAGAGCAATTTGACCTTTATTAAAAATTTCAGTGGCTAATTTAAAATTTCCAAAATGACTTATTTGACTTTGAGTGAAAAGTTTATGAGATTGACACTTGTTAAAAAATAATAAATAATAAAAATAAAAAACTATCTCATAATTGCACATGAGTTTAAGGTTCAATTCGATATATGCTCTTGTGCATACTTGATTTAGATATTCAAATTGTATCTCATGTGATTTTAACCACTGAAAGTTTCTATTAGCAAAAATCATTACTTCACCCGCCCTATATATATATATAGACAAGTCATTAAATAAAAATTTTGAGAAGTATTCTTTTCCTTGATTCGACATTCACTTCTAAAAGTTTTATATGTTAAATTATTAAAAGTTACAATATTTTTCTATAAAAATATTTAAAAAAATCCATTTCTATTAAAATACACATGTTTTATTTGATATAAAACATTCCATTCTATTATATTTGAAATATTTCCTTTCATTTTCATAAAAAAATTAGGTCTTTTATTTTAAATGAAACATCCTCTTTTATTCAAATAAAAATATTTTACTTTTTTAACCTAAAAAGTAAAATATAGGCAATTTCTCACAATTTATACATTTATTTTATTTGTAATAATAATTATTATTGCTATGCATATTAAAAATATTATGTACTTAATAAAAAAAGGAAATTATCACACTTTTATATTTGATTAATTTGTAATTTTTTAAATTATTTAATTATTTATTTTAAAATATTTATATTATTTGCAGTCGGTGCAAAAGCACAAATTTATGACTAGTATATATATATATATATATATATATATATATATATATATGCTCTAAAGTTATTAAGTTTAAAATTTGACAAGTGTCCTTATAGTAATTCAATATTCATTCCTAAAAACTTATATGTTGAGTTATCAAAATTCACAATATTTTTCTATAATTAATATAAAAAAAATTTATTTTAAATAAATATATTATATTTTATGTAAACCACTCTAATTTTATTACATTTAAAATATTACTCTTCTTTTTTATAAAAAATTATGTCTTTTATTCTAATTAAAACATTTTTTTCAACTATTTTTTATTTTTATTTTTATTTATTTATAATAATAATAATAATAATAATAATAATAATAATATTATTATTATTATTATTATTATTATTATTATTATTATTATTATTATTATTATTATTATTATTATTATTATGCTCTTCATAAAAAATTAGTAAAATAAAATTATTATAATATTTTTTTAAATTCTTATTTTTATATTTAATTGAATCATAATTTTTATTTATTAAAACTAGTTAATCAATTATTTTAAAATATATTACTTAGAATTCGTACAAAATATCAACTCACAGCTAATTAAAGATTTAAGTTGTTAAAATTACGACTCTTTAAAAATAGTTTCATATCTATAATTCTAGCATACTTTCTACTGATGAGTATATATAATGGGACTTGAAAAATGGATAAAGATGGAAACAAAATTATATGTTGTCATGATACAAATCTAAGGGTATATAACCTGTAACAATCTGAATATTTTAAATTAGTTTATATATAAATATCAAAATTTATAACATTATTAATAATTTTTATTATATGTTGTTATTATTATTGCATTAAATTGTTATATTTAATTACTAAATTTAAAATTATATTTGTGAATTATTAATATTATTATTTCTATCTCATTTTTATTTACATGCACATATATTTTTAATTGTCATAATATATATATATATATATGTGTGTGTGTGTGTGTGTGTGCGCGTGTGCGCGTGTGCGTGTGTGTGGTGAATAGATATTATTGGGATTTTATTATCTAATTAGGAAAAATAATTAGTTTTAATATTTTATTATTTTTTAAATAAATGAAATAGTGACATTTTGAGTATTTTATGGATTTTTAATTATTTTAAATATTTATTATTAAATTATTTATTTTTGGTGGATTGTGAACCTCGGTTGGAGATTTGTGTAGTTCGGGATCCCAACCCGAGGTGTTGAGCTTGTGTGAAGTTTAGAAGTGTGTTTGCTTGCAAGATTGACTCTACTTTGATAGAGGGATGTCTGTTTTACAAAGGAGACTCTGGCGAATTTTCAGTAGATTTCTAGTAAAAACGTGACGCTGGGTCAATCCTAAGATTTGAATTCTAAGTCGAGTCTTCCTTAAAAATTCTAGAAGTTAGGGTTTCTATTTTCTGATAGTCGTTTTATTTTCTATCTTTTAACCGCACCTCCGGTCGTGTCTACCAGTCAAGCTCGGACACGACGTATCAAAGGAGCACATTTATCTTGTAAGTTAATAATCGATTTGCATGTCGGATCTTTCAATTTAGATCATATTAAATTTTGATGAATTATATATTTACGAGATTCTAGTCAGTATTCATAAATAATGTTGCATGATTTAATTTATAGTTGATTTATTTTATTTTTTATTTATTTTAATTTTCCTTGTTTTATTTTCATATATTTTAAATAAACTACGGTAGAACGGGTTACCCAATAGGTTTTATCAGAACCATGTGTTTACCGGTAAAATATTGGATTATATTACTGGAGTCGAAGGTTTAGTGATGCTTTGCTCTTAGACACCGCTAGTAATATGATATTTGATTATTAATTAAAATACTTGGGCTAAAGGTCTGGTGATGTTTTGCTCTCGGACACCGTCGGTAAAGTTGGATTATATTTATTAAATCACTAAGGCCGATGGTCTGGTGATACTTTGCTCTCAGACACCGCCAATGATATTGGATTAAATGATGTGACTGCGACTACGTATCCTGGTGATGTTTTGCTCTCGAGATCCAGCAGTCCTGGATTTAAGTGAGTTGTATAGTTGTTAGAATTAAGAACTAGGGTTTTACCTAGTTTTTAAACAAAAATGTTTTTAAATGCATTTAAAAATTTAGTCCTTCTTTTGAAAAAACGGATTCATATATATATATATATATATATCAAAGGATTTGAATAAAATTATAAATATAATATATTTTCATAAAAATTTATTTTTAAAAAAAATTTTCAAACTGCATTCATTTTTTTTATTAGTTTACTTAATGAGGTCTAACTCCCCTCAATTTATTTTTTTAGGAGTTTGGGAGTCTCCTGTTAAGCCTACTTCTCTACTTCGAGTAGCTTCTTCACCGGCTATTTTATATAAGTCTATATAGTTGTGTTTGTATTAGTATCCATGTATTGCAATAGAGAAACTGTATAACTGAATATTTTAAATTTGGATATTATGTATTGAGATTTATGTACTGAGATACTATTTATATAACTGATGATGTTTATTTTATGCACCATGATGTTATGGTTTAATTAAATTGAGAAAAATTAGTTTGATAATATGCATTATGATTTAAATTATTTTATTGTAAGGTTTTAAAGTGAAATATTCTGTGTTTTTCTTTTAAGGCTTACTATAGGTTTTGGTAGCTTTAAGATTTCCCATTCCCTAGTGCTGGTCATGTGCCCCTAGATTCCGATCGTGATAAAGTTAGTATCAGAGCTTTGGCTCATTTTTTATGCTTTTGATTCTTGATGTCTGTCTTTTTTCATGTTACTCTGGTACATAGGTTGTCATCTGTCACTTATTAATTTCCTATTCTTAGGATTTTGCGCCTGTGTCTATGTTCTTATTTTATTTTAAATTTGGGTTTTCTTGTCTTTTCAGAATAAGGCATGCTCGAGATGCCCCTACTGCTGATGTAGAGCAAAATGACGATGATCAGTCATTTCAGGATGAGATTCTTCATCCTACCCCTCAACCTAGAGGTAGGGGTATAGGTAGAGGTAAGGGCAGAGCCAGAGTAGCAGCAGCTCAGAGGCAGGAACAACCTCAGGTAGAGCCTGAGATTCTAACAATGGATCCTGCAGCTTTTATAGCTGGCATGGTAAGTATTAATCAGGGCTTGGCAACTCTTAACTAGACAATGCTTATAGTGCAGCAGATGCTTTAGCGACAGAATCAGGGGATGTCAGATGTAGATGCTCCATTGTTATACTCCATAATGGAGTGAGTTTATTTTGATGGTACTAGAGACGCATTGGATTTTATTAATACCATTGAGTCTAGGACCATATCAGGGTATTCTGATTATCAGCGGATCATGATTGTAGAGTTATCAGTCTCAGTGGCAGTTCAGGACTGGTTTATACAGTCCATCCAGCCCTTCATGACCACGATGACTTGGTTGGGTTTTAAAGAGTAATTTATGAGGTTCTTCTATCCTTCATTTATGAGAGAGAACTATAGATGGCAGTTGCTAAATATTGACAGGAGAGATCGATCAGTTGAGGACTACACTCAGGAGTTCTACAAATTAATGAGACATACTGAGGATGTGAGGTAGGATGTTGCTAGAGCAATTGAGCTTGTCCGAACTATGGATTCCAGCCATCCTTTGCTTAGGGATCTTCACCTTCTATTGTCCAGTCTTTCAGCAGGTACCTCAACAATATCAGACACCCATATACCCTCAACAGTGACCGATTGAGTTTGCGAGTTAGCAAGGTCAAGGCAGAGGACATACTTATCCGTTCACCTCACAACAGCCAAGACATGGACAGGCTAGGGTCTTTACCTTGACTCCTCAAGATGCACAAGCATCCAATGTAGTGGTAACAGGTATTATTCCAGTCTGTTGCTCTGAAGCTAGAGTTTTATTTGATCTAGGTGCTACGTATTCATTTGTATCTCCTTTGTTTACTTTAAAAGTATCTTGTCTTCCTTCTAAGATGAGTTTTTCTTTATCTATTTTGACTCCACTTACTGATGAGTTAGAGACAGACATTTTCTTTCCATCGTGTCCTGTGTTGGTAAAAGGTAGAGAGTTGTTGGGAGACTTGGTCCTTCTGGATGTGATTGAGTTTAATGTGATTATGGGAATGGATTAGTTGTCCCAGTATTATGCTTTTATGGACTATTAGATGAAAGAAGTAATTTTTAGAATTTGAGGTGAAAAGGAATTCAGATTCAAAGGTAGTGGGAGTTTTGTGCCTTGTAATCTTATTTCTTCTATTACAACTAGGAAGATGCTTAGTAGAGGGTGTCAGGGCTATCTAGCTATAGTTAGAGATGTTCAACCAGAAATAGGATCAGTAGAAAGGGTACCAGTGGTACATGAATTCTCAAATGTTTTTCTAGAGGAGTTACCTGGATTTCCGCCGGATAGAGAGATAAAATTTTGTATTGATGTTGTGCTTGGTACAGATCTTATATTTATGCCACCTTATATGATGGCACCTACAGAGTTGAAAGAGCAATTGTAGGAAATATTAGACAAGGGGTTTATTCGGCCTAGTACATCTCCTTAGGGTGCTCCAGTTCTTTTTTTGAGGAAGAAGGATGATAGTATTTAACTCTATATTGACTACAAACAACTGAATAAGGTTACTATTAAGAACAAATATCCACTCCCCATAATTAATGATTTTTTTGATTAATTACAAGGAGCTTGGTATTTCTCTAAGATCGACTTGGGATCTGGGTATCATTAGCTGAGGATTAAAAGTAAGAATGTACCCAAGTTAGCATTTCAGACTAGATATGGCCACTATGAGTTTCTAGTAATGTCCTTTGGGTTGACTAATGCCCCAACAGCCTTTATGGACTTGATGAATCTTGGACTGATTTATGATTATGTTTATTGGTGACATTTTGGTCTATTCCAAGAATAAGGCGAAGCATGCGATGCATTTAAGATTAGTGTTGCAAACTTTAAGAGAGCACCAGTTGCATGCCAAGTTTTCAAAATGTGAGTTCTAGTTAGACCAAGTGGCATTCTTAGGCCATATGGTATCTAAAGATGACATTCAGGTAGATCCCAAGAAGATAGAGGCAATCACTGAGTGGCCAAGACCCACAATGGTCACAAAAGTGAGAAGTTTTCTGGGTTTAGTAGGCTATTATAGGAGATTTGTGAAGGATTTCTCCAAGATTGACATGCCTTTGACCAGACTAACCCAGAAAAATGTTAGATTCATGTGGACTAATAGATATGAGGAGCATTTCCAGTTGCTTAAGGATTTATTGACTTCGATTCCAATGTTGACTTTGCCTTCTAGTGACAATGGATACACGGTATATTGTGATGCTTCCCATGTAGGATTGGGCTATGTGCTAATGTAGAATGGCAGAGTGGTTGCTTATGCTTCAAGGAAATTAAAAAAGCACGAGCGAAATTATCCCACTCATGATCTGGAGATGGCAGCAGTTGTATTCGCACTGAAGATTTAAAGGCATTACCTATACGGAGTCACTTATGAAAAATACACCAACCATAAGGGCTTGAAGTGTATCTTCAAGTAGAGGGATTTAAACCTAAGGAAAGAAGATGGATGGAACTTCTGAAGGACTACGATTATTTCATTATTTACCACCCAAGCAAGGCGAATGTAGTAGCAAATGCATTGAGTAAAAAATCAACAGGCAGCCTTGCCCATATTAGTGCTGAAAGGAGGCCAATTATTCAGGAGTTTTATAAGCTAATTGATCTGGGTTTGCAGTGGAAAGTGACTTAGAAATGCCTTGTAGCTTAATTCAGAATACGATCAGTGTATTTGGATAGAGTTAAGACAGCTCAAAGAAAGGACCCAAAACTATAAAAAATCATGTTTAAAGTCTAGCAAAGTCAATTTAGAGAGTTTGTGATTGATAGTAAGGGTGTTCTATGCTTGGGTACTCGATTATGTGTGCCAAACGTTGATGATCTAAGGAAAGAGATATTGGAAGAGGCACATTTTTCTACTTACAGAATTCATCCAGGTTCTACCAAGATGTATCATAATTTAAAAGATACATACTGATGGAATGGAATGAAGAAGGATGTTGCAGAATTTATATCCAGGTGTCTCACATGTTAGCAGGTAAAACTAGAGCATCGGAGGCCCTTAGAATTGTTACAACCCATGCCTATCCCAAAATGAAAGTGGGATATGATTGCCACGGATTTTATGACTGGATTACCTTGAACGACTAGTGGATTTGATGCAATTTGGGTGATAATTGATAGGTTAACCAAGTCAACTTACTTTCTACTAATAAAGAAGACATACTCCATGGATAGGTTGGCACGGTTGTATGTCAGCAGAATTGTTTGTCTTCATGGAGTTTTAGTGAGCATAACATTTAACAGAGGAGCCACTTTTACATTAATTTTCTAGCAAGAGTTACATAAAGCCTTAGCTATAAGGTTAGACTTCAATACAACATTCCATCCTCAAACTGATGGTCAGACAGAAAGGACCATTCAGACTTTAGAGGATATGCTTAGAATGTGTGTGATGGATTTTGGAGGTTAATGGGATAACCACTTGCCACTGATTGAATTGCATATAATAATAGTTATCATGCAAGTATTGAAATGGCTCCATATGAGGCACTATATGGTAGGAAGTGCATATCACCTTTGTGTTGGGAAATTAGTGAGAGACAGCTGACAGGTCCAGGCTGGTACAGATTACTTCTGAGAAAGTCCCTATCTTTAGTAGAGGTTGAGGATAGCTTTCAGCAAGCATAAGAGTTATTTTGATCCTAGAAAGAAAGATGTTTCCTTTCTGGTTGGAGATATGGCATTTCTGAATGTGTCTCTAATGAAAGGAGTTATAAGGTTCAGTAAGAAGGGTAAGTTAGCTTCGAGATACATTGGACCTTTCAAGATACGGTCACGAGTTAGAGAAGTAGCCTATAGACTAGTGTTACCACCTGAGTTATCTTGAATCCACCTAGTGTTCCACGTATCTATGTTGAGAAAGTATGTTCTTGATCCTTATCACATACTTCATCCTCAAGCAATGGAGCTCAACGAAGATCTATCTTATAAGGAGTATCCAGTGGCGATTGTGGATCACCAGGTTCGTCAGCTTCGCTCCAGGGAGATTCCGATGGTAAAAGTTCTTTAGAGTAATCACATAACAAAAGACTGTATGTGGGAGATAGAATTCCAGATGCAAACTGCATATCCCTATTTTTTCATCAATAAACCTTGTATTTCTTTGCTTTACTTTGATATTCAAGAACAAATTTCTATAAAGGGGGAAGACTTTACTAACCCGAATATTTTAAATTAGTTTATGTATAAATATCGAGATTTGCAATTTTATTAATAATTTTTATCATATGTTGTTATTATTATTACATTAAATTGTTATATTTAATTACTAAATTTAAAATTCTATTCGGGAACTATTAATATTATTATTTCTATCTCATTTTTATTTACATGCACGTACACTATTATTTTAATTGTCATAATATATATATATAGCATTATTATTATTATTATTATTATTATTATTATTATTATTATTATTATTATTATTATTAGCCTTATTTTAAACTAAGTTGATTTTTGTTATTGTTGGGTATTGCGTGTATATATATATGTATATACATGTGTGGTGAATAGATATTATTGGGATTTTATTAGCTAATTTGGAAAAATAATTAGTTTTAATGTTTTATTATTAAATAAATTAAATTGTGGCATTTTGAGTATTTTATGGATTTTTAATGATATTAAATATTTATTATTAAATTATTTATTTTTGGTGGATTGTGTACCTCGGTTGGGGATTTGTGTAGTCCGAGGTCCCAACCCGAGGTGTTGAGTTTGTGGGAAGTTTAGAAGTGTTTTTGCTTGCAGGATTGACTCTACTTCAATAGAGGGATGTCCGTTTTACAAAGGAAATTCTGTCGAATGTTTGGTAGATTTCTCGTAAAATGTGACACCGAATCAATCCTAAGTTTTGAATTCTAAGTTGAGTCTTCCTTAGAAATTATAGAAGTTAGGGTTTCTATTTTTTAATAGTTGTTTTATTTTCTATCTTTTAGCATTCCCTCCGGTCGCGTCTACCAGTCGAGGTCCGACACGACGTATTAGAGGAGCGCTTTTATCTTGTAAGTTAATAATCGATTTGCGTGTCAGGTCTTTCAATTTAAATCATATTAAATTTTGATGAATTATATATTTACAAGATTCTAGTCAGTATTCATAAATAATGTTGCATGATTTAATTTATAGTTGATTTATTTTATTTTTTATTTATTTTAACTTTCCTTGTTTTATTTTCATTTAGTTTAAATAAACTACGGTAGAATGGGCTACCTGATGAGTTTCATCAGGACCGTGTGTGTACCGGTAGAATATTGGATTATATTGATTATATTACTAGGGCAGAATGTCTACTGATGCTTTGCTCTCAGACACCAACAGTAATATGATATTTGATTATTGATTAAAATACTGGGGCCAAAGGTCTAGTGATACTTTGCTCTTGGACACTGCTAATAAAGTTAGATTATATTTATTAAATCACAAGGGTTGATGGTCTGGTGATGTTTTGCTCTCGGACACTGCCAATGATATTGGATTAAGTGATGTGACTGCGACTATGTATCCTGGTGATGCTTTGCTCTCGAAATCCGGCAGTCTTGGATTTAAGTGAGTTGTATAGCTGTTAAAATTGAGGATTAGGGTTCTACCTAGTTTTTATATTGAAATGTTATAAAATGCTTTTAAAAATTTATTCCTTCTTTTGGAATATATATATATATATATATATATATATATATATATATATATATATATATATATATATCAAAGGATTTGAATAAAATTATAAATATAATATATTTTCATAAAAACTTATTTTTAAAAGAAATTTTCAAACCATATTTATTTCTTTTATTAGCTTACTCAGTGAGGTCTGACTCCCTTCAATTTATTTTTTTTCAGGAGTTTGGGAGTCTTCTGTTAGGCCTACTCCTATATGTCGAGTAGCTTCTTCACCGACTATCTTATGTAGGTCTATATAGTTGTGTTTATATTAGTATCTATGTACCACAGTAGAGAAACTGTATAACTGAATATTTTAAATTTGGATATTATGTATTGAGATTTATGTACTGAGATACTATTTATATAACTAATTGTAAGCACACAATTTCGGGATGCAATTGTGTACAATTGAGACGTAAGCCCCTATAATGAAATTCATTCAAAAAATTGAACTTGGTTGTCGATTTTCTGGACTTTAAGGACTAAATTACAATATTTTTTAGGATTTGATTGCAAATAAGTCAATTTTTCATGGGTTTTTTGGTAATTAAAAATTTTTTAGGATCGACATTTAAAATGTCGATCGGTATTGTGTAATGTCAGTTGGCATTACACCAATGCTGATGCACAATAAGTCATTTTTTCAATTTTTTCGTGTATTTTTTCTTATTTTTTGTCAATTTTTTCAGTGTTTTGATTGGTTGAAAATTTAATTTAATTATTATTATTATCTGATGAAAATTTTGACACATTCAAAGCATGTAAATAAGTTTCAAAAATCAAATCTTATCAGGACGCTATCTGATCAGATAGGTTTGTTCCTCCTTTGGAGGAAGTCAGTACGCGCAGACTCTACATTTAAAAGCAAAGTCTACATACGTGTGGGAGGAGGAAATTTTTTTACACAAACAGAGGAACTGGGGATAAACTCATAAATCCGTAGATCAAACTTTAGTTTCTTTTGTTCTTTCAAAACCCTAATTTTTATAGTTCATTTAACGAAGACAATCCAGCATTTTTTTAGTCCCAGTCCAGAATCAAATCAATACTGAGTCAATTTCAATGGTGACAATCATAATCTGAGGGGCTATCTCAAAGCATATGTATAGCATTCATTTTTTTCTTTCTTCTCTTCTGTGATTTTTATTTTATTTTGTTGTTTGTTTTATTATTTAATTTCACTACTAATTTGATTTTTTTATTTTGTTTTGACATGTGCATATGCATTGAGGAGGATACTGCCTCTATTTAATTGAATAAAAGATCCATGGAATGCCATGGATGAACCTGTACTGTTTTTTTAATAACTTTTAGGATTTTAATCTTTATTTTGCATTTATGTGTTCTGTGTAGTTTATTTTTAATTCATGGGTGTATAATTATTTAATTTTAATTTTGTACGTAGTTTGTAATAGCCCCAGTAGAGGGAATAATGAAAGATTTAAATTTCTGCACTTTAAAATTAATTAGTAATTAGGTTCAATTGGGTAAAAATTAATTAAAATTAATGGTGGCTTTAGTTAATTAGGGTTTATATGTAATTAAATTAGGTTTTTTTAGAAATCATATGTGAATGTATTTTGATTTGATTTTGTGATATTTTTTATGTTTTTTTTTATGTTTTTGGGCCCCAAGCCCACGTTTAGTTCTAACCCATTTAAATAAATAGGCTTAAAAATGGTTTAAGACTTTACATAATTAGAATCAATTTAGGCCCATTAGGTTAATTAAATTTTAGGCCCACTTAGTTAATTAAAACTTGTCTAGACTTAGCTCAGCCCACTTAATTTCATTTATTTTAAAATAAATAAACCTAGGCCCACATTTCACTTAAAATAAGACCAAGTTAGACTTAGGCTCATTAATTTGATTTTTCTTTAAAATTGAATAAACTTAAGCCCATTCCTTAAATAAATTAAAATAAACAGATCTAGGCTCACTAATTAATAAAAATGTAGGCCCACTTATAGTCCATTTCTCATTTGTAAATAATATATAGATCTAGCTAACTTATAAAATAAAATTAACATAGTTTAGACATAGGGACATTACCTTTTTATGCATTTTTACTTGTAATTTTATTGACTTATTGCCTTTTGGGTTAGATGGATGTTAATTAGGGTTTAATAAAATTGTATGTAATTAAAGGATGAAATAATCATTTATAAAATTATTCTAAAAGAACATGAGACTAACAGAAGTTGGTATTCCGTATCCTGAATCTCCTGGTTGTGGTGCCAGCTTTCTTTTAGAGAATCAAGTACCGCCTTTTCAATTTGTCCCAGTTATTACCCTAGGTGGCGACTCCTCATCTCCATGCCATGTGTTTGTGACAGTGGTTAGTGTGTTCTCTAAGGCCCTAAGCCTAAATAGTGTCGTGTTGCTAAAATCTTGGATGCATACTAAACCCTACTGTCTACAATGGTGACTCCACGAGGGATAAGAGATACTGATTGTACTCATGTTCTTTAGAATTTTTTATTAAGTATTATTTCATTCTGCATGTCCCTACTAAACCGATGGCATTGGTTTATGATTCCATGATTCCACTAGCTTCATGGAGTTCTAGATTGGCTAACCATCACTCTTAGCCTTAACTCGATTCAAGAGAGATTACCGGGCTCATCTGACCAGAGTCTGTAACCCAAGTCCCTAAAGGGGGTAATCTTCTCACGAGTTGGTAAAGGATCCTGGGCCCCTCTAACCTTGGCCTGTAACTCAAAGTCCATAATGGAGAGCATCTTGCTAAGAGAACCTTAACTTTTCACCAGACCCTAACCACATATAATAGCCTAGTTACTTCCCCTAGGATCTTCATCCAAAGTGCTTGTTTGTTTGAATTTTCATAAGGTATTTCTATTTATAAAAGCCCAGGCCTATACCTTTGAAGCTCATTCAAGCTAATAAGAATTAGGGTAGACCTTTATATTTACAAATGTTGCTTCTGTGTTTTTCCTTTTAAGAGAGATTTAGCATACGCGTCGGCTCTTAATATCCCCTGTTGATATGAAGGCCAAGACCAAAAATCCTAGGAAAAGAAACTCGCCATTGAACATGTGTGTGGGAGGAATAAGGTTGGAAGGCTTATGCTTGCATGTTGCTTGTTGATTGCTTCTTGATACTTACTACTTGTTAAGTGCTTGCCTGCTATTTGTTGCATAAACACATGCATACATGCATACCTATAGTCCATGCATTATACTAATACCTTATTTTGCAGCCATCATAGATTCATTTGGGTCTTCTCGTGTCTAGGGACGAAGAGGTGGAAGATTGACCAGAGTTGATTTAAGTCCAGAGTCCATAGCTCAAAGCATTCTTCACAGACTAGAGAGACTAGAGGGGAGTCCAATCAATCCACTATTCCTAGAAGCTGAATCAGCTCAGACTGAACAGACTGAAATAGAATAATAGCCAGAGATGTGGACCTTGGAGGACATTAAGGGAGCTTTGATGGATGACATGAGAGCTATGATGCAAGATGAACTGAGACAGGCTTTGGCTGGACTAATGCAACTTGTTATTGGACAACCACCTGCTACTGTTATTGAATAACCACCTGTTGCTATTGTTGAACAGCCACCTGCTATAGGAGCTCCACCTATTGCTATAGCCCCTCCACCTACTACTAACAATGCTAAGGGGCAACCTACTGCTAGAAATGTGCCTGCTACTGATGTGAGAATGGAAGATATTGAAAACTACATGGTAGAGAAGGCGAAGAGAGAATCACTTGAATTGGTTTAAGACCTTGAGTCCAAGCAGATGCAAGCACTGACTCAAAAAATGTCCAAGATAGAAGAGCTTATTAGAGGACAAGGAATAGGATATTCTTTTGACTTTGATGATATGTTGCAAATGGAGGGTGACAAGTTGCCTAAAAAATTCAAAATGCCTCAACTATAGAAATTTGATGGGAGAGGAGACCCTAGAATTCATTTGAGCCAATTCACAACAACCATGAGCACTATAAAAGCACCTCTAGCAGTAGTCACTAGGTTGTTTGTGCTGTCCCTGGAAGGAATGGCTGTGAACTGGTACCATGGGTTAGAAAAGTCTATTAAAGCTGACTGGAAGGAACTATGTACTGCATTCTTAAAGCAATATGATTATGACACTCGATTGGAAGTGTCAATTAGGGATTTGGAGTTGACTAAACAAAAATCAAATGAGTCTTTTTCTGATTTCTTAACTCGTTTCATGAATAAAGTAGGGATGATGAAAAATAAGCTTGTTGAAAAGGATCAAGTTAGAATGATAGTTCGTAATGTGTCACCTAATTTGGTCGAGAGGCTATAGATAATGAATCCCAAAACCTTTGTGGATTTGTATGATGATGGGTTATAAGTTAAAGAAATTGAGAGTAAGAAAAAGAAAACTATTAAAGGCACAGGAACTCGAAACTACCCAACTGGGGGCATACAACAAGGAAGTACTAGCCGAGCTATAAAGGTATGTGCAATTCAACAACCTAGAAGGTTCTCTAACTTTAACCAACCACTCTCCAAAGTCCTAGAGAGGCTAATCCAAAAAGGCCTGCTCTGACCCTTAACCGTTTCCAAACCCCCGAATCCAAATCTCCCTGGCAATGATCTAAATAGTTACTGTAAGTTTCATCAAGTAGCTGGCCATTCCACAGATACCTACATCTGCCTAAAACATGAAATCCAAAACTTGATAGACTTTGAAAAAATCACCAACCCTGAGAAATCCAATTCCAACCCAAACACTAAAAACAACCCTTTCCTAGACTACCAAAATGTTCCACCACTAGCCACTATGATGATCAAATCAGGGGTTAGCGAAGAAGAAGTGCTAAGCTCCTTTGAGGACCTCAACCTTATACCCAATGGAGAACCTTTCGATAGCCACAGGGAGGAGTAGAATATTTACTGGGCCAGCCCTTAGGCAAGTTTGATTACAAAATATTTTACTTAAAACCACCCTCTGCTGATATCCCTATTGAATTAATTAAGCCCTCAGGTTGGGGAGATGAGTTTGATGATAAGCCAATAAAAGAAGAGCCTAAAATTCCCAAGCAGTCGCCAAGAGGAGTTAAAGATCTATTGGGACAACCTTTGGGCAAGTTCGATTACAAAGTGTTCTATTATAAACCCGCTTCCACTGACATCCCCATTGAATCGATTGTGCCTACAGGTTGGGGTAATGAATTTGAGGATGAACCTTTGGCTCTTACATAGTCTCAATAAGGAGTTGAAGAATTGGGTAAGCTCAAAATGAAAGATCTGAAAGGGAAGGAAACATGCACAATGGAAGTGTGGAAAGATGGGAAAAGAGATCAAATCATTGGAGTTATTAACATCTGGTATGATTTTGATGAAGAAAAACCCACTGGAGTCGATGTATGGAGTGACACTCCAAATGTGAATCATGTTATTAGAAGTGGGAGAAATTACCGGGCAGCAGACAAGCAAAATGAAAGGGTTGCAGAAAGGGAAGAAATAGAAGATGCAGAAGTAGAGGAAGGACAAAAAGAGGATTTAATTTTGGAACAACTAAAGAAGGCTAAGGCAAATGTCAGCATTTGGCAATTACTGATGCATTCAGGCAGCCATAGAAGGGCTCTTATCAAAGCTTTATCAAATATGAGCATTGAAATAACCGCTACTCCAGAAGCTATGGTGGCAAAGGTTACAGGTAACATTCTCAGATGATGACTTGCCTTTTGAGGGAAGAAATCATAACAAGGCATTATTTATCCTAGCTGAAGTAAAAAGGAAGAGAACTAACTTTGTAATGGTGGATGATGGTTCAGCTATAAATGTATGCTCGCTAAAGATCCTGCCTAATATGGGTCTAAAAGTAGATGACTTGATGGCTTCAAACCTCATAATCAGAGCTTACGATGATAGTACCAGGAATGTGGAGGGAAAATTTTAGGCTTTAGTCAAAATAGGGCCTGTAGAGTCAACTGTTGAATTTACTATACTGGACATCCCTGTTACCTATGCCCTACTGTTGGGAAGGTCGTGGTTTCATGCCCTGGGAGGAGTACCTTCAATAGTGCACCAAAAAATAAAATTCCCTCATGAAGGAGATATCATGACAATAAAAGCTGGAACCAATGTAGTTGTAGCAGCCATACTTGATAAATAGAAGCAAGTGTGTGTTCCACCTAATTTCCAAGTTGTTGGAATATTTGACAAGATGGATCCCAGGGTTGTAAAAATGATGGAAAGCATGAATTATCGACCTAAACAGGGGCTTGAGAAGAATGAACAAGGAAGTCCTAGGCCCCCGAACATTAAAGCCCAGGACCATACAAAGGGTTTGGGATATATTGAGGTAGGACCGGCTAGTAGAAGAGCAAAGAACAAGGAGAAAGCAAAAAGAAATAATCCCTTGGGAAGGATTGGACCACTAAGTGAGAACTTCATCAAGCCAGGGGAGGGCAAGTATTATTTAGGCACCAAAGAATCTAATAACATGGCTGGAAAGGATGCCCCTGGGTTTAAGATCTTCAAGGAGCAGATTGTGGAAAGCCTAGTGGCCAGCAACAAAGAGGAAGTCATGAAGCAAGTAATTGAAAGGATGGATGATTATGCTGTTGAGGAGCTGTTGTGTCTACCACCTGAGGAAGAACCACCCCAGGACTTAGCTACTGTCATTAGTGATAGTTTTATTGATGTTTTTTATGAAGAAACTGATGTAATAATGTCTGGTATTTATGCAAATGAAGATGTTATTTTTCCTATGGTCAATGATATGAATGTTGGTTTTGCTTACTTGTGTGATGTGCATCTTGATAGTTATGTGCATTATAATTTTGATCGGTCATGCATGTTTGACATTAATTCAATTTAATTTGATTCATTTAACATGGGCACAAATGATAATCCAAAGAACATTTCTATATCATATGATATAACTCCTGAAGAGAGGAAAAATTTTGAGAGAATATTAACAAAAAGAAAGGTAGTATTTGCTTGGACTTATGAAGATATGCCATGTTTGGATAGAGAAATAGCAGAGCATCACATTCCAACTCACCCAGAAACCAAGCTGGTTAAGCAAAAATTGCACAGATTAAGACCAGAATGGACAGAAAAGATAAAGGAGGAAATTGCCAAGCAAATATAAGCTAACTTCCTAGAAGTAGTAGACTACCCTCAATGGCTAGCAAACATAGTACATATTCCTAAGAAAGATGGCAAAGTATGGATGTGTGTAGATTTTAGGGATCTGAACAAAGCATGTCCAAAAGATAACTTCTCGTTACCTCACATTAATGTAATAGTGGATAACGCTACAGCTAGTGCAATGTATTCTTTTATGGATGGATTTTTTAGGTACAACCAAATCATGATGGCAGTCATGGATAAGATTAAGACAACTTTCATCATAGAATGAGGGACTTATTATTACAAGGTGATGCCTTCCGAACTGAAGAATGCAGGTGCAACTTATCAAAGAGCCACTACTGCACTTTTCTATGATATGATGCATAAGGAGGTTGAAGTTTATGTGGATGACATGATGGTCAAATCAGAGATAAGAGGAGGACACTTTGAAGCCTTAGACAAGTTCTTAGTCTGAATTAAGAGGTACAGCTTAAGACTCAACCTAAAGAAGTGCATTTTTGGGGTTACTTCAGGGAAGCTGTTAGGGCACATAGTGAGTAGCCGAGGAATTGAAGTGGATCCGGATAAAGTGAAAGCCATCCAAGAAATGTCGGGACCAAAGATGAAGATAGAAGTAAGAGGATTCCTTAGCAGGTTGCAGTATATTAGTAGGTTTATCATAAAACTCACTAACATTTATAATCCTATCTTTAAGCTTGTAAGGAAGGATCAGCTGGTTAAGTGGAATGATGATTGTTAGAAAGCTTTCGATAAGATCAAGGAGTATCTTGTTAATCCACCTGTTCTAAAACCACCTAGACAGGGTAAGCCATTGGTTTTATACTTGGCTTTAGAAGAGGATGCAATGGGGGAAATGTTAGCATAAGAAGGGTCAGATGGAATAGAGCACGTAGTGTACTACTTGAGCAAGAAATTTCTGTCGTATGAGGAAAAATATGATTTAGTAGAAAAAGCATGTCTGATCATGATTTGGGCTATGAGGAAATTGAGGCATTATTTTCAATCTTACAAGGTTCAAGCTGTTTCAAGAATAGACCCTCTAAGGTATCTATTTCAAGCATCGACTTTAACTGGAAAAATGTCTCAATGGTTGGTACTTTTAATTGAATTTGATATAGAGTACATTACTACAAAGGTAATCAAAGGAAGAGCAGTAGCAAAATTCTTAGCTCAGAATGCGATCAAAGGTGAAGAGCAGTGGAATTTGGAGTTTCTAGATGAGAACTTAGTAGTTGTAGAGTACCAGGAGTGGAAACTTTACTTTGATGGAGCTATAAACAACAAAGGAGTTAGATTAGGAGTGATTCTTATTACATTGGAAGGAGAAAACATACCAATGGCAAAGAAACTGGATTTTAAGGTCATAAACAATATGGCCGAGTATGAAGCATGTATCTATGGGATTAAGGCAATTATGGTAGTTGGAGCAAAAGATTTATTAGTTTATGGGGATTCAATGTTAGTCATCAATCAGGCTAATGAAGAATAGGAGGTAAAAGAGGAAAAGTTAAAGCCTTATATCTGCTATTTGAAAGCCTTAATAAAGAATTTCACCAAATGTCTCTTTATCCATCTATCCAGAGACGATAATCAGATGGTGAATGAACTTGCAACACTCTCTTCAATGTGGGATAGTGCAACTGGGTTAGCTATGAAACCTTTAGCGATCATGAAGTCTATAGCACCATGTTATGGTGGTGAGCAGATTATGAATGTTCAAATGGGGCCTGAAGAAAAGCCTTGGTTTTATAATGTCCAGAGGATCATTGAAAAAGAAATTTATCCAGATGAAGCAATCTCAAAAGAAAGATATGCTCTTCATGTTCTTACACATAACTATGCAAGTCATGACGGGGTATTATACAAAAGAATGCCGAACGGGATGCAGCTCAGGTGTCTCAAAAAGGATGAAGCTGAATAGGTGATGCAAGAGATTTATGCAGGGGCTTACGGTTCTCATATGAACGGGATAATTCTAGGTAAGAAGATACTCAGACAAGGGTATTACTAGATAACTATGGAAAAGGATTGTATCAGGACTGTAAGATAATGCCATCAGTGTCAGATCCATGGGAATCTTAATCACATGCCTCCAACAGTGCTAAATAGTTTATCATCCCCTTGGCCCTTTGCAACATGGGGAATTGATATCATAGGAGAAATAAGATTGACAGCATTAAATGGGCATAAATACATAGTGGTGGCAATCGATTACTTTTCAAGATGGGTAGAGGCAGAAAGCAAAATAAATGGCATGATTCATCAAGAAGAGCCTTATTTATAGATATGGGGTTCCGCATCATTTTATGACAGATAACGGGGTTCAATTTCAAGCAGAAACATCAGAGTTGTTACAAAAGTATGGGATTAAGCACCATAAATCTTCACCTTATCGCCCTTAAGCTAATAGAGCAGTAGAAGCGGCTAATAAAAATGTTAAGAAAATCCTTTCTAAGATGGCTAAAACCTACAAGGATTAGTCTGAATATCTTCCTTTTTCCTTATAGGGATATAGGACTACAGCTAGAACCGCCACAAGCTAAACACCGTTCTCATTGGTATATGGTTGTAAGGCAGTTTTGCCCATCGAAACTGAGATTAAGTCCCTGAGAATAGTCATAGAGATTAAAATAACTAAGAATGAATGGGTGCCGAAAAGATATGATCATCTAGTATCTCTAGATGAGAAAAGGATGGATGCTTTATTCCATACTCAGATATATAAGAGAAGGATAGCAAGGGCGTTCAATAAAAAGGTTAAGCTTGGGAAGATCAAAGCTGGAGATATGGTGTTAAAACAGTCTAGAGCCATGGTGTTCGATCTGAGAGGTAAATTTATATCGAATTGGGAAGGACCATACTTGGTCAAATCGGTCTTACCGAAAGGAGCTGCTAAGATATCAGATCTTGAAGGGAATGAGTTTATGGAACCTATTAATCTGGATCACCTCAAGAAGTACTACCTGTAAAAAATATGAATAAAATTATAATAAAGAAAATAAAGTCCGCTGGCTAGAAAACCTCAAAAGGCTAGTCAAGCAAAAGTTAGGACATTCCCGCTGTTCAAAAAACCCGCATAGGGCTGATAGGCAAAAGTTAAGGAAATAAATAAAAAATAATGGTCCTGCTGATTAGAAAACCCACAAAGGGCTAGTTAAGTAAAAATGTGAGTGAAAAATATTCAGTTAGAAAATCTGCGAGGACTAGCTGATAATAGGAGTTATGTCATATGATGTATTAAATGTACACATTTTGGACCTAATTAATGAATGAAATTGAAATTGAAGTTTTGTTAAACTTTGCATATCCTTCTTTATTATAAAGCATAAGTACTTGAAGGGATAACAAAACATAAAAAAGCCTAAAACTAGCTCTATGAGACCATTCTATCTAGTGATGTCTTTATTTCTTCCTTTATGACTCATCATACAAAGTTTGAGTTCTCTTGTACCTAGCAAAGCCTGGTGGTTCTATCTTTTGGATAACAATCCAAGTTTTGTAATTGTCATCAGTAGTAACATCAACATCCAAGTGTATGTTCCGTTCAAGGGCTCTATAAGGCCACAAGCTCCTAATCTTATCTAGAGAATCTTATCTCAAAGGAAAGCCTTCAAAGTCAGTCAGAACAATAACGATGAACTGAGGGTGATCGTAAAAGGGTAAAAAAGGTAAAGAAGTGCAGCCTTGGAATAGGAACACAGTGATCATACAGGCCAATAGTCATGAACTTCAATCTCTACCAAGGGTATACCCATATGATCTTAGCATCTGAAATCTTCTTCAACCAGTCAACCCATTGGTCCATAAAATGTTTGTCTTTCATTTTTAGAGAATAAGATTATAGCTTATAAGATTGATAAGTTAAAGGATTGAAGGGTACATTAAGCAAGCTCAGCTTTTCCTGTAACCAAATCTTAAAAAAATGGTATAAGAATATTAAAATAAAAGCCCGCTAAGTTGAAAACCCGAAAGGGTAGCTTAGGAAAAAGTTAGGGCAAGCCTATTAAGCTGAAAACCTGAAAGGGCTGCTTAAGCAAAAATTAGGGCAAAAATAAAATAAAAATAAAAGTTTTGGTTGCACACCTGAAGAAGAAGTAAACTGCTTGAGAAATGGTTATGAGTCTTGAAACTGTCGAGCCCAATGATGGTCTCAGCAAGGATAACTGGCATAGGATTAGCTCCAAGCTCCACCTGTTCCAAAATACTGACAATGCATGTATCAGCATCACCATGATGAGAAACTAGCAAAAATTAAGTATATAAATAAAAAGCAATTGTTCTAGTCCAAGAAGTAGTGTTCTTGTCCCGAGTCCCACAGATGGTGATCAGAGAAGAAAGATGAATGATCCTAGGGTTATGCGCATACATGTAAATATCATCTAGGGCAAATTACAGAATGCAACCAATCTGCTAGGAAACTGCATCTCCAAATCAGGAAGGGCTATCATAGCAATCAAGTCTAATGTGCATCCCAGGATAGTAGCAAACTCTTCAATCATTGGACAAAGCTCCTGCTCATTAAACCTGAATACATGGTCCTTGATATCCTATAAGGTAGCAACAGCATGTAGGAGATTGTTATCGATAGTCAGGTGCTGAAGAGATTTTAGGGATTTGATGTGGAAAGGTTGAAGCTTGTTCCAGTCATCGCCATTGAGACTTTTAAGAAATTTCTTCATTATTTGGAGAGATGCTTAAGTCATGATGAATGAGTAAAGGATGAAGGAGAATGCCCCTTGTATGGTCTTATATAGGGAAAGAAGATGAGTTTATATGGGAAAAGTATCCTATTAGCAAAGAAAGATGTGGATAAGGTTATAGAATCTAAGAAGGACTGGGATTAATAGATACTTAGGAAGATAATCCATTCTTTTAATTATTTATCTATCCAATATTATCCATCTTGGGAAAGGATTAAGATAAATGGATAATTAATTAAAAAGGATAATGTTCATTAACTATCTTTTTTAATTAGTTATTTATTAAAAAAATCCATTAAGATGCAAACACTATTTTAGTTCTATCTAACAGTGTTCGAGATAGTACAGGAATAAAAACAATAGTACAATAGAGAGCAGTCAGATACAAACACGCAAAATGTTAGGAATACAGAAACTCTAAATCACTCATCTTGTGCTCTGGTATCAGGCTATGGGATCTATCCTTTGGTAGGGTCATCATGATGATAAGTGTATGGAGATCTGGCAGATGAAGTCCCAGCACTATATGGATCAAAGCTCAAGTTTGTAAGCTGTCGACGAAGCATCTCATTCTCCCGCTCTAAACTATTGGAATAGCTCTGTATATATAGAAAATGCCATATCATATGCATTACATGCATAACATGCATACATTTGCATTGTCTTAGTGAAGGCGCTTACCCACCAACTATCTGTAACTTGCATTGTAAATAATCTCTGAGATAAGGCAAGTCTGTATAGATACTTTGCTTGTGTCTGGGGAATCTATTTTGTAAAATTTATTAATATCAATGTCAAGTGTACAGATCCATACAAGAAATAAAGCAAACAAAATCACATGAGAAGCATTTGGTGGATAAAAGCTAGGAAGCTGAGCATCACCAAACTGCATCTGTTGCTCAACTCGAGCCTGAACAGCGAGAGCCCAGTAAAACATAGACTTTTCTGGAAGAGAGATATCACCAAGCGTAGCATCGATAAAAGCACCATCATGACTAGACCCAACGTGTTGAGCATGATGACCAGGACTAGGTCTGGGCACAGGGCTCTTAGTATCAGGAACAACCTCAATCTTTGGAACAACTTCAGTCTTTGGAGCAATCTCAGTCTCCTCATTCGCATCAACAGGAGAGCGAACCTCCTCAAACTATAAAGAGGAGTGATTCATAGATTTTAGAAACGGAAGCTAAAATAACGAGAAATTACCTCATCATCGTCAATATGAACATGCTCTAAGAGACTCTCATAGATAAACTGCTGATAATGTTAAGAACACTCATGGAAATTTGAGGTAGCATATCCCTATAGTGCATCCCTCAGCTCTAAACCTGTAAGATGCGAGTTGCGGAGCATAAAGGAAGGGACATCAGATGGAATGCGATGTCGAGAAGGGCCAGAAGACCACCGATACACTCGCTTCCCTAAATACCACATCAGACAGCCATAACTAGAGAGCAGGATCCTCATAGGCTCCAAGTGAGCTACAGCTGCCATGAAATCATATCGTTGGATGTCATCAGCACCCTCCAACATTCAAATTTTATCTGCAATTTATGTAAATTAAGTCTAATCTCTGTTAAACTGTAACATACTAATGATTTTATTTTCTTTTTCCTTACCAGGTGCCACTCGATAGTGTTCAACTGATCATGGTATGTCTGTAAAGTATTCTTATTGCTAGCAAGGTGAAAAGAACCCCATTTCATCATTAGAGGAAAGGTCCTATCAAAACTAATAGTGTTAAAGCCTCGAATCAGCCCAATCTCTATGCTCCAAATCTGGAAAAAGAGAATATATCAGAAAAAGGCAAAGAAGAGCAAAACTATAAAGATTAAATAAAGAAGAACATACATGCAAGACGTGCCAAAAGCCACACATCATGACAACACCTCTACAGACAGTGTCCAATCTGTAATAAATATAAGCGAGTGCAGCAAATCCCCAATCTAGTGTGGCAACTCGATCCAAGTCACGAAGAGGACCCAACATAGCAATACTAACCTCATGACCGGTCTCACAAAAGAGGGTCGTGCCTAATAATATCAAAAGGAAACACCTCACCTTATGAATAATCTAACGAGGAGTAAAAGTAAGAAGGCATCTGAATCCCTCAACTAATGATGAAAGAAGAACATTCTTTCGATTCTTCCATGCTGGGGCGAACCCGATCAAATCTCACACGTACTGACTCTGTGCATGCTCTGGAAGACTACAATAGCTTATGTTAAATGGAATTGGGGATCCTCCAAAGGCAATCCCGGTGATAGCAGAGAAACTCATAGGTGAAACGGTCAGCTCACCCACACGAGTATGAAAAGTATGGGTAGTATCCATCCATCGCTCAATCAAAGCAAATAAAGAATAACAATCAGACTGGCCTCGAACGGTTGAAATTTTAGCAATGAAATGCCTAAATCTGGAAGCCCAAATCAAATATGTCACCTGCTTCGACAATCCATGAAATAATTCCCAAGCTAGATTGAAACAACCCATGAACTTCATCGAACACTATTTCAATTTCAAAAAGAAAAAAATAATTACTTAATTAAAATATTAATTAATTAATCAAAGAATTCAAATTGAAGGATTTGATTAGTTAATTAATTAATTAATTAATTGCCCCTTAAAAAAATTAAGTTAAAAAAAACTCTTTTTTTATCGACAATGTAGGTTGCCAACCGGTAATCTAGAATGCCGATCGGTAATCTACTATGCCAATCGGTATTAACTTGATTGATTAGAAATCTAGAATTCCAATCGGAATTCCATACATTCGATCCTCCATTCTGACAACCCGGGAGTCAAATTTCATATTTTCATAATTAATTTCAATTTATTATGCATTTTCATATTAATTCTAACTAATATACATGTCAATGTCAATCTCTACTTTAAAACTAACTCTAATTACTATTTATATAGGTAATATTTTTGCAGAAATAAATAGAAGCAAAAAAAGTTACCTCATTAACCATATCTATGCACCCGTGGGTATGTAAATGAGTCAAAGGAAAGATAGTTGAGTCTTCTCGAAGTTCCAGATTATTCTAAGGAAAATAAAGAGGCAGAATCCTCTGTCATTCTGAAGTCTCAACTCCTTTATGTTGTCTGTGTGACGAGGAGGCCATAGGATCAAACGGATTGTAAATCAAACAACAAATGGTGAACAAATCAAGAAAAGAAAAATCAAGATCAATTGAAAAAAAACAAGAAAGAATAAGAAAAGAATAGGAAGAGAAGTGAAGTGATCAACAAAAGGGAAAGAATATATAAAATGGAGAATATCCATTTTAATCCTTCCAATTTACTTACTTTTTATCCATCTTTTCTTTCTTGCAATTTGGTCCATTATTGCATTCGGATTAAGAATACATTCCTAATTAAATCATGACATTCATCAAATTAATAATTCATTGAATTATTAAGACTGCATAATTAATTTATGATTCTGAATTTTTTGTGAAGTACAAGATACAGAACAAGATTATAGAATTCATTTTTTGTATTTTACATGCATCATTTCAATCAAAGGATTCATATGTTGCACAGTAGCTATGATATGAATTTCAAATGATTATGTTATGTGCTGCACAATAGTCATAACCTTCATTATGTTATGTACTGCATAGTAGTTATGACATAAACTTTCAAATTCATCATTGCTAGACGTTCCATAGCAACTATAACAAATTTCAATTCATCTACACTAAAAGTCCCACAGGGAATAAATTGTGCATCGTTAGATGACCCACAGGGAATATAACGAAATTCATCATTGCTAGACGTTCCATATGAACTATAACAAGTTTTCAATTTATCTACACTAGATGTCCCACATGGAATATAGTGTGCATTGTTAAATGTCCCACAAGGAATATAACAAAATTCCTCAGTGCTAGACGTTCCACAGGAACTATAGCAAGTTTTCAATTCAACTACACTAAACGTCCCACAAGGAATATAGTGTGCATCGTTAGACATCCCACAGGGAATATAACAAAATTCAATTCAATTACACTAGACGTCCCACAGGAAATATAGTGTGCATCGTTAAACGTCCCACAGGGAATATAATGAAATTCAATTCAACTACACTAGACGTCCCACATGGAATATAGTATGCATCGTTAGACATCCCATAAGGAATATAACAAAATTTAATTCAACTACACTAGACGTCCCATAAGGAATATAGTGTACATCGTTAGACATCCCACAGGGAATATAGTGTGCATCGTTAGACGTCTCTTAGGGAATATAACAAAATTCATCATTGCTAAACTTTCCATAGGAACTATAGCAGGTTTTCAATTTATCATCGCTAAATGTCCTATAGGGAATATAGCGAAACTCATTTGTATAAAGTCCATTAGACGTTCCATAAGAAATATAGTGCAACTTGTCAAACATCATACTTTGCTCAACAATTTGAGCATCAATTTATCACTTAGGATATAATCAAGTGTCCTAATTTTTATTTTTATTTTGAAATTGTGTGCTTCTATTACTTTGTTGTAATTTGTCAAGCAAACAGTGACAAAAGGGGGTAACTGTAAGCACCCAATTTCAGGATGCAATTGTGCACAATTGCGACGTAAGCCCCTATAATGAAATTCATTCAAAAAATTGAACTTGGTTATCGATTTTCTAGACTTTAAAGACTAAATTGCAATGTTTTTTAGGATTTGATTGCAAATAAGTCAATTTTTCAGGGTTCTTTTGATAATTAAAAGTTAAAAAAAAATTAGGATCGGCATTATATAATGTCGATTGGCGTTGCACAGTGTCGATGCGCAATAAGTCCCTTTTTTTATTTTTTTGCCTATTTTTTCTTATTTTTTGTCAATTTTTTCGATGTTTTGATTGGTTGAAAATTTAATTTAATTATTTTTATTATATGATGGAAATTTTGACATATTCAAAGCACATAAATAAGTTTCAAAAATCAAATCTTATCAAGATGTTATCTGATCAGAATGGTCTATTCCTCCTTTGGAGGAAGTCAGCACTCGCAAACTCTGCATTTAAAAGCAAAGTCTGCATGCGTGCAGGAGGAGGAAATTTTTTTACACAGACAAAGGAACTGGGGAGAAACTCACACATCCGTAGATCAAACTTTGATTTCTTTTGTTCTTTCAAAACCCTAATTTTTATAGTTCATTTAATGAAAATGATCCAACATTTTTTTTTAGTCCCAGTCCAAAATCAAGTCAATACTGAGTCAATTTCAACGGTGACAATCACAATCTAAGGGGCTATCTCAAAGCATATGCACAACATTCGTTTTTTTCTTTCTTCTCTTCTGTGATTTTTATTTTATTTCATTATTTGTTTTATTATTTAATTTCACTACTAATTTGATTTTTTTTGTTTTGTTTTGATATGTGCATGTGAATTGAGGAGGATACCGCCTGTGTTTAATTGAACAGAAGATCCATGGAATGCCATGAATGAACCTGTAATATTTTTTTTAATAGTTCTTAGGATTTTAATCTTTATTTTGCATTTATGTGTTATTTGTAATTTATTTTTAATTCATGGGTTTATAATTATTTAATTTTAATTTTGTATGTAGTTTATCATAGCCCCAGTAGAGGGAATAATGAAAGATTTAAATTTTTACACTTTAAAATTAATTAGTAATTAGGTTCAATTGGGTAAAAATTAATTAAAATTAATGGTGGCTTTAGTTAATTAGGGTTTATATGTAATTAAATTAGGTTTTTTTAGAAATCATATGTGAATGTATTTTGATTTGATTTTGTGATTTTTTTTATGTTTTTGGGCCCCAAGCCCACGTTTAGGTCTAACCCAATTAAATAAATAGGATTAAAATGGTTTAAGACTTTAAATAATTAGAATCAATTTAGGCCCATTAAGTTAATTAGATTTTAAGCCCACTTAGTTAATTAAAATTTGTCTAGACTTAGCTCAGCCCACTTAATTTCATTTCTTTTAAAATAAATAGACCTAGGCCCACATTTCACTTAAAATAAGATCAAGTTAGACTTAGGCTCATTAATTTGATTTTCTTTTAAAATTGAATAGACTTAAGCTCATTCCTTAGACAAATTAAAATAAACAAATCTAGACTCACTAATTAATAAAAATGTAGGCCCACCTATAGTCCATTTCTCATTTGTAAATAATATGTAGACTTAGCTAACTTATAAAATAAAATTAACATAGTTTAGACATAGGGACATTACCTTTTTATGCATTTTTACTTGTAATTTTATTGACTTATTGCCTTTTGGGTTAGATGGATGTTAATTAGGGTTTAATAAAATTGCATGTAATTAGAGGATGAAATAATCATTTATTAAATTATTCTAAAAGAACATGAGATTAAGAGAAGTTGTGTAATATCCCGAGTTTTTAAATATTTTTATACTGCATCGGGATATGCAGTATTAATAATTTTTGTATATATTTATGATATTTTAAGAGTTGTTATTTGTTTAAAGCTAATTTTAATTATTTTATATTATTTTAAGTACTTTACGTAAAAAAATTTTGGAAATTGTATTTTCGGGAAAATTGACACGTAAATAATTTAATATTAATTAATTTGACTAGTTTTATGAATTTGCATGAACTCATACATAATTTTTAAGTGCTAAAATAAAATGTATATATGTGTATTTATTTAATTAATTAGAGCTTAATTAATTTCCTTAATTTTATTATTTAACTTTTTTGTATTAATTAATTAATTAATTTTAAGTGTATAAATTATTAAATATAATAAAATATTTGTGTGGTGAGTATTATTTGTGTGTGGGAATATATAATACTATAATATAAGGTGGACATATATATATATATACATATATACATTATTTAATAAAAAAAAACAAAAACAAAGTTTGCAGAAATTACCAAAATGTCATTGTCTCCTTCATTTTTCTTCCCAAACGGATTTCACCATTTTCAGCCACTTTCAAGCTGGTTTTCTTGCTGTTACTATGCCTCTCAGCCTTCCTCCTCCACCTCCAGCCATTTCCACCACCTAAAGCTCCTATTTCTGGTGCTGTTTGACCGGATTTTCATCAAAAAACCGAAAATCAACTTAGCTTCGATCAAGCCATTTTCGGCCACCAAATTTGATGCCGTCAGTCTCTATCTTCTCCTTGAGCTCTGGTGAGTGTGATTCCAAGCTTTATTTCACTTGATTTGGTCTAGAATTGGTTAGGTTTCAATTTCTTCAAATCAGCCATTTTGGGTTTCAAATTTTTTTTACCTTCAATTTGATTGATTCATAAAAACTTCCTTCACAAACTTTATTCCTGGAAGCTTAATCTACATGCTGTAATTTTTGTAGAATTTTTAAAATTTATTTTGATTTTTGTGAATTTTTGATTATTTTATTAATATTTTCTAATTTTCGAAAATTAATCAATTAAATTATGAAATTGTGTTTTATGGTGATTATAGGTGTTTAAATGGATTATAGAAATTTATTTGTAATTTTTGTGAATTTTTATATATTTATTTGGAATTTATTAAGTTTATGTAATTTGGAAAAATAGGGTTAATTATGTGTTTAATTGAAATAAATTAGTTAATTGAGTATATTTATTGATATTATTGATATATATTTTGAGAAAATTAATTTTGAGTAATTATATAATTTTTGGTGAATTTTTGAACATTTATAGTAAATTTATACATATAGGGGTATTTTTGGTAATTTTACACTAAATTGGCTAAAAATGTAATTAAATTGGTTTTAATAGTTATTTATGGTATAAAAATGATTTCTAAAAATTATCTAGTATTTTTAACTAATTAAAACTATTTTTCGTAAATTATTTTTAAATTATATATATAATATACGATTTTTCTAAATAAATGAGTTTTTATCGGTTTTTAACGTGTTTTAGGGTTAATTACGTAATTTGGATTTATAAAATGTATTTTTATTATATAAGGGCATTTTTGGTACTTTATAATTATTCTGTGAATTGTGAACCTCAGTCGGTGAATTGTAGTTTGGAGTCCGACCGAGGGATTGTGGTTGTGAATTTGGTGATATTCTGAAGTGTGTATTCTTTGCAGGACCGGCTCTACTCTTTGAGTAGAGAGATGTCTATTTTACAGGGAAAGTTCTGTCAAATTTTTGATAGAATTCTCGTAAAACATAATGTCCGGTCAAATCTCTAGTCTAATTTTGTGTCTAAAAATCTAGATCGAGTCTTTAGAATTTTGTTAAATTTATTCTGATTCATGTTGTCATTTGTTTGTCTAGCTGCGCCAAGACCGAGGCCTAACGGATCAGGCCCGTCGAATTTGTCTCGTGGAGCGCTAACATGTGAGTTATTATACTGTATATATATGCATTGCATATAGGATGCATGACTTAAGATTTTTCATTTTCATTATATGTTTAAACAGTAAGTTAATATTTGATTTGAGTATCGGATTTTTAATTTAAATTATATTAAATTCTTATGAATTTAATTTTATGAGATTCTAGTCAGCATTATTCATATAATCTTGCATGATTTAATTTATAGTTGTTTTATTGTATTTTATTTATTTATCTATTTCATTTATTGTAATTTTTATTGTTTTATTTATTTTCTTTTATTTTTAAATAAACCACGGTAGAACGGGCTACCTGATGGGTTTCATCAGGACCGTGTGCGCACCGGTAAAATATGTGATTATTTAATTATATTATTGGGGCCGAAGGTCTAGTGATCTTTGCTCTCGGACACCGCCAGTAGTATAATATTTGTTTATTAAATACTGGGGGCGAAGGTCTGGTGATGCTTTGCTCTAGGACACCGCCAGTATAATTTTAATTTATATTTATTAAATCACTGGGGCCGATGGTCTAGTGATGTTTTGCTCTCAAACACCGCCAATGATATTGGATTAAGAGATATAACTGCGGCTGTGTATCTTGGTGATGCCTTGCTCTTAGGATCTGACAGTTTTGGATATAAGTGAGTCATATGACTGTTAAAAATTTATAAATCGAGTTCTACCAAAAATTTTTTATATTGAAATGATCTTAAAAGATATTTAAATATTTTTTTTCTTCTCTTTTAAAAAAAATGAATGAATTTATTATATACATATCAAACGGTTGAAATAAAATTATATTATATTATATTTCCATAAAATTTATTTTAATGAGATTTTCCAATCACATTGACAGCCAAACTGCTGAAGCTCGGTCGACTTAATGTCTCGGGGCCAGTCTGCTGTCCAATTTGGGATAAGTGTTCTATTTGGAATCAAGTGAGCCTGTATGGCTAGAGTGATGATGGGGTTGATTGGGGTTGTTATTATTAGGGTTCTATGGATCCTTCATGAATTTAATTAAACATTTTCCTACATTCTGTATATTTATAAAAGCAAAGTTTGGCATTCGTGTGAATTGTGTGTATATACATACATATATATAATAATGCCTTATTATTATGGTTTAGATTGCATGTATATATAGTATAATAATTCACTCAGTGAGGTCTGACCCCCCCTCAATTATTATCAGGAGATTCTATATCGTTAGACCTTAGAAGTAGAGTTCCTCGCCAGTGTTCTTCAGTCCCGACTATTTTATGCAAATGTATATTCTAAACTCTGATTTATATTCTAGAAACTGTCATAGTTGTGTTATTGTATTTGAGGAGCATTATTTTGTTTGGATATTAAATACTTTGAAAATTTGTATTTGAATATTGTACGAATATGTATACATTTATGAAGGGATTTGGAAAATTTATTTTATATATTGATTCAAAAAATTTTAATTATATCGTACTTTTTATTTATTTATTGTATGATTTTATTTTCTTAGGCTTGTTATGGGTTCTGGATTCGAAAGAATTCCCGTTCCCTAGCGCCGGTCATGACTCCTAGTTTGGATCATGACAAGTTGGTATTCCGTATTCAAAATCTCCTAGTTGTGGTGCTAGCTTTCTTTTAGAGAATCGAGTACCACCTTTTCGATTTGTCTCAGTTATTACCCTGGGTGGCAACTCCTCATCTCCACGTCATGTCTTTGTGACAATGGTTAGTGTGTTCTCTAAGACCCTGAGCCTAAACAGTGTCGTGGTTACTAAAATCTTGAACATGCGTTAAACCCCACCGTCTACACTGATGATGTTTATTTTATGCACCATGATGTTATGGTTTAATTAAATTGAAAAAAAAATCAGTTTGATAATGTGCATTATGATTTAAATTATTTTATTGTAAGGTTTTAAAGTGAAATATTCCACGTTTTTCTTTTAAGGCTTACTACGAGTTTCGGTAGCTTTAAGCTTTCCCATTCCCTGGTGCCAATCATGTGCCCCTGGGTTCGGGTCGTGACATGACCGGTATTAGAGAATAGGAAAGTATAAGACTTTTGAAACCCACAGTAAACCTTAAAGAAAATTTACAATAAAATATAGAAAAATAAATTAAATGAAATGTTTAAATAAATAAATAACACAAATAATATGATATCCAAAGCAATCTTTAATAAAACATAATAATTAACATTAGTACAAATCTTTAATACAGGTAATAATCCATAAAATATAATGTAACAACTAACCACAACTATTACTGTCGTATTCTAGATTTCAAAGACATAATAATACATATCATATTGAGGAAAAACCCAACGTAAGGTAGGCGAACTAATAGAAGACTACTACGATCCTGAAAAAAAAATTGAGGAAAGTCAGATCTCGCTGAGTAAGTTAATAAAAGCAATGTATGTGATGTGAAAATTTCCTTTAAAAATATATTTTATGAAAATATAAAATTTATAATTTAAACATTTAATTTATTGAAATCTTCTTTTACCGAAATAAAGTATTTGAAATCATAAAACATTATATAACTAAAATAAACTTTCTTAAATTATTTTTATAAGAAAACTAGATAGAACTTTAGTTCAAAATTCTAATAATCTTTTGACTCTCTTATAATTTAAAGACTGCTGATTTTAGAGAGCAAAACATCCACTAAACTACCAACCACAGTCAAATCACTTAAACCAATATTTACTGGCAGTTCCTAAGAGCAAAGCATCATTGAGCTACTGACCTCAATAGTATATAAATCACGCTTGAGAGCAAAATATCATCAAGCCTTATATACAATCTCATAAAATCATGCCCGAGAGCAAAGTATCTTCGAGCCATATAACCTCCAACACTCGCTCTCAATTCTACTGGTATGCACACAGTCCTGATGAAACTCATCAGGTAATCTATTCTACCGCAGTTCGTTTTAAAATAAATAAAAGTAAACAAAACAAGAAAGATTACATTAAAATAAATAAAATAACAATTAACTAATCATATGAAAATTTGATATAAACATGCTTATATAATCGTAGCAAATAATAGGAGAATTTAATCTAAATATATTCTTATAATAATATAATTCTTTTATTAAATTCTCTCATTTTATCACAATCGATAAATTTATATTTAATATAAAATATCATACACATAGTTTAGTTATTAACTTATAGGTTGAATACATTCCTCCGTGCAGTCACGCTCAACTTTGACCTGTCGACTCGACTAGAGGTGCGGCTAAAGAAAATTAAAAATAAAAATGAAATTAAAAATAGAAATCCTATAACTCTAGATTTTTAAGGAGAGACTCGATTAAAAATATGACTCTACTAAGATCGATCAAATGTCACATTTCACGAGAAATCTACCAAAAATTTGACAAAGTCTCATGTATAAAATAAATGTCTCTTTATAAAAGTAGAGTCACTCTTACACAGAAAAACACTTCAAATACCAATACAACTTCAAATCTTGAGTTTCGCCCCCGAACTATATTTTATGCCCAACCGAGGACCAATTTCACAACTCACAATTTATAACAATAAAATTCCATTTAAATACCAAAATTAATTTATTTATGCAATAAAAACATAAAAGACATTTATTTACAAAATAAATAATAAAATCCACATTAATAATCAAATTATATTTTAAAAGCCCTTATTCTAATTTTCAAAATTAAATAGCATTTAATTGTCGATAATCATTTAAATTATTCAATTATATAATTAAGCAACCGAAAACTCATTTGAATCTTAAAAATTATAAATACAATTTTTATTCAGATATTATTTCGATAATTATTAATAATTAGCTAAAATAGGAATTAATTCATAAAAAAATTATTTAATATTATTTATTACTCAAAAACTATCTAAAACATAATAGTTCACCATAATTTTAATTAAAATATAAAATTTACTAATTTAGACTAATTTTCTCAAAAATTCATTTTTGACATAAACATTCTGAAATTTATAATAAAAATCCGGTACGTAATTTTAATAAACTTCCTTAACAAAACTTAAAATAATTATTATAATTTATTAAAAATATAAAAAAAATTTCAGGCTAGGGAACAATGTTGTGAACAGTAGTAACCCAAGATCAGGGGATTCAAAAAATTCATAAAAATTATTTTCGGAAACCTTACAACATCCATAATAATCTGTCGTAAAGAACCAATATCAAATAAAATCAAGTTGACATTCAATTTTACAATTTTAAAAAAATACCCAAAATTAAATTTTACAAAATTGGAGTTGTTATCAGTGTTATAATCTGGAATTAATTGAAGGGAAAAAAAGTCCAGAGGATGAGGATTATTTTAAGACTAGCGGCGTGCCTTAGGATGGCCAGAATCGACTTCAACGACCTCCCACACCAACCGACACCAAATGAAAAAGAGAGGGAGAGGGAGTAGTGGCGACGGGAACGGGAGGAGGTGGAGGTGGTGTTGTCGGCATTGACGTTGGCAAATGGTGGTGCAATGGCAAGACTAGCGGCGTGCCTTGGGGTGGCCAGAATCGACTTCAGCGACCTCCCACACCAACCGACACCAAATGAAAAAGAGAGGGAGAGGGAGTAGTGGCAACGAGAACGAGAGGAGGTGGAGGTGGTGTTGTCGGCATTGACGTTGGCAAATGGTGGTGCAATGGCGATGGGCAATGGTGGAGCAAGTGGTTGTCAATGGTGGAGAGAAGAGAAAGAGAAAGGAGAAAAGAAAAAAAAACAAGGGAAGAATACTGTCACGTTTTTTTTTCAAGATAAAGTATCAAAAAGTACACATATATGTATATTATATTAAAAGTACTTATTCCAATACTTATACCAATTTAATAAAATTAATTAAATTTAATAATTTTCATTTAATATTAATAAAAAATTCACATTTAAATTCCAATTAATTCATAAAAAATCATATTATTACAATCATAATTTTTTTTTTGGTTTAGTACTATCGAATTCTTTCACCATCATATTCCCAGTACATAAGACTAAAACATAAAATTTTATTTAAAGAAAACTAAATTGTCAGAATAACTTATACTTACGGTTCCTAACATTTTAATTAGAGTTTATTACTGTTCTAAATATTCAATTTATTATTTAAAACTTTCAAAACTTTAATTTTAATTTCACTAAAACTATTTTTATCTATAGATATTATAATTTGTATCCACACTCGTTAGTGTTATTATATTAATATTCTATATCGTGTGGCTGCAAGTCTATGTATAGATGATTCTTCAGACTGAAAAAGATAAAAAGGATTTTATTGAGAGTGAAATTAAAATTTTGTAAGTTTGAAGTAATAAATTAAATATATTTTTTTGACTTGATACTGGATCCATTACCATTGAAACGGAGAGAGAGACAGTTAACAGTTAAATGTTAGCAGTTAAGAGTTAAAAACTATTTTTATGAACTACCACCAAAGGTGGGTTTCACATGCCTAATAAGAGAAAGAATATTGAATCAATGACTTCAACTTTTTAACAGTGAAAGGCTCTTATCAGTTGACCTAGAACTCAAGTATATAAATTAAATATTAGGACATTGATAAAATTTAATTAAAATATTTAAAATGATAATTATAATTTACTCCAAATTTTCATGTACTTGAATTAACTGACTGTGATAAATCTTATAAGAAATTTTATGATACATAAAATAATCGTTCTACAAGGTATTTTTTATATAAGCACATTTACACATCTGAGTTTTCCATGACATGTCAATTGTCTAAACAGTTCAAATGCAAAAATGTATCTTTAATTTTACAATAAAATATACAAAAAGAAAAAAGAAAAAGAAAAAGGGTAATTTAACAAATCAAATGTCAAATGAGGCAGGTGTAAAGCTCTAAGTGAAAGGATGAGGTAAAAAAAGTGGGCATAAAACACGGGTACCTCGACCAAAGAGATCGGTCATATTCAACGGCGACATTGAAACATGTATACCCAAGAATCCAATGTAAGCATTCTTCAATTTCACCTTTTAGATTCACTATATATATATATATATATTCAATTAATAGGGTAATTTGTATATTCACCGACTGTATAAGATGTAGAAAATAATTTTTATCTTTAAATAAAATTTATAAAATAACGATAATAAAATTTAAATTTTATATCTCAATTCGTTGTCCGAAAGAGTGATTGCTTGACTATACTCTTCCTACTTTATACATATTATGACAAGTATTAATATTATTATTGCAGGTTCTGGGCTTCTTTTTTTTTTTAGAATATCTGGTGCTTCTTTTTATGTCTAGGAAAAAAGAAGTCTCAAAGTTATTCCAAGTTCCAACTATTTTCCCATGCTGCTTATAGCTTTTTATGTTCATTAGGTAAAATACTTGATTTAATAATAGGTCCATAATCATTGTTAGCAATATATAATTAGTATATACTTGAGCACTAGAATAATATTAAATGCATGCTTTTCATTTTATGGGAAATGATTGAGATTTCTTGGTTTCCATGGAGAAATTCAATTAATGAAGCTCATCATACATGACTTTTTTTTTTTTTCCTAATTTGGTTGTAGATGAATCATTTTAACATGTCTAAGATTTCGATTTATTTTATCGCACTCATATATATTTATTCTATTTTATTAAGATATTAAATTTTTTTAACTTAAAAAAAGTCTGTAAATTTAATGCGATGCAAGTGAAATTTAAAGGATCAAATGTGTGTAGTGAATAATAATACAAAAATAATACAATATGAGTCATTTTTCAGTATATATATATATATATATATAAATGAAATTATAAATATTAAATTAATGTTTATTTAATAATATTTATTGATGCACATTATGAGTATTGATATATAAAAATAATCAATAATTATAATTAAATAAAAATAATATAACGGTCCTAATTTTATTTGTATAAATATAAATGTTTGTATTATAGTAAGAGTCAATACAATATAAAAAAAATTTTGAAGGCTTAGTTTAAAAATAAATGTATAAAAACTCAAAAATATAAAATATAAAAATTCAAGAGGTAAATAATAAATTTTTCTAAACAGTAAATTGTAAACTTAATGTAGTGCATTTTTTACATTTAGAAATACATACAACTTTAATGTATTGCATTTTTTACATTTAGAAATATATATGAGTGATTTTGTTTGAATCGAATTAATTATTTAGAGTTTGATAATTTTAGATAACGATGGTTTAAAAAGAAATACATACACAACTGTCAAATAAAGGCATATGTGCGCAAACAATCAGTTGATTGTGAATTTGCCTCATTAATGGTACCCTTATGATTTATCAAAATCCATCGTTTGCACTGTCCTTTATGTCATTAAAAAGATAAATTCAATTTCTGACCAAGCGAACTGCAAGTCCAATACATCACTAACCTCTCTAAAGTTACAGTTCTGTTTTTTCGATGCTTCATTTGTTTTGTTCCTTGCTATTCCTAGGATTCATTGCCAAAAAATCTTTGGCTTATAGACACATAACAAGCTAAAATGTTTTGGTAGAAAATATTCTGGTAACCTGATTCTGTGTTCTGTTATAACTTCAATAGATGTAAATCAACTCTTTAAGTAGCAAAACTATCCAATATTGCCTCTTAATTTTTGTTGATAATTTATACAATTTTAAACTTACAATGGAAGGAAGATGAATTCAAACTTGATTCATTGCACGGATTGAAATATGGCAATGAATGTAATATATCTAAATGGATAATAGATGTATTGCATCTAAAATGTAATATAGATGTTACGTTATATTTAAAAATTATGTAAGGATTTACATTTTATTGCAAGAACATTAGGGCTTTAAGCTTGGAGTCTATAGTGTTAGTGAAAAAGTGTGCCTTTACAATCCAATAAGTACCTTCACTACTTTAAATCACAATATAAATAAAAATACTGGAGAAATAAAAGAAAGAAATCCACAATAATTTAACGTGAAAAACTCTCAAATAGAAAAAAACTACGAGCGTTGTCAAAAAACAACCAAGAGAAAAAAATATTTACTATATAAAAAATTATTATAACAACGCTATAAAATATTTAACTCTCACACATACTTAAAAGTTCAAGTACACCCCAAGAGAATTTTCTATAAATTCTCTACCAGTATAAATAATAGCTCTTAATAGTATACTCTCACACCTACCTAAAAGCTCAAGTATATTTAAGAGAATTTCTTATACATTCTCTACTAGTATAGTTAATAGCTCTCAATAGTACACTCTCACATATACCTAAGAGCTTAAGTATACCCAAGAGAATTTTTCATAATTCTCTACTAGTATAGCTAATAGTTCTCAATAGTCCACCAAATATTACATGGTGATTAACATACGCCAAATATTTGTAGTGATTGACACATTTAACAAAGGAGAGGAAGGAGTCCTTTTATAACCAACGAACTCCCTCCTTCCTTCTATTTTAATCAATGTGGGATAACATCCATTTTTAATTTTTTTTTTTTTATCATCTTTCAACATATAGTAGTAGATTGATGTTCGTGAAGTCAAAAAGATTATATAGCATTTGAATTACAGTGGACATGTATTTCAATCCACCACTACAATATATAGAAGAAGAGATCATAAGGATATCCTTGAATTGTGTTAGTCAATATCTAAAGAAAATAGTTGTAGAAAAAAACTTATTGAAAAGAAAAATGTGCAAAAAAGATTATACTATAAGCAGAGTTAAAAAGATATTATACTTGTAAGTGTTGTCATATGCATAATTTTAGTAAGGTAATGATCAATGATTTAATGGTAGGACCTTAATGAATTTTGCCCTTTTGACCTCTAAGAAAAATAAAAGTAAATGAATATTCAAAAGCAAATCCACTTGGTTCTATAATAGTAAATCAACATTCAACTTTGATTTCACTGTAAAAAAAAGGAAAATGTGCAAATAAGACACAAGTTTATTCACACGAGAATCACAATTGTTGACTTATTGTAATGAAGATTAACATTCTACATTGGATGTCACATGATGTGTTCAAGAAAGAAATGCTAATACATAGCAGAAGACTTCTCAGGTGTAAGAAAATCACTAGGTAAAGCATCTTTAATCTCTTCCTAGAAGATATTTAGTTGTTCTCTTTTCTAACTGAAATTTTTTATGTTTTGCATAATTATTTTCTGCCAACTTGGATGTGATTTTGCTTTAATTCAAAATAAAATTATCTTTGTGTGCCCGCTTTTCAGGATTCTAACCACACATAAGTTTATAAACTGAAACACAAGTACAAACATGTTTTTTACAAAGATTAGAAGGAAGTTAGTATGCTTAGAATAGAAGGGAACTTGTGTAATATGTAATGTACGGGACCAACAGACCAAGACTTATATAAATATAGTTAGAAGCCTAGGGACTTAATTTCAACATGACATGTAAGAACTGTACATGTAATATTAAGTAATTTAGAAGATACAAAAATTTAAGTTGTTAAATTAATGACACATTGTAAATTTCATGATGGCAGAGGCTATGACTGAGGTCATTGTAGGGTTATTCATTGATGCCCTCAAGAAACATAGTTAATACGGGCTTTAATTTTGAAGTGAATTTAGTGATATGAAGGCACACAACTTGACTTAATGAAATCCTAGTTGATGCTTACAAGCTCAAAGGAAAGGGGGGAATTGTGAAGTCAACTTTATGCATGCTTAGAGTATTAGTTTATGATGAAGAGGACATTTGAGAAATTGCTTGCTCAAAGCAGAACATTAGAAAGAAACAATTTCACTTGAACAATTTTTTGTTTGGAAATAGATATTTTTTCAATAAGCATGAGATCAACATCTACACAATCAACCATTTACATGTTGAATATAGTTATTAAAGATAGTCAAATATTTTCAAGATTAAGATTATTTCAGTTACCTTTCTCATAGCATTTACTATTTTTTATTATCATCATTTACTCATTTTCTTCTTTGTACTACTAACTTTGTTGTATATATATTTGATGTAAATTCAACTACTTAAGAAATAGAATTTAATTCTTACAACACCAATTTTCATGTTATCATAGCAAGCTTGAATCCTCAACCTTCAAAATACCACATTGGCTAAAACAATATGTCAACAAAAAAATTCCACCACATCAAACAGAGTGATACTAAACAAAAATGAAAAACGAAAATGTTGTATGTCGTAACACGTGACATGCAACAATAAAATCCCGAGGGGTCATTTTACCCCCCATCAAATAGACAGCCCCACTATGTCGGGAGGCAAAAATGGAAGTGCAAATTTTTTTATAAGGATTTAACTAGTAATTTTTTAGGGACTTAGGTGGTAATTTATCGCATGTTGCGACGTCACAACCCACAACATGTATCACTTTCTAATAAAAAATTGCACACTACTAAATGAGTAACTTTGACAGGCCAGGTGATTTACTTGTGTTTACCCACTGAAGGGAACTAACTATTCAACATGGCGTCGATTGTTCATGAATGTTTTCATATCCAAACATAAAGTAGGGTTCATGAGTGGCACATTGTAGAAGCAAGGGCTATTTACCATTTCATGGTAAAAAAAAAAATTATTTCCCAATTTATGGTACTTTTGAAACTAATTCCTTTTTTTATGGTGAATTTTGAAAGAATTTTTCAATTTATGATACTTTTTGGTGAGGGAGGAAAGAGAAGACTAATATGGCAATGGCGTAATGTCCATACCACCACTACTAATGGCAGTAATGGATAAGGAGGACCCGTATTGCCACTACCAGTGGCAATATGGGTGTGTATATATATATATATATATATATATATATATATAATGCCTCATGTCGCTACAATAGTAGTAATGTAGTGGGGGTGAAAACCCCAAAAGCATCCCCCCTCCCCCAATTGATGAGCCCCCAATACATGGAATGTCAATTTTTTTTATAGGGACTAAACAAGTTATTTTTTATGGATTAAAGCAGTAATTGTTACGAGTCGCGATGTCACAAACGCAACATGTATCATTTTCCTATATATATATATTGTAAAAATTTTGGCCCAAGACATGAAAATGCACTATTCTTCTTATTAGTAAATATTATAGGAATGACCATGCATAAACAAAGGCAACCAAAAATAGGGCCAACTAATAAATAATTTTTTTCATAATAAAGAAATAAATGGCTATGCATAATTTTTTTCATAGTAACGAAATAAATGGCCATGCACAATTATTTTCACTGCCTATCATCATTATTATTATTATTATTATTATTATTATTTCATATGTGTGCATGAATTTACATGGATTGTCATTGACCTTTATTGCCTTTATGCATTGAAATGATCATTATAGCCTAATTTTTTTTTTATTTTTTTCATGGCCATGCACAATTTTTTTCATGATAAAGAAATAAATGGCCATGCATAATTTTTTTCATATTAAAGAAATAAATAGCCATGCACAATTTTTTTCACTACCTCCTATTATTATTATTATTATTATTATTATTATTATTATTATTATTATTATTATTATTATTATTATTATTATTATTATTATTATTATTATTATTATTATTTCCTGTGTGTACATGGATTGTCATTGGCCTTTATGCATCAAAATTTATTGAAATGGCCATTATGGCCTACTTTTTTATTTTAATTTTTAATTTTTTGTTTTTTTCAAAAATAAAAAAAAAAAAAACAAGGCCATAATGGCCATTTCAATGCATGAAAGGCCATAAAAGCCAATGACAATCCATGCAAATTCACACACACACATATGAAATAATAATTATAGGTAATGAAAAAAATTGTGCATGGCCATTTGTTTCTTTATTATGAAAAAAATTATGCATGGCCATTTATTTCTTTATTATGAAAAAAATTATTTATTAGTTGGCTCTCTTTTTGGTTGGCCTTGTTTATGCATGGTCATTCCTACAATATTTACTAATAAAAAGAATAGTGCATTTTCTTCTCTTGGACCAAAATTATATATATATACCCATACTGCCAGTCCTCTCTATCCATTATCGCCATTAACAATGGTAGTATGGGTCTTCTCTCTCTCCTCCCTCAGTCAAAAGTACCATAAATTGGAAAATTCTTTAAAAATTCACCATAAAAAATGAAATTAGTTTTATTTTGGGAAATAATTTTATTTTTTACCATAAAATGGTAAATAACCTTAGAAGCAACTAGTTGGAGATCCAGATGAAGAAGATTGGATAACTTGTGATGCAAAAACATGAATAAAGCAAGGAGAATAAGCTACGAATAAATAAGCCAAACACTCATTAACATGAATCCATTTAGTTCATGATCACTAATACAACTAAAAGTCTAAAGTAAAATCTAACCTCTAGTTTAACCATAGATGACTCTTTAATAAAGCCTCATTTGAAAAGCATGAAACATCATTTCTTATACAAATAAAAACTACTTCACGAACTCTAAAAATTTCAACACACACTATATATTCATAAAAGCTCATCAATGGCACATCCATCCTTAAAGTTCAGACATTATCAACCTGTGAAAAAGAAACAATCTCTATATTTAAATCAAATTTTATAAATTACTATAGAATATAAATACATATAGGATGCTTTCTAGTAAATATCTTAACTTAAGGTTAATTCCAATTGAGTTGCTTCTTACCTTGGGGATGGCCATCTCTTCATCTTTCATATATTTTTAGCCAATAATTCCATCAGCACCTTTTCAGCATATTGGACCCTCATCACATGCCTCACTCGGAATATATACTCCAACTAGTAATACCTAAAGGTGGCCAACACTAACCAATGACTTTCCTTATTATGCTCCCCTACAGCATTATAACTAACCTATACCCTCTGTACCTTTCCCAAGTTTGCTAGAAACTCCTACCATAAACATAACAAACCTAAACATAATAACCCAAACACTCAACCTACCTCCACCAAGCAAAGAAGTAATAATCCAAAACATCCAAACCCAAATACTCTTAATGCAATAACACTTGAATGCCTTGATTCAAGGTAGTAATCTCGGAATAACTCATCCGGAGAATAATGTAGCAACACCAGTAACAGCTCCGAATGTGCCTAATGGAAGTAAAGAAGGTCCTAAAGCTCCGAAAGGGGAATCTAGCACAACAATGTTGGCCCTAAATAGCTCAAAGATAACTCAGAATTTTGAAAAGGTTATGTAGAAAGCTTGTACTAGACCTAAGAAGGAAGCTGAGTGCGTTCTGGAAGGAAAGACACCCTTTGTAAGCAAAATAATCAGGACGGATATCCCAACCAAGTTCAAAATGCCTCAGTTGGACCATTTTGATAGAACTAGGGATCCAATTAACCACATATCCTTGTTTAGGACCAAGATGCTGCTTTAAAATGTAAATGAAAAAATCATGTGCAGAGTCTTTCCTAGTACACTCACCAAGAATTCTTAAAAGTGGTTCCACTAACTTATTAAGAATTATATTTCATCCTTTGAGGAATTAGATAAGAAATTTTGGACTTAGTTTATCACCAATGTTCCTCCTGCCAAAAATATTAATAATCTTCAGATGTGCAGATAAGAGGCTATAAAGTCATTAAAAAGCTACTTAGATATATTTAATAAGGTAGCTATGCAAATCAAGAATTTAATTGATAAAGTAGCTATAGAAGCCTTGAAGAATGGAACTTGGTTAGGGAAACTCAAAAATAAGATCATGACCAAAGAACCTAGCACCTTTGCCAAGGTAATGACTATGGCAATAAAGATGATAAAAATGGATGAAGATAAGAGGATGCGAAGGGATGATGAGAAAGCAACTATTAGAAAAGATGAAAGGTCGAAACTAAAAAGGCCTAGATTTCAACGATTAAACTTTAAAAACTCAGTGGAAGGATTCAAAAGGGAAGCGAAGGGGTACACACCACTAAACACCTCCAGATTCAAAATCCTCATATGGATCAAACAAAATGGGTTAAGTATAACACCAACTAGAAGACTGAGTCCAATTAAGAGAGTCATACAAGATAGAAGGTTCTACTACTAATACCACCAGGAATATGGGCACAAGACTAAGGCATGCTGAGAATTGAAAAATGCTATAGAAAATTTAATATATAATGGGAAACTCAGCAACTTCACTAACATAACTAGAAGAAATCAAGAACCAGATGATCAGGACATAGATAAACAAGAGCAAAAGAAAACTCATAATGAAGCAGTTAGGTCATTAACATAATTATCAAAGGAGAAACAATTGAAAGAAAGCTTAAGATAACTTGGAAGGAAGAAGCTCTCGCCTTTGAAAGGAAATAGAACATCACATTTTGTCTAGAAGATGGGAAACACATTTAGTATCCTTATAACAATGCCTTAGCTGTAAGTGCTTTCATCAACAATTACTTGGTAAAAAGATTGTTAATTAATGATGAAAGTGCTATCAATGCACTATCTTGGAATGCTTATAAAGCAATGGGGGGTTCCATCATTGATATGAAAACTATCCAGAATCCTATTATGAGCTTTTATGGTGGAATCACATAACCAATGTGACTAGTGGAGCTAATGTTAGAATTTGGCAACTGAGATACAAGAGAGGTGAAAGTTGTCAAAGCTTTATTCAATGTGGTAGATCTTCCACTCACGTACAATGGCATCATAGGCCGGCTAATCCTTTATGAGATTGATGCAGCCATAATCATTAGGCATTTGACCATGAAGATTCCTCTGAAAGGCCGAGTCATAAAAATTCATAAAGATTATCATATGGCTAGACAATGTTATCAGCTGGCTGTCGAACCCCATATGAAAGCTTTCCCCTTGAAATCCTTAGAAACTGAGAAACAAGGAGCTAATCTTGAGCCTATTGATCATGTCTAGACTTTATAAATTACTGAAGGAAAGGTAGTCAGAATTGGTAATAAGCTTGATAATAAAGTCAAAAGTGGAATAAGCAAGGTCCTCATTAAACATTCAGGAAGCTTTACCTTTAAAATATCTGAGATCATTGGGGTAGATCCTCCAATTGTCTCACATAGTCAAAACATCAAACCAGGAGTTAAACCTATTGTTAAAAAAAGGAACTTTGCATATGAAAGGTAGAAGGTGATCACTAAAGAAACAAAAAAATTACTAGAAGCCAGATTCATCAAAGAAGAAACACACCCAGAATGGGTAGCTAATATGGTGATAGCAAAAAAGTCAAATGGGAGGTGCATAATGTGTATGGACTATACTGATCTTAATAAAGCATTTATCCATTACCAATAATAGATTAGCTAGTAGACTCGACTGCTTGTCATAACTTATATAGCTTTATGGATGCTGCTCAAAGGTACCATTAGATCCCAATGAAGAAGGAAGATTAGGAAAAAACATCATTTATCACTCACAAAGGCCTCTATTACTACAAGATTATGCCTTTTGGACTAAAGAATGCTAGAGCAACATACCAAAGGATGATGCAACACATGTTCCAATATCAAATTAGGAAAAACATAAAAGTATATATGGATGGCATCATTATTAAGAGCCAGCATATGGAGTAGCACTTCGAGGATTTTGATTAAATCATTCGAATATTGGATTAATACCAGATCAAGCTTAATCCAGAGAAGTGTGCTTTAGGGTGAGGACTGGCAAAATCTTAGGATTCATGATATCCCATACAAGAATTGAAGCCAATCTAGAAAAGATGGAGGCCATACTTAAAATGAAAGCTTCAATATCATAAAATAAGCTCTATAAGTTAAATGATAGAATAACAGCTTTAGGGTGTTTCATCTCCTGCTCAGCCAAATTGTGTCTACCATTATTCTGAGCCTTAAAAAACTCTAAGAAATTTGTATGGAATGAAGAATGTCAAGCTACCTTCGAAGACATCAAAAAGTTCCTATCTTCACTACCTTTGCTCAGTAAGCCAATCCCTATAGAGGTTTTGTAACTTTATCTCTCTGTCAATCAGGAATCAATTACATCGATACTGGTTAGAAATGAAGGAAGCCAGTAGAATCTAGTGTGCTATATTAGCAAAATACTCAGGGGTTCAGAAGTCCGGTATCCCAAACTAGATAAATTAGCTATGGTTTTCGTACATACATCCTAAGAGCTCAAGCATTATTTTCAAGGTCATTCAATCATTGTAATATCCAACTTTCCATTAAGGAAAATATTACAAATACCTAAAAAATCCAGTAGATTGGTCTAATGGTCGATATTTCTAAGAGAATTTAACATCAATTATGAACCTCGACAGCAAATTAAAGCTCAAACCCTAATATATTTTATGTAAGAGATGACAGTGGAAGAATTTATCCCTTTTGAATGCCCAGAATGAAAGTTATACGTAGATAGAGCCTCATCCATCTGAGAATCTAGTACTAGAATTATCCTCAAAGGGCTAAATAAATTCATAATCAGATATACAATTTAAATAAAGTACCAAGCCACTAATAATGCAACCAAGTATGGGGCATTCATCATAGGATTAAACTTAGCTATAGAATTCAAAATTGAGCATCTTAAAATATATTCTGATTCATAATTGGTGGTCAACCAAATCAAAGGAATATACCAGATCAAGGAGCCAAACATCATCAAGTACATAAAGAAAGTCAAACAGCTCCTAAAGAAACTCGAGCAGGATAGAGGACAATAGAAAATCATTTAAATTCCTAGAAGTGAAAACTCAGAGGCAGACTTACTAGCCAAATCAATAATAGAAGATAGTTAAAAATACAAAGAGCTTAGGCTAACTGAGGAGTTGATAAAGCTAAGCACCAATGAGGCAGAGATGATGGATATCTAAGAAATAGTAAAATGGATGAAGCTAATAATTTAGTATCTCGAACATGGGGTACTCCCACAGGATAAGTTGAAAGCTCAGAAGTTAAAGATAAAAGCTACACATTACTCCCTGCATAATGGGGAACTCTACAGAAGATCCCTATTACATCCATGGTGTAAATGCATATCACCAGAGGAAGAAAATTATATGCTTAGGGAAATTCATGAAAGGATTTATGGAGATTATAAGTCTCATTATTCATTGATCAGAAAGCATTACTCTAGGGTTATTATTGGCTTAACATGTCCCGAGATGCTTAGAAACTAGTTCAGGAATGTCACACATATCAATAATTTGCTCACCTCAACTATAAGCCTTACAATATTCAACATCTAATTGGGAGTCCTTGGCCTTTTGCAATATGGGGAATGGATATCTTAGGTTCATTTCCTATTTCAACCTCTCAAAAGAAGTTTTTGATCATGGCTATAAATCACTTTACCGAATGGATAGAAGTTAAAGTTGTCTCAGCCATCACTAAAGCCCGAATTAAACACTTTTTTAGAAGGAAATTATCTATAGATTTGGCATACCCCACACCTTAATAATTGATTATGGAAACCAATTTGACAATGAGAAATTCAAAAGGTTATATTATGATCTTAATATAAAAATCTAATTTAATTCAGTTGCTCATCCACAAATAAATGGCCATATAGAGGTTATCAACAGGATCATTATGCAAGGTTTGAAGAAGAGATTAGATCAAAAAAATAGAAATTGGGTTGAAGAACTCAATAATGTCATTTAGGCATATAGAATAATACCCATAACCTCCACAGGAGAAACACCTTTCAGATTAACTTATGGGATAGATGCTTTAATCCCAGTAGAAAGTAGGTCAGTAAGCCTAGGTAACTGAAGATTTGGATCAGAAGGTCAACAACGTCAAAGCTCAAATATGCCTAGATCTACTTGAAGAAAGGAGAGAATAAGCATGCATTATAATAGAAGCTTAGAGGTAGAAGATCAAGGAATACTATCATAAACACATCCGGCCAAAGAAATTTTAGGTTGTAGATTGGATACTTAGAATAGCTGAAATTGGTAAAGGCAAGTTTGGAATAGGCAAGCTCAGACCTAATTGAAAAAGCCCTTACTAAGTCATTGAAAAAATGACCAAGGGGGCATACAAGATAAAAAAATGAGTAAGGAAAAGAGGTACCTTGACACTAGAACTCAGATATCCTTAGAAAATACTATCAATAAATGTATTCAAATTTAAACAAGTTTTAAGAAATAAAAATACTTCATCATCATTCAAAATGTTATATTACATTAGAAGGAAAATTTTCATTGAGTATTTTACAAATTAGCCTCAGACCCAAGAGGCATAATAAATGAAGTTCATCTTCCAGAGTCTGAGATCTAAGAAATAAAGTGGATTTGGCCCTAGAAGAAGTAGCTCCGGTAGTAGATTTCTTTTTGATGGATTATAAATCTCTAGGAGCAGACTTAGTGGAAGCATCTTCCTCAGTACCTAGTCATACTAGATCATTGGGAGTTATTTTCTCCATATCAGAAAAATCCAAATTTGGATGCTGAGCTAACAGTACCCTCCAACACTTGGATTTATAGGCCTTAAGAAATCCTTTCTTCTAATAAGTCTTTATATCATTACCTCAAGATTTCCTTTCATTGACCAACTTTTGTTTCAGAGTTTCCAGCTTAGCATCCTACGTCTCGATCCTTAATGAAAGCAGAGCTTATGAATGCTCAAGCTCTTAGATCTTCTTTAAGCTTACCTCAATTTCTAACTTGGACTTTGCATTATCAGTCTCGGTGAGATTCAGGGCATGCTTTTTTGCATCCAACTTCTTCTTATAATCGATTGCAATGGTGCCAACCTCAGCCTCCTTAATATTATACTCACTCTGGAGGTTGAAATGACTATTCTTCACTAGCAGTAACTCTTAAGCAATCTAACAGACAAGTATGAAAAGATTAAAAAAGAGAAACATCCATAGAAATGATTATAGTAGCAGAGATCGAGCAAGTTACCTCTAAAGCATGGGTAATCAAAGAATTGAATAGCTCCTTCCCTCTTCTTGCTATCTTTGGATGTCATCTAGTAACCACAAAGACTCATCATAGTGATCCTTAACTTGAGGATTAGAGACGCTTAGGGGTTTCATTTTTTATAAAATCTATCTTTTCATATTCAAGCATCTAATAAGTTTTAAATGCTTAATAAACATCCCTTCACCAAGTTGTTCATCGTTATCTAACACCACTCTTTAAGAGTGCTTTTTAGGAAGTCCATATGTTTCTTTCTAAGTAGAGCCAAGCTCGATTTTTCATTTATCACTTGGACATGGATCAGTGTAAGCCTTTGAGACCTTTACTTCCTAGGTAAGTTGATCAGTCTAAGGTGCCACCTACTCTTCTAGCTTTTTATCTAAAAAGATTTTGTCCATAAAAGTAAAATAATCAACCATCTATAAATGAAGAAGAACAAAATTCAGAATATACCTTCAGAATCTTAAAACTTACCACTAACATCTATATTCCCAAGGTAGATTCTCCGGAGGTATCTTTGAGATAAAATCTCAGATGATGTGTCATCGACTATACTCTAAATATATAGTCTCAGCAACAATTCAGTATCTTCTTTGGGTAACCTTGGAGGATGCTTTACCTTATGGCAATAGTCAGCCCACATCTATCGGATATTGATAAAATCTTATGAATGCTCAACTATGAAAAATCTATGCCTTCATTTCTTATGAAGATACAAAAGCTTAACGAAAATGCTATGGTTCGAAATAACTAATAAAGAAAACATCAGCTCCCCCTTTTCTTATTTAAATGATACATATACTGGAGCATATCCAGATCTGACTCTCTACCCTCCTTATGCATCAACTTTATATACCTGGTCAAGATCCAAAAATTATTAGGGTGAAGTTGGCCAGGGGCTATGTTGTATCTATTTAAAAATTTCCTAACAAAAGGATCTAAGGAAAATTTCAACCCCCCTTCTAACTGATCAACGTACACGACCAGTTTCTGCCAATCTAAAAAAGGTGTGTGAGCCTTGAAATTTTTTTCTATAATGTGCAGGACGTGTTCATGCAGAATGCTAAAGCGTCTTCTATACCATTTGAGCATATTATCACTAATCCTAAATGCAAAAATATTTGAACTAACTTGCTCTCGTGAAGCCATAAAAGCCTATGGAGAATAAATAAAAGCAACTAGTAAGGAAAAATCTTCACCTAGGCAAATTAGGATTTCCTTTAAAGATGTTATGAGATTGTAGTAATAGAAAGGCACTGACAGTCAGGAGAATAGACAAAAAATTAGCAAAGATGAAGAACATGAGAAAAGCTAAAGTGTGAAATAAGTAAGAAGATACACTACTTAAAAGGGATAAGAAGGTTCTAGAATGACTGCTAATACCCTTACAGTTATTCACATCTCTCACCTAACATTAAGAGTATTTCTGGGAATAGAAAAGCCCACTAATTGAGCAATTATCATTATAATAGTCGAAACGTCTCATCTTCTGACACATGAACAAATATGATAGTTACACAATTTAAAATTCAAAAAAGAATATCAAAAGGCATGGTGATTGACAATCCCGTTTATCCCACTGCCAGTTGTCCTTATATTTTCATCGACACTCAAGTTGCACTTCTAATGCATCAAGCATCTAAGTCTGGTAATTGAAGCTGACACCCTTATGTCACTTCAATAGCACTAAGGTTCAACACTTAGGTCGTGCTTTTAATGCAATGAGCATCTAAGTCCAGTGACTGAAGCTGGCACCCTCAAGTCACTTCGATAGTATTGAGGTTCGACACTCGTGTCATGCTTGTAATGCACCGAGCATCTAAGTCCAGGGATTAAAGCTGGCACCCTCAGGTCACTTTGATATTACTGAGGTTTAGCACTCGGGCCATGCTTCTAATGCACCGAGTATAAAACTCCAACGACGATTGGTTCCATCAAGTCATTTCTATAATACTTATGGGTTAACCCCTCAAGATGTTTCATAAACACCAAGCATCTATAAGTCCAGCTGGCATCTTCATGCTCTAATGTTTAGACACTGTAATCTCAAGACTCAGTACTGAGCATTATCCCTTTTCCATGATTGAGGCCGGCCACCTTAGATCACCCTTCTGTATTAGATGTATTATGCACGCAGTCTCTCTTTCGATAGAAAAATCACTATTCTAAGTTATCCACCACCATGCATTTATTAGATCAAGATACATCGGATATAAATATCCGAACATACTTTCAGGGGGGGGAGATTCTTAATGCCCATATCTATATTCATATTATATTAAGGGTTTTATTTTTCTCAAATAGGGTTACTTATAGAGGAAGAAGGACCAATGCAAATAGGAAGAGGATCTATAATTAAGAAGATTCCTGGATAGGAAGAAATAAACTCCAAATAGGCATAACTCGTACATCAAAGAGGAATCCTATTACTCTCAGGTTTAAGCATCATTATTCTTATAAATAGGACCCTATGTCCTTCATTCTTATTCATTCTATTCTCTTGTACTCATTGCTCTCCTTATCTCTCTTTACTCTCTCTCTCTCTTTACATTCTCTAACTTAAGCATCGGAGGGTTGGTGGGGATTCTCCTCACCTCTCACCTTATGATGTGAACTGAGTTTATCTAACAAACAAAACTCATAACAATCTATTGATACCCACACCTTAGATCGTCCAAGAAATAAGTTGGATGAAAACTAGAACCTTTAATTATCTAACAATTAAGAACTCTAGTTATCAGAAAGTTACCATAATTATATATAGATGTTCTAAGTGATAAGACAAGTGAACTATCAAACAAAATATTTTATTTAGAAAGTTCAAAAAATAAAACTCCAAGTAATTTAAAGCAAAATTCATCACTTTATTTGATTGATAAAAAAAGATGCCCCAAAATAGGCTACAAAATAGGCTATTTATAAGAATACTTAATCCTAAACCTAATCTAAAACAAATCCTTAAAGGTAAGGAATTATTTTGCTTGTCAACTAAACTAAAGAAAAGTATTCTTAACTAAAAATAAACACTCTAAAAACATTTTGGATAAGTAACAAATTCAAAATTCATTTTTGAATACTAATTAAACTAAATAATATATATTTGGGCTTCATCTTGGGCTTGAAATATGTGTAGCTACTCCTTTGAGCTTAATACATCCAAATTAGACCCAATAATACTACTTGGGCCTAAATCTTCAATTTGCACCAAATGAATAAGCTTTGGACCATAATTAATTCCATGTGCATCAAATGGATAAGATTGATTCAGATTTGTACTTTGAGCCCAAATTATTTGAATTAGCATAAGTAATGCTTCATTCATCTTCTTAGCATGTGCCTTTGTGATTGGACATCCATCATAAGTCAAAGGATCTTGAATCTTTATTGGATTAGGAGTCCTTGTTGCATTAGGATTGTCATCACCTTACCCTTTTGTTGATTTTTTGCAGGGCTTAAACTCGAAAGTTCCGAAAATAAGTTATCAAAAATGAATAACGGAAACATGCCAAAAAGGAAAAGGAATTATTAACACAAAATGCCAAAATAATAACCTTCATAGTCCTTGCTCTTGACATGACCCCTATGTAGGAATTTTATAAGGCTTAAAGTACTTCAGGTAAACTTGTGGTGAAAAGATATTGATAAACTCTCATAACTAAATACTAGAAATATTATTTTGAAAAGAAAGCAAGCAAGGAAGCATCTTATAGGCACAAATACATAGTACATATCATATAACAATAAACAGGCAATGTAAAAACTTCAATTGTTTGCTCTTTAGTAACAACAAGGTCTTTAGAGAACTTCCTAGCAATAAGCCAATAATTAGAGCAAATTATGGAGAAGAGAGTAAGATGGGTATAAAGAGAGTAAGTTAAAAAGGATAAAAGAAGGAAAATAAAGAGTCTCAGAGTAAATATGATAAAGATTTTAATAAGTCCAATAATAGTAACAATGGGCTCCAGCTGTAACTGTTAGCCCAAAATCAGAATTGAACACATATATATGTGCATACATAAATATGCAAAGTTAATAACTTTTTTAATTGAAGAATCAAGAACAGCCCTAAGAACTACTATTTGCGCAAGCTGAAGCAGAAAGAAATGACCTCACGTACATGGGTTTGTTTGTATACTGAGAGATTTGATAATCATAGTTGACTCAAATTCCAGGCTCTACCCAATGCTAAAGATTGAAGCTTTATACAAGTATTGTTATTAATTTCATAAATTTTTAATTTTTCCTGCATTTCGAGGTAGAATTGAAATTGGGTTATTATTACAAGTCAATCCATATCTCATGGCAACCATGTATGAATAGTTTTAAAATTTATAGTCATTTAGCTATATTTCAGTGTAGGCTAAAACTTGAAGGATTTAAAATTCTATGGAAAGTCACTTTTGCATATATAAAAACATACTGTTTCATAATCTAATACGTATGGGCATTCCATACTTGATTATGCAAAACTTACATAGATAAAGGAAATACGAAGGGAAATGATAAAGGAAATCATGATAAGAAAATGGCATAGTGCACTCCTCTTTTGATGAACTTGAAGATATGAGGATTTAATGAACTTAATGAAAGCTGCCGTAGGGTTCCATGCAAATTGACACTTCAGCTTGGATAAGTGTCTTTATGAAGTCATGGAGTTGATTTAAGTTTCGTTGGAAGCTATCGAATTCATCTGGACTATAGAAGAAATACTTGTTTGGTCCAGAAAGCAACAATGTTACCCTTTTAAGGACCATTGCTCTCTTTAGCAAGAACATGATCATTTGTACTTCATTGATTCTTCCCATTAGCCCAGTTACTATGATTTCCTTTAGAGAGTTTTGCAAGCAAGGGAATGGAAAAATTTGTAAATCCCAATAGGTTTCCTCATCAATGTGGTCTATGGTTGGATCCGGAACCTCAAATCCAAAAACATCCTGCATGAGCAATTAATATATAACATTTCGATTCCATACATATTTTGGAATATAGTTCTGCAAAACCCGACATAAAGTTTAGTAATGCCTACCCGAGGTCCAGATAATGCTAGAGTTAAATTCTCCAGGTTAGGACAGCTCCTTAAGAGGCAAGATAATTTGGGCAATTCTTTCTTTGATATGCCTGCTATCAATTTTAGGTGCTTCACTTTTTTAAGTGGAGTAGGCAGTTGCTGCAATAATGTCGATTCAACTGGCAAAACCTTCAAAAGAAACAAAAAAAAAACATACAAAGATAAAGCTATAGATAAATTCAATTATTTAATATCTTAGAGGATGAAAATGAAGCGATACCTGAATGCTCCAAGTGCTTAAAGTTAGAGATTGGCAGTGGTTCAAACCGCTCAACAACGAATTTAGAGCATCTCCGTCTGCATTAGTTGTAAAAAAGGAACAAATACCTATTTGGGCATCAATAAGGTTCGTCGCCTTCTGAATTGAGGCTGAGTCCAGGCATTCTCCTACAATTCTCAGCATCACCAATTTTGGAGTTGACATATTTATTCGCAGCCTTTCATTTGATGCACAGTGAACCACTAAAAGTCTTTTGATCAGTATATCCTCTTTACTCACCAAAAATCCATTAGGGACCAAACAGTATTCCAAGATCAAATCTTCTAGGATAGGACATTTAGATGCAATCTCTCCAATGGAGCCATCGAGGACCTTGAGCTGTTTCAAATGTAACCTCTGAAGAGAACTTAATGCACTAAAACTGGATAGTCTTAAGTTACAAAAGGTTAAGATGAAGGTTTTTAATATCTTTGGTGCAAAATTTCCATAAGGCAGTTCATATGGTTGAGGTGGGTTGGGATGCCTTACTGGTACTCCTTTCTGATCAAAGAAACAAAAATGTTCTTCATCACTGAAGTTCAATTCAAGCTCCTTGATGTTGCTCGCCAAGGCATAGCGGATCCAAGTGTTCATCCTCTGGCCATATCCATCACGAGAATCATAAAAGAAAGATAGCCTCATGATGTCGATGGTTGACCCTGAGTGAAAAAGGAGCATTCTGTCCACAAACTCCATAACTTTTCTTCTTGCTAAATTTCTTGAATGATGTAGGCATCGATAACATATATTTCGACAAGGAACATCACCACACAAGGGACATATTATGGCCTTTTTAATAATATTACTGATAATCTCAATTTCATTGAGATTTAAAACTGAAATTTTTGTCCATAGATATTTCCATCTTTTTGACAAGACGCTGACTATAATCCACTCTTTTAAAGACAGAAAGGAGAGAATATGAAGCATAAGTACTTCAGGGAGGTTGCTTATGTAGTCAATGCCCTTAGAGGTAGTGTTTGCTATTATTTGCTTGTTGACATTGTTATCCTTGTTGCTATTGCTGCCACAACTGCAACTACTGTTAGCTTCCATCTGTTGCATAAGGAATTGATGTTATTAGTTAGAATTTGGCAAGAGGGGTAAACATACTAATCCAATTGAAATTTAGGAAAAGTTTAAACAACAGCCTGTATAGGTAGCAATTTTTGTATATATGGAAGAAAATATTGGATGTCAAGATTTTAGATATACCATATACAAGCAATCGATTCTTGCACCTTGATTAACAGAAAAAACACTTGATGAGTCAGTAATTTTGATTTCAGAAAAAACATTAAGAAACAAGCGAGATTTATCATATCATGGCAGTCACTGAATTGTTGTATTTTGACATTTTAAATGATGAGAAGAGATACAAAGAATACCACTAGAATATTAAAGCAACTAAAGTATTTATAAAAGATTGAAAATGCAAGGCTTATTATGAAATTTTTTTTCTTTCGAAAAATATAAATGGTAGTCTATCAACTTGATAATAAGAAAATCATAATCAATGACAAAATCTCTTAATGATGGAGCAAGATTTTGTTATTCATGAATAAGTGCTTAGCATGTCAATCATATCTTAATTATCAATAAATGGTTCTAATTGAGATTTAAATGGTCACAACATGAATCCTACTTATCGAGTTTCTATGAAAATTATCAATCTTTCCATTTTGCATCAAATAGATTGATGGAGATGATAATAGCTAGATTTTATCAGAGATATGAACTATCTTGACTAAACGATGAAAGAAAGGATAAATAATATTATTCAATACATTCTTACCTTTGATGTTTGTGTCATTGGAAGGTATTTAAGAACTTGGTATTTAACCTGCATGTGGTTTAAAGTGTGATTAAGAGAAAAATAAATGAACACAAATCATTCAACTTAAAATTGCTTTGCACTGCATCAAGAACTTTGATATGGATACTCTTATTTTGCTTTCTCACCTTCTGATGTTTATCACAGGGAAAACACGTTGAGAGGCTACACTACAATTGAGAATTGAAGCATCATAGATTAGGGATGAACTTGGAGTTATTGAGCAACTAGAGAGATATATAACCATCAAGAAAGATGGTCACAAGAAAATGACAATTTCTGACAGGCTCTTTTGCGACACTTGGTAGCAGTTGGTAATGACTGAAGATTTTCCAACCTTCCACTGATTTATCTTTCTGCATTTGTAAAAAAGCTATTAATGGAAAAAAAAATGCACAAAGGTGTGTTTGAATTTTTTTTTAATTTTGCCATCGAAATTTCTTTCACATTGGAGATAAAAATGACAATTTTGATTGTTTGAAAAGGTTTTGGCTAGCAATAGGTTAAATTATGTAATAATGGGTTTTGTTTATTTTCAAAAACCCAAAAACCCAAAAATGCTATATCTCTTTCTTGATTATGTATGTTGGATTGTCGTCTTGATCCCATGAGAGAGGGTACTATAAGAAGCTGGATACATTTAGCAATAGAATTAAATTTAATTCGTTTACATGAGAATGTGTTGCAAAAGATAAATTTGGACACAAAAACATTTAAAGTTAATTCTACTAATGGAATTTAAATAAAAAATTACTACGTTGTTTGTTCCAAGATGGTATTAGTGATTTCATTTTTTATTAAAACATGCATTGAACATTTTCTTAACATTTATTTTTAAGGATCTTCTGTAGATTACATTAGATTGTGTATGGAAATTATGTTCTTTCCTTTTGTTGGCACATTAAGTTGGATGTGTCTTTTCTTCTAAAGTCTAAAACATAATTTGAAAACACTTGTTTATATAGTTTAAGCATAAACTACTTTCCTTTGTTTCAAGCCTGCATCGATAATGTGAAATTATATATCTACTTGCATCAACAAGAATTATACTATTTAGATACTTTTTCATATTGTTTAAGCATAAAACATCCATCATACCATCTCCCTTGTTAAATTTACGCCTCTCGGTCCGAATAATTACAACTTTTTACAAATCTATATCAACTATTAAAACTTATCAAAACTAATCTAATTTGATATTTATTTGTTATTTTAGTGCAATTATAATTTGATTGAAATTAAAAAAAAATAAAAAAGTGTACTTGGCATACGAAGTGAAGTAATTGATTTCTATTATTATGGATTCCATATTCATCTGAAGACATTAACTAATTAAAAAAAACTGAGAAGATGATATGGTTTTTGCAATAATTTTTTATTATCGTTTTTAAATTTACGAAAGTTAAAATGTAATGAACTGCTTCACTTCATACACAACTTAAAATTATAAATAATATGTAAATGGATTCATTTTGCCATATTTTAAAATTTGGCATAAATTTATTATAAAAAAAAAACTGTGATGTCTAACAGTATTGGTGAAATGCACCAGACTGATCACTATTTATGAAAATATTTTATCCAACGTTTCTTTGGAGCACAAGCAATGTGAAATTGCTTGCAGGTGCCCTCTGTTGGGTTTATGCATAAAGCCCGCATTCGATTAAGCATGCATATCGAACCATCCTTATTTGAAAGTAATGGCCTCAACCATCTATTATGACCAGGCCCCTTTTGATGCTTGGTACTAGAAAGCTAACAAACTCAATTGAGGTATCTCCCTTCATCATCCAAATGTCCAAGTACGTGTTAATGTCATATATTTAAAATTACTAATGGTATATATATATATATATATATATTTATTTATTTATTTATTTATTATTGAATTTTATATGGATGTTCAAGTAATTTTCTTAGGCATATGTTTAAGTACATATTTGGAGGAAAATAGTACTATTCAACTCAACATTTTTTTTTTCATCTGACCACCTGGTATTCGGTATTCTATAGGACTTGACTAATTTGAATTCAATTCGGAAAAAACTTCGAAGGACGGTAAAGGTCTACCTTAAAAGTTTTTAAGTAGCTGCGTACCCAGAGATAGAACCCGAAACTTCTAATTAAATTGAAAGAATTTCAAATCAACTCATTCACACTCTCTTGTATCAACTCAACATTTTTTATACCATCTAATTTAACATTATATTATTGATAAAGTTTATTTGTATAACCGACAATACATTTCTAAAATAAATTTTAGTAAATTAAATAATACATAAATACTCCCTTTATTCTATATTAATTTACGTTTTAGATTGAATTTTTTATTCTAATTTATTTAACATTTTCGGTTATTAATATATTTTAACTACTCTGTTTTCTATCATACCCTTAAACTTAATAATTGATTGAGAAAATTATTATAAAAGTAGCATAAAATTTTATACATATATTAATTATATTTCTTAATTTAAATACATAATTTTTATACCATAATTAAATTATAACAAAGAGAGTAAATGATATTAAAATATTATTATTTAGACCGGCCCAAAATGGCCTTGCAAGGGACCTATTTATAAAACAATTTGATTGGCCGATCCATACATTTTTTAGCCCAAACAATTACAATAAATGTGTAGGATTAAATAGTGTACATTTTCCTTGGTCGGATTTATTTGTGAATTATAAGTCTCCAAAATCCACACAATTTGGTATGTTTATGATAGATATAGATGTCAATTTAGCCATAAGTTGGCTTTGTGGACAGCTTTGCTACGCTATTTTCAGTCATTTCTTTTTAGAAAGAATTGCTGGATTTAGAGATTGTGTATACAGTATACACTACTAGGTTGATCGTATTCTTCTTTATTCCCTTTAATTTATGAAACTAAATTAATCTTTTGTGGGCAAAAAAAAGAAAAAAGAAAATCTTTTGTGATTACATAAGATTCTAATTCTATAAAAGGCTAGCTATTAACTAATAATGCTATTAATCTTCTCTCTCTTAATTTTTTTTAAAAGAATTTTCAACCTTATCTTCTAAATTAATTTTTTTTTTCTAAAAGTATTTTATTATGAATATTTTAATAATTGAAATTATTTATTTATCCGGAGAATAGGCTCATATATAATTACGAAGAAAAGGATAGAACACATCTCTTAATATTCATGTACATTGCACATTGCGGAAGAGGACCACCACTTAGAAAATTAAAGAAAAAAAAAATACTGACAAAAAAAATCTCACAATCTACTAGTTATCATGTTTCATTCTATGCTGGTAATATAAACAAAAGAGTAGTGTCTGCTGCTGAGCGAAGAACAAACACCAGCCATTGTCATGGAAAAGGAGAAATTAATGTTTCAAGTAGCTATCTATCTGTGATGGGAACATTACAGTGACATTATCAAGTCAAGTTCTTATCACCATGTTATATATATATAGCTACCTAAAATTAATGGGTCGTCATTATTTTTTATTATAAAGTGGAGAGACAAAATGATGGAGGGGAAAAAATGTATGGATAGGAATGGGTTGTGTTTGCTAATTGTCATGGAAATATTCTCGGATTTATTGGATCTTCTTTAAAATGAGCTATTCCCCTTTGTCTAAGTGTCAACATCTAATTAATTTTGATTAACTTGTTTTTCATATTAATTTTGTAGAATTGAGGACGTAACTCTTTGCGTGAGAGAAGACATTAGATGTATGCATAATTGTCAAAGACATTAGATGTATACATAATTGTCAAGTGAAAGATGAAGAATGTAAAATTTTTAAATGTATATATATATATATATATATAATGGTAAGCTATTTTTGTAATTTTGATTGAGTTTTTTTTATTGCAATTTTAGCTAACATAACACCTTCTATTTTTATTATTAATATTACTAACATTTGCTTTCGAAATAATGTAAAATTGAGTGAACTTTAAAGTTCAAAATTTGATAAATATTCAACATATTAAAAAATAAATATAAAAATAATAAATAATATTGATTTCATTTAATATATCCGCTTTCGTAATTTAAATAAATTATTTTTTCTTTCTTTGAACGAGAGAGAGAGAGGAGGTAAGAATCAAACCTTTTAACTTATAACTTAGTAATGTCTTAAAAGAAATTATATTATTAGACTACTCAACCTTCGGCAATTAAAATAAATTATTTTAAATTACTTAAATTTGCAGCAAAGCATTAAAATTAGCTTATATATATTGAAAAATTAAAAAAATGGAAATTTTAGATTTTATTATTATTATTTTTTTTTGAGAATTTTCGTTATCCATACAAATCTAATGTGTAGCTTTTGCTACTTTTATTCAAACAAGTTATGTTGTAACTTCATCTTACGTTCAAACTAGGGTTTAGAGATAAGTTATTATAATATTACTTGTGTTCAATTTTCAATCCGTTATTTCATTGAAGCATCATCATAGATTCCCTATTCAATAATAAAAACAAAAAATCAAGCAAAATTAAATAATATCTCTATCTCACACACGCATATTTATCTACTCCTAATTGTCTTTGCTTGAGTAAGACTAATACACAAGTAGATACAATTTCCCCTTTTAAAAAATCTCTAGGCATGTTTCTTGCACTTATTAAACAATGTTTAACTATTCAATCATTGATCACATTTTCTATAATCAATACATAAATAATTAGTCAATGAAGAATTGACAAAACCTATATTTCGGTGATAAATTAAATTGATTATAAAATTATTATGGGTCCGAGAGTAGTTGTTCGGGTAGGTAATTAAGTTTGTATACGTACTCATCCTTTTGAATTTGATATTAGCATATACTAATTTAATTAATTAGAGATTAAGATGCATGTTGTTTGTTAATTTCAAGAGTTGCCAGATGTTAGGGAGACATTAGACAAGAAAAGCTTTTCTCAACATAATCAACAACATGATAATGATAATAATCCCTACTGCTTCTAATAATTACAAACACAACTCCAATCTTAATTTTCATAACATGAAACATGCATATCTTTAATATGTGTATTAAAAGATGCACAAAAAAATCATGTAAGATTATTATATTATAGGATTTCAACAAATTCAAGGTTTTGCTAGAACTCACTAACCTTAATGGTATTACAATCTTCAATTTGTGTACACATCAAACAATAGAAAATTTTTGGATTAGGTAGTATTGTTCCTTTATAATTCATTTGCACCAAATCAACGGAAACTGCCTATTAATCTGAACGTTATAAATATTGTATTATGTTTCTTTTGATATTATTAATTGTTCAATTTTTTTATTTAAAAAAGAAAAAATCTATTAAGTGATCGATCAAGCTATGTATATACCATATGCTAATACGGTTGTTAGTCACAAAAATTATTACAAAAATGAGTATATAAATCAAACATTATTCAAAGTCACTAGCTAATGTACCTATCGTTGGTGACGCAATTTTGGGCCGAATGGGCCTGTCAAGAGGGCCCGACAGAAAAACGAAGAGAGATCTTTCCCCACGTGTGGAGGGGATTATAAGGGCCAGTATGAGTCAACATTCTCCAAATGCCACACGTGTTAGTGGTCATCAAATGATGTGATGTGTCCGTAACACTAATAGAAACAACTCCACCATTCTAGTTGAGCCGTCCCCGTCCGGCCACAGAACGTCCCACGTGAATTTTGGCCCAACGGCTGCTGTTTTTGCGGGTTGAGCTGCTCATTTTAGAGCCCTGTTTTTCTAATCATTGCAATTTTGCCCCGACTTATTTCGGGATTGTATCGACTCAATTTGCCACGTGCGAACATGTGCACTTTAACTTATAACTTTTTGCTATTATATTGATAATTTTATTAATTTACTAACTAATTAAATTTTAGTTAAATTCACGGTTTTATATTTTACAAAATCTTAAATTTTATAAAACATGTATTAGTATTAAGAGATATTCTGATTTATGTTTTTTTCCTGGAGAGCATATATCCTGAATTTTTTAACAATAAACTAAAAGTTGATTTGGCAAACTTGCTTTTATTCTTTAGATAAAAGCATAAGCACATATGATATTGCAATGAGGTGTAAACAAATTAAAAATAAGTGGTGCTTTTAATATGTGACTCAGCAATTAATATAAAAAGAAATGATAATATTATGGATATTATTGTTAACTTAGACTTGGTATAAGCCATCCTTTGTTGTTTCAAAGACTTGATTATCCATCAATCATCTTTTAAAAGTTATATGTATACATAAGCATCAGTTAAAAAGGAGTAATTGGCTAATATCACTTTCATTGTTGGTTTAGTGGTTTGCAAAAAGCATGGCTTTTACTTTCTACATCACCCTCTAAGCTTTAATCCCACTTGTCAATCACCTTCAATCATTCTTCATTTTTTTTCTATCCACTTCCACAGATGATTAATTAGATCACTATCATTTTGCACAAAAATGTGCCAAAAACATTGTTAGAATTCTAATGAACCTCTATCATCAATTATGCTAACTATAGTCACCTAAAGGTTACTAAAAATCACAATATTTTCTTAGTATTTATATCCGTCCTTCTACTATTATTAATTTTATTTCTTAACAATTCAGCAGTTATCGTTTCTTACTGTAATTATTCAATTTTTGGAATAAAGTAAAAAATTTAAATAAAATTATAGCAATTCTTTCATTTTTAAATTTACTAGAAAAAGAAAAAGAGTTTTTTAATCTCATATGTTCTTTTGAATTTTATTAGTGGCAGGCAAGGTATGTGCTAAACACCCATTAATTATCAATCTTCAAACATGAAAACATGACTTCTTCTCCAAAAAGAAGAAACAAAGGAAAAGAAAAGGTTAGTTTATTTTAGTTCATAGTTGGTTGTATAATATGTGACAAATTAATTATTGGGTGCTTATTTATTAATGATAATCATGCAATAATACTTATTGACCTTGACTGTGATTAAGACCGTCTTCCACGTTTCAGCAAATAACACAGCTGGACCATGGGAACTTGATGGTTACTCGCTGCACCTGAACGTTTTCGGCTGCTGGAGTGAGGGTCTACCTTTAAAATGGCAGCCCCACGTGGATTTCTGTTCTATGATTGGCCAAAAGAGTAGGGCCCCATAGGAATTGTATTGTTTCAGCTGTCTCCTCTTTTGCTTTTTTAGTCAACGCTGATAAGGTGGAACGTGGAGCGTGAATGTTGATGGACCCCCACCCTTCTCCTCTGTCGGACTATAAATTTTTAGGCGGAATCCACGGCTGATGGCTATGCATGGGAATGTGGATCCCACTTCTTCCTCCTCTTCAACTGGTACTTTCATCTGTCTCTTTCGCTGATCTTAGTCCTATAACTTCTCCTCGCCAATTTCTTTATTTTTAAAATTTTTTTATGGTAATATTTTTATAAATTCGGTGTGTGTTTATTGAAAATTTCAATTTTCAATAAATTTAGAGCATTTTTAACCCACTGCAAAATGCAGTGGTGGGGACGCATTTCACCTCTAATGGAGATGCATTATTCACGGTAAAATGCATCAATTGAACACTTTGCTGCATATTCGCTGAATGCATTTGTACTTTTTTTTTTAATTTCAATAACAAATTTTTTTGAATATTTGTTTCAATATTATCTAAATTTATATTATATTTATCATATTATTATCAAATGTATATAAATTTGATTTAATTTTTTTACTTAAACAATATTAATATTGTCACTTAAATATTTTTTTTAATTTATTTACTTAAATAATATTAATATTTAGATAGTAAAAATTTAACAATCATACATTTAGATTAATTTAACAATTGATTTAAGAAAACAGTTAGCAACAACATTAAAATTAATAATACTCGAAATCATACATTTGATTAAATATATTTTAATAATACGGTAAATCTCCATATCCACCAATATAATTGAAAAATTCATGAAAAACATTAGATTTAAGAGGCATTGATTGTTGTTGTTGAGGATTTTCGATAGAATTAAGATTTTTAAACAGTATTTTATTTTTTTCTTTGAATTCCTATAAGGCCAGCAACTTATCCAACCTTGTGTTAGCTTTTTCAACATATCAACCATCTATTGATTTTCTAATTTAAATGATTAAATTATTGATAATGTGATTTGTATTTTTAAATTTTATATTCAATTATAATAGACTATTTTAATTTTAAAATGTAATTTTATGTTTATTTAGTAAATTTATTTTAATTTCTTGTAGTTCTCTTCATATATTATATTATTTAATTTAAAAAATACATGGATGTATTTATAAATGAATAGTAAAATATGCGTGTTATTCTTAAAATATATTAATATATTAAATTCTATTATAAATAAATATATGGGTGCATATGGTAAGCATTAAATACAATACAGGTGTAATATGTAAAATGTATAAATAATATAATATTAGTAATAGATAAAAATATATGGAGGGTATTCTTTTGAAGTTGAAAATAAAGTAATAGGTTGAAGTAAATTTATTATACCAGCTGCAATTTGGAATAAAATTTGCTGTATTTTGAAGTTTTGGTTTGGAAATGATTTTAAAAGCGCAAATATCCATTGAAAAAAGGCAAATATATATTTTAAAAAAATTATATTACACATATAAGTAAACTATAAAGTTCAAATATTTTTAAAAATAATAAAATATAATTAAGAAGTGTTTTAATAGAAGTAGTTTAAAATGAAAAAAATATTACAAATAAATCGTTTAGTTTTATCTCTTCTATTATGTTTATATTATTTATGAGATGTGCTAAGTATTTCTAAAACAAATAAAACATATAAAAATAATAATAATATAGAAAATGTATATACTTTTTGAGAAATGCAAGTTTATTATTTTTCACAATTTCTTTACAGGAATTTTTGTTTAATTGAGATTTTTTTATAGAATTTGAGATTAAATCCTACATTCTCTTTCCTAGTTTCCTTTTTTTAAAAAAAAAAAAAAAAAAAAAAAAAAAAAAAAAAAAAACAATACTTTCATCTTTCAAATCAAATGCCAACATAAGGAATTGGCTAATAGTTTTGGTTATCAAATAATGAAAGAAAAAAAATGATTGTATTATTTGATTGTTATATAAAGAATCCCACATTAATTAGGCTTTGTAACTTTCCTAAAAAAGTGTAAGAATATATTGCTTGAACTTTGTAGTCACGCAATTTTAGATGCCAATAAAAAACAAAATGATAACCTCAAATCATACCATTAAGCAAAGTACCATTTGATAATCAAATAGTGTTGAAGTTGCTTTCATATTGTCTACTCGCATTCGAACCCAATCTATGATTGACGTGAAACATTAAGTTTATGAGGCAGATAGTGTCATGGGATGGATAATTACTGGCATTAGAATAGAAAAAGGAAATCTACAATCAATAAACATCATTAAAAGAGAAAACAACGTGATTATTTATGGATTCAATTATTGCATTTTTTTTTTCTTTTGCCAATTGGTTCAATTTTGCAAAATGAACTTTGGGGCAATTGGGATTTGATCATATCTTAATTTTTATGCTTTATGGCTTATTTCTTGTGCATTATCGGTTAGAGCTTAAAAATATTAAAAAAAAATTATAAAATTAATAATTATTAAAATTGCTTGGTAGAGTTAAATGACATTTTTAATTCAATCGTATTCCAAATCAAACTGACTTAGTTAGTATCCACTAGTGAAAATCCTTACTCCTAACCTTGTATGAACTTCAACTTATATTATTCCTATCTTTTAAACACATACTTGATGTTTTATAGTCCTTGTAATTTTTATAAATTATCATTTCAATACTCTAACTTTTTTTGATATATTTTTATTATTTTCTACCATAACTTTATATTAATATTATTAATTTATTTACACATGTATATATTCTAATTATTTTAAAATTACAATGATAAGTATATTTTGGATTTTTAGTTTTCAATATTTTAAGTTAAAATTAATAACATTTTATTTATATGTATAGATTTGTATAATGTATATCCAAAAGTAAAATAAAACTTATATCTTTATAAATAATTTTATGAATAATTTTTATTGATTATTTAATTAATTATTAAAATTTTACAATTTAAAATAAAAAGTTAGCAATATTTTATATATATAATGACATCTTCAAATATTATTAATTTTATTTTATCCTTTATAGTTGTAATTTGAAAAGTACTAATAGAAGTTAGAATAAAATTTATATTTGCATAATTATTTTCTTCGTTATTTAATTATTAAAAACTATATTAATTAATTAAAGAGATCGACCATGGGATCAGGGCGCAGCGGCATGCAAAGGAAATCGTCGTGCTTGTCTATATTCAAACATATTGAAGACGTGCCATTTGAATATTGGGAAAGACGATATGAGCGAAGATGGCAATTTCTATGTTAGAAGAATATGTCCCAGTGATGAAGATGGAAGATGTTGGATTACAAATCGATGGATTGATGGTAGAGCCTCTGCATTCATTCTTTTCTAATTTTTGTTAATACTTTCTAAAAATAATAAAATAAAGTTAATAATATTTAAAGATTTCATTATATATATAAAATATTGCAAAGTTTATATTTTAAATTATAAAAATTTAATAATCAACTAAATAATGAATAAAAATTATTTATAAAGTTATAAGTTTTATTTTACTTCTGGATATATATTATTCATATCTATACCTATAATAAAATGTTATTAATTTAAAATTAAAATATTGAAAACTAAAATTTAAAAATATACCTGTTATTGTAATTTTAAAATAATTAGAATATATCCATGTGTAAATAAATTAAAGATATTAACATAAAATTATGACTGAAAATAATAAAAATATATCAAATAAGTGAGAGAATTAAAATGATAATTTATAAAAATTTAAGGACTATAAAAAATAAAGAGGTATTTAAAATATATAAATATTATAAGTTGAGATATGTATAAGGTCAAACTTTAAATATAAAGAAAAGATAAGATTTTTACAACAAATATAGGTATCTATGTATTTATTCTACCTAAAAAAAATATTGTAATTATATGATTATCAATTTGAGTCGTGTTCTTTAATAAAAAAAAATATAAGAAATATTCAATTGTTGAATTCGTCGGTTATTACATTATACTTAAATGTTTTATTTTATTCTGAATTTGTTTTATTTTAATTATTTGATGTACTTTTGGCGATAATTTGGCAAATCATTTGATATAATTATGTAATATACAAGAGTAAGTTAAGAAGATTAATCAAACAATTTATCATATTTTAACTTTATCATGTTGCTTTATAAACAATCACCAAACTTTACACTTAATTATAAAATGGTATCATAATTTCAATTTGTATCTTTTCAGTTATTTAACTTCAATTTAACTTTCACAAGTCACTCACTTAATTCTAGTCATTTTTTATGATATAGCTATCGGAGTTGCCATGTCATTTGCCACAGCTTAAGCTACATTATCGTAAAAACCAAGGTAATTTTGAATAGTTACTATATTTTAATTTTTTTCCTAATATCAATTTACTCTAACTATTAAAAATTACCTTATTTTTTAAGATGATATGGTAGATGACATGGAGTAGCCACATCATAAAAAATTGTCAGAATTGAGTGAGTGACTTCCTTGTGAAAGCTAAATTGAAGTTAAGTAACTGAAAAAATACAAATTAAAGTTATGATATCATTTTGTAATCAAGTGTAAAGTTTGGTGACTGTTCATAGAATTTATCCTACTTTTTACTACTCACAACTGTTGATTGTTTGATTATTACATCAAATGATTTATGTTTGTTTATATCTGTTGGCAACTATAACGCAAGAGTTTCACTTTTGTAATTAATTTATGCACACATGGTATAATCTCATTGAGTGGGAGTAGAAAGATTATTTAGTTAGTTATTGATGCTTATTGTGTATATCAACAATTGCAGAATAATGAAAATCACAAGATTTTACACAATTTCTAATGATTTCTGTTATAGTACTAGAGCTTTGAAGCTCTTGCTTCACTTTCTTTCATTTTTCCTTTATTTGCTTTTACTTTCTTGGTAACCAAACAATCACCATTTTTTATTTTTTTTTGTTGTTTTTTTTTATAATTCTTAAGTTACAAATTGAAGATTCACATAATAGAGAATCATATACAACCTGAAGATGTACTTTTAAGTCACTACTAGCACCCTAATGAGAATCCATCAGTGGTACTTACTTATGTTCTTCTTAATAGGAACAATTTCTATACGTGGTGTAGGTCAATGCACATTGCTTTGGTTTCTGAAAACAAACTTAAGTATGTTGATGGTGTTAGGTTTCGTGATTTAAAAAATGCAGCGAAAATTAAAACTTTTAACCACAAACCCTAACCCGGATCTAAGTAATTTGATTAATTGATTTGAAATTAGGGTTTTCAAATCTTACCCCAAATGCAGAAAAGGCAAGATTTCTAGAAGGTAGAGAGGAGGTTCACTCCAGTGACACCCTACCTCAAGCTTTTGATTTTGGTAGTTTGGATTAAGACGTCTCTAAAAGAATCCGTCCTCTACAAGCGTCCACACGAACAACCCTTAATTAAAATGAAAACTTTATGTGCTAGCACTTCTCTTGATTTCTCACAAATCAAGAACTAAAACACATAGTGTTTTAGTTTTTCTAAGAGGAGAAAAAACGAATCTTGGTGGCTAATTATTGAGTTAGTGAATATAACATATTTATAGACCTCTAATTAAGGTTTCACTTACCAAAATAATTTTTTGGTAATTTCTCAATTATTATTATTTTGATTTTATTTAAAATTAAGTCAGAAATAATATTCTATTTATTTAAGATAACCTTTACCTTAAATAAATAAAATATTTATTTACTTCCACAGAGCATATTTGGGCTTCTCAAACCCATATTCGTTTTTGGGCCTGTTTTAAGTGTGTGACCCTATAGGTTCACATGACGTTGGCAATGGGTCTTAAATCTCTATTTAGGTCTACAAGTCATAAGTGGCCTCTACCCAAGTCATGTGAAGTCAATAATCCGACATAACCTAATTTATAATAAATATTATAATCCCTTTGTCACATGATATCTTGATTGAATATAAGGCATAGTTTTTGTCATCCTTATATAATTCAATCATATTATTTCTTGACTCTAAATAGACTGAGAATGATAACTCTTTATCAATTCACTTTAGCATGGCCATGCATTTTCCTCAGTCTATCTTATAAAAAGGCCCTTAGATATCTTACTCAAATTAAATGAGGACAAATTCCTTCTCAATCACTCACATTCCTCACATAACTCATTTCATATCCAACAACAATCTATTTAATCATCCTGTTAAAGACAATGTTAGATTGTGTTAAAATATATAATAGTTATGTAGAAATCCATGATGATTTCAAGGTCAAAGGACTAAATCAATATTATTATGATGAGAATTATTTATGACAATTATCTATGTAGTATTCACATGATGGGTCAATCCAGTACATTATTTCCCAAATAAGTACCTATAAGTTGACTTAATATCTCATATTTATGAATAGTAAAATATAATCATCAATCAATATTATACTAGCCATAACATATTGTTATGATTAGGGATAATTTGAATAGAACTCACATTTAATCGGTCACGACCCAAACCCGAGGGCATGTGACCGACACTAGGAAATGGGTAGGCATAAAGCCCCCGAAACCCGTAGTAAGTCTTCAAGAAAAGAAGAATAAAACCTTACAATTTAAAATTTTATTTTATAACAGAACACATTATCAAATTGACTTTTCTAAAATTAAACATAATCGAGTGCATAATAAAAATATTCTTCAGCGTCGCATATCATAAATCAAACTTAAATCATTATACATAAGCGTGGTTCATATAAATAAAATACAAAAATATACTTAAGTTATACAATTCATAGTATAGTTACTACTGCAGCTTTCTAGAGTTACTACTACAGTACAACTTATAATGACCTACATAATATGGCCGGTGATGAAGAAATCCGGCGTGGAGGCAGTCTGAGGTCGAACTCCCAAGCTCCTAAAAAAAATAAATTGAGGGGAATCAGACCTCACTGAGTAAGTCAATAAAAAGAGTTGTACGATTTGAAAAACCTTTTTGAAAGTCATATAGTTATAATGAAAATAATTTATAATGTATAGATATGGCTTTTGAAAAAAATCTCGGTAGAACCCTAAACCCAAAGTTCTAAATGACCAACCGGGCCCACATATTCCAACTAGACTGTCGGTCCCCGAGAGCAAAGGCATCAACTTAGGCACCAAGTCACAGTCATTCACTTAATCCAAATATATGGCACTGGCAGTCCCCGAGAGCTAAGGCATCAACCGAGGCACCCATCCCAGTCCATTATTAACTTTCCAATCACTGGCGGTCCCCGAGAGTATAGGCTTTCACTGAGGCACCCGTCTCAATTTAATATCCACCAGTCATACATAAATCGGATCCATCTCTCAATCTCTATTATGTGCACACGGTCCTGGTGAAACCCACCAGATAGCCCGTTCTACCAAAATTTCTCAAAATCAATTTTTATTTATTTTTTAAAATAAAGAAAATGCTCTTAAACCATAAATAACAGCATTAAGTTCAATAAATCATATAATGAATATTAAAATACGAGCGCACACATTCTTTAAATAAAACATACGCACAGATCATTTTATCAACTTACAAGATGAACGAGAAGGCTAACGACCGCGCGTCTGCCTCGATCCCACGGCTTCTGCTCCGATATGCTCTAGAAAAGAAATTAACAGATTGATTTTTAAAACATGTCTATGGAATTAAAATCAAAAATCAACAAAAAATAATAAGATTCTAGGCTGACTCGAGGAAGATCAGATAAGACTCTATAGACAGGAAAAAAACCTAATTAACAGTAGAAATTTACTAAAGATATCACATTTTACGAGAAAATCTACCAAAATTTCGGCAGAGTCTCCTCTATAAAACGGATATCTCTCTACCATAGGTAGAGCCATTTCTGCATAAAAACGCACTTCGAATAATTGTAGACATTCACACTCGAGTTGGGTTTCCAGAACTACACTTAGTCCCGACCGAGATCACAACTCAACAAAACATTACAAAAATTAAATCATTTATTACCTAAAATTACACATCGCATATATAAGTATCCATAGTTCAGAAAATCATGTCTCAATAAAGGTTAAAAATAAAATTTCATAAACATATATATATATATATATATATATATATATATATATATATATATATATATATATATATATATATGGGAACCATAATCAAAATTAACATTACTTAAATGAAAATTACCCATTAATTTATATAAAAATCCTCTAAACCTCTTAAATATTAATAAAACGAATAAAAATATTTTTTTAATTATAATTAGCGTAAAATTACATATTTATCCAAATAATAATAAAAAAATACACATAAAATTTAATTTTGAGAAATTAGTGTTAATTAGTCTAAATTAGTAGATAATTTGTAAAATCCTTTTAAATTCCTTGATTATAATTAAAACCAACCAAAATTTATTATTTAACTATATTTAACAAAAAATTACGTTTCTACCCCTATAATATACAACTTATATAATACACTATTAATACAAAAAAGAAATTCCTTGAAAAATTATACAAACATCTAAAAATCATTTTCTCTACATCAAACATCTTAATATAATTAAAAACATATAAATGACTACTAATTTCTTTCAAAAATATAATTTAGCCTAATTATTCACATTTGACATAAACCTAAAAATAATTATAAAAATAGTATAAAAATCACAAAAAAAAACCATAAATTAAGTTTTCAAATTAATAACATTTAATAATAATACTAATTATCAAAATTTCATAATTTTTAACAATAAATTTTTGAAATTAACAAAAATATTAATTAAATACCCAAAATTCACAAAATTTACAATTAACACAATAATTTCTAAAATCTTAAATAAAAATCAATACAATAAAAATAATTAACCTTAATTAACCTAATTTCTAATTGAACTCAAATAAAAATCAATTAAAACTAACTAAATATCAAATAATTTCAACAAAAATTCTGTATAATTCAATAATCCACCAAAATTTCCAAAAAAAAAAAAAAAATCAAAACTATCCTCAACCAACAATAAACCACCACAACAACCTAAGATCTACCAAAACCATTCAAGAACCGAGAGGAATAGAGAAAGAAATGAGTGAGTGCTACTCGCTAACTAGCATAACAAATCGAAGGAAGGAGAAGAAGACCTACTGCCACCGGAGATGAGGAAGATAGAGGCAGCTCAACGCAGCAAGGAGACAGCATGGATAGAGGAGGACCAACTCTGGGCAGGAAGAGAGGTGTAAGGCTGCTGCACGAGGAGGAGAAGGTGATGTCTCGTGAGGAAGAAGAAAGGCATCATCAACAGCAACCTGGAAGCTCAGTCCATGGCGGAGATGGGGTTTTTAGGCGGTGAGGGAGGCAGCACAGTGAGAGGAGGGGTGGCGTGGGTGACAGACGGTGGAGGAAGGGTGATGATGATGGTTTTGGGGTTTATGTGTGTGTATATATATATACACATATACATACATAACCAAATATAATACTTATATCAAGTAATAAAACCTTAAAATAATGTTAACATAAATATATTAATTAAATAGTTAGATAAGTAACATTTGTATAAAATAAAAATAAAAATTTAATTATTAATAGCTTAAACTCAGAAATTACTTTGTTTAAATAAAATATAGGGTATTACATAATCTAAGGGTTTTACTATCAAGTCACATACTTAATGACCTTAGTAAGAATTGATTATTCAAGTAACTATCATAACACAAAATGATAATGAAAAATGCCTATTTATTAAATAAAATGATAAAGTCAAAACATGGTTATACATGATTGACCTAGTGCATATCACTAACAGATGGTTCCATATCAAAGCCAAATATAGCAAATCTAACTTTTATAAGTTTGAGATAGGTGTAATACAATGGGTCTTTCATGCTTGGTTAAATCTTTATCACCTATAAATAGCATAAAGTGTCATTGGATAGATTTGGCTCAAGAACTTTAGAAAGATCTTAATGATCATTTTTAATAGGTTTAAGGGCTATAACCTTGTGTATGGTTTGTTAGTTACATTATAAAATCAAGAGACAACGTATTTGGTCCCATATTTGTAAAATTGTACTAAAGCTTGGAATTGTTTTTCATGATGTATTGTGTCTCTAATTTTACCTTTAATCTTATATCTACTAGTAAAATAATGAAAACTTCCTTTATTTCCTTATTTTCTTTACTTCTTCTTATTATAACCAGGTAATTCAAAATTGGTATAGTTAGGAAATAAGGAAGACTTTATTTGTTAAAAGAAAATAAATGTGCAACAATTACTACTTTACAACTTTCAAAGTCATAAGTTTTGCATAGAAAAATAATGTCAATTCAGATAAACTTTGGAACTACAGATTAAAACATCTATCTTTTTCAAGGTTAAAGATTTGCAACAAAACCAATTCTTCAATCATTATTAATAAAGCGGATTATGCCATCTACCATTTTAGTAAACTAAAAAATTTACCATTTCCTGTAAGTAATATGATTTCTCAAAATTTTTTTGTTCTTGTGCACATAGATATTTAGGGGCCAATGTCAGTTACTTTTGTATATAGCCATACTTACTTTCTTACAATAGTTTATAATAAAAATATATATACTTAGGTCTTTCCTATGAAACTCAAATTTAAGACTTGCACATTGATAAAACTTTTTTGTATTTTTGTTGAAACTTAGTTTAACGCCAAAATTAAATGCCTCAAAACTAATAATGGACAAGAATTTGATATGCCATTGTACACTCTTCAGTAGAATAGCACTGTTGAGAGGAAACACCGACATATTTTGATAAAGTCCATTTATCTTCTGGATAGATTATGTTCTCCATGCCACTTACTTTATTAAACGCATTCCTACACTTATTCTTGATAATAAAGCATCCTATGAAACTCTCTATAAACATATCCCTAGCCTTGATCATTTGAAAGTTTTTGATAGCTAGTGCTTTGTTTTACGTCTAAAACTATATTTACACAAATTTGATATTAGAGCTCTAGAATGTGTTTTTTTTTTAGTTATCCTTCAACTTTAAAAGGTTTTTGAGTTTTTGAACTTGCTTCAAAGCAAGCACTTGTTTCAAAGAATATTTGTTTTAATGAGCATTTTTTCCATTCTATAATAAAAAAAAATTTATTAATTCACATTTGCATCAACCAATTTTTTATGACTGAGTTACACAATGAAGTATTACTGATAATTTAAATTCATTTGAATAGTTAAATACTTAAAGTTTCTTTAATCCACCATTTTGATCTTCTAATTTAACATTCAACCTTTTTACCTCTTCAAAAATCAATTAGAATAATTAAACCACCTTTTTACCTTTTTATCCCCACAGATGGCGCTACTTGATAACTCCAAATTGATATTTTGCTTGTGGAACCGGCGTGGACGAGGAGAATGGGTAAAGGGGCGGGGTTTCCCCCATAAACACTCCAAAGCTTAAGTCAGTAACTATATGAGAGAAAATATAATTAAGCGAATAGGCATAATAGAATAAAGAATAGAGAATAAAGGAGTAAAGGATGATTGCTTGGATGATGTAGTGATGGAATAATGTCTTGGTGATGTTGTATGATGAAAGCATGAATGGCATGAGATGTCATGAGATATATTTATAAGAGAAGATATTGCTTAAACCTCTTAGGAATATGATTCCTTAGTCTTGTAGGATTGCCTTATTTAGTAGAGGACGAGACTTCCTTTGTAGAGTAGTTTTTCTAATTGAAATAGGCTTCCTTATTGAGTTTTCCTCTTATTCAAGTAATCTTCCTCTTTGGGAGAATATATCCCTTATTATAATAGAATACTAATATGGGTTATCAGTTGAATTCAACACTTATAATAAGGCCACTCAATTAGATTGTTGGTGTCAAGCTATATAAGAAGAAATTAACACACTTTACGCCAATCACAAATAGGAGTTAACAGAGTTTCCTAAATTCAAACAACTCATTTATTTCAAATGGGTTTATAAAGTGAAGTATAATCTAGATAGCTCCATTGATGCTACAAGGCTAGGCTCATCCCTAAGGGATACACTCAAAGGTCGATATTGATTTTTAGACACCTTCTCATATGTAGCTAAAATTAGTACCATTATAGTACTTTAGACTATTGTAGTAGCTAAAAATTAGTTCTTACATGAGTTAGACATTAATAATGACTTTTTATATGGTGATCTTAATGAGGAAGGTTACTTGAAACTCCCCTTAATTTTCATTCAACACAAACCAATCATGTTTTCAAGATAAACAAGAGTCTATATGGCTTGAATGGAATGCCAAGTTAACTAGGACATTACTTGCTCAAGCTTTTAAGCAAACTATTTCAAATCCATCTTTGTTGTCAAACATACTTCCATAATATTCATTGATTTTTTATTTATATGGATGATGTGATTCTTGCTAGCAATGACATTGAGTGAATTCAGCATATTAAACAATTCATGCATGATCAGTTAAGAATTAAGGATCTTAGTAATTTGATTTTTTTTTTTTTGGAACTTGAGGCAGCCAGATCATAAGCAGGAATCAAATTGTGTTGAAGAATATACACTCTTAATCTTCTGACAGAAACTAGTTATCTCAATTGTAAAATAGTAGTTATTCCCATGATTTTCAATCACAAGCTACCTAAAAATGATGGTTCACCATTGTTGGATGTCACTAGATATAAAAAAACTCATCGGTAAGCTCATTTATATCACAAATACAAGGCTTAATTTGTCCTATTTAGTACAAAACCTTGTCAAGTTCTTGATTGCCCGACTCATACTCATTTATCTATAGCACATGTTAAGGGTTTTTTTTTCCCATTGTAATGATTTGAAGCTTAAAGACTTTTCTAATTTTAACTATATTCCTTTGGGGGGGGGGGGGCGTGGGTGGAGATAGTGATCTTGCTCTTTACTGCTTATTACAAGTGTTGATATCTAATCATTATATCAATGGCTCATGTTTGTTCATATTTGTTGACAAAAAGAGTTTCAATTTTGTAATTAATTTATGCACATGTGGCAAAATCTTATTGAGTAAGAGTAAAAAGATTCTTTAGTTAGTTGAAGATGTTTATTGTATATATTGGCAGTTGTAGAATAATGAAACTCACGAACTTCTACATAATTCCTAACAATTTTCATTATTTTGGTTAAATTTTACTAATTGTTATGAGATTTGTGGAATGCAATCACACACTTAAAAAAGTTTTTTTTTTTTTTTTTTAATTCTAAATGTAAATAAGAAGTGGATTGATGGAGTATACACGCTAGTAATTGAAAATAAATGCTTGGGAGAGAAGATAAGTGGTTTCCATCAAAATCTATTTTACAAAAAAGAAAATGATATATATGAATGGTGTTTACTTAGGCCTAGCTATGGTTTATGAACCGGTCGGTAGGTATGGTTTTGAAACCAGTTGATTTTGGTTCCATGGTTTATGGAACTGAATTAAAACCATGGCTTGAACACCGCAGTGATTTTGGTTCCGAACTGGATTTTGGTTTAAAATTTTTTTATTATTTTTTAATTTCATAATTATATTTAAATAATTTAAAATATTGTAATAATTTTTAAAATAATTTAAATTAAGTAAAAAAACACTAATATAATTAAAAATTGAAGTGAATAAATTTTAAATAATAAATGAATTAAAATTAATAATAGAAAATAATATAGGTTTGGTTGTGATTGATCATCAAATTGACTTCTTTTTCTTTTACTTGAAGTTGCCATTTGATTTAATGAAAATAAATATAATTAAGGAGAAAATTAAAAAATTTTGAAAAAAAATTGAGGAAATAATAATAATAATAAAATGAGAAGTAGTAGTAGTAGTAATAATAATAATAATAATAATAATAATAATAATAATAATTTATTATTATTATTATTATTATTTTTTTTTTTTTTTTTTTTTTTTTATTTCCTAGTCCGAAATCGTAAATTGACAGTTCGAAACCGAAATAATCGGTTCACGGTTCATATTTTTTCAACCGGCCTTCCTCTAGTTTTTGGCCTATTTAAACTCAGTTCAAAATTTAATTCGCTTCCGACTGATTTTAAATAGGCCGATTTAGGTCCGGAACCGGCACTTGGCCACCCCTATGTTTACGACATTTAACTTGTATATGATGGGCATATAATATATAGTCTTTTCTTTTAAAGCAATCATATTATTTTAACTTTTAAAAAAGAATAGTTTCAACAGCTTAATGTTAACATGTCCTAAACATTAAACAAGTTCCATAATCAACACATTAAACAAGTTCCATAATTAACATACTTTTTGTTGTATTGAAATAAATATAAGAGAAGCATATAGAAGAGTTTTTAATTGTTAATATTCTCTTCTTTTAATATCGAATAATTCAATAATGGTTTTGATAGATACATGAAGGAGGAGTTTCACTTTCAAGTGAAGATATGGAATTATAAGAAAATTAAACACACACACACATATATATATATATATATATATATATATATATATAAAAGAATCTTATAAGAATTAAATGAGTCAAATAGATAACTTGTTTTTTTTTAATTTATTTTTATAACTATATTACGTATTTTAATTAATTCAGAAATAGCCATTTAAAAGCATCTCCAATGGAATAAGTTATAAAAAATATTCTTATTAATTTTAAGATATAAAAAGTAATAGATTCTTGTTTAAATTCAATGAACTTCTTAAATTTTAATTTTAATTTTGTTTTAAATATTAAGTATTTTAATTAATTTATTATATTAAATACAATTTAAGAATATCAAAACTAGTACCTAGCATTCAACATGATAATTCATTCGTCTTGGGCTAGATAGTAGTGTCTAGCACTCAACATGAAATTCACCACCACTCATTCGTGCTTGGTTTAACAATAGTGCCTAGTGCTCAACATGAAATTCATCAGCATTCATTCATGCTTAGTTTGACGACCTCTACATCATAGTACACGCTAGAGGCAACGTTCGATGTCGCTTGAGGCTATATTCGGATATAAATATTTGAGCAATCTTTGGGAAACTCTTAATATTTCATATCAATATGCAAGCCCAACAATCTAAACACCGACACAAAGTTCAACTCCATAAGGAAAAAAAACAACTTGATTCAATCTAAATAAGAAAGAGTTGTTCAAAAATGATTAGAGAAAATTTCAATGGGGTGTTATAATCAACGCACATATTTTCATCGGTGACCACGCTTTTTTTTTTTTTTTCAGTTCTAATTTCATTTTTTTTTCATTTTTATCCTAACTTTTGCTCTGTGTTTTCATTTTACAAAATCGGCGTTTTGCATCTTTTTTTTTTTCATTTTTTCTGTAATTTTGTTTTACCTATTTATTAATTTGATATCATCTTTAATTTAAATTTAATGTATGTATTTATTTGATTTGTATATTTTAAATAATTTAATTTTATATTTTAAATAACAATTTTTTACAAAACATTTTGAAACTTACTATTATTTAAAATAAACCAAAAATTATCCATAGTCTTCAATAATTATTTTTTTCATAATTATTTAGAAATTAGAAATTAAACTAATTAAACTAAAAATTACCCATAGTATTCAATGATTATTTTTCAATAAAAATAACAAAAAATTTATGAAATATATCAAAGAAATCATTATTTTTATTATTGATAGTAATAAAAATAAAAATTATATTTATGATCTTAATTTTATAATTAATGATGGAAAAACTGAAAAAACAACAAAAATCAACAACTACAATTTTTTATTGCTTTTGTTGATTTTGTTATTTCAATTGTAGTTTTTAATTTTTTTTATTGTTTCTCTTTGTTTATATTTGTTGATTTTTTTTTAAAAAAAATAACAATAAAAAACAATAAAAATTATGAGATATATAAAAAAAATCATTATTTATATCATTAATACTAATAAAAGTAAAAATTTTACTTATAGCCTTAATTTTGTAATTAATAATGAAAAATAATTTAAACAATAATAAAAAAATCAACAACAATCAACAACTGACAATCAACAAAAATAAACAACAATAAACAAAAATAAACAATAATCAACAACTGACAATTAACAAAAATCAACAACATAAATTTTGTTGATTTTTGTTGTTTTAGATTTAGTTTTTAGTTTTTGTTGTTGTTTCAATTTGTTGATTTTTTTATTTTTTCAGTTTTTTTATGTTACAAATACATCATAAAAATTGTAAACTTATTACATATTAATTGATGATCAATAAGTATCAAATAATTTTAAAAAAAAAAGTTTAAAACATTTTAATAAACAAATTAAAGTAAAAAAAATAAAATCCTTATCTTTAAAAATATAAAAGGAGAAAATTTTGTTTATTTATTATTGTTACAACAATTGAAGATATTTATTACTTGATTTAACAACAATTGTAGATGTTTAGTTCATAATTATTTATTTAAAAAAAAAAGTCTTAAGAGACAAAAATATTGAGCAAAAAAAAAAAAGAGAATAAAATGAGGAAAATATTTTAAAAATAAAAAAAAAATGCTAAGAAAAAAAAAGTTGAGAAAAAAATATATTACTATAAAAATAGGCAAAAAAATGTTTAGCAAAAATATGTTGAGAAAAAAATGAAGAACAATAAAAAAAATGTCAGAAAAAAATGTTACATAAAAAATGTTGATAAAAAAAATATTGAGAAAAAAATAAAAGAAGATAGTAAAAAAATATTGAGTAAAAAATGAAAACAGTATAAATAAAAAAAATTGTTAAAAAAAGAAAATAAATAAAATGTTGAAAAAAAAAGTATAAAGTAAAAAAAAAGTTGAAAAATCAGTAAAGAGGAAAAAATATTGAAAAGAAAAAGATAACTCTAAAAATAAAAGTGGCAAGGGGAATAGACTATAATTAAAAGAAAAAAGTTTGAAAAAATAGGTTTGAAAATAAACTGTATTTTGAAAGATTTTTTTTATTTTTTATATAAAAACCTCGAAAGATTATAATTAATAGGAGAGGAGTACAAGTCTCACTAAGTATGTGACCTATATGCCTATATATATTCCTATCTCTTATTAATTTTATAGATGCTTTTATAAAATCTAACTTAAGTATCAATGTATTTGTGAAAAAAATCCCGCAAATTCACCTAGCCATTTGATGGTTGCAAATTTGAGGGATACACGAATGAGTTATTAAGTATAATTAGTTAGTATTTATTATATTTTTTAAAATTTCAAAATATAAACATCTAATTATAATTGCTTTTAATATATTTATAAATTATTTATTTAGAATTATGAGTTATTTTTAAAGATAATGACATGTGATATAAATTATTGACTTTAAAATTAAAAATAATTAAATTATTTAAATTTTAATTTCATCGTTTGGGATCTTGATATTAATGAGCTTCTATGTTTTTTTTAACAAATGAGTAGCATTTTTCAATAGTTAAAAATCATTTAAATATATAATTAAAAATAATTCAATTAAATATATTTAACAATTAATATGTCAATATTAAAAAAAAACAATTAATATGTCAAAAGTAAGGTTCATATGTGTCTGTAATAGTAATGTCCTGTTTAATTAGAGTTACTTTGAAAAATAGAATTTAGTTTGAGAGGGAATTAATGCTTCCTTTTTTTTGTGGTTCCTTGATATATTTTTCATAAATGGATAATGCTTTTCAATATTTAAAATTATTTTAAAATTTTATAACTAAAAATAGTTTGATTAGATATGTTCAATACTTAAATTGTCAAAAATATGATTTATTAAAATGTGTCAAATGTAAATAATTTAATCAAATTTAATTTTAAAATTAATAAATTAAATCATTTGTTATTATTTTAAAAAATAAATCATAATTTTGCATAAAAAAAAATCATAACATATGATATTTTAAAAAACAACTCTCATAATTCTAAAGAAAAGAATTTCATAAATATGTTCACTACAAAAAAACTTATCAGTAGAGACTACAATAATTGTCTCAATAAATATTAAATTTGTTTCTATAATTTATAGAGATAACTTTACTTCATCTAAATAATATTATTGTTTGGTTATATATTAATTTATGGAGATGGAATTATTGTACTATGGAGGCAAAATTAAATATTTATTTAATATTTAATTATTGTTATAATGTCCAAAATTTTGAATAGTGATATAAAAATTTTCAATTTTAACTATTTTTAATTTATTATTGATATAGAATTTATCTAAAATTTTCAATTTTTCATTTTGATAGTTATCATAACTACCATCAAATTTAAAAGAAAACAATTTGATAATTTTCAACTAGAGAATTATAAAGAAAAGCGTTACTTACTAATGTGGGATTTTAGTCTCATATATATATTATTTTAAAAATTTATTTTTTAGAAAAAAAGAAATTGTTAATTTAATTTGTATCTTTAGATAATATAGAGAGACATGAAATAAATTTGGTCACTTTAAATATAATCTATAAAGATAGTAATTGACTTCGTTCCTATAAATTTAATTTTAAGTAATTAAAGAGATGATAAAATAAAGTTGTCACTTTAAATTGTCACTATATATTAAGTTTTTTTAGTGGTTACAAGTAATTATAATTAAATATTTAATTTTTAAAATTAAAAATATAATAAATATTAGCTAATTGTATTACATGTCAAATTTATAAAGAAAAGTTAACAATCTTAGATGTTTTCCATAATTTACAGGTTCATGATCTAAAGCATAACTTGTTAAAACTATACATTTATATTTATCTAATTTGTGAAGTATTTTTATCTAATTTATAGATGAAAATTAAATTTGTCCTCAGTTTGTTAAGTCATGCAATCTCTTTATGAACCAATTTTTTTAGTCCGATTCAACAGTATTTAGAGTTGATTGAATTTTTATTAATTCAGTTCGATTTGTATAAAGTCATAAGGATGATAAAAAATTTTCAACAATTAATTTATCACGACTGCATATATTATAACTTAAATTCAAATTAGCTCAAAATTGTTAACAAATTATTTCATTATTGTATAATTAATCGGCGATTAAATTGAGTGGACAAAGAGTAATTTGTTAGAAAGAAGAAAAAAAATCAGCAATAAAATCATGAAGATAAGAAACAAGTACTTACACCACACACACACAGAGCACAACACAAAACACAAAAACATAAAAGAAGAAAGAGAGGAGAGGGGGGGGTAGCAGCAACCTTATCTCTAATAAGTGCAATATGCTTTTAGGTTATTTCTGTTTTTATTTTATCATAAAATAAAAACAAAAACAAAAGAAGCTAAAAAATAACAAATGTCTTCAGGGATTGGCTCTCCCTTTTTCGGCAGCAATGTCTGCTATTATTGTCTGAATTGAGGGTCATGACTCCCGTTTTTAAAAAAAAAAAAAAAAAAAATCATGAACTCTTTCATAAACAAAAACTGATTTTGTTTGTTTGTTTTCTCAGACAGTGTCATTAGAGGAAGAAAAAATTGGAACAACTTCTGCTTCTACCTTATCTGCCCTGCCATGCCATCACTCCAACCACAAAAATAAAAAATTACTCCGTTCTTCTTGAATGTCTCACCCCGTGGATGGAAAGGTACTAAGCCATTCTATCTCAAGCCGGTGAATGGATTGAATTTAGATGTATTGGATTATGTCTATTTTTTGAGTGATTTAATTTTGAAATGACAAATTAAACACTTAATATTTATTGTAGGCAATAGCTTTAGGTTAGGATTGTAAATTTGTCAATGCAAAGGGATGTGTGCTTGTTTTGGGACCTTAATTGGTGTCTTATATAATTCTTGAAATGACTTGCTAACTTTGCACAAAACATGTTATGTTCTTAGTCGTTGCTAGGATTATAATGTCAACGAATCATGTTTTACCATTACATCCAACTGCAAATGTAATTTTGTCACATTTTTAAATCAAATAATGAAATTCAAGTCATAATCTAATTACCATTGCTATTGCTATTGACAGCACAAGTCAACTTTCTATAAGCTTTTATTTTCCTTCAAAATTAGCTCATAGGAAAACATCTTATCTTCATTGGATTGTGTGTTTGTGAGGTTTTAACCTAATAATTAAATTTTCTTCCTAGTTTTCCTTTTTCAACTCAAATAATAATAATAATAAAAAAGGAGTACACATGTTAAATCTATTATGTATTTTTAATTTGAAACTACAACATTAAGTTAAATTTTAATCTTCAACCAAATTAGGCTCAATTTTTCACCTTAATTAATTAATATATGACTGATTTTGAAATATAAAGGGTAAAAATTATAATCTATTATAACTGAATGCATTAAAATATTTCATAATTTTGACGAGATATTATATAATAATTCTGACTTTTAATGAGTTGAAATGTCAAATTAATGAAAATTTAACGATAAAAAAATTAAACCTAATGATGTATGGACGAATTCTAAATGACTTGATATTATTGGTTTAACTTTTTAAATTATCAAAAGCAAAAACCATTATAAAAGTAGTCATCCAAGAAGAGATTTGTGCTTGTTTGTGAAAATGGTGCTTGAAAAAAATTCTTATGCAACAGTCTTGATTTTTTGGACCAAACCAATAGCGCAAAAGTTGGTGTGCTTTATCTTAAAAATATAATATAAAAAAAAGATAGAATCCGAAGTCGTTGGCTGTTCTTTGTTATTGTCATTTTAGTTCATAGACCCATGAAGGTTAAGTGGGCAAGAATCCTGACTCGAATTAAGAACCAATTTCCTATAAAATATGAAGATCTTTAAAAAGAAAAAGTAAAAATAAAAAACTTGAACAAAAGATAATTAAAATTTAGAAGAAGAAGTAGAAAATTTCCATGAAACATGAACTGTTTTTGTACAATGCTAATTCAACTATCTAGACATATTAAACAAAGACTAAAAAAATCAAAGAAGTACAAAATTAAGAAAATAAAAAATTAAGCAAAAAATAAGAAGAAGAAAACAACATTAAAACATGGGTTTACCTAAAGGGATGTCCTTAACATTTTCTTACGTAAGATGATGACCTTGTGAACCTTCATGATGAGCTGAGTCTTTTGCAATTTTTTTATTATTTTTGGATCAATTCTTGTTGGGTCCCATTGCTTATGACCAGGTACCCATTTAGGACACTTGGGACTAAAATAGCTTGACACAACCCTGGAGTTTAAAAGCTCAATAATAGGTGCAAATTTCACACATCTTGGTGTCTTGTACTGATTTATTGATGCGCCTAAGCTAATGGCATAATCCATTAACTTATCAAAAGTACCTGGCTCAACAATCTTGATCTCCAGCGGTCTTATTGACTTATCAGAGACACGCCCTTGGCGATACACACTGTTAAGTGACTCTTCAATAGTCAAGCAACAGTCCTCAAAAATTGAGGGAGGAATTGGGGTTGACCCATTGAGGATAAGTTCCCAAAATAGCACATAGTGGCCTGGAATGCTAGTGGTATCAGCATAGCTAGTGTACTCAGCTAATGTCGCATCAAATGGAACCAAATGGTTCACAGCATTTTCAACTGCATTTTGCAGCTCAACCTCATCTGTTTTGTCTGCATCAATGCTCAGCACCACATTTTTCCTACATATAAAGTTGAATTGTGGTGCCTTGTTTTTAAATCCAGCCACTCTCAACACATCACCAACTCTATAACGATAAAGCCCTAAAACAAAAAGAACCAAATTCGTTAATCAAAAGTGACACTTCACTGTACAACATTGAAAAAGTAATTAAAAAAAAGTGAACCTTTAAGTCAAAAAAAAAAAAAAAAGTCATTACCAGCATAAGTAGTGACAACAAGCTCATATTCTTGACCAAGCTTGACATTAACGAGATCAACCAATTCTTGCCGCTCTTTCTCATTTACTGACTTAGGCATGGGAATTGAATTGGTGACCCCATTGTTTTTATGGACAGGCAAGAACTCAAAATAGGCCATGGTAGGAATAAGGGTATATGAAACTTCACTTGGTTTGCAAAGAGGGTTAAGATTGACACCAAAATAGCACTCAGAAGAGGCATACATAGTGCAAACCAAGGGCAGACCATTACTATAGTAATCAAGTGTTGGAATATATTGTGACATAGTCCCAGTCACAATAACATCCACATACTTAGTATTAGGCCAAAGCCTTGTTATAATCCCTTGCCAAGAAGCCTGACTACACTCAGACTGGATAAAATCAGCAAGTTTTAGATTTGGTTTGAGGATTTCCATGACTGCTTCTCTTACTGAAAGATCAGTAATTTGTGGGTTAATTGTTCCAGTTCTAATGTCATTACAAAGAAGCTGCCAGTGCTTTTCCAAGAACCGGATGGCCCGAATGAAGCCAGAGGCGAAAACAGCACCGACTCGAAGGACATCATTGCATTGGCAAAGACCACAGAGCATTTGGGAGTACATAGATTGGTAAGAATCAGGGCATAGAATGGTTTCATTTGGGCTAGTGTAGTTAGTGTAAGGGTCAAAAGGCCTATCCTTGAAATGGGAGCTTTTATAGTAACTAGTAAGAACTGGTCTAGCCATAAGCCCACCTGGTGTTCTAGTCTCAGATTTTATGAACAAAAAGTACATCCCTTTGCCTCTCTCAAGGCCAGGAACAAATTGGTTCATAACAGGCATCAGTAGGCTATAAAGCAGTGACCTTCTTTCAAGCTCCTCTTCAATTGTTGGCATCAACTTTCTTTCTCCTCCTGAAGTACCAGAGCTACAAAAAAGAAAAATTCCCAAGAAACTCATTAAGCCAATACATTAAAAAAACAAGCACCAACAGCATACAAAAAACTAACAATTACGACAACCCATTAAGCCAAACTGGCCGAAAAAGAGATATGAACAGAACACATCCCACTTTTTTCAATAAAAGGGATAAATGTAAAAATGGTATACCAATTTTGGTATTCGAACAATTTTTATTTGAATGTTTAAATTTATAAAAAAATTTATAAAATAGTGTCCCAAACAGATTTTACAGAGTATTTATATGTTTTATTTTAAAAATTGACTTTAATATATTTTTTATATTAAAATTTATTTTTTGTTATTTTAATTATTTTTAAAAATAATTAGAAATGAAAACAATATTTTTTTTATCATGTTAAACTGAAAAATTAAATATTTTTATTTTATTAATTATAGTGATTGAATTTTAATTTTTATTCATGATTTTAGTCAAATAATTTTTTTTATTTAAAAATTAATTTATTTTTATTATTTAATTATAATGAATAAACTTTTATTTATATTTTTATTTTAGTTAAATTGTATTTATCTTTTCACCCTTTCAAGGTTAATTTAAAAATAAATTTAATATTTTATTTTGATAAATTTCTGTTGACTTTTCTTTTAAATTAAAAAATAAAAAACAAATCTAATATATAAAAAAGTATTTAAGTCAATTTATTGCATAAAATATTACATATAAAAATTTTAACCTATAAAATCTTCTATAAACGTCATTTTAAAATTTTTTTATAGGTTGAAACATATAATTAAAAAAAAATTGTTATATTTATCCTTTAATAAAATAATACTAGTCGAAATTTAAAGAAACAAAAAGAAAAGGACCCATTTAGACCAAACCCGTTAAGCCAACACATTCAAAAAACCAATTAAACAGCATACAAAAAGCTAACAATTAAGACTACTCATTAAGCCTAACCAGCAAAAAACAGAGACATGAACAGAACAGAGTCACCTTTTTTTTTTTTTTTTTAAATAAAATAACACTAGTAAAAATTTAAAGAAACAAAAACAAAAGGACCCATTTCGTCCAAACCAAGTGGAAACTGAGAACAAGTAGGTAACAGACGCAGGAAAAAAAAAACACACAAACCTTGTCAAGAACTCAGAAATGGCCTCAGAGCAAAGGATTCGAGAGGTGTCACCATTGGCAATACGATTGATATGAGGGAATATCCTCGTAAGTAATAACAGGCATAATTTTCTTAAAAGATTCACGATCAATGGAGCCATTAAGGCCATGACTTCGCAAGTACTCAACATGAGCATTGCGAGTCAATATTTCTTCAAGAACCTTCTTCTGAACCTCATCAGCGTTTGAAGTTACATCTTCAATAAACTCAAGGGTTCTCTTGTTTTTCTCAGCAAGATCATTGCAACCGCTATTTTTTGGTGCCTCAGGCATGGCTTCTCTCTGTTTTCTTTCTGAAGTTTAAGGGCTAATGGAGAGACAGATGGCTTTGTTTTGCGTTGAGAAAATAGGATAGAAGTGGTTATATATAGAGGTTGGCTGTGCTTTTATTTATTTATTTTTAATTTAATGTTAGAGAGGGTATATGTGTAAATATATAAATATGTACATATTTCTCGATGTTTGTTCTTTTTGTATTAATTTGTTTTCATTTTCGTGCTTAAAATGAGATAAAAAGCATATAATTAGCTGGCATAGTCCAGTTTTACATCTCAACTTTGACCGGCAGTGTCCGGTAAACCGCAGTAATCTCTCGCCAGTTTCCAGTTGCATTCGTGCTTGTACTGCGGGTGTCCCACAAAATACCGGCAGGCTTTGTCTATAGATTACTTGCATTTCCCGGTGATAGAGAACGGCGTTTCCATTCCCAAATTATCGCGATATTTTTAAGTCAAAATAGGGATGAGAGATGATAGTATGTGTGTTTGTGCACGGTAAATAATTTTGGGGGGGGGGGGGGGGGGCTTTTCTTTTCTTGTTGAAGTGTCCAAAAAACTTCCAGCTGGCTGCCTAACTTAGTAGAGTGACACGTGTACAAATAGGAGTTTTGTGCCTTCACGCAGTTAATTTTTTTCGTACTATCAGAAGAAAGGAGTTCCATTTCCTCGGCAATTACTCGCTTAAAATCATAAATATTTTAAAAAAAAAATCCTTAATTTGAAGGTTAAATAAAAAAAAAGCTTTCTTTTTTTGAATATAAAATTCAAGATAAATACAAAAAAGTACCTTAGATATATTTTCAGTAAAAGGTTTGTAATTTTTTTATGTGATATTTAGAAACATATAATTTCATTTTTTGATATTTTAATACCTATTAATTAATATCTTTATTATTTTAATAATGAAATTCTAATATCACACTTCATTTCAACAGTACAAATATTTTATATATAATTTACTATCAATATTACTATTTAAATATTTTTAAAAATATTATAAATTTATTTTAAATATTATTTATTTTTATTCCTAGTAAAATTAAAATACATCTTATTTATTATAAGTTTATTTTAATTAGTTGAAATACTATACTATTTAGTAAATAATTTTTCTATTAAAGATTTATATCATTTTAGTATTACATCATATATTTTAGGGGTAAAGACATTTTTGGTGTTGGAATATCTTACAATTTAACGATTTAGTGTTTTAATTATTTTTTATAACAACTAAGTATTGTAATCTGTAAAAAAAATAACAATAAAGTGTATATAACAAGTTACATAATGAAAATAAACTACCTATGATAGTAATTTAAATTTGCCTTTTTTTTTTTACCAAAATAATGATATTTTATTTTTCTCACAAAAAAATAATATGTTATTTTTCTTATTAAAATCATAATAAATAAATAAAATACATATTTCTCAAAGAAAATAATTTAAATCATCAATTATACACTAAAATTTCAGTTTTATTAAATTTACTAAAAATTGTAAATTAAAGACAGAAAGTGAAATAAAAATAAAAATAGACAAAAATTTTAATTTTTTTATTTTTTTACAAACTAAAAATTCTAAATTTTTTATCAACTAAAAGATAATAATAATAATAATAATAATAATTGTTATTATTATTAATGTATGATTCTTTAAGTTTAGGGGGCAATATTATCTTTTAATTTTGAAATACTGCATTTGTTGAAGGGCAACTTATTGATAACCTACTGCTATATACATTTCTTTGTTTTTTTTTTGGTTACCATACTTAATTGTTATAATGAAAAATTAATATACTAAATTTTTTAAATTTAAAAAATTTAATCACTAAAAATATCTTTATCTCTATATTATAAATAATATTACTGAGCAGCAAACTAAAATAAAAATAAAATCAAACTATAAACCATTAGATGTTACAAAAAAACACAGTTATTTATAACTCAACAATTTATAGATTTTTATAATTTATATCTCACATTATAATTTTTATGGATTTTTATAACTCAACAATTTATAATTTTTAAAAATATTTATAATTTATAGATTTATTAAAATGATAGTTATTTATAACTCAACAAGATTCAGTAAATTTTATTTTTGGATCTTCATATTATTTTATTTTTATTTTAATTAAGCAATTATTTTATGTTATTTTTTTAAATGAGCTAAATTCAAGATGTGTTTATCAAAATTAAAAAAAGATTGTCAAATATTTCAAAAATTTAAATTCTTTAATAAATCCTTATAAATTTAACAATTTAAAAGAATAAATTTTTATTTTAATAAATATTAAATCAACTTTCTTTCATTTACTTTTAATTAAGAAAAATATTTGTTTTATGATATATCAAAAATGGACTAAATTAAAATATTTTTATCAAAATAAAACATTAAAATAATATTATGTATAACTATAAATGTTTAAATTTTTTATATCAATAAATTATTTCAAAATATCTCTCTCACATTTTAAATAGATTAATTTTTAAAAAATATTTTTCTCTAATGAAGACAATAAAAATTAAAAAGAGAAATAAAATAATTTCATAATTTAATTTTGTATATTACAATTTTTTTTAGCTAACCCAAAACTCTGACTCCACATCACATTTTTATCAACTCATAGAAAAACGGAAATCAAGAATATATTATGATATTCTGTTGAAATTAGAATATTTCGTTTAAAAATATCATTTCCACTCCTACAATATGCCTTAATTGCTTCAAACATAAAACTTGTTTGTATTAAAATGACTTGTTTAAAGATATTTTGGAAAGGATTGAGGTTGAGCTTAATATAACTTTAACTGGTAATATATGTATAACTAATGTACATTTCATTTTTGAACTAATTTATTTAGCAAGTTAAACTAAATTTTATTGAAAAATATATCTTATGCACGCATTTGTTAAAATATTTTAAAGTACAAAATAAAAATTTTCATAACTTGTTTTATCTGTTGGTATAAAAATAATGAAATTTTACTAATACTAATGAATGTTAAATGTAAACATTTGAATTCAAAATTTTCACAATTTTTATAAATGAAAATATACTCCTAATTGATTGGTTAAAATAATTTGGATTTAATGCATATATATGATATCACATTTCAAGATCCATTATCAATAAATGTTGGTATAAATAGCAAGAAATTTATATTTCTTTAAAAAATTAAGGTTTTGAGTTCAAATTTTATGTATGGAAAGTTCAAGTTCTAAAAGAGTTTTACTTTCTTTTTTTAATTCATCCAATTCAAACTCTAAAATAATTGAAATCTTGTAATTACTGGGTACTAAGCGCATTTGTGAAAAAGAAACTCTAAGTTCTATTCAAGTAATTAAATGCATCTTTATTTATATTTGCTTAAACTTTTTTATTTATATTTCTTTCAAAATTCAACTATTTATAAAAATGAATCAGGCAAGTATAAGAGATTTTTAAAGCCATGAGAATAAATCTATATCACAAAATAAAGGTATCAACCTATTTCGCATAAAATAGGTACAAATAAATGAATGCTATGATTCTCGGAACATTATTGGTATCTAAAGCCGAAAGGTTGTCTACACAATGAAAAAGAAGCACGTAAAATAAAGGTAGAAATTGATAGTGTGCGTAGTTGAAAAAGGGGATCAATGGTTAACCTAACATGGATGGCTCTTTAAGGGGATGATGGAATAGACCCATAACTGAAATTTATGCAAGTTTTTTTTAGAGCAACAACCACCAAGAAAAGTGCACTTGGAAATGAACTAAATTCAGAGGGGAGATGTAATGCTTCAAAAGAATTCTGAAAACTAGTGTGAATAGGCGTAGCCCAACTTGTTAAAGTTGTTGACATATATGTGTATAATAATTATTATACATTTGTGTCTTATCTTTGAGAGCTTAATATGGAAATATTAAACAAGTCTACTACGTAAAATTAAAGAAGTGTTGGCTACTTAAAGTTGACTTAGCATTGGTTAGCTAATTTTTTTAGCTAAATTTTGTTGAAATTCATTGTTATTTCAGTTTCTTTGTATTTCAGAAGTTAATTTTTAATGGCTTTCTTCCCAAAAAAGTGTTGACTTTGTATTTTGGAGGTAACATATAGAGATAATGTTTTAACATTCTCAACAGTGATTAAAGTTTGAAATTAGTCAGTCAAGTAATAACTTATCTCCAAGAACATTTTGAGGTATAGAGTTTGATTCATGTCGTCTTCGATTTTAATTGAAAGAACTACCTCCTATTATATAATTAATTAATGTTAAGGTTATATGATTCCTCAAATTACAAAAAAAAAAATTAAAATTATATATATACACACACGTGATATAGTCAAAATAAAGAAATTTATTTATAATCAAATATAAATAATATTTATATCATAAATTTGATCAATATTATAATCAAAATAAACAAACTTTCTCTTATTTTTAACCAGTAGCCCTTACTTGCTATTATTGAGCTTAATTTATTTATTAAATTTTGAATCTAATGGGTGATGACAATATAACTAGCAAAAATTTATTTGTAATGTTATGGAAATTATTTTAGAAATATATATTTGAATATTGTTTTAATTTGGTGATTTCTCCCACTTTCATCTAACAAAATAGGAGAAAGAAAATTAAACTAAGAAGTTTGATAGCAACCTTCAAAAAATAAAAGTAGTTTTTTTTTTTTTTTTTTTGAAAATTATGCCTTTGTGGAATGGGAGGTAAGTGCTTTGACAAAGAAACTTCAATTTTATTTTATAGAGAGGACTAAGATAATGCCTGGAAATCTACATTGAATTTGGAAGATATATAAAGCCACTAAATGTCAATTCATTTAGTACCTAACACATCTTATAGCAAACATTTTATTTTATTTTTTGTTCTTTAGAGTCAAATTTGTAGTTAAAAATGAAAAATTAACACGCAATGTCTTTGCTCACATTATTAATTAAAGAAAGAAATATATAAATGGTATCGCATTTTTTCTTTTATTATTTTGGTATATATAAATATTACAATTAGGTGTTTAAATTTGTAAAAAAATTTTAAAATAATATTTTTAGTTGGTTTTATAGGTTAAATTTTTTATTTATTTGATTTTAAATAGTAATTGATTTAAATATCTTTTTTTTATATTAAACTTTAATTTGTTGGTTATTCTAATTATTTTTTAAAATTATTAGAGCTGAAAAAAATTTTATTTATCGTATTAAACTGAAAAAATAAATATTTTTTCTTATTTTATTTTATTAATTATAGTATTTGAATTTAAATTTTTTATTCATGATGTTAGTCAAATAATTTTTTTTATTACAATTGTTTTTTATTATCTTATAACAAATAAACTTTTACATGTATTCTTATTTTAGTTAAATTGTATTTTTTTTCACTCTTTTATGTAAATTTAAAAATAAATTTAATATTTTTAGTTTACTTTTATTTTTCAACAATAATAGTTTAATTAGTTTATTTTAATTATAATTATATAATAAAAAGAATCTAATATTAAAAAAAATAGCATTTAAGTCAATTTACTAATTAAAATAAACATATAAACCTTTTAACCTATAATCATATTAGAGATTTTTTACAGATTTATAGACCGAATTATAAAAACAAATTGTTTGATGGATCATTTATATATCTATCCCTTGATTAAATTGTTAATGACTGCATAATAAACTTCCATTTTATCACGTAATTCGATTATACTATATATATTATTTTTGGTTTTATTTATTGTATATTTTCGTTCATTATCAAAACTTAACTTAAATGGTTAGAATTTGAAATTTTTTGAACTGAACTTTTATTAAGTCATTGATTTTTTATTGTCCATTAATAAAATAAAATAAAATAACATTAGCGATAACTTATTTATTCGTGTTCTGATTTTTTTTCCTTCAAATCTGTCTTGAAAAATAAGTAACAACAACTAATCTTTTTTTATATTTTTTTATTTAATTTCATTTTTAATTATAATTTTAACCAATTTATTATGGAATAATTATATTCTGACTTCAGCAGTTAATTTCAAGCATGTGATGAGTGCCTCATATTTTGCGGTATTGTTGGTTGCATTGTACTATATTCGAATTGAATACCGGATGTGAATTTTATGCGGTCCTCTGAGAATCACTCCGGCGCTGAACCCTTGAGCGGAGGATGCTCCATCAACATAGAGTTTCCATTACGGTGCTTTGGTCATGGTGAGGTCTTTCGAAGCCATTTGTTGAACGAAATCTGCTAATGCTTGAGCTTTCACTTGTTAGCGAGGCTCATAATCAATGTCGAATTCTCCAAGTAACACCGACCATTGAACTAGTTTGCCCGAGGTCTCCGGTCTTTGTAGGATTTTTCGCAGAGGGAAACGAGATCGGACAACGATAGGATGGGCTTGGAAGTAGTGTCGGAGATTCCGGGACACATGAACCACAATTATAGCCAGCTTATCCAACATCAAATATCGGACTTTAGATCCTCAAAGCATTTTGTTGATGTAATATACCGAGTTTTGTTGGCTTTCTTCTTCTCTTACCAGTACTGAAGCGATGCATTCTTGACCTACAAAGAGATATAAATACAATATTTCATCTAGGATAGGCTTGCTGAGTAGGGGTGGTGAAGATAAGAATGTCTTGATGTCTTCGAAGACTGCTTGGTAATTTGCAGACCAAACAAATTTTTTAGAATTTTTTAGAGCTCAGAATAATGGTAGACACCATCTGGTTGAGCATGAAATGAAATGTCCTAATGTCGTGATTCTGCCATTTAGCTTTTGTACTTCTTGGATATTTTTTGGGGCTTTCACTTCCATTTTCTCCGTGTTGGCCTCAATACCTCGGTAGGATATCATGAATCCTAGGAATTTTCCAGCTTTTACTCCGAAGACACATTTTTCTAGATTTAGCTTGATCCTAGATTTGCTCAATAATCAGAGAACTTGATCCAGATCCATTGGGAATTATTCTGCATGCTTGCTCTTGATGATGATGTCATCTATATATACTTCCACGCTTGTGCCAATATGGTCTTGGAGTACCTGGTTAATCATTCTTTGATATGTTGCTCCAACATTCTTCAGTCCGAAGGGCATCACCTTGTAACAGTACAGGCCTTCGTAGGTGATGAAGGAAATTTTCTCCCGATCTTCTTCCTTCATCGATATCTGGTGATATCCTTGTGTTGTGTCAACAAAACTATATAATCCATGGCCAGCAGTGGAGTCTATAAGTTGGTCAATTGTGGGCAATGTGTAACTATCTTTGGGACATGCTCGATTAAGGTCAGTATAGTCCACGCACATCCTATACTTCCCATTCACTTTTTTGACAAGTACCACATTAGCTACCCATTCTGGATGAGTAACTTCCTTGATGAATCTAGCTTCCAATAATTTCTTCGTTTCCTCAGCAATTATCCTCTGTCTCTCATAGGCAAAGGTTCTTTTTTTTTTTGGGCCAGTGGCTTTACTCTCGATCTGATGTTCAAACTGTGACAAGCAACTTGTGGATCCACACCGATGATTTCAGATGCTTGCGAAGTAAAGTCTTCTGAGTGTCTAGTGAGAACTTCCCTTATTCTTTCCTTAATGTCACGGTCAAGTTCATTATCGATCTTCACCACTTTACCGTCCACAATATGCAGAGCTCCATGTCATCAACTGGTTATGGGCCAGTGCCCTATTTCTCTATTTCCCATATTTTTAGGGGGAAGGCTTCTGCCTGAGGCTTCATGGTCATCTGGTAACACTGTCTAGCCATATGCTGATCTCCCTGGATGGTAAGAGTTCCGCTCTCAACTGGAATTTTCATAATTAAGTGTTGGATATTGGTGACTGCATCTGCTTCATAGAGCGCCAACCGTCTTATCATTCTATTATTCCAATGGGAGATCCACTATGTTGAATAATATTCTGATAACTTTCGTTTCTTCATCGTCTTGATTCCCAAATTCTAGATTTAACTCCACAACTTCCATTGGCTGTATAGTTCCTCCATAGAAGCTTATGATGGGGTTTAAGATGGTCTTTAGATCGGTGATAAAGCCTCCCATCTCTTTGTATGAATTCTAGGATAACGTGTTGATAGTGCTTCCATTGTCAACCAATAACCTCTTTACCAAGTAATTGTCTATATACGCATTTATCACCAGGGCATCACAGTGGGGATGGTGAACATGCGAACCATCTTTCGAATTGAATATGATCTCTCTTTTCTTGAAGATTAGCTTTTCTCCCCTAATCCATTTTAATTTCTTCTTAGCATTTTCTTCGCCAATGATCATGTTAATAATACCAACTAGCTCCTTCCGAGCTTTGCTTATGGCCTGTCATGCACCTAGGCTTCTAGGTTTATGCTCCTTCTAGATGTGTCCGTGAAATTATTAAGTTTACCTTTCTGCACCAGTCTTTCTATGGTGCACTTCAGCTCTCTGTAAGCCTCAGTGTCATGCCCATATTCTAGATGATACTAGTAGTATTGTCCCCTATCTTGTGTGGATCTTTGGTTGGGGCTTATTCTCTTAGCTAGGGTAATTCTGACACCATTCTGCCTGACCCATATGAGGATTCTGGATCGAGAGGTGTTCAGAGGTGTGTATTTGTCTGCTTCTCTATCAAATCTCTCTGTCGGGTTTTTAAAATTTTTTTTAGGAAGCTTGCTCATCTGGGTCTTAGTCTTTCATCTTTGGCTGGTGGCTTTTCCTCCTCCCTTCGCATCCTTCTATCTTTATCCATCTTTATCATTTTGACTGCCATCGCCATTGCTTCAGCAAAGGTGCCCAGTTCCTTGTTCATTATCTTGTCTTTAAGCTTTTCGAGTCCAGTGCAGTTATTCAAAGCTTCTATGGCAACTTCATCGATAAGGCTTTTGATCTGCATAGCTATTTTGTTAAATCGATCAAGATAACCTCGTAGAGACTCATCGACTTCTTACTGGCACATCCAAAGATCATTGATGTTTTTGGTTGGGGGAATATTTATGACGAACCTGGTATAAAACTGCTCCGCCAGATCCTCAAAAGAAGTGACAAAATTTTTTGGGAGTCAATGAAACCACTTTTGGGCATTCTTTGTGAGTGTGCTCGGGAAGACTCTACACATGATTCCATCATTCACATTTTAGAGCAACATCCTTATTCTAAACGCTGATATGTGTTTGATAGGATCTTTCATCTCGTCATACTAATCAAGCAATAGGATTCTGAATTTAGTAGGGATCTCGATTTGAATTATCCTTCTTATGAATGGAGTTCTGCTATCCATAACACATTCATCCTCCTTTCTTGGTTTTGTATGGGCTTTATGTATAACCTCTTCAACTTTTTGAGCTAACTTTGAGTCATCAAGGGTCGAAATTATTGAACTACATTCCCTTTCCGGTGCTTTACCCTTTTCCCTGCTTGTCTCTGGTGCCTGTCAGGGTGTCACGTTATTATCGATTTAAGATGGTTCAGAATTCCCACTTTGTATTAAAGCATTTAGCTGTTGCTGTATTAAGGCTATCTGTGCTTGGATATTTTGTATCATAACTTCCTTATTGGTTTGGTTGAGGTTGAATGTTTGGTTTAAAGTGTTCAAGTTTGGTGTGGTAATTGCTAGTGTGTCTGTTAAACTCAGAAAAGGTATGGAGGGTATTGAACGATGGTGGTGTTGTAAAGGAGCGTAATGTGGAAAGTTTGTACCCAAAGCCGGGCATCTCTGAGTATTGTCAGAAAGTGAATGTGTATGCTCGAATGAAGTTTTGACATATTAAAAAGTGGTTGGAAGCATTATTATTAGGAGAGGAATTGAGAGATCAGTTGAAGGAATGGGTGCAAAAGGATTGATGTTAGTTTTAGGAGTCGAAGTTGGTGGTGGGCTGGAAGTCATGGTGTGGATGTCTTTAGCTTAGCAGGTATATGAATAGATTTTTCCAAGAGTTCCCACAAATGGTGCCACTTGATAACTTATTTTTAGAACTCTTGAGCCTAAGACCCTGAAATCAATGAACAAAGGGCAAAGTGAGAGGTGGGAAGGGTCCCTATAAACACTCTGATGCCTAAGTCAGATAACAGAAAGAGAGTTTGTATAGAGAGTAAGGAACAATTAGAATATGAAAGAATGAGATAATTGTAATATCCCGTGTTTTTACATGTTTTTATACTGTATCGGGATATGCAGTATTAATAATTTTGAATATGTATATATACGATATTTTTATGAGTTGATATGTATTTTAAACCTATTTTAATTACTGTGTTTTATATACAGTGTTTTACGTAAAATTTTCCCGAGACTTTCATTTTCGGGGAAATTTCCACGTAAACAATGTATTATTAATTATTTTAAATGTATTTACGGGTTTGCATGAACTCATACATATTTTTAAATTATTAAATAAAGTCGGTGTGTATATTTATTTAATTAGGGTTTATTAATTCCCTAATATTTTATTAAGTATTTAATTGTTTTAATTGTTATTTAATTAATTTTATTGGGTATAAATTATTAAAATATTAATATTTTAATGTGTGTGGTGTATATTTGATGTGTGTAATTTAATATTATTTTAATATATAGTATAAAGTATATATATATACATATATTTGTCAAAATTACAAAAGTTTGCAAAATTACCATTTTGCCCCCGACAGCTTTTCTTCTTCTTCTTCTTCTCCGATCGTTCCCTCACCATTTCCGGTCGCTGCCGTGCCGTTCCTTCATCGTGGGTGTGCCGTCCAGTGTGCCACCATCTTCCCCGACCAGTTTCGCCGCCTGTGGAGGCCGTTTCCGGCGTCGGGAGAGTGATTTTGGCCGGAGAAGCCGAAAATCAACTCACCGTCGATCACGCCGATTCCGGCCACCGTTTTCGACACCGCCGGTCTCTTTCTTCTCCTTGAGCTCCGGTGAGTGTTATTCTAGCTTTGGTTTGAGCTAAAATGGTCTAGAATTGCTTAGTTTTCGATTTGTCAAATTCGGCCTATTAGGGTTTTCGATTTTTTTCGAATTTTTCTTGATTTATTCATGCTTAATTCCTTCACAAATGTTGTTCCTAGTAGCTTAATCTACATGTATGAATTTTTGTAGAATTTTTGGAGGTTGTTTGGATTTTTGGGTATTTTTGAATATTTTAATATTATTTTCTAATTTTCGGAAATTAATTATTTAAATTATGAAATTGGAGTTTATGGTTGAATTGAGTGTTGAAATGAATTATAGGAATTTATTTGGAATTTTTATGAATTTCTAAGTATTTATTTTTAATTATTGAAGTTTAGGTGATTTTGGAAAATTAGGTTAATTGTGTTTTTATTTGAATTTAATTGATTAATTGGGTTTAATTATTAATATTGTTGATAAATATGTTGAGAAAATTAATTTTGGGTAACTGTATGATTTTTGGTGAATTTTTGAAGTAATTTAAGTATATTTATATATATAGGGGTATTTTGGTAATTTTACCCTAAATTGTCTAAAAATGTAATTTAATTGGTTTTAATATTTATTTAAGGTATAAAAATGATTTCTACAAATTATTTAGTATTTTTAACTAATTAAAACTATTTTTCGGGAATTATTTTCAATTATATATATAATATACGGTTTTTCAAATAAAATGAGTTTTAATCGATTTTTATAGTGTTTCAAGGTCAATTATGTAATTTCTATGTATAAAATGTATTTCTGTGATTTAAGTATATTTTTGATATTTCCTGAATTGTTCTGTGTTGTGGATCCCGATCGGTAGTCTGGAGTCCGACCGTGGGATTTTGATTGTGTTGAGCTCGTTTTTCGAAGTGTGTTTCTTTGCAGGGTCGGCTCTACTCTTTTGAGTAGAGAGATGTCCGTTTTACAGGGGAGGTTCTGCCGGATTTTCGGTAGAATTCTCGTAAAACGTGATATCCAGTCGAACCCTAATTTTCGATTCCGTATTTTAATACTCTAGATTGAATTCTAGGATTTCTGTTAGGTTTATTCTAATGTCGGTTATTTATTGCTTGTTTAGTTGCGCCGAGACCGAGGGCTAATGGACCAGGCCCGTCGGACCTGTCTCGTGGAGCGCATTAGGTGAGTTACTATATTATATATATATGCTTAGGATGCATGATTTAGAAAAATGCATGTTTTATTTTGACTGAATATGCATAAATAATGTGATTTATATTCAAGTATATTTTTGGTATATTTTTGGTATATAATAAATTATATACATGTTTTGTAAATAAAATATATTTAAAATGTTTTTAAATATATTTTTAGTTTAATTCATGATTTGATTGGATTTATTTGACATATATATACTCAAAATATACCTGGTTTATGTTTGGTATATTTCCAGTATATATATGGTTTATATTGTTGATTTATTTAAATTCATGCATCATGTATTTGTGAATGAATGTTTTATTATTTAATGATGAAGGATATCAATAGAACGTGCTACCTAGTGGGCAGCACTAGGACTGAGTACGTACCGGTACGCCTATAGCATTTAGGCTATATTACTAACCTATTTATGGATATTGATTGATTATGATTATTTGATGTGTGAGATGTGATTTGGGTGTGATTGCTGGAGCTTGGTTGACCAAGTGTCTCGGGGCCAATCACACTGGCAGTTAGACTGCTGGAGCTCGGTTGACTTAGTGTCTCGGGGCCAGTCTACTATCCAAATGGATTAAGTGGATATATTTGATATAAGTGAGCCTGTATGGCCAGAGTGTTGTTTAACACTATTTTCTGAGGTTGCGATATTCTAGGGTTCTATGTGATCCTTCATAAATTGGGATTTTTCAGTAAAATATATAAAAATGATTTTTCTGCATTTGTGTGTATTTGCCTGTATATATATTAGATATATATATACTGTTGACTGTATGCATTATCACTTAGAGTGTATGTATATATATTATAGTAATTCACTCAGTGAGGTCTGACTCCCCTCCGTTGACTATTTTTCAGGAGAGTCAACTTCCTCAGACCTCAGTAGCAGGTCGATACGCCGGATTTCTTCCGCCCCGGCTTCTTTATGTAAATTGTCTACTTGAGTCTTATTTATTTTATCTAGACACTGCAGTAGTTGTGAATTAAAGTATGGGATTTTATGTACTTTATTTTAAAGAGATGTATTATATTGAACTGGATTTGTATTAAAGAGATTTTTTGTATGGGATGAGATTTTTATTTATATCCAGTTGATATGGATAATATTATGATATTATGATTTTTATTTCTGCTGCATATTATATTTTTATTGTTATTGTGGCATGCTTTATTTTATTTTTAGGCTTGCTACGGGTTCCGGATTCGAAAGAATTCCCGTTCCCTAGCGCCGGTCATGGCCCCTGTTTTGGGTCGTGACAATAATCTAGAATGAGAGGTATGGGGTCCTATTCATAATGATGCTTAAACCTGAAAGGAGTAGGATTTCTTGTGAAATAGGATTCCTAATTCTAGTAGGAGAGTATTTCTTCTTTGCTTAGGAATCCTTTTTGAGGTAGAGTCCTTTCCATGAACAGATTCTGCCACCTTTCCTGTCCGAGTAACCCTATTCAGAAAACAAAAATCTTTTAATTAAACAAGAATATATATAGGCGGTATCAACTATTGTCAATTTTTTTTAAAATTTTTACAATTTATAATAAATAAGTGCATAATTATATAAATAGATTACAATTTATTGTGTATGGAAGCCAAATTGTAAATTATTGGTTATGGTTATTAGATTTAAAATAATTAATCAATTTAATTATGATTTATAATAAAATTAATTTTATTTAATTAAAAAATAAATATATAAAAAATTAAATGTCCTACAAATGTTTATACTTGATATCCAACAATCATACGCTCAGGACTTCGAGGCTTTTTTTTTTTTAATAGGAAACACAAGTGAGTTGGGTGAGCGTAATGGATGAACTGTATAATAAGAGATAGTTCTTTTTTTTAAAATTAACGATGATATGATTTAAATTTTATATTTTAGGATGTTCTTGGAAAAAAATTATCACTTGACTAATACTTCATTAATGCTTATACCTCCTATTTAATTTACTACTTCCCGAATTTCATTCTAATTGTCATTTAAAATAATGTCACAAAGATTAATAATTCTATTTAATAGATAAAATTATAAGTGTAAATAACTATGTTAACTTCTTTTAGAAAGATTACAAGTTAATATGAATTACAAGTACTGTAATCAAACTCATTTATTAATTACTAAAAGATTTACTTTAAAATAAAGATATGGGTAAAGAGAGTTAAACAAACCCTAGCCGCTTCTTCTCTCTTTTCTCGGGTTAAATGCAAAGTTGGTCACTCAACGTTATATTTATTGTAATTTGGGTATTAAATTTCAATTTGTTTTTTTAGAGTCACATAACTTTAATTTTGTTTCAAAAAAGGTACAGTAAAAATTCTTAGTCCTCTAAATTTCAGTTAAAATCCATTTTAATTCCTTAATCTTTTTATCTTTTCAATTTAGTCTAGAAATTATAAAAAGTTTGAAAGTTTACTTTTTCTAGATTTTAATACCATTCAAAATGAGTTTGCTTTTAGTAGGTTGAATCAAAATTATAAATTTTTCTTTATTTCCTATAAATGTATATAAAATATGGACTTATTTGCAAATAAATCTTTAATTCTAGATTAAAATAGTAATTTTGAATTGTTTAGGTACCAAAAATTTTTTTTGTCACTGTTATGAAGTGAAATAAAAGTTTCGTATCTGAAAAGATACGAACTGAAATTTGATAATTGAATTGAAATAAATTAAAAGTTCAATATCCTTTTGTGCATTTGACTCGTCTTTTCTCTTTAGATTTCTTCATTAAATACTTTTGTTTTTTACCATTACTGATTATCTTTTAAATCGATAGTGGTCCTTTATTGCTTTTTCTATTTTATTTTTTAATCTAATAATACAGATCTTCAATTTATTCATTTTATTTTGTTTTCTGTTTTTTTTTTGTTTTGTGCAGTTTTTTTTTTTTATTATTCATTTGTGAAGTTATTAATCCTTTATGGGGTTTTAGCGGTTCTTCTTTATGGAGTTTATAGTTCTTTTTATTATGAAACTTTTGTCAATATTTTTACAATTGGACTCAATTAAAGATCATAAAGTCGATTAATAGATAATGAACGCCATGGAGTGGAGCATAAAAATTGTTAAGTAAATCGTCAAATTGCAAATCAAAATTGAAAAATAGTGAAAAATGATTTTTTTTTTATCTTCTATGAGAGTTTCTTTCGATACTTTTTAATTATACTTTATTCATATTATATATTTATCAAGATGTACTATTGATCTTCAATGAATGAAAAAATTATTTTTTCTTGAAATAAAAATAAATATAAAAATATGGGTAAAGTTGAAAAGAAAAATTTATTTTTATTGGTAATTTAAAAAGTCATTTGAAGTGAAACAAATTCTACTTTTTTTAAATGACAATTGGAAAGAGATGGAGGGAGTAGAAAATAACCAATTGTATCTGCCCTACCAATGTTGCCAATTGTCTACTTCTGCGAATTTTGAATTAATTAATTTTCTTAATATAATAGGGCAATGGACCAACCCACAAGAGATGATCGGGTGGCTTGTAATAGGGTAAGAATTTTTGCACTCATTATGTTGACAATTGCACTCCACTTTAATTTTATTTACAGTTTAAATGATTTAATTATCCTTAAATTAAAATAATTATATTTTATTATGTCATTAAATTTTAACAATATATTTTCCACTACAACCAATACTAACTTAATTATGTATACATGATCAAAACTGATAACTTGAATGCAAATAAGAACTACTTATAATTTTATTAATTTATTATATTATTTTATTTTTATGTTCAATTTATATTGCTAAAATTTTATTAAAAAACCGTTACATTTTTTTTATGAATATAGTTGTAAAATTTTAATTTTTAATTGTATTTACCTTTCAAGTGTTTAGACATGATAAAAAAAAAATCAATGGTGAATTTAATTTTAAGTTTTCTATTAATTTTTTTGATAAAATGGTATTATACAACATAAAAAAATATTTTAATGGTGAATTTAATTTTAAGTTTCTATTAAAATTTTTAATAAAATGGTAGAATATAATACTAAAAATATTACATATAGTGAAAAGTGCATTTACAAATTGAGGGAGTGTAAAAATTTCTACCTTGTAATAGTCCAATAAAAATTTCTACCTTGTAATAGTCCAATATATTGAAATTTTTTTGCTATTCGAGTCAGAAACAATATGAAAAGCCCAATTAAAATAGTATCTATTAGTTTATTCATTATTATTCTTATTGTTGGTGTAAATTATGTAGTTAGATGCACAAATTATATAATGTTTGATCAACCATATCAAGATATATTCGATATAGTGGAATTGGATGTGTTGGAGTAAAATATGAGAAAGAGTAGTAGGAATAAAATAGAAGGAAATGCATATGGTTGATTTTAGACTTTTTTTTGATCGAATTGAATTAATCGAATCAAATTAATTTAAAATCGAACTGAATTGAATTAATTTAAAAAATTGAATTAAAATAATTAAATTTTTTAAAATAAATATTGAACCGATCGAATAAATTAAATTTTTATAAATATATATTATTTTTTATTTTTTTATCATATTATTATAATATAAAAAAAATAAAAAAAATTAAATTTTAATTAATTTGGTTAACTGATTTTCGGACCTTAAAAATCAAACTGAACTAAACCTAAAATTCAGTTCGATTTTTTTTAATTTAGTTAAAAAAAAATTGAAAATTCTGACCAACTAAATCAAATCGAAGTTGCACACAACGTGAGGGGAGGACAAAGAGGTGGAGAGAGAGCAGTTGGGTAGGGCCAAGCCCAAGATGGGGGTGAAGTTGCACAGTTCGCGATGGAATTAAGAGATTTTGGAGAACGTAATGTGGCAGGGAGTAAGAGTGGCGTATGTGTGGGAGACACACACACAGTAATCCAAATCTTTGACCGTTGACTTCTCCACCCAGGAGAAGATATTTTTATTTAATTTTTTAATAATTTTTTAACATCTCGAGGAAATTGGAAAATATATTATTATGGGAAAACAATTTTTAAAATAATAATAATAATTGAAAGATGTGAAATTAGAGACTTCTAAAAAAATAAATCCCAAAATCCCTGCTCTACTTCTTCCTCTTCCTCGTCCTCGTCTCCCATTACACCATATTTCTACTTTTATTGCCTGCTTTTTGGATCAATTGATTTTTAATTATTGGATGAATGAAACAAAATAAGTTTGTATATGAATATTTTTTTGGTCACCGTCAGAAAGGGGAATTCCATTTCGGGTAGAAATAGATATTATGTAATATGTCGATCATTAGATTAACAATACATAACAATCGTTAATTGACATCATTTTTTCACATTATGTATTTTTAACTAAAAATTGTTATTGGCGTATTGAAATTTAGTTTGGAGTATTATTCTCTCTTTCTCTATGTATATATCATCATTTAATTTACACTAAAAAAGAAGGATCAGCGACAGCATAATTCGTTGTTAATTTGTCGCTAATAAAGTTTTGTGACAAATTAGAAACGCACAAAATCTGTAGGTAAAATCTGGGTTGCTAATAGAATTGGCAAAAGTTATGTTAATTTGTCGCAAATTTTAATGACAAATTGTTCTAATGATGGCATACAATCCGTCAATACATTTCGGTCCCCAAATTTCCAATATCTGTTGCTAATTTAGCAATGCAATGAATTGTTTATTTCGTCATTGATATTATATAATTAAAAACATTTTTAATATCTGCAATGGATTAGCAACAACTATATTCATTGCAAAAGTTTTAAATTTTAATTTTTGTTTTATGAAATCGCTTTTTATAATTCTTAGATGAAATTCATATTATAATTAAAGAAAATAAAGCTATTTATGATAAATGAAAAAAGAATACGAAATTTAAAAATACATGTATAATCCAACAAATGTTAATGTACATATATAAATTCAACAATAGTTTCTTGAAAAATAAAAAATATATAGGATCACGATTGACAGGTACAAAGATGATGATGACCCATCAAATGGAAGCCTGACCTACATACGTCTTATCAACGTCTTTCGCTCTTACCGTATGTGACACATATCCTCTTGCCTTTGTAAAAATATGAATTTTTATAAATTAAATTATGAGATTTGCAGTGTTCATAATTATTTTTATTTTATATTATTATATTAAATTGTGATATTTGATTATTAGTAAAGTTAAATTTAATTTTTGGAGTTGAATATTATTTTAATATTATTAATTTTATTTTAGTATTGATTTAGTGTATTTGAATAAACTTTAACTTATTTTAGTGGTTAGAATAACTGGAAATAATATTTTAATTTAATACACTATTTTTATTTTTATCTTTTGTGCTTTTAAAAAAAATACATAAAAAGAAAATTTTTTCGTTTCCTTTTCCTCTTCTCTTTCTTCCCTTCCTTCTTTTTTCCCTTCCCTTTTCTTTTCCCTTCTTCTTCGCGTGATTGGCAGCACACATCATCACCTAAATTGCCATCATTGCCGCTCCTACACGTCGCGCCACCACCAGCCAGCACCTTCTCTCCTTTCCTTTTTCTCTTCTCCCTTTGCTCTCTCAATGCCGGAAATAGAGGAGGAAGGCCGGTGGATTTTCCAGTGAGCTATCCAGTCGAATCTGGGCTTGAATCAAAGCTCTCGACTCAGATTTTGATAATCCTTAATCAATTTCAAAAAATTTAACCGTTAACAACTTCAATTTTACAAAATTTAAATTTGGGTATTTTTGTTAAATTGTAAAATTGAATGTCAATTTGATTTTATTTGATGTTGGTTATTTAGGACAGATTATTGTAGGTATTGTAACGTTTCTGAAAATTATTTTTTTTGTATTTTTATGAATTTTTCGAATTTTAAAGGTCTCGGGGTTACTGTTTAGATGCTGTTCCTGAGCCGGAAAAGTTTTATATTTTTAATAATTTCTACTTGTTATTTTAAGTAAATTTCATTAAGGAAGCTTATTAAAATTATGCACCAAATTTTTATTACAAATTTCCAAATGTTTATGTCAAAAATGAATTTTTAAGAAAATTAGTATAAATTAGTAAATTTTATGTTTTAATTGAAATTATGGTGAATTATTATGTTTTGGATAATTTTTGAGTAATAAATAATATTAAAATAATTTTTATGAATTAATATCTATTTTTAGCTAATTATAGTACTTATTGGGATAATATCTGAATAAAATTTCATTTATGATTTTTAAGATTTAAATGAGTTTTCAGTTGCTTAATTATATGATTAAATAATTTAAATAATTATCGGTAAGTAAATGCTATTTAATTTCAAAAATTAGAATAAGGACGTTTATAACATAATTTGATTTTAAATATGGATTTTATTAATTATTTTGTAAATAAATATCTTCTATGTTTGTATTGCATAAATAAATTAGTTTTTTGTATTAAAATGAAATTTTATTGTTATATGTTGTGATTTGTGAAATTAGCTCTCAATTGGGCATAAAATATAGTTCGGGGATCTAACATGAGATTTAGAGTTGTTACTGGTATTTAAAGCGTTTTTTCGTGCAGGATTGACTATATTTTTGTAGAGAAATGTCCGTTTTATAGAGAAGATCCTACCAAATTTTTGATAGATTTCTCGTAAAACGTGATATCAGGTCGATTTTAGTAGAGTTGTATTTTAATCGAGTCTTTTCTTAGAAATCTAAAATTTGTAGGAATTCCATTTTTAATTCCTTTTATTTATTTCTTTTCTTTAGTTGCGCCTTCAGTCAAGTCGACAGGTTGGGGTCGAGCGTGATTACGCAGAGGAATGCATTCAACCTGTAAGTTAATAACTGAACTGTGTGTGAGATAATTATATTAAATATATATTTATTGATTTTGATAAATGAGAGAATTTATTAAAGAATTATATTATTATAAGAAAATATATTTGGATTAAATTCTCCTATTATTTGCTATGGTTATGTAAGCATGTTTATATTAAATTTTCATATGATTAGTTTATTTTATTTTATTTTATTGTAATCTACCTTATTTTATTTATTTTAAAATAAACTATAGTAGAATGGGCTACATGGTGAGTTTCATTAGGACCGTGTGCACACCGGTAGGATTGAGAGTGAGTATTGAAAATTATGTGGCTCGGTGATGCTTTGCTCACGAGCGTGATTTATATATTATTGGCGCTAGTAGCTTAAGGATGCTTTGCTCTCGGGAACTGCTAGTAAATATCGGTTTAACTGAATTGACTGTGGCTGGTAACTCGGTTGATGCTTTGCTCTTGGGAATCAGCAGTTTTAGATTATTAGAGAGCTAAAAGACTATTAGAATTGAGGACTAAGTATCTACCTAGTTTTTTTTATAAAAAATGATTTAAGGAAGCTTATTGTATTTTATATAGTAATTTATGATTTTTAAATACTTTATTTTGGTAAAAGGGAGATTTCAATGAATCAAATGTTTTGAATTGTAAGTTATAAATTTTATATTTTCCCCCAAATATTTTTTTAGGATCTCGGGAGTCATCTATTAGTTAGCCTATTTTACGTTGGGTTTTTTCTTCATCGGCTATTTTATGTAGGTCTATATGAGATGTATTATTATTATATATGTATTTTAAATCTAGAATACCACAATAGTAGTAATGGTTAACCATTATGTTGTATTTTATGGATTGTTATATGTATTAAGAATTTGTAATAAAGATAATTATTATGTTTTGTCAAAGATTGTTTTAGATATTAGTTCATTTGTGTCATTTATCTTTACTTAAATATTTCATTTTAATATTGTTTATATTTATTGTAAATATTCCTTAAGGCTTACTATGAGTTTCAGTTACCTTATGTATTCCCATTTTCTAGTGTTGGTCATGTACCCTTTGGGTTCAGGTCGTGACAGATTTATATTTAGGTAATCATATTTCAGACTCTACAGAGGCTATAGAGATTGTTGGCTAGAGGGGAGGAGAAGTGGAAACTAAAGGTTGAGAATGGGGGAAGGAGTAATAAGGGAATGATCATCATCGCTTATGGGTGTCAGAGATAAATTAGGTTGAGAAGTAGGAGCCAATGGTGGTTGTGACGATGCAGTGGCTATAGCCGGTGGTGGCTATCATGGTGCAAAAGTAAAAGGTGAAAATAATGGACGATGACTACTGACATCTACACATTATAAAAAGGTTAACAAAATTTCTAACAAATTTTGGCAGAGTTTCATTTACACATTCAAAATCCAATTCAAGCTAGAACTAAATGGCAGAAGCACACTGTTGTAGGGCATGTTGCAAAATGATTTTGGCTAAAATTGTTGAAATCATATCAAATGTAGGATATGAAGAAAATGAGTCTGAGGCATAAAGATGATTCCAGCAAATTGTTTTGCCAAAATTAATAGACAAATATTGTTTGAATAATATTTTACAAAGAATTTTAAAATAAGATACAAATTTGATATTTTTACCAAAATAGTTTCTTGGCTATAAGATATGGTGTAAACACTTCAACAATTTAATAATTTCCATGATCACTAGTAAAGCTAAAGTAAATTCATTAAATTCTTCTGGGAATTTTATTAAATAAGAATAAAAAAATTAATTGTAGCTATATTTTTAGTTATCAAGATAATTAAAAGGCAAAATTTATGTGAATTAGCCTTGATAAAACATGGCAAAGAGGCATGAAGCAAGTAGTTATATGACAAATTTTGGAATATTTGCTTGAGGAATTAAGCTATAAAGTAATACATGATTTTGCTATTTATATGAAAATAATTACTTGTGATCATGGCAATTATTTTAACAATGGAATCAAATTTCATCGCTAAATTAAATCTAATTATTTTTTAGGAAATATTTGGTTGAGGTTTGTTAAGTGCATGAAATAATGGATTTTGAGAACTATAAAGTTGCATTTCATTCTTAGAATTATAGGTTTTTATCATTTCAAAGCATGATTTGAGGTTATTTGCAATGGAGAGCTAAAATATTAGTCATTTTATGCATTTTTGGATTACAATTATACTTATTACATTACTTTTTGTAGGTTCCATATTGCATAGAACTCATTTTGGGAATGAAGCAATGAGAACTTAAAGCTAGGAGCTAATCTAGCCAAAGAAAAGGCAAACAATTAAAGCAAATAGAAGAGGGGTTGATTCCACCTCTGAAATTTGGTGAATATTTTGACATCTTTAGAGTCTTATAATGAGAAAGTAATATTATAAACATTTAAAGTAGACATCTTAATCCTTATGAATTGAGTTTACTTGTCAAAATCTGATTCATTTATGTTTTCAAATCATGAGTTGAAGTCAACATACGTAGCTTTCATTTCAAGTTACACAGCTCTTAGTATTTCAGTAATATCTTGAGCTACAAAGTTTCAATTAAGGTGATTAAAAGTACTATGAAAAGACAAGATAAATATCTAAAAATTTTATGAAGGAAGATTTGGCTGTTCAATCATCTTAAAGGGCTAAAGTCTCAGGTTGCACGGCTATGCACCTAGGTGCACATGGCTATACCTGCAATGGCGATTTGAGAAGAGTTGAGGTGCACGACCAATTACCAATTGTACACAACCATATGACCTATAACCAACTTTAGAAATTCAAAATTTGAATTACTAGTTTAGGGGGATTTAATTATTTTCAAATGGAAACAACTTAGAGAGGCTGGAGGCTAAAGTTTTATAAGAGGAGAGCCATCAGAGAATCCATCATTTTTCTAAGAATCAAAACTAGAATTCTCTAATTCTTTTCATTTGATTAGAGTTGTTGATTTTTGAAGAGAGTGAACAAAAGGCTTCCATTTCAAGGGGTTTTTAATATTTAGTTTGCTTTTTATTTCAATTTGAATTACGCAATAATGATTTTCTTTTCTCTTTGTTTATTATCTTCTATTCTTTTTAATATGCATGGCTAGATTTTCTAGTTAGGGTTCTTGAATCAATTCAACCATGTGCTCAGTGGGTTTAATCTAAGTTAATAAACATAATTCATTAGTTATTATTGTGCTTAATGTCTTCAATGGATTGGCCACCCTTTGATTGAATATAGAGAATGAGACTTGATTGAGAGATAGGTTTCATTGAGAAAACAAGCAATAACCTATTAATTATCTATTTAGTTAAGAGACTCTTAGATGGTTAATAATGTTAAAGAAATGAGCTTTAGATTGAATATGATAAAACACTTAGTAAGTGAGAGTTGTAAAACTAAGTTATTTGTATTCAATTAATCATAGGTTTATCTTAGAGGTAGATCTATAGTCCGTAAGATTGCTTACATAATGAACTATGGTCTGAATTAACTTAGAGATTAATTGCATCTTTAGAAAGGTTGAATTAAGTTTAAGAACCCTAACATTTTCTTAGATTGTGATTCTTTACATTACCTTTCAATTGTTTAGTTTACTTTATTTTAAAAACCATTTTTCAATGTCTAAATAAATAAACACATTGAGTAATACAATACTTAATTTGCAATCTCTATAGGATTGATAGTTTTACTACTTGGATGACTCTGTACACTTATGACTTACACATCAAGTTTTTGGCATCGTCGCTAGATATAGATTCAAAGATCTTCAAAGGTAGTGTCCACCTCAATTAATACCTTCATGGGACTTGGTACAATCATTAAACAAAGGTATCAATCCATCAGTAAGGGTGAACATTAATGTAGTAGTTGGGGGAACCATTATGTCAAAGACGCTTGATGATGCTCTAGACCTTTTTGAGGGGATGGGTAATAAACAAAGCCTTTAGTCTAATTAGAGAGTCATTCAAAGAAAGGAGGATTAATTGAAGGTGATGTTTTAACCATGGTGAATGCAAAGTTAGATGCTTTAACAAAAAAGATGGATAAGATTAGTGTTAATGCAGTTTCTACATCTCCATTGTCTTCCTTTTATGAGTTGTGTTAAAAGAGGCATCCTAATTTTGAATGTCATTTGATGCAAAATTTATCTATGGAGAAAATCAGCTATATGAGCAACTTCAATGGTCAATAGCAAAATGTAGTCCATGGTAATACATGGAACCCAAGTTTGGAGGAACCATCCTAACTTTTCATGGAGCAACTAAGGGAATAACCAGTGGAGGCCACAAATACCACTTGGTTTTGAAAATCAAAATGCGCTACAATCTCAGTCAAATTTCCATCAAGATAAAGGTTCAACTTTAGTAGCCTCATTGGAAAGCAAGATGGAGAAATTCATGGACATGATTTCTATAAGGATGAATCAACAAAATGAAGCTATAAAGAGATTGGAGAGTGGATTTGACAGTTGCATCAGGACGCTCAACTCATATTTAGGAATCATTCTTCTTCTATTCATAATTTGGAGGTGCAAATTGGACAATTATCTAACTCTCTTTCCATAAGGAATCAAGGCACTCTTTTTAGTAATATAGAGAAAAAATGCTAAGGAATATGTGAAAGTAATAATTGTAAGGAGTGGAACAAAAGTATAACCATCAAAGAAAATGGTGAATACTCAAGTTGAGGGTTAGAATAAGGATCAAAAGAAAGAATTAAAGCCTTATAAACCACTAGTGCCATTTCTATAGAGGCTAAAAAAGCAAGAGCATGTTTCAAAGTTTACAAGGTTTTTAGAGACGTTCATGGACCTACACATAAATATACCTTTAGTCGAAGCTATAACTCAAATGCCCAAATATGTAAAATTCTTGAAAGAGCTTATCTTTAATAAGAAAAAGCTATAAAATTTTGGAACTATCATTTTAATAAAGAGTGTAGTGCCATAGTTTCAAGCAAGCTTCCACTAAAGCATAGACATCCAGGGAGTCTTACTATACCTTGCTCTGTTGGAAATTTAAATTTTCAATAAGCTCTTTGTGATTCAGGTGCTTCTATTAATTTGATGCCTTCATCTATTTACAGGAAGCTCAAAATGGGTAAAGGTAAGGCTACCAACATGTGTTTATAACTTACAGACAAAACTGTTAATAAGCCATAAGGCATAGTGGAGAATGTGTTAGTAAAGGTAGGGAAATTCATCTGTCTAGTAGATTTTATGGTACTCAACTTTGAGGAAGATGAGGATGTTCTATTGATTCCTGGTATGCCTTTTCTATATACTTCAAAAGCTATAATTGATGTTGATGATAGGACACTCATATTGAGAGTTGGTGAAGAAAATTGTAAGTTTAATGTTTATCAAAGCATGGAATACCTTTATGATGAAGATTTTTGCATAAGAGTTAATGTTATTGATGAATGTGTGAATGAAGTCCAATGAAGGAGGTTGGCAAAGTCTGTAGAAATTGAGAATATTAAGAAGTGTTTTTAGGTACAATCCTTTCAAAATGAAGTATGCCTTAAACACCAACCCCACATACCACACATAAAATTACCAAACATTGAACCTATACCCCCCTTTATTGAAAAACCACTGAAGCTTGACCTAAAACCATTACTACCTCATTTGAGTTATACTTTCTTAAGAGAGAATAAGACATTGCCTATAATTATGCCATCTAAACCCAATGAGGAGTAAGATGTTTCATTAGTGAATTTATTGAAAAAGAGGATTAAACCTTTGAGATTGGAGAACAAGTATTATAAGGAGATATATAAAGAGAAGACAAAGAAATGACATGATTCAAAAGCAAGTGGGAAACATTTTGAAAATGGAGATCAAGTGTTACTTTATAGCTCTAGGTGGAGACTGTTTCTAAGGAAGCTTAAAACTAGATGGTCAAAACGTTTCACAGTGTCCCAAGTCTTTCCCTATGGAATTTTTAAGTTAATAAACAAACAAGGAGAGAAGTTCAAGGTTAACGAACAAAGATTGAAAATGTATCATGGAGGCAAAATGGAGGATTCCACCAAGTTATGGTCTAGCTTAAAGACCTTAAACAAGTGCCTCTTGGGGGCTCAACCAAGCCTTTTATTTTGTTTAATTTTATTTCTTTGTTAATTTTATTTCTCATTTAATTTTGTTTCTTCATTTATTTTAAAAACTCATGATTTTCCCCTTACCAATTATTTTTTAGGAAAATGAAGATGAGGAGGAGCACTAAAAGAGTTTTATGAGTTTAAATAAGTGTAAAAATTGTGTTGACTTGATGTGGTGTGTTTTAGGTAATGCAATGCTAATAAATTGGTGGAATATGGATTTATATTATGAACTAGTTAGGTTGTGCACTATATTTCACAACCATGTGATATAATGTTGACAAAAAAAAAAAAATCAAGCATGGCCATGCGTACCCATGTACATGGTTGTGTGAACTGATGATTAATTGAGGAAGGAAAAATGAAACTAGGTATAGCCATGTGTCGAGGCACACAACCATGCATGTCATATGAATTTCATCACTCATGATTTTCCATTGATTCTTATTTTAATTTCTTGAAATAATGAGGACATTGTTAATTTTAAGTATGGGGGAGTAAGTTTAATTTTGTTGTGTGTCTTTTTATGTTTTATTTTGAGTCATTTTATGTTTGGTGATCATGCTTCTCATGCATTCTATTGTGTACTTTTTTTTATGCATATAGGTTATTAGGAAGTGTCATGCATATCACTTGAAAATTTGTAACTCATTCATGTAATGAATGAGATTCATTATGTGAAGCTTTCTTGAAAAAGTGCAATAATCTCCTATTAATGCTTTATTTTGAATTTGTTAAGCTAGAGGAATAAACTATGGTTAAGGATTTTTGAACTTTAATGAACTTAATGCTTACTTTCTTATTAAGAGATTGAACTTAGATTATTAATGTTATAGAAAGATGATTGTAAGTAAAGATTAAGGTCTAGTCAATGTTGGTAGATTCTTACATGTTTTGGAAATAATTTATAAAAAAAAGAAGTGAGATGGAGTGTAAAATGCACTCACTCAATAAGTTTCTTAGAGCTTACTTTGAAGTGTATTATATTTGCATAAGCTCTATCTACTCCAATGCTCTATCAAGAGTATGAATATCCAAAGGACCCTTTAAAGGTATCCATATTGAATAATATAAGAAAGGTGGGGGATCACTGTAATTGGGAAACCTTCATAAGCAATTAAATAAGAACATAAAAAGGAACCTTGTGTATTGAGAATGTGACTAACTAGAAAATAAAATGATCTTCCCTTACTTTCATTTTTTGCTAGAATCAATAGTTTATTTTCATAAATTTAATAAGAAAGTTTACTTTTTATATGGTAACTTTTATATCTTTGACCTCAAGCTTATTGCTTTAATTTATGAATTATTAAGTTTTATATTAATGGAAGATTAAAGTGATTGTTCAAATAAAGCTAGCTAGCTAATGGTTTTCATTTGTTATATGAATAAAATTTGCTTGAGGATAAGTAAAAGATCAAGTATGGGGGAATCTTGATGAGTGCTTGAAATGATCGATTTTGAGCACTATAAAGTTGCATTTAATTATTAGAATTATAGGTTTTTATTATTTAAAAGCATGATTTGAGGTTATTTGCAAGGGGGAGCTAAAATATTAGTCATTTTATGCATTTTTAGTTTATAATTATACTTATTACATTGCTTTTTATAGGTTCCATATTTCTTGGAACTAATTTTGGGAATTAAGCAATAAGGACTTAAAGCTAGGAGCTAATTAAGCCAAAGAAAGGGCAAAGAATTAAAGCAAATAGAAGAGGGCCTGATTCCACCTCTGAGATTTAGTGAAGCTTTTAACATCCTTAGAGTATTATAATGAGAAAGTGATCTTCTAAACATTTAAAGTAGACATCTTAATTTTTTTGAATTGAGTTTACCTGTCAAAATCTAAGTTCATTCAGGTTTTCAAATAGTGAGTTGAAGTAAGCATATGTAGCTTTTATTTCAAGTTGTATAGCTCTTAGTATTTCAGTAATGTATTGAGCTACAGAGGTCCAATTAAGGTGATTCAAAGTGACAAGGAAATAGAAGATAAAAATCTACAAATTCTATGAAGGAAGATTTGGCTTATTTAATCATCTTAAAGGGCTAAAGTCTCAGGTAGTAAACTGTGTGCCTAGTTGTGCACGACCATGCCTATAACGACAATTTGAGAAGAGTTTAGGTGCACAACCATATGCTAATTGCATATAGCCTTGTGACCTATAACTAACTTTAGAAATTCAAAATTTGAATAAATGGTTTAGGGGGATTTAATTATTTTCAAATGGAAATAACTTAGAGAGGCTAGAGGCTAGGGTTTTATAAGAGGAGAACCACCAGAGAAATAAGAACAACTTTTTTTTTGGTTTTGTTTTTGTTTTTCCATCACTTTTCTAAGAATAAAAACTAGAATTCTCTAGTTCTTTTCATTTGATTATAGTTGTTGATGCTTGAAGAGAGAGAACAAAAGGCTTCCATTCCAAGGGGGTTTTTAATATTTAGTTTGCTTGTTCTTTCAATTTAAATTATGCAATAATGATTTTCTTTTCTCTTTGTTCGTCATCTTCTATTCTTTTTAATATATATGGTTAGATTTTTTAGTTAGGGTTCTTGAATCAATTCAACCATGTGATCAATAGATTTTAATCTAAGTTAATGAATATAGTTCATTGGTTATTGTTGTTCTTAATGTCTTCAATGGATTGACCACCTTTGATTGAATCTAGACAGTGAGACTTGATTGAGAGATAGTTTTCATTAAGAAAATAAGCAATAACCTATTAATTATCTATTTAGTTGAGAGACAATTAGATGGTTAATAATGTTAAAGAGCTGAGCTTTAAATTTAATATGGTAAAACACTTAGTAAGTGTGAGTTGTAAAACTAAGTTGTTTCTATTAAATTAATCATAGGTTTATGTAAGAGGAAGATCTATAATTCTTAAGATTGCTTACATAATGAACTATGGTCTGAATTAATTTAGAGATTAATTGCATCTTTAGAAAGGTTGAATTAAGTTTAATAACCCTAGCATTTTCTTAGATTATGATTCTTTACATTAGCTTTCAATTGCTTAGTTTACATTATTTCAAAAACCAATTTTCAGTGTCTAAACAAATAAACACATTAAGTAATACAAAATTCAATTTGCAATCTTTGTGGGATCAATATTTTTAGTACTTAGATGACTCCATATGCTTGTGGATTATGCACCAAGGTTATATTTCTATCACTAATCCATTGCTATTTTATGATGGTTATAATCTGTCGCTAAATTTTGATGCTAAATTGACACTTTTTTGTATTGAAAAGTATTATGATCATCAGGTACAATACTAGATGATGATGACCCATCAAGTGGAATCCTGACCAGTATATGCCTTATCAATTTCTTATACTCTTACTACATACCATGCATATCCTTTAGCTCTTACTTCTTACTATTGACATTGATTTATGTCTTGATAATTACATTTTTAGACTCTGTATAGGCTATAGAGATTGTTGGCTACTGGAGAGGAGAAGTGGAAACTATAGGCTGAGAATGGGGGAAGGAGTAATGAGGGAATGAACATCATCGCTCATGGGTATCAGTGATGAATCAAGCTGAAAAGTAGGAGCCAGTGGTGATTGTGACAATGCAGTGGCTATATCCGATGGTGGCTGTGACAGTGCAAAAGTTGAAGGTGAAAATAATGGATGACGACTATTGATATCTACATATTATAAAAAGGTTAACAAAATTTCTAATTAATTTTGGTAGAGTTTCATTTACACATTCAAAATCCAATTCAAGCTAGAACTAAATGGTAGAAGCACATTGTTATAGGACATGTTGTAAAATGATTTTGGCTAATATTGCCGAAATCATATAAAATGTAGGATTTGAAGAAAATGAGCCTGAGGCACAAAAATGATTCCAGCAAATTGTTTTGCCAAAATTAATATACAAATATTGTTTGAATAATATTTTGCAAACTATTTTTACCAGAATAGTTTCTTGGCTATGAGATATGGTGTAAACGCTTTGCAAAATTAATAATGGCCATGATCAGTAGAAAAATTAAAGCAAATTCATCAAATTCTTTAAGGAATTTTATTAAATGAGAATGAAAAAATAATTGAGGCTATGCTTTTGGTTGTCAAGATAATTAAAAGGCAAAATTTATGTGAATTAGCCTTGATAAAACATGGCAAAGGGGCATGAAACATGTAGTTAGATGATAACATTTGAAATATTTACTTGAGGGATTATGCTATAAAGTAATACATAATTTTTCTATCTATATGAAAATAATTCCGAAAGGTTTGGAAATCAAATCGGCTAAAAGATATTATGTAAAGGCATTTAAATCAAATTTTTATTGAAAAATGGTTGCTTAAGCAAAATTCATAGGATAAAACTTCAAAATTCAAGCTAAAATATATTTTAGCTTACTAATCTTGCCTAACTAGAATTTTTAATATAATTGCCAATTTAAATCAAAATGCATCTTCATGCAAATAATACATAAAAGAATTATTTTGATAATGTATTCCTAAAATGGATTTAAAGCTCATATTTTTCCGGAGAAAATCCAATTTGCAATACATGAATGAAGTTGTTAATGCATAAAATTCATGAGTTTTGACAATTAATCAAGAATTGTAAAAAATGAGATGTAAGTGCTTGAGGAATAATGCAAATAATGCAAATTTAGCTGAAGAAGTTGCTTATTTTAGTTGATTTTCATCAATCTAGCATTGGAAGAATTGCTAAATCTCAGCTAATTAGTGATTCTTTAAGGTAATTTTAATCCTAATTCACACTTTCTCAAGAAATTTTCAAATAAATGAATAATTCCTTAGATATGAAAATGATAGTCAATTCAACAGATAACTCTATAGTTCCTCTTCAAACATTCTTATAATAACAACCATTCACAACTCAATAATAATCACCATTATCAATCCAAAAACATAATCTTAAGCCATAGAAGCACAAAATAACAATTTTATGCTTCAAGTATCAAGCTCAAATTCAAAGCATCAATACCATTCAACCAAATTCCATAAAAGGTTCAATAGATCTTAATATAAATCAAATAATTGAAGGTTAGAGGCTTGCCTATTTTGAAGCATTTTTTGAAATTGAATTTAGCATGGTGAATTGTTGATTTAGCTTAAGGAATTACTTTGAAATTATTATTGAAGGCATTAGGGACATGGATGACTTGGGTTATTGTGATAACACGATGATGGGAGCAGCATTGACAACAACCATTAGTTCATGGTCACTTATGATTGCATTTTGAGTATTGTTCAAGAGAGAAGGGACGAGCCTTTCAACTATTGTTGGTGCATCATTAGCTTAAGGATGTGCGAAGGTGATAGTGGTAGTAATGTGCGAAGTGAGGACTGCATGAGATGAAGGTGTTATTTTTGTAGGTTACTAGTTGTGTGTCACAGGTTTGGTGGCAAGCAAAAAAATGTTCGCCTAGTGATGAATGGTAGCAAGCTAGTGGTGGACAACTAAGTTGGAGAGAAAAGGTAAGAAAATGTGGTGATTTGGTGGGTAAAAATTAAAAAAAGCTTAATTGTCTTGGAAAAAATTGATTTAGGTATTATGATTTTTTGATAAATTATATTATGGATAAAGTAAATTTAGTGAGAATTTATAATTTGGAAAAAGAATTGTTAAGCTATTTTGAAGAGAAAGCTTTAAAAAAATAAAAGAAACAAAGGCTTTGAGAATAATACGCAATGGGTGTTGATAATTTTTAGAGATTTAAATAGGTGTTGTGATTTTTTGAAAGACAAAGTATGAGTAAAGTGAATTTGATGAGAAATTCAAATTTGAAAATGAGCTTGGTAGCCAATTTGAAAGAAGCAAATTAAAAGGGTATTTTGAAATTAAAAAAAATTGAAATTTCTGCTTTCTTTAAGTTCTTAATATCATGAAGAACTTGAAAAATTCACATGAGTCTTTTGATTTTTTTGAGATATTATATAATGGATAAGTGATTTTATTAAAGAATTTGAATTTTGAAGAAGATTTAGTGAGCTATTTTAAAGAAGAATTAAGAGTTTTAAAAATATTAACACCTACTTTAAAGAAAATGTCATATGATATTGAAATCTTAGAGAGATTGATATAGGTGTTTTAATTTTCTAAGAAATTAAGCTATGGGTAAAGTTAATTTTTCAAAAATTGAAAATTGAAAGATGAATTTATTGATAATTTGACAAAGAAAGAGAGGAATTTTTGGTGTAGAAAATAAGTATTTTGAAATTAAAAAAAATGAAAAATGAGAAAGAGTTTTATGACATGTATACATATAATTAGTTATAGATTTGACCCAAACCAATTATATGTAAGGGCATTGTTTGAGCCCAAAATATAATATTTTGCATTTAATTATATTGAAGCCTAATTGAGCCTATAAGCCTATGATTAAGTAAGAAACCCAACTATAAAAAAAGAGTCTTAAGAAAGAAGGAAGAGAACACTTAAATATTTTGGAACATGCCAAAGAGTTATGCATTGAGGAAGTAGAGATTTATGGAATTTTACATTGAAAATTGAGAAGTTCCAAAGAGTTGGCTATAAGTAAAGAAACTAAAGTTGAGATTAATTGAAACTGATGAAATTGGACTATAAAAGACAATAGAGAAATAAAGGGAAAAAAAAAAGATAAAAATCAACACAAATCATTCATTATCAATAATCACCCACTTAATAAGCACTTCTAATAAACTTTTTCAATGTTTTCAATTTCTAATAGAAGAACCCATAGGAATTATGCTTTTAGACCCTTTGGATCTATTGGCCTATAAACAATGAACTTGTGAACTCCTAAAATTAATTTGAGAATCATTAAAGATTGCTAGATAATAAGTCGATTGATTAGAATTAGAACCAAATTAAAACTAAGCTCTTAAAACCCCCATTTGTAAAGATGCTATAAGATTTAATCAATTCCTTGATAAGTTAAAATTTTATTCATTGAAGAATACAAAGAATCTATATTTGATAGCCCTAAATAATGTATTTTTAATAGAGGTTAAATAAAGAAAAAATAAAAAAACAAATACATGTTCAAGACAACTAAATAAAACACATCCAAAAACCTTAAAATAAGATAATTACTATCACACACGATTGTGTTTAGAATGACATATGGTTGTGCATAACTTAATGTTTGAAATGAAGACAATTAGGCATGGTCATGTGTGAAGAAGCACACAATTGTGTTTGCCTCCAAATTGTCCACTCTAAATTGATGCAAATCTAGCACAACCATGTAATATTTATAAATGGCCATATCTAAGACTTTAGCCCTTAAAGACTATAGAATTAGCCTAAGGTTTCCCATCAAAGTTATTTCTTTATTTTAGCTTTCCATAAAATTTTGAATCACCTCAATCCAACTCTTGTAAAGAAACTTATGGCTGAACTACTAAAGCATGCTACCAAGATATGAATTGACAAGAATGAAGTGTAGGATTGCATCAGAGTTGTATCAATTTTAGTATTAATTTTTGTTAGCTTTCCTATCTAAAATTTTTTTTTGAAGTTCATAAAAATTTTCTTATTATAAAATTTCTTATCCTTTAATCTAGGTAAATAATAAAAAAATTTTCTTTTACACTACACTGTTAAATTTACAAAATTTCTTATTGGATTCAAGCAAATTTTGGTAAAGGTGCATGAGAATCCACTTTGTTTAAAAGAAGTTAGGTTTTTCTTTGAGGTAATAATCCTCTGACAAGCTCATGCATTATTGACCTTAAACATGATAATCTCATATAATTTGACTTTAACAAACAATTTGATTTTGGTAATTATGTTTGCTAAGTATTGTAGATCCAATTCTCTCTTAAAAAGTGCTCAAAATCATTTTTAAATCTCGTTAAGACTTAAATAAAAGATAAGAATCAAATGGGAGGCATTTTACATTAATTTTAAGTTAATTCAAGTATTAAAACATCCTTCATGAGTAGCCCTTGTGATTTAGAGCAAAACTCACTAGTTGAAGGGTTAAAGAAGGCAGTGAAGTGAAGAAGAGTCTGTGTCCCTTATGGTCTGCCCCCATGATTATAATAGATGATCTAGACAGTGACCAAGGAGTCCAGCTGAGGAAGGCAAAGGCTCCTTCAAGGCTTCAACACTCTAGACTACTCATGGGCCACACTCACGATCATGGTCAGACCATAACCAACATAAAGCACTAAAGCCTTGAAGAGCCCTTGAAGGTTCAAGGAGGTTGAGTTATTGAAAATCACTAATCATGATCGTGAGCTATTCATAACACCTCTACAACTCGTCTTCAATGGCTATCTTTGACACTAATAATTATATTTTTCATGGGTCATGATCGTGAGCAAGGTTCTTTTAGTAAAAAAACTTTAATGTATTAAATGAAGGAGTGTGAAGCTTGAAGATGAATTGAATGCTCTCCAAAAGCTAAAATTCAAGCCTTAATTATAGTCATGAGTCTAAAAACTTCATTTAAGAAGTTGGACACTTTAAAAGAGCATTGATTATTATTCTTAGTAACTCTTAAAGCTATTAAAGTCTTGTTTATTACATTTATTGTGATTGCTTTTTGTGTGAAAGAGTTATACCTCGTCTTCATCTATTTTATAGGTTAGAATAGAATGGAAGTGAGGATAAATTCTGTAAGTGTTTGCCAATTGAAAACACTTGGGTTTGGATTGATTTTAGCGAAGAAAAACTCTTATTTGTATGGTTTGCTATTAGCCAAAGTAAAACACTTTGTAATCAATCTCATTAATAGATTGGTGGGTTATTGAAAATCTTAACTTAGGAAGTTATGTGGAGATGTAGAATTAGTAGGATTTGAACTCCTTAAATCCGTATGTTCTTGCATTTATCTTTCTTTTAATTTTTGATTATTTATTAATCTCCTTTAATTTTCTTTAATTGCCCTATTTGCCTCCCTCTAGGGCCTTTACTAATGGTATTAGACCTTAACTTCTTAGTGCTTAATTATAAGAAGACAAGATTATGGGGAGTGAATCTTTAAACTTTTCATCTCTTAAACCTTTCTTTAATGGTAAAAACTATCCACATTGGAAGTTTAAGATGGAATTGTACTTAGATAATGACCTAATTAAACTTTAGGATGTTATTCTAAGGGGTTGGGAACCACTTAAGGGTACAATTGATGGTGTTGAAATTGTTGGGTTTCGTGATACAAACACAGTGGAAAAATTAAAATTTTATCACGTTCATAAACCTAGATCCATATAATTCGACTACTTGATTAAATCTAGGGTTTCAAGAATCTCACCAAAACTTAGAAGAGGTAAGATTTTCTGGAAGGATGAGAGGAGGTTCACATCGGTGATACCTTACCTCGAGCTTTTTTCTTTGGTTGTTCGGATCATGACGTCTCCAAAAAGATGCATCCTCTATAGGTATCCATATAAACAACCCTTCACAAAATGAATTGGAGTGTGTGCTAGCAACCTTCTTGATTGTCTCATAAATCAAGAACAAAAGAAAAACTCTATGTTTATTTTATAGGAAGAGAGAAAACCATTTTTTTTGGAGGTAGGGAAAAACAAAACCGTATTAAACCCTAGAGAATATAACATATTTATAGACTCCAAATTAGGGTTTCACCTACCAATGACCTTTTGGTAATTTCCCATTTATTATATTCTGATTTTGTTTCAAAAATAAATTAGAAATAATATCTTATTTATTTATTTATTTAACATAACATTTATCTTAAATAAACAACCAAATAAATAAATAAATAAAACACTTTAATTATTTATTTCCATAGAGTTTATTTAGGGTTTATTAAACCCATAATCATTTTGGACTTGTTTTAAGTGTGTGACCCTGTAGGTTCACATAACATTGGTAGTGGGCCTAAATCTCTATTTAGGCCTACAAGTCATAAGTGGCCTCTAGCAAGACATTATGACTACCTAAGTCATGTGAAGTCAATAATCCGACATAACCTAATTATAGTGAATTTTATCGTCCCTTTATCACATGATATCTTAATTGAACATAAGGCATAGAATGTCATCCTTATATAGTTCAATATTATGACTTGATTCCAAGTAGACTGAAAATGATAACTCTTTATCAATTCATTTCAGCATGACCATGCACTTTCCTTCAGTCTATCTCATCAAGGGGCCCATAGATATCTTTCTCATATTAATGAGGGATAAATTCCTTTTGAATCACTCATATTCCTCACATAACTAATTTCATATCCAATAACATCCTATCTAATTGTCTGGTTAAAGACAATGTTAGAATGTGTCAAAACATAAAATATCTATGTAGAAATCCATGATGATTTTAAGGTCAAAGGATCAAAATAAAATTACTATGATGAGAAATACTTATGACGATAATCTATGCAGTATTCTCATAGTGGGTCAATCCAGTATATGATCTCTCATCATATACCTATGAGTTGACTTAATATCTTATATTCATAATTAGTAAAACATAACCATCAGTCAACATCATACTAGCCTTAATACTTTAATATTTATATAATCAATAAATGGCTAGGGATAATTAGAATAGAACTCTTATTTTAATCTAAGGGTTTTACTATCAAGTCACATAATTGATGGCCTTAGTTAGAATTAACCATTCATATAATTATCATAAAATCAAATGATAATGAAATACCTCTTTATTAATAAAATAAGAAAGTCAATACATAATCAAATGATTGACCTAGTGCATATCACTAACAATCTCCAACTTGCACTAGGCCTAATTAACATCGTATCAAATACCCATGGACCTAGTATGACTCTTATGTTTAGGCTGTGGAAGAGGCTTAGTTAGTGGATCAGCAATATTATCATTTGTAGGTACTTTGCATATCTCGACGTCTCCTCTCTTAATGATTTCTCGAATGAGATGATAACGCTTGAGTATGTGTTTGGATCTCTGATGTGATTTGGGCTCCTTAGCTTGGGCTATAGCTCCATTATTGTCATAATACAAGTTCACTAGATTTGATAAACTAGGAATAACACCTAGTCCAGTTATGAACTTTTTGATCCAAACAACCTCCTTAGCTACTTCTGAAGCAGTTATGTACTCAGCTTCTGATGTAAAATCAACAACAGTGTCTTACTTGGAACTCCTCCAGGTCACTGCACCTCCATTCGAACAAAACACATATCCTGACTATGATAAAAAATCATCCTTGTCAGTTTGGAAGTTGGCATCTGTGTAACCATTTACAACTAGTTCATCTTCCTGACCACCATATAGTAAAAATGCATCCTTAGTTCTTCTCAAGTACTTAAGGATATTTTTAACTGCTATTCAGTGAATTTCACCTGGGTCTGACTGATATCTGCTCATTGTGCTTAAGGCATATGAAACATCAAGTTAAGTACACAATATTGCATACATGATAGATCCAATAGCAGAAGCATATGGAATCTTACTCATACGGTCTCGCTCATCTTGTGTCATAAGACACTGAGTCTTGCTAAGACTAATGCCATGCGACATTGGCAAGAATCCTCTCTTGGAATCTTGCATACTAAACCTGTTCAATACCTTTTCAATATAAGTACTTTGACTTAGGCCAATAAGCCTTTTAGATCTATCTCTATAAATCTTAATGCCTAATATATAAGCAGCTTCACCTTAAGTCTTTCATTGAGAAAAAATTCCCTAACTATGATTTAACATTTTGTAAAATAGGGATATCATTTCCAATGAGTAGTATGTCATCCACATACAACACTAAAAACATAATAGCACTCCTACTAACTTTCTTGTATACACAAGGTTCATCATCATTTTTAATGAAGCCAAATTCTTTGACTGGTTCGTCAAAATGAAGATTCCAACTTTGAGATGCTTGCTTCAATCCATAAATGGATCTTTGAAGCTTTCATACCTTTCCAGAATTCTTAGGACTAACAAAACCCTCTGGCTGTGTCATGTACACATCCTCAAGTAAATTTCCTTTAAGAAATGCTATTTTGACATCCATTTGCCATATTTCATAATCATAGTATGCAACTATGGCAAGGAGAATTCAGATAGATTTTAGCATAGCCACTGGTGAAAAGGTTTCATTATAGTATATACCATGTATTTGTTTGAAACCTTTTGCAACTAGTCTTGCCTTCAAGGTATGCACATTGCCATCTATGTTGATTTTCTTTTTGAAAACTCATTTGCACCCAATAGTTTTTAAACCATCATTTGGGTCAATCAAGGTCCATACTTGATTATCATTCATGGATTGCATTTATGATCTTATGGCTTCAAGCCATTTCTTAGAGTCAGGACTATTTATGGCCTCCTGATAGGATGTGGGCTCATTTTGATCCATAATTAACATATCATTATCACTGGTTATGAGAAATCCATATCTCATGGGGATTTGACGTGTCCTACAAGACCTCCTTGGGCCTTCTAGTACTTATGCAGGCTCAACAACTACTTGTTGATTCAGTTGCAGTTCCATATCAGGTACAATGCTATTTTGTGGGCCTTGAATTTCTTTAAGTTACACTGTGCTCCCACTGGTTCCTTTGGAAATAAACTCTCTTTCCAAGAATATACCATTTTGAGACATAAACACTTTGTTCTCAGATGCATTGTAGAAGTAATATCCTTTAGTTTCTTTAGGATATCCCATAAAAAGGCATTTGTTAGATTTGGGTGCTAGTTTATCTGAGATTTGACACTTTATAAAAGCATCATATCCCCAAATCTTAAGAAAAGAAAAATTGGGAGTTTTTCCAGTCCATTTCTCATATGGTGTCTTTTCAACTGCCTTCGATGGAACTCTATTCAAAATGAATGCAGTGGTTTCTAAAGTATATCCCTAAAAAGAGATTGGAAGAATAGATTGACTCATTATAGATCGAACCATATCCAATAGAGTTTTATTTCTACGTTCAGACACACCATTCCATTGTGGTGTACTTGGAGGAGTCAATTGTGAAACAATCCCATAATCTCTAAGATGATCTATAAATTCTTAGTTTAAATATTCACCACCTTGATCAGATCTTAGTGTTTTAATATTTTTACCAAGTTGATTTTGTACTTCTTTCTTGAAAATTTTAAACTTTTCAAAAGATTCAGATTTATGTTTCATTAAATAGAGATAACCATATATACTGAAATCATCTGTGAAAGATATGAAGTACTGAAAACCTCCTCTAGCAGTTGAGCTTAATGGTCCATATACATCAAAATGTATTAGGCCTAATAAGTCATTAGCCCTCTCACTCTATCTAGTAAAAGGTGTTTTAGTCATTTTTCCAAGTAAACAAGCTCCATATGTAACAAATGATTCATAATCAAATGAATTTAAAAGCCCATTTTGGTGTAACTTTAAAATGCGTTTCTCATTTATATGGCCTAAACGACAATGCCAAAGATAGGTCGAGTTTAAATCATTAGATTTAGAATTCTTTGTATCTATGTTATAGATTGGCATTTCATTAGTGTCTTTATCATCTAAAACATAAAGTCCACTAGTGTATGGAGCATATCCATAGAAAATGTTATCCTGATAAATATTGCATTTATTATTCTTAATAATAAATTCAAACCCTTTCTTGTCCAAACAAGAAATAAAAATAATATTTCTATGCATAGTAGGTACATAATAACAATTTTCTAAAGATAAAACAAGTCCACTAGGGAAAGGTAACTCATAAGTTCCTACAGCTAAAGCAGCAACTCTTGCTCCATTGCCAACTCGTAGGTACACTTCACCTTTTGCTAATGATCTACTCTTTTTTAGACCCTGCACATTTGTAAAAATGTGGGTATCTAATACCCAAGAATATTAGAATCAGAAGTAGATAGATTTAATTCTATAACATGAATACCTGAAGAGGTAGTCTCACCACCCTTTTTCTTCTTTAGATCATCCAAATAGAGCTTGCAGTTTCTTTTCCAGTGGCCTGGCTCATTACAAAAAAAGGAAATTCCTTCCTTTGCTTTGGGTTCAACCTTGGATTTGGGCTTGGGCTTCTGAAAGCCTTTAAAGACCTTGCCCTTGCCCTTTCTAACCTTTTTCATCCCCTTTCCCTTATTGACTATGAGAACATCCTTGGTGTTACTCTTGATGTTATTTTTAGCAGTTTTCAGCATCCCATGCAACTCTGAAATAGTCTTCTCCATACTATGCATATTGTAATTCATAACAAAGCTATCATAAGCTTTAGGCAAAGATTGGAGAATAATATCCACAACCAGTTCTTGTTCAATCTTGAGACCAAGCTTGTCCAAGTGGTGAAGATGACCCTTCATCTTGAGAATATGAGGACTGATAGAGCCGCTAGTAGTTAGCTTGCAGTAAAGCAATGCCTTGATTGTATTGAACCTTTCAATTTTGGCTTTCTCTTGGAACATTTCCTTGAGATGGCCTATCTAGTATAAGCCTCCATTTCCATTAGCTACTTTTGTAGCTCAGACTCCATACATCCAAGCATAACACAAGTGACATTAGTAAAATCATTGAGATGCTTATTATAAGCATCCCTTTGTGCTCTAGGAGCATTCACAGCTAATTCCTCAGGGATGGGTTAACCAAGGATGTATTCCTTTCTCTCATGCCTAAAAATAATTCTTAGGTTTTTGTACCAGTCAAGAAAGTTAGTCCCATTGAGCTTATCCTTCTCAAGGATCGATCGTAATGACATGGTAGATGTAGTGTTTGAAGTCATTTTCTACAACAAATATATGCAAAGTCCATTTAGTATTTTATTAAATATGTATGAGGCATAATTAAAAACTCCCATTAAATTTACTTAAATCAATAACCCTTTAAGTTAATTTTACAAATTTTAGTGGGCCAAGATCCATATTTCACCATACTCTAAGTGAGCTTTGGCTCATTTAGGTAGACAACTCTTATCAATTACATCTCATATAACTCTTGGATGGTATGGGATTTGACATCACATGTCATGGCTAAAAATCCCATCTAATGCCCTAGGTCCAAAACCATTTTGATAACCTAGTTAAGTCAAACCATATCAAACGTTTGGATAGCACCATTATCCAACTTGCCTTCCTCGAATAAATTTATACACCCTACTTTAGTAGGCCCATATATAATAATCCAAGGCTTGACAAGTGTTTAATTTATGAGAGGCATTATAATGACTTAATATTAAATGAGGGTTCATCTTTATTTAATCTTATTTAGTTATTGTTAGATTGTATTGCATGGCATCATATGGCATCACATACATAACAACTAAAATAAATGTGACATAGCATGGCCCAAATCTAAGTTGATCTTCATAAGCCAATATAAAGATCAAAGGTCAAACCTAGGTAATATTACAAGTAAAAATTGGGCCTCTAACTTGGATCTCCATCTTCTACCATAGATCTCCTTCTTTGGTTCCTACCTTGGATCTCCATCCTGGGCCTCCAACTTGAATTGAACCATGGGTCTTGATTTACATAAATTATTGTAATTTATTCTACACTATTCTAATACAATAAATACAATAAAACAAAAATGACTCGCAGGCCGTATTTTAAATCCAATCACATTGGTCTAAGGCCCATGCTATGCACCATGCATAAAACAACAAATATGTATAACATAATAATCTATTTAGTTATTAAATCCAATTATTGTGTTAAAAATAAAATAATGTGACAATTCTTTCGGGGTCAAGGGGCAGCGCCCTTAGTAGGGTTCCAAGGGGCAGCGCCTTAGGTGACAGTCCCGTTGGCCAATCAGCGGGTCCGACGATAAACACTTTACCTTAGTTCTTCGGTGAATTACCTTTCAAATTTTTGAACATTAATGAATTTTCATAATCAGATTACTATAAAATCAACTTGTTCAAAAATAGACAAAACGCTCAATTAAAACAGCCACTATGAAACCCTAATTTGCATCAAGGAAGTAACCAACCAATTTTCATAACCAAATTAATGAATTAACTGCTGCCTAAAATAACATCACTTTTTTTAAACAGCTTACAATCTGAAAATTCCATTAAAAATAGATCAAAAATAATTTTTAGTTTTTCATAAAAACATCTGTGCTAGCAGCTGATTTTGATCACAATCAAAAATCACAATAAAAAGAGCAATAAACAGATCAATTCGTATACTTGTACGAATTTGGCTTTGCCTATGCATCAGGTTGCATGGCCATGTGCAAAATGCGCATGGCCGTGCTACCTGATTGATGTCGTATCACGCACTGCCGTGCTACCTGCTAGCACAGATTTTTTATGAACATTATACTTAATTCGTTTTTCATAAAAACATCATACAAAATTCATTTTTTCATAAACCAACATTCTGTATTCATAAAATCAAAAAACTGCTTTTAGTTTAATCACATTAAACCATTACAAACATTAATCAAATTAATGTTTAATTCTGTTTTCAAATAGATTACTAAGAATTGTCACAAAACAAATCAAAACCCTTTTTGATAATTTTGAAAACCCTTTTCAAAATGAATCATAATCCCTAACATATATCACATATACACAGAATCAATTAATCAAATTACAAGTGGCTCTGATACCACTATTGGGTTTCATGATACAAACGTAGCAGAAAAATTAAAATTTTATCACGTTCCCAAACATGGATCTATGTAATTCGACTACTTGATTAAATCTAGGGTTTTAAGAATCTCACTAAAATGCAAAAGAGGTAAGATTTTCTAGAAGGATGAGAGGAGGTTCACACCAGTGACACCTTACCTCGAGCTTTTTACTTTAGTTGTTCGGATCAAAACGTCTCCAAAAGGATGCATCCTCTATAGGTATCCACACAAATAACCCTTTATAGAATGAATTGGAGTGTGTGCTAGCAACCTTCTTGATTGTCTCACAAATTAAGAACAAAAGAAAACCTCTATGTTTGTTTTCTAGGAAGAGAGAAAACCATTTTTTTTAGAGGTAAGGACAAATAAAACTATATTAAACTCTAGAGAATATAACATATTTATAGACTCCAATTTAGGATTTCACTTACCAATGATCTTTTGGTAATTTCCCATTTATTATATTATGATTTTATTTTAAAAATAAATCAGAAATAATATCTTATTTATTTATTTATTTAAAATAACATTTATCTTAAATAAATAAACAAATAAATAAATCAATAAAACACTTTAGTTAAAGATTTGTTTTAGATTAGGTTTAGGGCTTAAGAATACATATAAATAGTTTATTTGGTAGTCGAGTTGGCAATATTTTTCATTGATCAAATTATAGTGATGAATTTTACTTTAATTTTCTTAGAAGAAGAGAAGGATGAGAATGAAGAGATGAAAAAGATGATTGCCTTAAAGGCTATACAAGAAGTTAATGATGAAAAAAGTCTTATTGACTTTAAAGAAGATGATGATGATGATGAAATAGCTATGATCATTGGATGATTTAAGAAATTCTTGAAGAGAAATAGCTTCTTAAGCTAAAGAGACAATAACAAGTTTAAAAATAAGAAGAATAAGGAAGTAACTTGCTATGAATGTAAGAAACTGAGATACATTCAAAATAAGTGTCCAAGATTAAAGTTTAAGAGCAAGGAAGCAAAGGAAAAGAAGAAGGCCTTTAAAGCTTTATGGGATGATTCCTTTATATTGGAAAAGGAAGAGGAGCAAAAGAAGTTGCCAACCTTTGCTTCATGGCACTTAAGGACAATAATGAGATACTATCTACTTCCCACTCTTCTTATGATAATTGCGATAATGATAATAATGAGATTGCTATTATAAGTAAATTTATGCTTAAATGCGAGAGCTAACTCTCTATGAAAAAGCTCTTCAAGCATAAGCTCTCTAATTTATCTAAGGAATTTGTGAACTTGAAAAATGATTTTTCAAAACTTGTTTTATCAAATGAAAAACATGTAAATAATTTAAAAACTTTTACTTCTTTAAAGGAAGAGCTAAAGAAAGCTAATAATGAAAATCTAAAGCTTTCTAGAGTAGTGTTGGATTTAAAGAATTCTATATCTAAGTTTTAAAAGGGAAAAAAGACTTTAAATAGTTTTCTTGAATCCCAATGACTCTATGGGAGTGCCTATGGACTTGGATATACAATGTAACCTCTTCCTTATCATAATCACATATCAAATTTATCAAAATATGATCCTTCTCCTTTTACTTCTAAACCTTTTGAGACATATACTCTTAAAATTAAAAAGTCTTAAACTCTAAGTGTTAATGTCAAAAATTCTAAGATTTAATAATTCTTGACACAAAGGTCTAAGGCACAAGCCAAAGGACCTTAACCTAAGAATGCTTATATATACACTAACAAGAACCTCACAACGCATGCTCCTTAATTCCATATCCTCATCATTGTGAATTTATGTCTCACATGCACACTAAAACATATAATTAATCTAGAATGCACCCATAAAAATTTCATGCTCAATTTAAAAGATATGCATTGCATTTAATGGTAGACATGAATAGGTTTACAAATGTTGAATGCTTTTATTACATGACTAAAGGTCATGCTCAATGTATGCTTTTATATAGAATATTATACTTGCAATTACTTCATTTGGATTATTTTGAGACCAACCAACCTAGACCAATGAAGGTTTAGGTTCAAAAAGGGTTTTAAATGTCTTATTTGTAGGTGTGCTTGAAGTCCTCAAAGAGTAAAAGTTAATGGTACTTAGATAGTGGATGTTAAAGGCACATGATGGGAGAAAAGAGTCAATTCACTTTCCTTGAAGCTAAAAATGGAGGAAATATTACCTTTGGGGACAATGCAAAAGGTAAAATAGTTAGAATTGACAAGATAGGTAACACTCAAACCTTGTCTTTTCATCATATTTTATTAGTTGATGGTTTGAACCATAATTTACTTAGCATCAGTCAACTTTATGACATGGGAAACAAAGTTACCTTCTTTTTTAAATATTGCTTTATTAGTAGTTTAAAAAATGACAAAGCTATCTTTAGTGGTAAAAGAATTAACAGTGTTTATATTATTAACTTGAATAAAGTTGATAACAAAGACATTAAATGTCTAATGTTTATTTCCTATAACACATGGACTTGGCATAGAAAGCTAAGAGATGCTAACTTTGAGCTTCTATATGACTTTAGTAAAAAAGAACTTGTGGATGGGTTACCCAAACTCAAGTTCACAAAGGATATGACTTATGATGCTTGTCAAAAGGGAAAGCAAACTAAGTTATCTTTCAAACTCAAAAATAACATGTCCACCTCTAGGCCTTTAGAGTTTATTCACATGGATTTATTTGGACCAATTAAAGTTTATAGCTTACGTGGAATTCATTACGCATTTGTGCTTTTTTATGATTATTTTAGATTTATTTGGGCATACTTCCTAGCTCATAAAATGATGCTTTTGAAGCTTTTCAAAGTTTTGCTAAAAGAGTTTAAAAGAAATAAGGTTTTTATATTTCCTCTATTAGAAGTGATTATGGAACTAAATTTAAAAATAATTTTTTTCAAAAATTATTATGATGAAAATGAAATTTTTCACAACTAATCTTCTCCTAGAACTCTTTAACAAAATGGAGTTATAGAAGGGAAGAATAAAACTCTAGTGGAGATTACTAGAACAATGCTCCATGAATATAACTTGCCACCATATTTTTGGGCGAAAGCCATCAACACTGCATGCTATATTGCTAATAGATTTTTTAAAAGATCTCTTTTAAATAAAACCTCTTATGAGCTATAGAATACTAGAAAACCTAAGCTCTTTTATCGAAGAGTGCTTGGTTGCAAATGCTTTATATTAAACACTAAGGATAACCTTGCGAAATTTAATTCCAAAGCCAATAAAGGAATCTTTCTAGGCTATTCCACTTCAAGTAAAGCTTATAGAATCTTTTAAAAAAGAATTGTAGTGGTTAAACAGTCCATGTATATTATTTTTTATGAATCTAACCCATTCGATCCTATAAATGATTTTGTTAGTATTGGTAATATTATAAAGGACTTCGTAAAGATGAAAATTTAAGAAGAAAATGTTAATAGGCCTTTGAAAATTGATGAACCTAACAAAGAAAAGGATGAGGAGATAGCTCAACTTACCTTGAAGGATGAACTACTAAAGGAGTGGCAATTAAAAAAAGCTCTTAAAAAAAGCTCACCCATAAGATCTCATTATTGGTGATACTTTAAAAAGGGTAATTACTAGACCTCACTTTCAATCCTTAGTTAATTTAGCCTTTATCGCTCAAATTGAACCTACAAATGTTTTTGATGCTTTATATGATGAATTTTGGATCTTTACGATTCAAGAAGAACTTAAATCAATTTGAGAGAAATAAAGTATGGAATTTGGTTCCTAGAACTAAATATCATCTTATTATAGACACTAAATGGGTGTTTAGGAATAAAATGAATGAACAAGGTATTATAACTAAGAACAAAACTAGGTTAGTAGCTAAAGTTTATAATTAAGAGAAAGGTAATGATTATGATGAAACCTTTGCCCTTATTGTGAGGTTAGAAGCTATTAGAGTATTGCTTGCATTTGCATCTCACATGAACTTTAAGCTTTATCAAATGGATGTGAAAGTGCTTTCTTAAATGGCTTTATAGAATAGGAGGTGTATATGGAATAACCTCTAGGTTTTAAAAGCTTTTAATTTCCTAATCATGTTTTTAAACTTTCAATAGCTTTGTATGGAATGAAACAAGCTCTTAGAGCTTGGCATGAAAGGTTGAGCAACTTTCTTTTAGAGATTAGAGAAAGGATTCTCTAAAGGGAAGTTAATACAACCCTCTTCATAAAGAAATGCAAAAATAACTTGTTGATTATTCAAACTTAAATTGATGATATCATTTTTTGTGCTACTAATCACTCACTATGTGAGGAATTCTTTAAGCTCATAAAAGGTGAATTTGAGAAGAGCTTAATGGGAGAACTTAAGTTTTTTTTCTTGTTCTCTAAATCAAGTAAGGAGAAGATGGGATCTTCATCAATTAAGCTAAGTACATAAGGGACATCCTTAAAAAGTTTAGAATGGACAGAGCTAAAGCAAGCAAGTCTCTAATGAGCACCTCCACCAAGCTTTGCAAGGATAAGAGTGGAAAGCTGATTGATGAAAAGCGCTTCAGAGGTATAATTGGATCGCTCTTTATTTTATTACAAGTAGATCTGATATCATGTTTGTTACTTGTCTATGTGATGGATTTTAATGTTGTCATAAGGAGTCTCATTTAAAAGAGTTTTTAAGTATTTCATAGGAACTATGCACTTAGGTCTTTGGTACCCTAAAAGTAACTCTTTTGAGCTTATTAGTTATTTGGATGCCGACTTTACTGGTAGCCTACAAGATAGAAAGAGCACTTTTGAAACTTGTTAATTATTAGGACATTACTTAGTTTTTATTTTAGCAAGAAACAAATTTTAGTTGCCTTGTCCATGGCCAAAACTGAGTATATGGTGGCTAGTTGTTGTTGCTCATAAGTTTTATAGCAAAAACAATAACTAAAGAACTTTGGCATTGAGATTGATCATATTCGTTTCAAATGTGATAATATAAGTCTATAAACCCTAGTAAGAAATAGACATAAGGCATCATTTCTTATGTGACAATGTTCAAAATGGTGATATATTGCTTCTATTTGTTGATATATACTAATAATTAACTTGCAGATATCTTCACAAAACCTCTTAATGAGGAGAGATTGAATTACATCAAGCAAGAACTTGACATGTTAGATGGATTTAGTTTGAACTAGTGCTTGTTTTTATTTAGAAATTATTCAATTAAATTGAATTATTGTGTGTTTCAATCTTATACTTGACGATATGTTCATATTCATGCCTATTTTTTTTTTATTTAAAATTGCTAATTAATTATTAATCTTTGAAATTAATTTAAATTATTAATTATTATCTTTTAAATATTAAAAAGTCCATTAACTATTTTTGACCTTTGCATGATCAAAATTAATTACAAATATTCCTCATTTATGTTTAAAAATTGCCTCTTTTCAATATTTTTATTCTGTCAATTTAGTTTAGAAGGACTTAATTGTTAAAATTTTTCAAATTTTTTTAGACCTAATTGTAAAAGTTTTGAAAGTTCAAGGATCAATAAAAAATTTGCATATTACTGATATTGTTATTAATGAGGATTGTGACACTTATAAAACTCGTATACTAAACTGCTCATGACTATAAGATGATGTCACGAGGGCTCTTTACGATCATGATGGACTCCTTATGATCATGATTGGAGTCATTGTTGACCTTAGCAAGTTATCAATCTTGATTTTAATCTTAACAAACTTAATTTTAAGCAATTAATGCATTTGCTTCAAATGTGTATACGTTAGGAGTAATTTGGAAGTTAAAATAATGATGAACTATTAAAGAAAAATCATTCTAGAAAGACATCACAAGGACTAAATTGCAGAAGGACTAGTGACGAATCTTATCATAGTCCTAACTGAGACCAAGATAGTCTCGATCGAGATCAAGGAAGACCAATTTTTGTATAAAACTCAATTTTTGGTAGATACAATCCAAATCTAATGTCCTGATCGAGACACTGCTCGGGACATGGTAGTCTTGACCAGGACATTGATATCTCGATCAGGACTAGAGCAAAAATTTAAATATAATAGTTATAATGGCTATTCAATGATCATCCCGACAAGGCTGATGATATCCCGATTGGGACCTGACAAATTGTAGCTTAAAAGTCCAAATTTCATTCAAATGGACTTTGTTTTTGTTAGGAACGAAATTATTGCTTCCAACAACTATTATTGAATTGTTAAAGTATAAATATGACCTATAAAGATTATTTTAAGGTTAAGAAACTTGTTTATTCATTCTATACTTTCAAGCATTTAATTAAACTCTCTCAAAATTTATTTTATTATTATATACTCTTGTGAGAGTTGGTGAGAGTTAAAATAAAAATTCTTATTCTTTTATTTTCTAGGGTTAAGAAAATAGGAAGTGAGATTCTATTATAAAGGAATTGGTTTAAGTATTTAACCATTAAAAGACTTAGGAATTCAGTTTTAGTGTGAGCCTTGAAAATACTTGTGAATTGGTTTTTGAGTGTGCCTTGAAAACTCAAGTTGTAAGGTTTGAGCTGAGCCTAAAACTTAAATTGTAAAAATCAATCTAGGGAAATAGATTGTAGTGATTCAGAATCCTTAATCTAGGATTGTTGAGAATTGTTGATAATATGAACTTCTTAAATTCTTGTGTTCATCATTCTTCCTTCTTAACATTCCTATTAATTTTTTATTTAAATTTATTTAATTTCTTATTATTGTTCGATAGTCCTATTCACCCCCCTTTAGGACTCTTTCAGTCCTGATAGACATAGAAAAAAAGGTTTTTACACCTTTTTTATGTACAATTTTAACTGTTCTTTAACCTAACAACTTTCTAAATCTCTAATTTTTTTACTCATTCAATGGCTAAAGTGATTCTCTTTTCTTATAAAGCCATTGTTTTTCATTTACTTTGCTCTCTATTTCTCTCAAATCATCACCCTCTCTTTTTCTTTGTCTATATCCAAATGACTTTCTTATTCTCCTCTCTTTCTTTTCATTAATGGCACCGAAGAAGAATACAATAAGTCAAAGGCAAGAAGTGCCCTCCTCTTCTTCTTATAAAAAAGAGCAACTAAAGAACAAACTAAGAAGAGTCCTCCTTTATTATATTCTTCTACCAAAATCAATATTTGCCTTGCTGCCTTCTCAAAACGCAAAATCATTCCTTTTTGTTATATATCCTTAGTAGCTCTTTAGAAGTTTGGGTGTCTTGATGAAGTGAAAGGACTTTTTGATAAAGTAGGTATGCGAGAACTTGCTTTTGATCCTCACCCTTCCTATCCTTCTTTGGTTTGTGAGTTTCTCTTCTTTTATTGCCTACAAACCCACCATGTAGATGATAATAATCCTCTATATAGTATAATATTTAGGTTAGGGGGGGTAGAGAATGATTTCTTACCTCATCTAACTTTGATACTCTTTTTAAGTTCAAACAAGGGGGCTTATTCAATCTAATACCTTTTGGTCCCCTCATAACTTTTAGATTAATAAAGTCAAACTAAATGTTGAATCCTTTGTTGCCAGACACTTAAAATCCTCTTCTCTTTTTTTAAAAGCCGTATGGTATATTTATCGACTCCTCACTTATTCTATTCATACAAAGGGCTTGAGTAATGAAGCAATTTTGTTTGATGATCTCTTTTTGCTTTATTGCATTAAGGACAATATAAATGTAGAGTTAAAGATATGGCTTCAATGGAGACTTTAGTTGATTAGTGATAGTGTAAGTGGTAGCATATGCATATGAGGCATCATCACAAAAATTGCCAACTGCTTTCACATTAACACCTCTTCTCAAGACTTAATTCCCTGCTCCATTCTTGATGAAACTTTCCTTAAAAACTATAAATAATTCAAGAAGTTGGAGAATAATGGTTGTGGAAAGATAAGGAAGATGAGGTGGATGAGGAACTTGTTGAAGACCTTAAAGATATTAAGCAAATTAGAGACTTGGGGCTTGAATGAGTTGATCTTGGTGAAGAGCAGGAACAAGCATAAACATATCCTCGTCTTAGGTCTTTAAGAAAGAGACTAAGAGGCCCCTCTACTTCTTGAAGTGTGGATGATGAGCCCACATGGGTTGGAAACTTTTTTTGATTACATATCTATTGTGGAATTTAATTTTAATAATAGATTTGATTAAATGGATGAAAGACTTGATTATTTTGATTAATGCATGGACCATGTTGAGTATAAAATTCATTAATTCTATGCATACCACAATATTCATTATTCTTGGCCTCCTCCTCCTCCTCCTCACCCTTTTTAAAGCCCTACATTTATGGATGCTTAAGAAGGAGACCATTAATATGATCCTTAAGACCCTAGCATCTAGCTTTTCCTTTTAGTACTTATTTTTTTTTATGTTTTTCATTTTTAAATTATCTCTTTTCTATTTTATTTAGTTCCTTTTTTATTTCCTCACAACGAACCACATCTTTCTATTGCTTGTATTATTTTTCCTTTTAGTGAATTTATTGTTCTATGTTATTCATTTATCTCTCTTATTCTTATCTTATCTTTGACTAAGGGGGGAGAAAAATGATACTTGATTTGTGCATAATGCCATTGATATTATGTTTAATACTTGAAATTTGATTAGAAATACTCATGCTTAATATTAAAATTGATTGAAATTTGATCTTTGTTATATTAAATTTGACTATCAACACACTTACAAACTTTAAGTGGGAGCACATACACATTATACTTTGTAAAAAATTCACTAAGAGTAACATTAAGGGCAAGCTACACACTTACATAATGGTTATGCATAATTTTTATCAAATTGGTTGTCAAAGTTAAAAAGGGGGAGATTTTTAACCTTATGCATGATCGACTCCTTTATTTTGACTTTAACAAATAATTTAATTTTGCTAATTAAGTTTGCTAAGTGTTGTAGATCTAGTTCTCTCTTCAAACTTGCTTAAAATCATTTTCAAAGCTCCTTAAGACTTAAAAAAATGATGAGAATTAAATGAGAGGCATTCTACATCAATTTTAAGTCAATTTAAGCATGAAAAGACCCCTCACAAGTAGCCCTCATGATCTAAACCAAAATATATAAGCTGAAAGATTGAAGAAGGCTATGAAGTGAAGAAGAGTCTATGTCCCTCATGATAATGAGTGGATCATGACAAATGATCCAAACAGTGACCAAGGAGTTTAAATCATGAAGACAAAGGCTCCTTTAAGGGTTTAATACTTTAGACTAGTCAAGAGCGTAATCAAACCGTGACTAAAATAGAGTACTAAAGCCTTGAAGAGCCCTTAAAGGTTCAAGGAGGCTAAGGCTCTCATGATCATGAGCTGTTCATGAGACCTCTACACCCAGTCTCTAATTGTTATCTTTAACACCAACAATTATATTTTTCATGGGTCATGATTGTGAGCATGCCCTCATGATCTTGTGTAGGATCCTTCTTGAAATGCATTAAATGAAGGAGTTTAAAGCTTGAAAATGAATTCAATGCTCTCCAATAACTAGAATTCAAGCCTCAACTATAAATATGAGTTTGAAAACTTCATTTCAGAAGTTAGACACTTTGAAAGAGCATTGCTTATGCAAATTTCAAAGCTCTCAATTTTTTATTTATTACATTTATTGTAAGTGCTTGTTGTGCAATAGAGTTAGGCCTTTTTGTCATTTATTTCATTGGTTAGAATTAAAGAGAAGTGAGGATAAATTCTAGTGGATTTGTTTAAGTGTTAGCCAATTGAAAACACTTGGGTTTGGTTTGAGTTTAGCCAAGAAAAACACTTGTTTGTATGGTTTGGTATTAGCCAAAGTAAAACCCTTTATAATTAATCTCATTAATAGATTGGCGGGTTACTGAAAATCCTAAGTTGGGAAGTTAGGTGGAGATATAAGATTGGTTATATTTGAACTCCTTAAATCATTATGTTATTACTTCTATCTTTCTTTTAATTTTTGATTTCCTTTAATTTTCTTTAATTGTTGTATTCATCCCCCCTCTAAGGCCTTTACATACATTCAACCAAACGTAGTTCACATAATACACACACATATATATACTTATACTAAAAATAAACAATAGTAAGAGGTTGGAGCATAGGTGGCGATAGTGGTTGGAGAGGCCAAGGCTCTAAAAAGTTGGTATTGGCAAGGGTCAATCAATGGTTGCACATCTAATACTCTAGCGGTGGCAACATGTTTGGTTATGGCAGGGTCTGGCATTGGTGGTTAGCTTGTAAGGTGGCAAGTACTGAGGGAGAGATCAGAGAGTTTTGATTTTTTTTAAATTTTTTCTTATTTGTTTATACAAAGAGAAGAAGGGGGTATTTTTACCCTAAAATTCAATGATAAACCTCTTTATTACTAATCTATTGCTAAATTTTAGGGCTTTTCCACTAATAACCATTTTACAATGGATGAAAAAATTCATCGCTATTTAAGAACAATATGTAATCCATGTATTAATTGTCTCTAATCAATAATTGCTACCTTTAGTACCTAACACCTACCAAATTTTGATTTTGGTTTCCATTGTTAAGTCCATCTCTATTACTTTTACATATGTTCGATATACCATTTTTATCTCCAATTCATTACTAATTTTTTGATGCTAAAATTCATCTTCAATTTTTTATAGTGTTAGTTGATATAATTTAATATGCTTATATTACAAGGACTTAATTAGAAATCACCACGATTTGAATCTTATAAAAAAATAATTTCTGATCATTATATTCAAAAAGCAAACCTATTAAAGAAGTGTTCTTAGAGGTAGTTTTAAGATATGGTGAAAATGAATTATGTGAATTGAGGAGTACAAAATTGTTGATTTTCGACATTGTTGATCACTAGAATGATTGTGTTTAATTATTTTTTAGAATCATGTATTTAAAAATTAATCCAATTAGCAAGAAGAGTGTTTTTTTTTAAATTAAAAATCACCTAGACAAAATAATTTTAATGGATGTAAAGACTAGTCTTATGATAATATTAATGTATAAACCAAAAATAATTATATACTGGGTCCAAATGGTATACATTTCTACTTTTAGAAACAATCATGGGCATTGATTAAAGGTGATTTATTTAAGCTTTTGCAAGATTTTTAAATTACTAGGAAACTTCCCAATGCAATAAAAACATGTTTTATAACTTTAGTCCCTAAGCGAGTAGTTTCTAATTGAGTGGAAGATTTCAATTCTATTTCTCTTATTCATGGTATTTATAAAATTGTTGCTAAGTTATTAGCCAATAAGCTAAAGGTTGTTTTGCCAGAGCTTATTAGTAAGCACTAGATGGGATTTATTTTGAGTAGGCAAATTCTTGACATATATTTTTTGGCTAATGAGGTTATTCATTCACATGACAAAGGCCATTAGAGTTGTTACATGCTAAAAATTGATTTTGAAAAGGCATTTTATACAATAAAGTAGAGTCATTTATAGTGGGTTATAGTGCAAATGGGTTTTAGTGTTTAATGGCAATATTGGAGTACTGAATGCTTTACTAGGTCTTAGGCTTTACTTTTATGGAATGGATCCCCAACATCAGAGTTAATATTTCATAATGGTGTTAAACAGGGTTGTCCACTTTTTTTTTTTTTTTTTTTATTTATAATTGTTATAGAATATCTATCTTTGTTAGTCCAAAAGATGCATTCCCATGGTTACATTCATGGTTATTGACCATTTGCATAATCAAACTCCTAATTTTGGACTTAGACAAACAATTTTGATACTAATGATTTCAACTTAGTGTGTAGGAAATTATATACCAAAAATATACATTTTTGATATATAATGGTCTTTTAGGCTAATTTAACCTTTGAGATTCAAAGAGCCTTTTTGACATCCTTAGAGCTAGAAAATGATATTCATCACTTTTGAAGTAGAAATCCTAAGCTTTCTAAATTGAGTTTACTTGTCAAAATTTGATCTCATTTAGGTATGCAAATCTTAAGTCAAAGTCAACATATGCAACTTTCATGTTAGATTGCGTAACTCTTAGTATTTCAGAAATATCTTAAGCTACAAAGGTTCAATTGAGGTGATACAAAGTGACATGGAAAGCTAAGGCAATTATCTATAACTTTTATGAAAGTTAAGGTTGATTCAATCATCTTTAGTGTTAAAAAGGCATTATACATCACTATCTTGAACAGACTCAACACAAGGAATAAATTGCATAAAAAGTGAAAATCCTATCATGGTCATGATTAGGAAATTGAATTTCCCGATTGGGACATTAAACATCATGACCGAGACCATGGCAGATTATTTTTTACAAAATGTCATTTTTTTAGCAAAACTGACCCTGATTTAATGTCTCGATCAGGACATTGCTTGGGACAAGGATATATTGATCTAGACATCAATATCTCAACCTGGACTAGTGCAAAAATTTAAATACAATAGCTCATAATGGCTATTTAATACTCTTCCTGATCGGGACTGATGATATCCCGACCGGGACCTGACAAAATGTAGCCCAAAAGTCCAAATTTCATTCAAATGGACTTTATTTTTGTTAGGAATGAAATTATTGCTTCCAACATCTATAATTGGATTTCTTAAGTATAAATATGACCTCTGAAGATTGTTTCAAGGTTAAGAAACTAGTTCATCATTCATTCTCTCTTAAGCATTTAATTAAGCTCTTTAATTTTCTTTTAAACAATTCTTTGTTTATGTAACTCTTAGGAGAGTTAGTTGTATGTTAGAAATAGAATTTCTCTTCCTCTTAAATCTTAAGATAGATTAGAAGGGAATTGAGATTTATTTATAAAGGAATTGGTTTAAGTGTTGTCCGTTGAAACACTTGGGTTTTGGTTTTTGAGTGAGCTTTGAAACTCAAGTTGTAAGGTTGTAAAAGTGAGCCATAAAACTCTTGTGCAATCTTAATCTTATGAATAAGATTTTCGGTGATTGAAAATCCTAACTTAGGGATAAGTTAGGTGGAGATGTAGGATTTTTATTGAATTCGAACTCCTTAAATCATTATGTTCTTCATTCTTCCTTCTTAACATTTTTTCAATTCTTATACAGAATTCTTTTAATTTCCTATTTTTATTCATTAGCCTTATTCACTTCCCCTCTAAGTCTCTTTTAATTAATATTAGAGCTTGGATTATAGGAATTTAATTGCTAGAGTACAAAATCATAGGGAGTGAACTTCAAAATTTCTCTTCACTTAATCCATTCTTTAATGGTAGTAATTATTCTCATTGGAAGTTTAAAATGGAGTTATATCTAGATTCTGATTCCATTAGGCTTTGGGAAGTTATTCTTGAAGGTCGGTAATAACTAAAAACTACCATTGATGGTGTACAAACTACTCTTTAAGAATTGATTAGAGCAATGATCAAAAGGAAGAAAACTACAAACACAAGAAAGTTATAATCACTCTACTCTCTTCCATGAAAAGAGAAGAAGGAGGAAAACTTCAATATTGCATTTTGGCCAAGGAAATGAGATACCTCAGAGAACTATTATGAAGGTAATATACAAGTAAAAAATAAAAAGGTTCAATGTCATATGTATGAATATGAACTATTCAAAATGAAGCCTCAAGAATCAACTACAGAGATGACAAACCATCTCAATGCTCTCCTTACAACCCTCAAGAAACTTGGAAAACTTTTCTCAAAGGAAGAGGTGACCAACAAGATTCTAAGAATCCTACCTAAAAAGGATTGGGAATCTCGAGTCACTTCTATTAAGGAACCTTAAGACCTCTCTACTCTCTCAATCAATGTAGTTATTGGAAAGCTCCTAACATATGAGCTTACAATTAAGCAAAAAGGTGAAGAGCAAGAAGAAAAGAAAGAAAAGAAAAAGAGCATATCACTAAAAGCTCTTTAAGAAGATAATGAAGAGGAGAGCATTAAAGATTCTAGTGATGAAGGTAGTGATATTGCCATGCTCACTAGGAACTTCAAGAAGGTTTTGAGAAAGAAAAATTTCTCAAGAACAAAGGATTTTAATAAGAAGTACAAAGGAGAAGATAAGAAGAAAACCAAAGAAGTTACTTGCTATAAATGCAAGAAATTAGGACACATTAGAAGTGAATGCCCTAAACTCAAATTCAAGAACAAGGGAGCTAAAGATAAGAAGAAGGCTTTTAAAGCTACTTGGGATGATTCTTCCGAATTCGAAGAGGAAGAGGAACAATAAGAAGTGGCCTATCTTTGCTTTATGGCTTTTGAAAATGAAAATGAGATACCATATACTTATTCTTCCTTTGATGATTATGATGAATTATGAAGATGATGATGAGAGCTCTATTATGAGCAAATTATTAATTAAATGGAAAAGCTTACTTTCTAAGAAAAAGTTTTACAAGCAGGAACTATCTAACATAATTAAGAAATTTGATAGCTTAAAAATTGATCTTACTAAACTTGTTGAATCAAATGAAAAACTTGTTACTAATGCTAAATCTTCTAATTCTTTAGAAGATCAAATCAAGAAAGCAAATGATGAAAATCATAAGCTTTCTAATGAGGTCTTAGTATTTAAAAATTCCTTTGCTAAGTTCAAGAGAGGAAAAAAAACTTTAGATAGTCTTCTTAATTCTAAAAAATTTCATGAAGATACCTATGAAATTGGATATAAAAATGGAATTCCTTTATCATCATCATCACATATTAATTTTGTAAATTCCTCACATCATTCCACTCTTTCTACCTCCAAACCAAACGAGATTCAAGCTTTCAAAGTTGAAAGATCTCATGTGTTAAATAACATAGGAAAGTCTTATAAGATTCACCCTTCATCAACACAAAGAGGTAAGGCTTAAAAACCCAAGCATGCTTATATGTACACTATGCACAATAACATTAGGCATGCTATATATCATAATGCACATAAACATGTTGTAAAAATCTATCAAAATACATATTTTTCCTTGTCAATGTATGTCTCACACTATGACTCAAAAGAGTTATTGGAAGCACACACCAATACAACATAAAAGACATATTTCATACATTAGGAAGGCATATCATCCTAAGATAAAAAAATTTGAAAATGTTATATGTTCGTATTGCATGATCAATATACATACTAACAATGTATGTTTCTATAGAAGACTACACATGAATTTACTTCATTTAGATTATCTTGAAACTAACCAACCTAGACTAAGAAAGGTTTGAGTCCGAAAGAACACTTAAATTATTTTATGTAGGTGTGCTTGAAATCCACAAGAACAAAAAGTAAATGGTATCTTGATAGTGGATGTTCAAGGCACATGACGGGAGACAAGGAGCAATTTAACAAGCTTAATGCTAAGGATGAAGGACATGTTACATTTGGAGACAATGCAAAAGGAAAAATTATTGGCATTGGAGAAATAGGTAATCCTCAATCCTTATCTATACATCATATGTTGTTTGTTGGTGGTCTTAAACATAATTTGCTTAGTATAAGTCAATTATGTGACATGAGAAATAAGGTAACTTTCTATCCTAAAAATTTCTTTATTAGTAGTCTTAATGAAAACAAAGTTATTTTTAGTGGTGAAAGAGTAGATAATGTTTATGTTATTGATTTGAACAAAATTAATAATAAAGAAATCAAATGCTTAATGTCTTTTTCCATGACATATGGACATGGCATAGAAGGTTGGGACATGCAAATTTTGAGCTTTTGAATGATCTTTGTAAGCATGAATTTGTGATTGGTTTACCTAAGCTTGAATTCATTAAAGATAAACCTTGTGATGCTTGTCAAAAGAAAAAACAATCCAAGTCCTCATTTAATCTAAAAAAACGTAATGTCCACTTTTAGACCACTTGAACTTATACATACGTATTTATTTGAACTATGTAGGGAAAACCATCAATTCTATCATGAACGTTAAGCCAATTATCAATTGAACTATGCTTTAAAAATCATTTTATTGTGCTCTTTCAACTTTATTAATTCTATCCAATTTTAAATGAAGGACCTAATTGTATTTTTAAATAATTACTTTTAGATCCCTATGAAATAAATTTGACACTTACCAAAATTTTTATACTCTTTTTCCTATAAGAAACAAATAAAATGCTATAAAATATTTTTAAATTCTAATTTTGTCACTCTTGACATAAATTTAAAAAATAATTTCTATTTTTTCATAAATTTTTAATTTTTCACCAAAAGTCTTAAATTTTAACTATTTTAAAATTTACTCCTTAACTTTTAACCATACTATTTAGAAAATTTCCTAATTGAGGTCAAACCAAAAAAAGTATTAGATTAAAAAAAAGAATTTTGAGATAGTAAAAATATTTGTTAAGAATACAATAAATTATTAATTATTTCTAAAAAATGTGAAAAAAATAAAAAATAATTATTTTATTTATAGTGATAGTTAAAAGTGTTTACTTTATTGGTTTTTATTTTTATTAATATTAGTCTATGTAATGAATTGATTCAAAAGTTATCACTTTTTTTCTTATTATTTTTAATTGATACATAAAAATTTAAAATTCTATGTTAACATTTAAAATTGTTTTTTAAATTTACTTAAAAAATAGTAAAATTAAAACTTGAAAATACTTTTCAAATTTTATTTTCTTAAGAAAGAAGGAAAAAAAATTAAATAAGTGTCAAATTTATTCAAAAAATTGAATAAGTCCTAGAGGGAAAAGGGGGGGGGGGTGAATAGGACTATCAAATAAAAATGAGAAATTTAAAGAATTATTTGCAAGAATTGAATGGAAGTTGAGGAGGAAGAATGAAGAACACAAATATTTAATGAGTTTAGATTAAATAACAATCCTATGTCTCCATCTAACTTATCCCTAAGTTAGGATTTTCAATCACTCACAATCTTATTCATAAGATTGAGATTACACAAGAGTTTTATGGCTCACTCTTATAACCTTACAACATTAATTTTCAAGGCTCACTCAAAAAACCAAAACCCAAGTGTTTCAATGAATAACTCTTAAACCAATTCTTTTAGAAATAAATCTCACTTCCTTTATAATCTAACTCAATATTTAAGGTGAAGAGAAATTTTGTTTCCAACACACACCAACTCTCACAAGAGTTATACAAACAAAGAATTGTTTAAGAGAATTTGATAGCTCAATGAATGCATAAGAAAGAAAGAATGATAAAAAATTTTCTTAGCTCCTATTCAATTCTATAGGTATTTAAAAATATAACTGTTGGAGGTGCAAATGATGTGTCCAACATCTATATTTCGAATCATTGAAAGTGATGCTGTCAGACAACTATTTATGGATTAAAATTGTAATTGGCTACTCAAGATGTTTGAATTTCCCCGCACTTTCTTCATAGAAGCTATATATATTTAAATTAGCTTTTCATATTATTTTTAATCACTTAAATTGGACATATGTAACTCAAGATATATCCAAAATACTAAGAGTTATGCAATCTGAAATACAGAATTCTGTTAGACAGCTATACCCAAGTTGAACCCATGATTTTCTATTAAAGAAGTTTTAATTTGCCCATACTTTCTTCATGAAAGTTGTAGATATTTTACTTATATTTCCATATCATTTTGAATCACCGAAATTGGACTTCTCTAGATCAGGATATGTCCAAAATACTAAGAGATGTGTAATCTGAGATGACAGATGTATATGTGGATTTTGACTTAAAATTTGCACAACCAAATGAACTTGGATTTTGAAAATTAAATGCTCAAAATTAAGTTTGTTAAGATGAAAATTAATATTGATTATTACTAAGGTCAACAATCTCCCCCTTTTTGATTTTGACAAATTTATTTTGAGTTTGATTAAAAAATAATACAAAGTAAAGTGTGTGATAATATTTATGATAATAATGATACCAAATGTAATAAAATATAAGTATTTATTTCTTCCCTTTTGAATATAGACATGATAAGAAATATCAATTTGTAGATTATTCCCCTTGACAAAAAAATATAAATGACACAAATATAGTAGGAGGGATAAAAACATGACATTCTTATGACAAATGTATTAAAAACATAAAATATGATAACATGATCATTTAAATAAATGTTAGGCAATGTGAGGAAATAATTTCAAATATATATGCATATAGTCCTACTAAAATGCATCACTTCCTATAAGAACAAAGCAAAGATACACTAAATCTTTGTAAAAATATTCATGCCTTATCAAAGATCAAAACAATTCCTAAGAAGATGTTAATGCCTTATCAAAGATAAAAACCATTCCTAAGAAGAAATTATACATGAATTATGCATTTATAAACACAATAATAAAATATTATACACATGTATAGTAATGCATGTCTTATTAAAGATAAAAATAATTTCTAAGAAGATACATATATGCATATAGTCTTATTAAAATGCATTACTTCCTATAGGAATAAAGCAAAGATACACCAAATCTTTGTAGAAATATTTGTGTCTTATCAAATATCAAAACAATTCCTAAGAAGAAATTATACATGAATTATGCATGTATAAACATAATAATAATAAAATATTCTACACATGTATAGTAACAAATAACAAACTCAAATATATTTCTCACCCTTGGTCAAAAGCAAAACGAAAAGAGAGAGATATAAAGGGAAAATGAAAAACAAGACCTTTATAAAGAGATACTTAAAATCTTTATAAAATCTATGTCATACATAAAGTAAGCAAAATAAGACCTTTCATAACATATGACGTACGACAAAATTAATCATAATGTTAATATGCATGCAAAGATTTAAACAAATTTTCTCCCCCTATATCAAATAAAAATATAATATGTCACTAACATAAAAAATTTTTTTTAAGGGAGTTTTAAAATTAAAAACAAACTAAGTACACATGTTAAAAAAAATTAACTAGGTACACATGCAAACTTAAATTATTTCTCCTCCTTTGACAAAATGCAAAAGGAAATTTAAAAAGATAAACCAAATATAAGTCGATGACTAAAAAAAATTTTAAGATCAAAATCAAAATATTTATCAATCAAAGTAATCAATAAACACAATATGATTTCACATGAAAACAGTTCAAACATCAATTAAACATAAAATCAAGATAAACTAGAACCATCAATCATGCCCAGTTTATGCTTAATGAAATTTAATCTCTCTTCATTGAGAGGTTTGGTGAAGATATTTGCAAGTTGATTATTTGTATCAATAAATTCAAGTGAGATATCACCAATTTAAACATGATCATACAAGAAATGATGTCTAAGGTCTATATGCTTAGTTTTAGAATGCTGAATGGGACTTTTGCTAAGGTTAATAACACTTGTATTGTCACATTTGACTGGAATGTGATTAAGTTTTACACCATAGTCTAAGAACTATTGTTTTTGCCATAAAACTTGTGAACAATAAAGACTTGCTGTAATATATTTAGCTTCAGTAGTGGACAAGGCAACTGAAACTTGTTTCTTGCTAAACCAAGAAACTAAACATTGTCCTAAAACTTGACAAGTTCCGGAAGTGCTTTTTCTTTCTAGTAGACTATTAGCAAATTTTGCATCAAAATAACTAATCAAGTCAAAGGATGAACTCTTAGGATACTAAAGTCCTAAATGCATTGTACCACAAAGATATTTGAAAATTATTTTAATAGCATTCAAATGAGACTCTCTAGGACTTAATTGAAATCTAGCACATAAGTAAGTAGCACACATAATATTGGGTCTACTAGTAGTTAAATAAAGAAGAGATTCGATCATACCTCTAAATCGCTTTTCATTAACCGGTTTGCCATTCTCATCTTTGTTAAGTTTGGTTGTGGTGCTCATTAGAGTTTTACTTATCTTAGTTCCATCCATGCCAAACTTCTTAAGAACATCTCTTACATACTTGGTATGATTGATGAAAATCCCATTTTTGCATTGCTTGATTTGTAGTCTAAAAAAGAATTTGAGTTCACCCATCATACTCATCTCAAATTCTCTTTGCATTAAATTAGAGAATTCCTCACACAAGCAATGGTTAGTAGCATCAAATATTATGTCATCAACATATATTTGAATAATTAATAAATCATGCTTAGATTTCTTTATGAAAAGAGTTGTATTAACTTTTCCTTTAGAGAACCCTTTCTTTAATAAGAAGTTGCTCAGTCTTTCATACTAAGCTCTAGGAGCTTGTTTCAATCCATATAATGCTTTGGAAAGTTTGAATACATGATTTGGAAAATCAAAGCTTTCAAAACCTGGAGGTTGTTCAACATACACCTCTTCTTCAATAAAACTATTTAAAAATGCACTTTTAACATCCATTTGATAAATTTTAAAATCCATGAATGATGCAAATGCAAGTAGCATCCTAATAGCTTATAACCTTGCAACAGGGACAAAAGTTTCATTATAATTAATGCCTTCTTCTTTGATTATAACATTTAGCTACTAGTTTAGCTTTGTTCTTAGTTATGACACCTTGTTTATTCATCTTATTTCTAAACATCATTTGGTGCCTATAATAGGATGATGTTTAGGTCTAGGAACCAAGGTCCAAACCTTTTTTCTCTCAAATTGATTTAACTCTTGTTGCATAGCAAGGATCCAAAATTCATCACACAAAGCATTATGAATATTTTTGGGTTCAATTTGAGAAATGAAGGCTAAATTAACAATAAAATTTAATTGAGATATAGTAGTTACCCCTTTTGTAGTGTCACCTATAATGAGGTTTTGAGGGTGAGCTTTCTTGAATTGCCAATCCTTTGGAAGTTCATCCTTTAATGTAGGTTGAGATGTCTCCTCATTTTCCTCCTACTTGGATCTTCAAGTTCTAAAGATTTACTAACGTTTTCTTCTTGTGTTTCCATAATCTCATTATAACCTACAAGATCATCAACACTACAAACATCCTTTCTAGGATCAAAATTAAAGGATCAAGTAAGTTTGATTCATCAAATACCACATGCATTGACTCTTCGACTATTAGAGTTCTTTTATTAAAGACCTTATATGCTTTACTAGAAATAGAATAGCCTAGAAAAATTCCTTCATCAGCTTTAGAATCAAATTTCCTAAGATTGTCCTTGGTGTTCAATATAAAGCACTTGCATCCAAATACTCTTAGATATGAGATTTTAGGTTTTCTATTGTTCTATAACTCATAAGATTTTTTATTTAAAATTGGTATTTTGAAAACTTAGTTTGAAATATAACAAGATGTGTTAATGGCTTCCGCTTAAAAGTATAGAGGCAAATTATACTTATGAAGCATTGTTCCATTTCCACAAGAGTTCTATTTTTCCTTAAACTACCCCCATTTTATTGAGGAGTTCTAAGAGATGAAAATGTATGAGAAATACCATTTTCATTACAATAGTTTTTGACAAATTGATTTTTAAATTTGGTTCCATGATTATTTCTAATAAAAGAAATATAAAAGCCTTTTTATTTTTAAACATTTTTTGCAAACTTTCAAAAGCTTTAAATGCATTATTCTTATGAGCAAGGAAACATACCCATGTAAATCTAGAGTAATCATCAACCAATACATATGCATAGTGCATTCCACTGAGACTAGAAACTCTAGTTGGTTCAAATAAATCCATATGTATAAGTTTAAGAGGCCTAGAGATGGACACTACATTTTTTTAGCTTAAATGAGGACTTGGATTGTTTTCCCTTTTGGCAAGCATCATAAGGTTTATCCTTAGTGAATTCAAGCTTAGGTAAACCAATCATAAGTTCATGTTTACAAAAATCATTTAAAAGGTTAAAATTTGCATGTCTTAACCTTTTATGCCATGTCCACGTGTCATAGGAGATAGACACTAAACATTTTATGTCTTTCCTATTAATTTTATTCAAATCAATGATATAAACATTGTCTACTCTTTCACTACTAAAAATAACTTTGTTTTCATTAAGACTACTAATAAAACAATTTTTAGGATAAAAAGTTACTTTATTTCCCATGTCACATAATTGACTTATGCTAAGTAAATTATGTTTAAGACCATCAACAAATAACACATGATGTATAGATAAGGATTGAGGATTATCTATTTCTCCAATGCCAATAATTTTTCCTTTTGTATTTTCTCTGAAAGTAACGTGTCCTCCATCCTTAAGATTAAGTTTGTTGAATTGCTCTTTATCTCCTATCATGTGCCTTGAACATCCATTATCAAGATACCACTTGCTTTTTATTCTTGTGGATTTCAAGCAAATATACACAATATAATTTAATTGTTCTTTTGGACCCAAACCTTTCTTGGTCTAGAATGGTTAGTTTCAAGACAATCCATAGGAAGTAAATTCATATGCAGTCTTCTATAGAAGCACACATTATTAGTATGTCCTTTGATCATGCAATAAGAACATATAATATTTTTGAATTTATTCCTCCTATGATGAAATGCTTTCCTAGTGTGTGCAACATGCCTTTGGTGTTATGTGAATCTCCTATTGTTTTGTGTCATTAAGTGAGACATGCATTGGAAATGGTGATATGAATTTTGATAATTTTATGCAATATGTTTATATGCATTATATTGTGTAGCATGCCTATTATACTTGTGTCTAATGTACATATAAGCATGCTTGGGTTTAGGTGCTCTAGTTTGAGCCTTACCTCTTTGTGTTAATGACGGATGAATGTCATGAGACTTTTCTTTGCTATTTAACACATGAGATCTTTTAGCTTTGAAAGCTAGAGTCTCATTTGATTTGGAGGTTAAAGGAGTGGAATCGTGTGAAGTTTTTTCAAAATTAATATGTGATGAAGATGATGAAGACATTCCATTCGTATATCCAATTCCATGGGTATCTCCATGAAATTTTTAAGAGTCAAGAAGACTATCTAAAGTTTCTTTTCCTCTATTAGATTTAACAATGGAATTCTTTAATTCTAAGACCTCCTTAGAAAGCTTATGATTTTCATCATTTTCTTTCTTAAGTTGATCATTCAAAGAATTAGAAGATTTTGCATCATTAACAAGTTTTTCGTTTGATTCAATAAGTTTAGCAAAATTAATTTTTAAAATTTTTAATTTTCTATTTAAGCAACCTAACTTGTGTTTATGATGTTTCTTCTTAGATAATAAACTTTTTCATTTAACAAGTAATTTGCTCACAATAGAGCTCTCATTATCATCATTATTATCACAATAATTATTAGAATCATCAAAGGAAGAATAAGAAGTAAATGGTACCTCATTTTCATTTTCAAGGGCCATGAAGCAAATATTGGCCACGTCCTGTTATTCCTCTTCCTCTTTAGATTTGGAGGAATCATCCCAAGTAGCTTTGAATGCCTTATTCTTATCTTTTGCTCTTTTATTCTTAAATATGAGTTTGGGACACTCACTTCTAATATGTCTTGGTTTCTTACATTCATAGTAAGTAACCTCTTTATTTTTCTTCTTCCCATTTCCTTCGAACTTTTTATTGAAGTCTCTTGTTCTTGAGAAGTTTTTCTTTCTCAAAAAATTCTTGAAGTTCCTAGTGAGCATGACAATATTACCATTTTCATCACTAGAATCTTTGATGCTTTCCTCTTTACTATCTTCTTGAAAAGCTTTTAGGGCAATGTTCTTTTTCTTTTCTTTTTTCTCTTTTTGCTCTTCACCTTTTTGCTTGATAGTGAGCTCATGTGTTAAGAGCTTACTAATAAGCACATCAGTTGATAGAGTGGAGAGGTCTTGAGCTTCCTCAATTGAAGTAACATGAGATTCCTAATCCTTCTTAGGTAGGATTCTTAGAATCTTGTTGTTTACCTCTTCTTTGGTGAAATGTTTTCTAAGTTTTTTAAGGGTTGTGAGGAGAGCATTAAGATGATTTGTCATCTCCGTGATTGATTCATGAGGCTTTATTTTGAAGAGTTCATAGTCATAATTATAAAGTGTTAAACCTTCTTGCTTCTTACTTGAATGTTGCCTTCATAGTGGTTTTCTAAGATCTCCCACATTTCTTTGGTTGATATACAATGTTGAAGCTTATCTCCTTCTTCTCTTGTCATTAAAGAGACTAGAGTAATCATAGTTTTTTTATTTTTATGATTTTCTTCCTTTTGATCAATAATCTATTGTCTTATTGCAAGAGTAGTTACCACACCATCAATGCCAGTTGTAGGTGATTCCCAACCTTTTAGGATAATGTCCTAAAGTTTGATGGAATCACAATCAAGATATAATTTTATTTTGAATTTCTAATGTGGATAGTCATTGCCATCAAAGAATGGTGTAAGAGAAGAGATGTTTTGTGATTCACTCCCTATGATCTTGTATTTTAGTAATGAAGTACCTAGAATTTATGCTTTGATACCAATTGAAAAGAGTCCTAGAGAAGGGGGGGTGAATATGACTATTAAATAAAAATGAGAAATTAAAAGAATTATTTATAAGAATTGAATGAAAGTTGAGAAGGAAGAATGATGAATACAAAGATTTAAGGAGTTTGGATTCAACAACAATCCTACGTCTCCACTTAACTTATCCTCAAGTTAGGATTTTCAATCACCTATAATTTTATTCACAAGATTGAGATTACATAAGAGTTTTATGGCTCACTCTTATAACCTTACAATATGAGTTTTTAAGGCTCACTCAAGATTTAAGATGAAGAGAAATTCTATTTCTAACACACTCTCAACTCTCATAAGAGTTATACAAATAAAGAATTGTTTAAGAGAATTTGAGAGCTCAATGAATGCCTAAGAAATAATGAATGATAAAACAAGTTTCTTAACTTCCATCCAGCTCTAGAGGTATTTAAAAATATAGTTGTTGGAGGTGCAAATGATGTGTCTAACATTTATATTTTGAATAATTGAAAGTGATGTTGTCAAATAACTATTCATGGATTGAAACCATGATGGGCTACTCAAGATGTTTTAATTTGCCCACACTTTCTTCATATAAGCTGTAGATATTTAAATTATCTTTCTATATTATTTTGAATCACCTAATTTGGACATCTATAACTCAAGATATATCCAACATACTAAAAGTTATGCAATTTGAAATGCAGAATACTGTTAGATAGTTATACCCAAGTTGAACCCATGATTTTATATTGAAGAAGTTTGAATTTTTCCATTCTTTCTTCATGAAAGTTATAGATATTTAACTTATCTTTTCATATCATTTTGAATCACCCAAATTGGACTTCTATAGCTCAGCATATGTCCAAAATACTAAGAGATGTGCAATCTAAGATGGCAAACGTATACGTGGATTTTGACTAAAAATTTGCATAACCAAATGAACTTGAATTTTGATAAATAATCCCAATTCAGAAAGCTCAAGATGTCTACTTTAAATATGAAGAAAATAACTTTCTTATTATAAAGCTTTAAGGATGTCAAAAGCCCCATTGAATCTCAAACGTCCAATCAGCCCAAGATAATTATACTTCATTTCAACTTCCAATAGAGTCCTAACTTATACACACTTAAATAAAAAAATTAAATGTTCAAAATTAAGTTTGTTAAGATCAAAACTAGGATTGCTTATTGCTAAGGTCAATAATTAATCATTTTTAAAATTATATTTAAATAATAGCTTATTATTTTATGATTAAAATGAATTTTTAGCTATTTTTATAATATAATTCAGAATTTTAAGTAATTAATTATACTTTATGCTATTTGACTTCAAGTATTTGAAAAATGTAATTTTTACTAATATTATTTAACTCTATTTGAGATTTATTAAATTAATTTGAAAATAAATTATCTTTAATGTTTTTGTTATTTAAATAAATTGCATTGGGGTATTCTATTGAATGGATTTTAATGATTTTTAATATTTATTATTAAATTATTAGCTTTTTGTGTATTTTGGTTTTCGATTGGGCGAATTATGTAGTTCGAGAGCCCAACCTGAGAAATTGTGCATTTGTGGATATGGAAGTGTGTTTGTGTGCAAGATCGGCTCTACTTTTAGTAAAGAGATATCCGTTTTACAGAGGAGACTCTGCTGAATTTTTGATAGAATTCTCGTAAAATGTGACATCGGGTCGATCCTGAGTTTTTAATTTTTGGTCGAGTCGTAGTCTGGATCAAGTAACTCTTTAGAATTTCTAGAAGTATAAAATTAGGAGTTCGATTCTAATATTATTATTATTTATTTATTTTCTATAGTTGTTTTGAGACCAAGGTCTATTGGAGCAAACTAGTCTATCTCTTTTAAAGGAGCTTACAACTATGAGTTATTATCTTATATATGCATTGCATGTAGAATACATAATTATAAGCATCCATATTTTTATAATGTAGTTAAATATGAATTATTTTACTAAATGATTATGTATATGTTTGATATATTTTTGGTATATATTCGGTATATTTTTGGTATATACTCAACATATATTTGGTATATCTTTAGTATACATTTCGTATATATTCAGTATATGTTTGGTATATAAGTGATATATTTATTTAAAAATGGATGCTATCATATTTAAATTATGTATTTTATTATTTTAATAAATATACCTTTTATTTGAAGGATAACAGTAGAACGTGCTACCTAGTGGGCTGCACTAGAACTGTGTACGTACTAATGCGTTAGACTTTAAGGTTGATATCATGAGATTATTTGATGTGAGACCTAATTATTTGATTATTAAGAATTATGGTGAGAGAGTGGTGCGATTATGGAGGCTCAGTTGACTTAGTGTCTCAGGGCTAATCACACTGATAGTGAGAGCTCAGTTGTCTTAGAGTCTCGGGGCTAGTCTACTATCCAAAAATGGAAAAGAGAAATATTTTGAAATTAAGTAAGCCTGTAGGCTAGTGAAATTCAGTGATCGAGGTTGCAAACTATTTAGGGTTTTGCTTCGATCCTTCACTCAAGATAAACTTTTCTGCATCTATTATTATATAAAGGTGGATTTTAACATCTATGTGAAATGCATGTATATATATATTTATATTGATGCTTGACTGTATATGACTTTAGGTTGCATGTATATATATTATAATAATTCACTCAGTGAGGTCTGATTCTCCTCAATATTTTTTTCAGGATTTATTGCATCAGACTTTCCTCGTAGTACTATTCGTCGGACTCTTTCTTCTCTGGCTAATTTATGTAACTATTGAACTATTATCTTCTTGTATTCTTAGTAATCATTGCAGTAGTAACATTATTATATTAGTAGTGTTTTATATTATTGGTAAACTTGTACTCGAATATTGTATGAAAATATTTTACTGTGTTATAATATAAAGATTTACTTTTATATTAAATAAATTTTTAATTTTGGTGTATTTTTATATTATATTTGCATGTGTTTTTATTTTTAAGGCTTGATACAGATTCTGGATTTAAAAGAATTTCTGTTCTTTAGCACCGGTCATAACTCTCCGGTTTAAGATGTGAAAAAGTTATATTTTAATCTTAACATGCTTAATTAAACTTGAGAGAGTCGTTCAGTAAATTAGAACAATTACCCTCAATTGAAGTTATAGATTTAACAGATAAATGTTAATGATCTAATTACATTAGTTAAACTACACTTGAGCTCTAAGTTTCAATTTATTGATTTTGTCTTAGATTTAGTTATTTAGTTTCAACTTTGATTATTTTGTTTACATAATTCAATTTGCTAGCTAGGAACAAAGGTAGAAAAATTAGTATTCAATACACAATTCTCGAGGGAGCGATAACTTTTTCTACTACAATTTATAATTTGTGTGCTTACAATTTTTAATCACAATAAATATTTAACGTCGTTGTTGGAGATTGACAATATTGATATTAATTTAATTTTTATTTTTTTAGACCAATATTTTTCTTTATAACTTGCTTTGTTCATAAATCTTTTATGATTTTTGCCAATGTATGAACACTTGATCTCAAAAAGTCAATTTAAAAAAAATTAATTTTGAAATTGAGAAGCCGTACAAAAAGAAGCGAAAGGAAAAGATGGCTAACGGACAAAGTGCATAGCAAGCAAGAAGTCTTGCTCTTCAAAATACACAATGCTTAATCCGGAAGACAATCAAAACATCAATAACTTTATTTAGCTTGGTCATTATTTAAAGATTCAAATATGATTTTTTAAAAAAAAAAAAAATTAAAGATTCAAATCAAATGTGAGAAATAAGTAAACTGATGGATAATCACATGCAAAAACTTTATTTTGCTTTTTGATTAATTTGTAGTCACACGCATTGTTCAGAGTAAAATAATTTTTCACCAGAAAAGATTGCCAGCTAGATTTTTGACACTTCATGAAAAGGGGAATTGGAGAATTAAATTAAAAGTGTCATTATAGAAAACTATATATATATATATATATATATATATATATATATGGTATTTTTGCTTTTTAATTACTTAAAAAAAGGGCATTTGGATGGATTTACATAGGAACCAGGATGCAAAATTATGGTTTTACATATGGTAGTTTTTGCTTTTTAGTCACTGCCCACAGTAAGGTCAAGCTCAGCTCCCAATTTGTTTCATGATGGACCCAAACGCATGTCCTTTAATAAAACTCTTTTTTTTTTTTTTTTGGGTTATAAATATATATAATTTGAATGAGAAGCCCTACCTTCTGTTGTTGCATTATTATTGGGCAGAATCTTTTTATCTTGTTCAGGTGAAAAAGTAGCCATGGTGCTACAGCATCATGAACATCTATGACTTAAAGAGACATGTGTACATGTTGAAAACAGGAAAAATGAGGCTAATGTTCGTACACACTTTTCTTTGTTGATTTTAGGGCAATTGGTATGTCCCAAAAACATATTATCATGAACCCATATGGCCCTTTCTTTTTGGGAAAAAATAAATTTGTGGGTCTCTACTATTTCTATTATCCTCTCATGCGAAATCCATATATATATATATATATATATATATATTTGGGCAATATTCGAAAACCATATTCATGTCTTGGTTTTAGAATGCTTTTGATCTAAAGCTAAATTCTTTAACTGTTGAATTATATATAACAAATGCAGCAGGTTAATATTTTTGAACATTGATTCATTTACCAATTGTGTCACAAGAAAATTTATGTTTGGTTTAGTTTATAGAGATGGACTTCAAACTGGTCGTGTTATTTTTTTTTTTTTTTTTTTACGTTTTGTTTTTAACTAAACCCATTTGGCTTATAATATACTAATTAATATTCCAATTAATTTTTTTTTTACTTATAAAAAAAGTAATTATTAAAGTTGTCATCACATTTTATCAAATACAAGAGAAAAGATTCTTGAAATCTAAACATCTAATTCTTGATTTTGATTCGAGGGATAACCAAACAAGGTGGAACTAGTTACCAATTAAGTTAAAAAAAAAATCAACATTAATCAATTACATTTTAAATAAGAACAGATTGAGTTGGATTAAAATCTTGATTATTTGTAATTTTTGTGACTGACATTATACGAAACAAAACACTTACAGTGGACTTTGCCGACACCAAGAGACATCATCTTCGCCATGATTATATGCGTAGAAAGATACATTTGTATATAAAGAAGTTGAAATGACAAGATATTAATATATGGGTACACAACAAGGTAGTGGGAGGTACTTTGTTCGTACAACAATCAAGAAAATGCTTAAATAGAAAATAAAAATTACATATCAATATATAAAGGGAAAGGGTAAGCGATCTTTATAATGAATAAAACTATGCTGTGTGACCTCCGCTTTCATGCACGACATAGATATTGGATACACCATTACTATATCAACAAAAAGTGGAGATTATTTTTACGTCTTTTATCTTTATCCATATCTCATTTTTCGGATTTTTACACCCTTAAATAACACCATCAAATCCTCACCACCACCCAAAACAATATTTCGATCCATCATTGTCGACTGACATAAATAATCACAACCCTAGAATTAGACTAAATGGATTCTGTCATCATCTTATTTATATATATAAACTCAAATTCCATGACTATAACATGAAAATGTTATCTTTTTTTTAAAAAAAAAAAAAAAAAAAAGAATTCTTTAGTTGATATTATGCATAAAAGGAAATCACATGACTTATAAGTATCATAAAAGGTAATAAAAAAAAAAACAATAGATTTCATTATATTGATTAGGGTTAGGATTCAATCTTGAGAACAAATAAAAATATATATTTTACCTCTCATCATTTTTAAGAATCTCAAGACCTCAAATCGAACAAACTTGCTATAATTTTTTTTTATAAATTAACATATTAAAGAAAATATAATTTTTATTTTTTACATATTCTTTCTATTCTCAACATGACACAAAAAAATTCGACTTATACGTGACATACACATTATCTATTATGATTTTTTTTTTCCATCTTTAAATTGTTTCCGCTAACTTTGGCTTTTGAACGTGCTATTCTTCACCCTTTTACCTTTCTTTGAATGGATAGTGAACATATATATGCACGTATAGGAGGGTGTGTTATTTAATTTTATGGGTGTTTTTTTAACCTTAAATAAGTATATATCCACTGACTATTCATCCACTATCATTGGTCAGGTGGCCAAAATTTAAGGGACACTCCTAATGTTCTTCTTCCTTGCGGAACAATCTATATTTATTATTGAGTATAGTACCAGTAGTAGTGTATGCATTTAGTGGGCGGTGACTAGGGCAAAATCTCCAATTATTGTGTCACTATATGAACTTTTCTCTCATTCAAATTATTTATGCCAACGTGTGAACAGCATTAATGGATCCTTTTTCTACCCCTCTTCACCAGACTATTAATATATACTTATATATAATTACTAGCAAGAAAGTTACATATATCTATAATTTTTTTATGCTTTAGTAGCCCTCAACAATTGACCGATATATTTCTTCACATTTGCAAATAGGAAATATATATAATTCATATAAATCAAAACATTTTTTTTTTTTGCTTTTTTCAATTCAATTACATATTAGTTAAAATTAAATTTTTTGGTCAATTTTGAAAAAAAAAATTCTACATCAACTTAATTAATATATTTTAAAAGTTTATATTTCCTTAAATAAGATTTCAGGTACACCTCTTATAAATAAATAAAAATGCATTGAGAGAATTTTATCTCATTATAGGTCCACTTAACATGAACTTCAAAATAATCGAAAATTTTAAACCTATCAAATACTAGGAGGTTGGAACATTAAATGTAAAAATACATAAAGAGTTTTAGATTTTTTTTCACTTCAAACTCTTCAATAGGTCACTAATCCAACTTCATATAATTTATGTTGGAGTCCCACATTGAATATGTGTAAAGCAATAAATGACTTATAAGCGGTGTAGATTGGATCTTAACACAAGCTAATTTATTTTGCATTATAAGAGATCAATCTCATTTATAAGTTCACATATGTGTGCGTAGGCCAACACTCTTAAGGTCTGTGGAAACTCATGTTTAAGACCTAAAATTGTATGCAGTCTGTTTAAGTTGTTGAGTATGACCCATTTGAATTTGATACGACCTATGTGAGTCATGGTTGCTTACATGATATTAAATTTTAATTAGCATTCCTCTATAGTAAATAAAAGATATGTACACTTTATTAATTAAATCTATTTAAATAAAAATATATAAAGAGACATTCCAACGATAAAAAATTTGAGATTTTCATCATTTGGTTGAAACTCGTGGGATGAAATGAAAAGATTTAATAATGAGGAGGAATGAGTTATTATTTTATTCTATTTTATTTTTTGTTTTATTATTGCATAGCTAGCTCTTCCAATGACATTCCTATGTATATATTGCTTGCACCCAAAAGAACTGCCTAGCTTCTTCAACTTGCATTAAAACACTCAAAACACAAATGCAATTGATTAATGTTGTGAGACATATATTAATCAGTCATTTCGTTAAATTTTATTTATTTTGGTTACATAAATGAATTAAAAAATCATAATAATTTACATAAGATAACTACATCAAGCAAATAGGTATAGTGATTAGGTTGAAACTTAGTTGACTATATGTCCATGCATCGCGTAACAAAGATTACTATTCAAAAAATTCTTTGAAAGCAAATGTCACTAGAAAAGCTGAAAAGAAATCTTGCTCAATTTTTTTATTTTATTTAATTATAATATATAGGTAGTATCATATATAAATAAAAAGGGGACTAGATTCTATCTGGACTCAGCCTCAAATTCAATTGTGGCATCAACTGTTGACATATAGTTGAAAATGAACATATTTCACGTAGCTTTTTAAAGATATGATTACGATAAGAAATTAATTGTTATTAAATTGAAGCTTAGATTATAATCATGCATGTTGTCTAGGATTCTGGAGCATTACTACCATAAATAACATGATATAACATTAATATATACTTATTTTATTCATACATTTTCATTAGATATAATATATAACAAATTGGTGGCAGCCAACTTGTTAAATGGCTACAATTTCTATATGGCCTACACACAAATATTTCCTAAAATGGGTAAAATTAAAGAAACTTTAATACTCTAAAAATGAAATAAATTTATGATTGTGAGTAAAAAAGTAGTTAAGTGATAACTCATTTATAAGGAAATACTGAGATGTAGAATTTGAATTTTACTATCGTCGATTTAAACGGAAAAAATTATCTCATATTATTCAGTCCATTACACTTAAGTCATATGACCTCTCATGTGGCTTTGGCAATAATTTTTTTTATTATGTATTGATTTCTTTCTTTCAATTTTTTAATGCTAAATAATGGAAGAACAGAAGCAGCACTTGGTATATTAGTGATGCTGATAAAAAGAGTTTGTCGGCTCACTTTTTAGGGCTAAGAGTTGTGTGTTGATGTATCTATATATATACATGTTTATTTAGATATGTTGCACTTTGTGCTGATGTTGAAACATTTTCATTATGGTTTAGCTTGTAAGAAAGGATAAACATTAATCTAAAAGTTGAAAAAAGAAAAACCACATCACAAAACAAAGTGTAGACAACTGCAAATTAAACGAATAATGATAATAAACTTATAGACTTTTTTAGTGTATTATTATGGTTCCAAAAGAAGAATTCTCCATCGTTAACTATAGTCTTAGATTCCTTTATTTATTTATTTTATAGTAATCTTTGTAATTATTTGAGTTTGTGTTCCCTCTCTAATCAAAGAAATCACATGTATGTATATATTTATATGTATATATGTTGCATGTCAAAGCATCATAAGACCATATTGGAGTTCATGTCCAATCCATTCATGTTTTGAAGAATGCTGGTTTGCGTATGGATAGTGCTGAAGAAAAATGGGGGTGAATTATACATGCATAACTTAAGCATGTCCTTTTTCTATTAATGAAATTAATTTAAATTTCCTTGCTATTTTTATTAAGTTTCGACCTATGTTTTAGTTTGTGAGGTGGGTGTAGGAAGATAGGGGTTTGGATTTATTGGACCCCATAAACTAAAATGCATCTAAAAAGGGTGGTGGACTGTCTTGTCCCCTCTAATTATGTCTTGTTCTAGTTTGTTTTTTGTTTTGTTTTGTTTTTTTCGTCATGAAAGAGAGGTGGAATGACCATAAGCACAGCTTTGAGTATGCCCTCACACTTCATTCAATTTAATTATGAACTGTTTTATATTGGTAGTTATGGGTTAGAACTAGACTAAATATGTAATAAACAAGACCTAGCTAGCTATGTACACCATTGCCACTACCACTTTTCTTATAAGCAACGATATTCAACACCTTCAAAAACACCTAGTTGTGCATATATTTTCCCTTTTCCTTTCTTTTATCATCATAAGTTTTTCTTTTGTTATTCAATTTTTCAAAGATGCATTAGCTCCTTCAAATATTATAACTTCATTAAGGATATGTTTGAATTGCTAGTCCAACCCACTTGACTTTAAAATTTTATTCAATTAACATAAAATTATTATTGATTATTTTTCAGGATTCTTTCAGTAAATTAGTTCCCCTCTGTTTAACGCCAATGAGAAAGTGGAATCTAGTGGCTAACTCTTTTTAAAAAGTATGAGATTTAAATTCTAAATATTTAATATGTGGCTTTATGAGATATAAAGTTTCAAACTTGTTGTTATTGGTTTATAAAATTATTTTAATTTGTAAAATTCATTAATGTATATAAGTCATTTAATTTTCTTATAAATAAAAAATATTGACGTGTTTAGGTCATAAAAACTCTAAAACAGTAAAACAATAGTTTTAACTATTTTTTTTTTATCAAACAAACTACCATTAGAATAAGAAAAGGGTATGCATAATAGACATCCAACACAAGGAAGTCACTATAATTACTTTTACTAACAAAGCAGTCACATGTAGAAGTGATATATTATGACTAGCCTTAGGAGAGCAAAAAACAAAATAAAGACCTAGACTACTAGGTGGAGCTAGATTTAGTAGAGCTAACTATAAGAGAGGCATCTTTGGCCAAATTCATAGCTTGAGTTGATCGAGCAAGAGTCTTCGTACAAAACTTTTGAATTTTCTTTCCTGCATTGCCTGAGCTAATAGCTAATGGATCCTACCTAGCTCTGTCTGCAGCAACTTTTCCAAATAAAGCCTATATAGTCAACATAACACTTTTAAACTTCTCAGCTAGGGAAAGTGCTGAGATTGGGCTGGGCTTGGATAGGCTATTGGCTGGGTTGGCATTAAGCATGCATGGGCCATCATTAGGCTTAATGAGCTTAGCTTTGGGAGAGATTTCCATTTGTGGTTGGGCTTCATCATTGGGTTGGGCCATTATTTCTTTCCTTTTTGAAATCAACCCTTTAATCGTTCCTAAAATAATACCCAAGACAATACCTTTTCCATTATAATTTTTCTAACTTCGCTAACTGTCAGTAACTAGCAACCCATCATTACTTTTTCCTTGCTGGTCATATATCTCCAGTTGCACCTACTTTGGAGATTGATCAGACAACATAGGAAGAGCAAACTTATCAAATATTGATAGGTTGTTCAAAGAGAGATTTTCGATGAAGGTGGGCTTTTCTTAGAGGTGAGTGAAGAATGGCTTTATGTAGATGATCTGCATGCATCTAGGGACCATAAGCATTATGACTATACACTTGCTTGGAGATTGCTTACTCTTATGTGAATATCGAATAATTTCTCATACTGTGATCAAAGAAACCACAAAGCTGACATAAATTAGGAAGCCTTTCATATTGAATAAATACCCACTTAGTTTTCCATTCTACCTTGTTCATAAGTTTTCCATTCTACCTTATTCATAAAACATTTAGGCAGCGGCTTGTTTAAGTTCACCTTCACTCTAAAATGCATAAATGGATCGCATTTATAGTATGAGTACATTTGAGTATATATTGTTATTAAACCCTTATATAAAGAATTTGCAATTTTACAGGTATTTTCATAGGTAATTTCGTTTAGTGGTAAACCCAAAATGTGAACCCAAAAACATTCGATGGAAAAAGTCTAAATCTTTAAAAGATAAAGATGGATTCCACTTTGTTAACACCATAAGAGAACGGTGGATGGACTAAGGAACTTTGTTCCTTATCCTCTCCATATCTTCTAATTTACTAAACACAAAGCAGAAAGTATTCCTATGTCCAAGTTTTTAGACTTGTAGATCAGAGATAAAGCCCTATAACTATGATAATATGTTGAGTAGAGCATTTGCTGAGTATGTTTTATAACTTAGTATCTTCCTTACTAGTCAGTTTTTGAAGTGGTCTGGTGAAGGATCTTCAGATGCCTTAAGCTCCAACATATAAATCAGTTTTTCAGATTCTTTAGATTGTGTTAAGGAGATAAAAGGGCGCAAGGTAGAGCTAGTAGTTGTCATTAATAGTTTAGAGAAGGTAATTGAAGAAATTAATGAGCATGAGAAGAAAAGATGAGACTATAAAATAAAAGGACATGGTGTGTTGAGGAAGTTTTTATAGAGTTATCTTACTTATATATATATATATATATATATATATATATATATATATATATATATTAGTAATTGCCATTAATGGTTTAGAGAAGGTAGTTGAAGAAATTAATGAGCATGAGAAGAAAAGATGAGAATATAAAATAAAATGGCATGGTGTGTTGAGGAAGTTTTATAAAGCTATGTCGTGTTGAGAGTTAATACTCCCTTATTCTTCTTAGTTTCAACTATTTTTGCTAAATGTGAATCAATGATTATTCATTTATTTTTTTAAAATTTGAGAAATGTGAGGAAATGTTAAGATTTTCATGCACAAATAGGAATGGGAAAACACATAAAAACCAAGCATAGGGCTAGGGCATAAGGGTGTAGTATGTGGGCTCGTGGAAATCTCCATTGAAAACAAATTACAATGATGCATGCTAAAAAATAATCATACTCGACACCTCATAATCACAGGAAAATTTGATGATGCTCTATTATGTAATTATCTTATATTCTATAATTATACCTTTTCTTTAAGCATTTTTGCCTCCCTCCTTTTTAGTGTTGATATATAGTTGCTATTAAGCGCCTATGAATGGCTTTATTATTTAAGGCTAAATGCATTTCAAATATGGTTTGTACTATTTGAATAAATGAATTCATTTCATAAAAATTAAAAATATCCACCATCCATAATCCACTTTATTCTTATCTTTTTATTAATAAATGTTTGGTATTTGTTTTTAATGGCCAGTGAAGCTATCAATAGTATATTCAACTTGTATGAGCCTTTTTGACTGATAAGGATGGGTTTCTCTTTATTTGTACATTTGAAATTCAAAGTTGTATTATTTAGATTAGTGTTCTTTCCTAGCTTTTACAAGTTGTTACAATAACTCATAACTCATTTATAAATATTACTCTCAACATCAATGAAGTCTAAGCTAATTCAATCATATTTGTATCACAACCTTTTTTTTAATAGTATTAGAGCATTAAATGGTCTAATAACCTCGTCTCTTTCTATGGCTAAAAATCCTACTAGTTCTTAAGCCATTACATCAACCTTTACTCAATAAACCAACACCGTTATAGCCCTTCCTAACATAGCTCACCAACTTCTCATGAAACTTAATACCACAAATTACCTTATATGGCAAGCTCAACTTATGCCTTTACTACATAGCTATGATTTAGATAAACATATAGATTGATCAATTGAACCTCCTCCCAAAATGTTAAACAATAAACCCAATCCTATTTTTCATAACTGGTTTAAATAATATTAGCTAGTTCTAAGCTGGATCATAGCCTCAACTTTAGAAAAATTTATACCTAAAGTAGTTGGAGTGTCTTGTGCAAGAAAGGCCTAGAAAAACTTATTGCTTCTTATGTTGTTGGTTTAAAGTCTTAAGTTCGCAACATTAAAGCCATTTCTATCAATTAAAGAAAAAATAAGGTGAAATAATTGCTTAATATACATAAAGTGTAAAAGGATTATATGATCAACTAGTAGCACTAAGGCATCTAGTTGGAGAAAATGATTCAGTTCAAGTCATTATGAACGATCTTAATGCTACCTATAGACCATTTATCAATTCTCTTGAAATAGCCTTTCAGATATGTCTTTTGATGACTTATATGGTTTATTGCTTAGTGAGGAAACTAATTTACATGTTGAAGAATCCAGAGGAGATACCACTCCAACAGCTTTTTGCACTTAGTGAAATAATTTCTCTAGATATGGATGGGGTGGTCGCTTTAACACTCGTAGTGGTAATCGAAGAGGAGGTTGTCATTAACAAACCTTCTCTTCTAATCGCACTTATCCCCAACAATAGCAGTCTTTTAATTCCCACAATTCTCAAGTCTTGCCTCATTTTGCCCCCACTCCTATGGATGGTATGAATCTCATTTGTTTCAATTTCAATGGTGTTGGTCACACATCCAAATTCTATTCTTCTCCAAAGCTACACAATCCCAATAGCTCTTAACCCACTGCTTACCTTACGATAAATATGACCAAACCTAACTCCAACTCATAGATCATGGACATAGGAGCTAAAAATCATATCACTCCTAATATTGATAATATTTCTCTTCACTCTGATTTTTAAGGTTTTGATGGAGTCCAAATTTACAATGGTAATACTATTTTCAATATCCCATATTGGTAATTTTCATTATATATCTCAAAATAAATTGTTTCATTTACAAGATATTTTTCATGTTCCTAATAACTATGCTAATTTTCTCTTTGTTTCATTTTTTTTACCATTTCTAATAATGTCTTTGTTGAATTCTTCCCTTTTTATTTTAAAATTAAGGATATCCTAACGAAGGAGATTTTGATTTCAAGACTAAATAACAGTGGACTTTATTCCTTATTTCTACATCCAATTTTACATTCCTCATCCTCCACTTCGCCTTTTTTTAGTTCTCTAAAGGCTATGTTTTGTTCCCTGCAATAATGACATAAGCATTTGGGTCATGCTTCACTCTGGATTATTCAAATTTCTCTACACAGTAGTAATATTTTAGTGTCTAATAAAACCATTAATTTATAAGTCTAAAGTTCTTAGCACCTTTATTAAATTTTGCCATTTAGTTGAAATTTTTTTAATCACTCCATTAAAGGCTTTCAATTAGATTGGGGTGGTAAGTTTCAGGCTCTGCAAAAATACTTATTAGACAATAGTATTAATCAATAAATAGCATGTCCAAAAACACCAGAAAAAAATAGTTATGCTGAACGCAAACATCACTATACTATTGAAACTGGTCTCTTTTTACTTCATCATTCACATTTTCTAAATAAATATTGGACTTATGCTTTTGAAACAACTCTTCATGTTAATAATAGATTACCAACACCTTTTCTTCATAATGTTTCTCCATTTTTTAAATTACTACATTACACTCCTGATTATAAAGATTTTTGAGTTTTTAGATGTCTTTATTATTTGTGGTTATGTCCCTATACCACTAACATATTTCAGGCTCATTCTTATTGTAGTGTTGTTCTTTTTTATAGTAAATTCCATAAAGGATATTTTTTCCTTGATCTTATTACCAATAAAATTCTAATTTCATGTCAAGTTGTTTTTAATGAGCAAGCATTTCCATTTGTTAAAAATCAAACTCTAGCTTCGTATATTCAATCTGCATACTTAACTAATCCAGCAACAATTTTTCTTTCCTCTTTTTCGCCAATTCAAAATTCTTCTCCAACAACCTTACCACCTAAACAATAATACAATCCTACCTTATCTCAAATACTTTCTAGTCTTATCTCTCACACTCTCGACCTTATCCTACTTCATTCTTTACCAAATTCTTCTTTTTCTTAACCATAGTCCTGCTCTAACCTTCATCCTGCATAACAAACAGACCCTACATCATCCTTGGATTACCCCTTGTCGTTGATCTCACCAATTTTATAAAAAATCTACTTCTCCTACACTTGTCCTTTATAAACTCACCCTATGACCACCCGTTTGCAAATAGGCAATTTAAAGCTGAAATTTTACCTTGATGACGATAATATTCCCATTGAGCCGTCCACCTACAAATAGGTAACTTGTTCTCTTGAATGGGTCAAGCTATGGAAGATGTAATTCAAGTTCTCTATGTAAATAATACTTAGGACTTAGTTCTTTTAAAGTCATGACAAATTTTGGTTGGTTGCAAGTGGGTCTACCATATTAAACAAAAGTTTGATGGTACAATAAATATATATAAAGCATGCTTAGTGGCCAAGGGCTTTCATTAGAGACTTAGTATTGATTTTCATGACATTTATAGGCCAATGGTCAAACTTTAACTAACCGCTTTGTTCTCTCTATTACAATTTCCTCCAAGTGGTGTGTCAAACGAATAAATGTTTTAAATGCTTTTCATATATCAATTGGAAGAGAATGTATTTATTTAAAAATTGCCTAGGTTTATTCATCCTAATTTTCCTTCACATGAATGAAAATTAAAGAAGTCTCTATATGGCCTCAAGCAAGCTCCGTGTCAATAGTTTCACTACTTTTGTGATGCTCTTCTCAAAATTAGTTTTCATGGCTCTAAAATAGACACCACTTTATTCTTTTTTAATTATGATAAACTCACTAATTTTTGTTTGGTGTATGATGATGACATCATTTTGACTAAAAATTCTACTAATCACATTCACTCTATCATTGCTACTTTACTTTAAACAACTTTGGTGACCTCTCTTATTTTCTTAGCATATAGGTTTAATGGTGCTCCACTAGTGTATTTCTCACTCAGAACAAATATACATATATTTATTGTATAAAGCCAATATGCACTTAGCAAATGGGATCTCTACTCTAAGCTGCTCTCAGCTCAAATTGTCTCTCTTATCTGGTTCCTTTTTCCATGATCCTTACTTTTATCGTAGCATTGTCAAAGGTCTTTAAAAATCTTTCCTTTATTAGGCCCGATATCTCCTACTTTATTAAGAAGGTTTCTTTATGTATCATCTTAAGGACATTCACTGGATGGTTGTCAAATTCATTTAATGTTATCTTCAACACACTTTAACTTATGGTATGCTCCTTAAGCCATCTCATTCTCAATAAATCAATGCATACTGTGATGCAGATTGGGGCGGGTTTGTAGATGATTGTAAATCCACATATGGGTTTTGCATATATGTAAGATGTAATATGATTTTGTGGGGATCCAAAAAGGAAAGAATTGTCATATAGTCCTCCACAAAGATTGAATATCATGCTATCACTTCCACCATCGTAGAACTTTAATGGAACACTTCACTTTTCACTAAAAATGGCAAACCAACCACTACCTCATGCATCATGTTCTTCATATATTTATAAATGAACAACTAATAAATTGCTTAACAAAGCCATTGTCTAAGATCTACTTTAATCACCTTCGATTGAAGTTGAACATTATTTCCACCCATACCAAACTTACAACCAAGTGATAAGGATAGACTTCTCTTCTTATGTACATTTGAAATTCAAAGTTGTATTATTTAGATTTGTGTTTTTTCCTAGCTGTTACATGTTGTTACAACAACTCACAACTCACTTTTAAATATTACTCTTAGCATTAATGAAGTTTATATTGATTCAATCATATTTGTATCATAACCCTTTTTTATCTTTTTATTCATTAATATTTGGAGATTTTTTGGATGGCTAAGTGAGCTATCAATAGTAAATTCAACTTGTATGAGCCTTTTTTACACTAATTAGGATAAGCAAGACTTAATGCAAAACACTAACAAAGACAGTGAACCATTTGCATTATTGAGGGAAAAAACTAACTAGCAATGGCTAGTGATGAAATGGGTGAGCATGGATACAATTTAAGTAACAACATGTGGCTTAGCACATTTTCAATCACTCCTTTTCACCATTTTAAAAGGATAAACGTGTAACATTGCTTTTAAAAACTTTCCCTTTTAGTTACGATTGTCTCAAGTTTTTATCAACCAATCATTATCCTAGAATGTAGCAAAATTGTGACCTCATGCAAACATAGAAACCTCTTAATTTCAATTATATGAAGCAATTACATTAGGCATTATTGGATGGAAAGCAACATCTATACAAGCCCATTTATATGCTAAATTAGCCATTAAAGAAAAGATTTGCGCATGTTTATGAAAAGGATGATTGAAATTTTTTTTTTTTATGAAACAGTCCAACTTGTTCTTAATTTCTTAGACCAAATCAATAAGGCAAAAGTTGGTATGCCTTATCTTAAAAATATAATAGAAAAAAAATAGGAGTCCAAAGTAGTTGGCATTTCTTTATTTTTGCCAATTTAGTTCATAACCCCATGAGGGTTAAGTGGGTAGGAATCCTGACTTGAATTAAGAACCAATTTCCTATAAAATATCCTTAAAAAGGAAAAAAATTTTGAACAAAAATAATTAAAATTTAGAAGAATAATAGATGATTTCCTTGAAACATGAATTGTTTTTGTATAATGCTAATTTAATTATCTAGGCATATTAAACAAAGACTAAAAAAATTCAAAGAAGTACAAAATAAAGAAAAAAAATAAGCAAAGAAGAAGAAGAAGGAGGAGGAGGAAATAACATTGAAACATAGGTTAACTTAAAAATATGTCCTTAACATTTCTTACTTAAGATGATAACTACAAAATTAGTTCTTGTGAACCTTCATGATGAGCTCAGTCTTTTGTAATTTTTTATTTTTGGATTAATTCTAATTGGTCCAATTTTTATGAAGGAACCCATTTTGAAAACTTGGGACAAAAATAGTTTGACACAATTTAAGAGGTCAAAAACTCAATAATTGGTCCAAATTTCACATATTTTAGTGTTTTGTATTGATTTATTAATTCACTTGAGCTAATAGTATAGTCCATTAACTTATCAAATATACCTACCTCAACAATCTTGATCTCTAGTGGTCCTATTGACTTATTAGAGATGTCCTTGACTATACACACTGTTGAGTGACCTTTTTTTAATAGTCAAGCAATACTCCTCAAAATTTAAAGGAGGAAATGGGGTTGACTCATTAAGGATAAGTTCTCAAAATAGCACATAGTGGCATGGAATGCTAGTGGTATTAACCTAGCTAGTGTTTTTCACCTAACATTGCATCAAATCGAACCAAATGGTTCGCAATATTTAGCAGTATTTTGCAGCTCAACCTCATCTATTTTGTCTGAATCAGTGCTTGTCTTGTTTTTGAATCCAACCACTCTCAATACATCACCAACTCTATAGCGATAAAGCCTTAAAACAAACGAACCAAATTAATTAATAAAAAAGTGACACTTCATTATGCAACATTAAAAAGTAATTTAAAAGAGAGAGTGAATCTTTAAGCTAAAAGAAACAAGTAATTACCAGCATAAGTAGAAGTCACCCTATTCTTTTTATGGACATGTAAGAATTCAAAATAGGCCATGGGAGGAATAAGGGTATATCATACTTCAGTTGGTTTGTAAAGGGGGTTAAGATTGACACCAAAATAGCACTCGAAAGAGGCATACATAATGCAAACCAAGGACAGACCATTACCAGGAACAAACTGGTTCATAACATAATTATTGCCTTTCTTAAATATATACTTTACTATTAATGTTGCTATTATTAATAATCAAATAAAATTAATTTAAATAATAACAATGCTATTTATTTATATAACAATTTAATATTACAAACTTGATACAGTTATAATTAGCTACAATTTCGATAAATGTTTTATTTAATTAATTATATGATATTCCTTTAATATTTTTAACTCTAAAACTAATTTTATATAAAAAATATTGTGGCCATAATTAATCAAAAGATAATATGAAATCATAGTTTTTTTAGTAGAATATTTAAAAATAATAAAAAGTTATAGTTTCTTTACATATACTTTTAATTAAATTAAAATTATATTTTAATTAATTTAATTTTTATTACTAAATAGTTAAATTATTTAATTTTTATATAATAATAAGTAAAAACTTATTTCTAAATTTATACACACAAATGACTCAAGTTGAAAGTTATTGGTCCTCAATTTATTAATCTAATAAATTAACTCATTTATGAATTTATATAAAAATTAAGAATTGCCTTATTTATAAATTCATTTTAAAAAATAAATTATAATTAATATTTAACTTATGAATTGGAAACAGTATAATAAAATTGTAATTTAAATTTAACTTAATAATAAATAAAATAAATTTCAAATTAGTTAAAATTCAATTAGAATCTGCTCACTGCCGTACTCCACAGCCAATAAAAAATGGAATTGCCGATGATTGAAAAGGGGAAATAAAGGGTTAAGTAAAAGAGCTCTCAAGCTTAAGGCATTGCCACGTCATCATATAGACCTCCCCAAACAATGTTTTGACTTTTGCCACGTGTACTGCCCTCCAATGTCACCACTTGTCTACTCCCCTTACCCGCCAATGTCGCCAATGTCGCATGCTACTTTGTGACCACATTCGTTGGTCAATGGATTGACCGGTCATACCATCGGATGGTTACAATCCCAATACTCAAGTATGCCATCAAATATTGTAAATACTATCACCACGAATCATCCTATACAGGTAAAAGGTCCAAATATGACCCTAATATTTACCTCAATTTTTACATGAACATTTTATATTTTTTGAAGTTTAATTATGATCATAAAGTTTTCAAATTTATTACATTTAAATACCATATTTAATGGTGTTAAATTATTCCATTAGAACCAAGGGATAATGTCAAAAAATACTTTTATGTTTACCCCAAATCTCATTTTGACACTTCATGTTTTTTATTGAAGAAAAAAATAAATTTAATGTTTTAATAATTTATTTTTATTTTTCAATTTCAAAGAATAAATTATTTGAGCTTCACTTTTTATTTTTTTTTTAAAATTGAATTGAAATTATTTAATTAATATATGAATTATAAATGCATAAATTATTTTCTAATGCTAAAAGGTTAAATAGTTTTAATATTTATTATAATTTTTTATGTGATATTAAACATATATATTATACTTTGATTATAAATAAATAAATAAATATTTATGTTATTTGTACTCCATGATTTTATTTTAATATGTAGTTATTTTTTGTATTACTAGAATAACAGAAAGATATAAAAAAATTAACAACTAAAATCAATAATAAATATTGAAATAATTAATTTTTAAACAAAATGATAGGATATATATAAAAAATAAAATATAATAATTAGTTTAAATTATATCTTAATTTATATGTATTGAAATAAAAAATTTCATTAAATTATAAAATAATTAAAATTTGAAACTTAAATAATTTATTCTTAAAATTTAAAGGAAAAAAAAAAATTACTAAAATATGAAATTTAGTTTTTTTTTTTTACATAAAAAAATAAAGTGCCAAAATGAGAAATGGGGTAAACATGAGGGTCATTTTTGGACATTGTCCCATGGTTCTAATTTAACATTGTTAAATGTAATTTTTAAATATACCAAATTTGAGAACTTTAGGGTCAAAATTGGACTTCAAAAAATATATAAAATGTTAAAGTGAGAGTTGAGGTAAATATTAGGGTCATATTTGGACATTTTCCCTACTATATGATATAATTAGTACATTTTAGGCAAATTTAAGTGTTGAAATGTATTATATCATCATATTAGTATAAATTAGTGCATTTCTAAGAAAAATTTAAATGTTAAAATAACAAAACTGTAAATTGAGGTGTCAAATTGATAAATTATGCCAAATATAAGGGATCACAAATGTATTATGCCTAATTTATTATATGTTATACTAGATTGTTATATCATGGACTCATGTCCACAATGCAACATGGACTACACACATGCAAATGAAAATGTGTGTCTTTCCTTTTTTTTTTTTTATGTAAAACGTCTTTCTATCATAAATGAATGCAAAACATAGTAAGGATATGAAACTGTGCTAAGAAGAGGGATTGAGATGATTCATTAAACAAAATCCATTCTATCTTCAGAGGATAGTTATATCTGAGTTTTGATTTTCATATTGCCACCGAATAGGAGCGTGGAGATGCGTCTTTTACAGGGGTTCCAAAAAAAAAAATGATAGTGATAAGTGGGAATTTGCCAATGAATCTTTTCGATGAGGTAAGAGACATCTGAAAAAGTCCTAGATGGGGGTGAATAGGACTATTAAGCAAAATTGAGAAATTAAATGACTTGAACAAAAATTAAAAGAAGTGTTGAGAGGAAAGAATGAAGAACATAAGGATTTTAGGAGTTTGGATTCAACAATAATCTTACGTCTCTACTTAGCTTATCTCCAAATTAGGATTTTTAATCACCCATAATCTTATTCATAAGACTGATAATACACAAGATTTTTATGGCTTACTCTTACAACCTTACAACTTAAGTTTTCTAGGCTCACTCAAAAACCAAATTACAAGTGTTTTTAAGGATCACACTAAAACCAAAATCGTAAGTGTTTTGATGGTTAAACACTTAAACCAATTCCTTTACAATAGAATCCCACTTCCCATTTTCTAATCCTAGAAAATAGAAGAAGATGAATATCTATTCTAACACTCACCAACTCTTAGAAGAGTATACAATATCAAAAATTGAATTGAAGAAGAGTTTTGAGAGCTTAAGATTGCTTGAATATATAAAATGAATGAACAAGTTTCTTAACCTCAAAAAAATCTTCATAGGTCTTATTTATACTTAAGCAATACAATTATAGTTGTTGGAAGCAATACTTTTGTTCCCAACATTATCCAAGTCCATTTGAATGAAAATTTATACTTTTAAGCTACATTTTGTCAAATTCCAGTCGAGATATCATTAGTCTCAGTCGGGACTAGTATCAAATAGCCATTATGAGCCGTCGTGTTTAAAAAAACTACTCTAATCTCAATCAGGATGGCCATGTCCCAATTAGGACTGCCTTATCCCGAGCAATGTCCTGCTCGGGATATTCAATCGGGATAAGTACTGCCCATTTTGCCAGTTTTTGCTCTCTTTGGTCCTGCTCGGGACTTCAACCCATATTGCAATGTTTTGTGCAATTTAGTCCCTATGATGAGTTCGGTTGAGATAGTACTTGCAATGGCTTTCCGGAATCATTTTTCTTCAATAATTCATTTTTATTTTGACTTCCAAATTGTTCCTAACCTATACACACTTGAAGTAAAAACATTTGTTGTTTAAAATTAAGTTTATTAAAATCAAAATCAAGATTGCTAACTTGCTAAGGTTAATAATTTCCCCTTTTTTTTATTTTGATAAACTTATTCTAAGTTTAATAAAACTATAATGTAAAGTATGTGAATAATTTATGATAATAATGAATATATGAAATGATAACAAATATATTTCTTTATTTCTCCCCTTATGTTTATGGATATAATAAGAAATATAAATTAAATCATTTATTTCCCTTTTTTGTCAAAAAATAAAATTTAACATGAGGAATAAAAAAATGGCCTAACATACCAAATGTGTTGAAAAAAATAATGATAACATGATCATTAAAATAAATTGTTAGACAATTTGAAGGAAATAATTTCAAACATATATAATGCATAACAAAATAGTATAAACATGATCATATAGAGCTTAGCTAGTTAATTGACCATGTTGCACTTAGCATATTACAATTATGAACATTAAGCACAAATATCACATTGCTTTTTCTCCCCCTTTATTAAACAATAGTGGAAATAAAAGACCATGAAGCAAAACAATGAAAAAGCAAAGATACATAAAATCTTTATGAAATTAAAATTTCATTTAAGCAAATTTAAAATAATGAGAGAAAAATAATTTGATATTAAGGACACATTATCACATAATTATGTCACTTATGCAAACACATATTTTAAAAGGAAATTAATTAAGTATACATGCAAACTTAATTAAAGATAAAAAAAATTCCTAAGAGGATTCTGTTATAATTTTTTTTTTTACAAAAATGAATTTTGCTTATGTTTAAAAAATAATAATTATAAATTCAAATATTTCTCCCCTTTTGTCAAAAATAAAAAAGAATAAACTCAAATACTATAATTGAAAAAAGGAGAAATTTAATTAATAAAAGGATGCAGTACATTGATAAGATACTTAAAATAAACAAAAAATAAACTAAACATAAACACTAAAATTTTAAACTAACAGCTAGAGGCTCATATACTGAAAATAAAAACATAAAATAAACAAAAAAAAATACAAATATGGTATATTCTTGAGGAGGGAAAGGAGGAGGAGGATATGTGCATGTGTAGCCTTGTTACTCATAGATGTGATGTACATCATGTTGAAGATGAGCAATATTATCATCAATTTGATTGAAGCACATATTAAAGTTAGCATTAACTTCATGAAAGTGAGAATTAAATTTGGATTCCATGAGAGATCTGCGCTAAAAAATTTGCCCAACCTATGAACGTTCATCCTCTTGAGCTTAAGCACTTTTACTTGAAATTGCTTCACTTCTTGCTCTCTTTCTTAGAGGGGCAACTTAAGGTTGAGTCTCTTATTCTTCTTCCCCTTGACCTTCTTGTTCTTCTAACTCTTGGAACATAGCTTCAATGTTCTTACTAGCTTTAAGATCATGTTTGTAAACTTAAGTGCCATTGATAAAAGTGAATTTTTTGGAGTTTTGAATGAAGGAGTATCAAAAAGCAAAGGTTTTATAGAGGTAGAGAATGAAGATTAACATTGAAGAATTGAGCTAATTTTGTAACAATCCCACTAATACAAATAGCACCAATTTGACTATCACTAATTAGCCAAATTCTCCATTGTAAAAATCTTCCTAAAGCAATAATCTGATTGTTATGAAGATAATAGAGAATAAAAAGATCATTAAGAGAGATTGCTTCATTAGAGAAGCTCTACCATTAATAGAATAGGTGAGAAAATGATGAACATACTAAAGTGCTTTAAATTTGATAAAGGAAGCTTTAATGTGTCCGGTGGAGAAATGAGGTGCATTTAGAGCCTTGATGTGATCCCAATAAGAGGAGGAAATACAATGAGGGCCAACTTGAATGTGTCCCTCTTGAGAGAATCTGAAAAGAGTGTCAAACTCGTAATAAGTCATAAAGCATAAATATTTGAATAGGAAGCTAAAAAATTGGTCCTGTTTTTTATTGAAGAGTCAAAATTTGAATTCCTTATCCTGTTAGGACATCTGTTCGGGATGATATCTATGTAAAATCATATAATTTCAGGAATCATGTCTTGATCCCAGGCGGGATCAGGGTTCCTTCTTCAGAAGTTTTAGAAAATATTACAAATAGGTCTATAATGATTTAAAATTAAGTCCTTGAAAAATAAACTTGCATAAATTGGACTAAATTAATTAATTTTAAAGGAAATAAATGAGTGAATAAAATACACTTATCTTTATAAAGGATATATTTTGCTAATAAATAATTAATTTTACGAAAAATTCATAAATTAATTATTAATTTTACAAAATATGAGAGATAATAAAAATCAAATAAGCATGTAGCATATACCAAAAATAAATAGAAAATAAACTTAAGGCTCTATCAAAATTAATAAACTAAAACTATCGATCATGTTAAGTTCATGTTTAATGAAGTTTAATATCTCTTCATTAAGAGGTTTTATGAAGATATCAGTAAGTTGATTATCGGTATCAATAAAATCAAATATGATATTACCAATTTGAACATGATCATGCAAAAAATGATGCCTAATGTCAATATGCCTAGTTTTAGAGTGTTGAATGAGATTCTTACTAAAGTTAATAGCACTTGTATTGGCATATTTGATAGGAATGTGATCAAGTTTTATACCATAGTCCATCAATTGTCATTTTTTCCATAAGACTTTTGAATAACAAAGACTTTCTACAATATATTCAGCTTCAATAGTGGACAAGGCAACCGAAACTTATTTTATGCTAAACTAAGAAACTAGACATTATCCTAAAAATTGACAAGTTTCAGAAGTATTTTTTCTATCTAGTAAGCTACTGACAAAGTTTGCATCTGAGTTACTAATCAAGTCAAAGGAAGCGCTCCTAGAATACTAAAGTCTTAAATGCATTGTATCACAAATATATTTGAAAATTCTTTTGATAGAATTCAAATGAGACTTTCTAGGACTTAATTGAAATCTAGCACATAAGTAAGTAGCAAACATAATATCAAGTCTACTAGTAGTTAAATAAATAAGGGATCTAATCATACCTTTGAATCACTTTTCATCAACCAGTTTGCTATTCTCATATTTGTTTAGTTTGGTTGTGGTGCTCATTGGAGTTTTGCTTATTTTAGTTCCATCCATCCTAAACTTTTTGAGAATGTCTCTTGTATATTTTGTTTGATTAATGAAGATCTCATCTTTGCATTGCTTAATTTGTAATTCGAGTAAGAATTTAAGTTCTCCTATCATACTCATTTCAAATTCTCCTTACATCAATTTGGAGAATTCCTCACACAAGCAATGGTTAATAGCACTGAAAATTATATCATTAACATATATTTGCATAATTAACACATCATTTTTGGATTTCTTTATAAAAAGAGTGGTGCCAACTTTTCCTTTAGAGAAAATTTTCTCTAGTAAAAAGTTACTCAATATTTCATACCAAGCTCTTGAAGCTTGTTTCAATCCATATAAAGCCTTTGAAATATTAGAAACATGATTTGGAGAGTCAAAATTTTCAAAACCTGGAGGTTGTTCAACATATACCTCCTCTTTAATAAAACCATTTAAAAATGAAACTTTAACATCCATTTTATAGAGTTTAAAATTGATGAATGATGCAAATGCAAGTAACATTCTAATGGCTTCTAACCTTACAACGGGGGTAAAGGTTTCATCATAATCAATGCCTTCCTCTTAATTATAACCTTTAGCTACTAGTCTAGCTTTATTCTTAGTTCTGACACCTTATTCATTTATCTTATTTCTTAACACCCATTTGATGCCTTTAATAGGATGATGTTTAGGTCTAGGAACTAAGGTCCAAACCTCATTTCTCTCAAATTGATTTAACTTTTCTTCCGTAGAAAGGACCCAAAATTCATCACTCAATGCATCATCAATATTTTTGGGCTCAATTTGAGAAATGAAGGCTAAATTGATAATAGACTTAAGTTTAGATTTAGTAGTTACCCCTTTTGTAGTGTCACCTATAATGAGATCTTGAGAATGAGTTTTCTTCAATTGCTAATCCTTTGGAAGTTCATCCTTCAAAGTAAGTTGAGATGTCTCCTCATTTTCCTTCTTTCTTTGACCTTCAAGTTCCAAAGGCTTACCATCATTTTCTTTTTGTGTATCCATATTCTCATTCTCATTTATAAGGTCATCAACACTATAAACATCCTTTCTAGGATCAAGTGAGTTTGATTCATTAAATACAATATGCATTAACTCTTTAACTACTAGAGTTCTTTTATTAAAAGGATCTATATGCTTTACTAGAAATAGAATAGCCTAGGAAAATTCCTTCATTGGCTTTGGAATCAAATTTTCTAAGATTATCCTTACTATTCAAAATAAAGCACTTGCATCCAAATACTCTTAGATATGAGATTTTAGGTTTTTTATTATTTTATAGCTCATAAGATTTTTTTTTAAATAAGGCTTTTGAAAACTCAATTTGAAATGTAGTAAGATGTGTTAATGGCTTCCACTTAAAAGTATAGAGGTAAATTATACTTATGAAGTATTGTTTTAGCTATTTCCATGAAAGTTCTATTTTTTCTTTCAACTACCCCATTTTGTTTAGGAGTTATAGGAGAAGAAAACGTATATAAAATACCATTTTAATTGTAATAAATTTTGAAAAACTCATTTTCAAATTTAATTCAATAATCACTTTTAATGGATGAAATACAAAAGCCTTTTTCTTTTTAAACTCTTTTAGCAAAATTTTCAAAAGCTTTAAAAGCATTATTCTTATGAACAAGAAAATACACCTAAGTAAATCTAGAGTAATCATCAACCAATACATATGCATAGTGCATTCACCAAGACTAGCAACTCTAGTTGGTCTAAACAAATCCATACGTATAAGTTTAAGTGGTCTAGAAGTGGATATTACATTTTTCAAGCTTAAATAAGGACTTGGATTGTTTTCCTTTTTGATAAGCATCACAAGGCTTATCTTTAATGAATTCAAGATTAGGCAAACCAATCACAAGTTCATGTTTACAAAGATCATTCAAAAGCTCAAAGTTTGTATATCCTAACCTTCTATGCCATGTTAATGTGTCATGAGAAATAGAAATTAAGTATTTAATGTCTTTGTTATCAATTTTATTCAAATCAATGACATAAACATTGTCTACACTTTCACCACTAAAAATAACTTTATTTTCATCAAGACTATTGTAATGACCTATATTGTTATTTTAAATTAAGATATGCAATTTTAATAAAAATTTCAGTTAAATTAAATTTTTTTATTTTTATTTTATTATTTTACGATTAATTATTATTATTATTATTATTTTATGTTTAAATAAATTTCCTACGTAAATATAATATTTTTGGTCATTTGAATTGCATGATTATTTTAACATTTTTATTCTATTTTTTTTATTAATTTCCCTAATTATTTTATTAATAAATTATTTTATTAATTGTATTATTATTTTATGTGTTATATATTATAATAATTAGGGTTTATTATTATTTTATATGTGTGTTATATGTGTGTGTGTGTGTATATATATGTATGTGGTGTAGATTTAAGTTATATATTATTATATTATTAAATAAAGTTTATTTAATTATATAATATATAGTATTATATACATATAATATATACATTCAACTAAAAAACACAAACACATACATATATACACTTACCCTCCCTGAACCATCGAGCCACCCACCATCGCACCACCGTCAATGTGCCATTCAGCCTTCCAACAGCTCTAGTCGAATTTCGCTGTCTTCCACCTTCTTCTCCGGCTTTGACGAGCGACTGTGGCTGCGAGAAATCGAGAATTGAGCTCTCAGTTGTTCTCCTTCGTCCGGCCACCGTTTTCCTTATTGCCGGTCTTATTTTCTTCCTCTCTCACCAGTAAACACTAATCTAAGCTCGGTTTGAGCTTAATCTTCCTCATTTGTGTGTTTTGTTGGATTTTTAGTTTTTAGTTCATTAGGGATTCAAATTTTTTTAGATTGTTAATGGTTGATTCACATAAAGTTCCTTTACAAATGTTGATTCTAGTAGCCTAATATACTTCCATGAATTTTTATGTGATTTTTGGAATTTATTTTGATTTTTATGAATTTTTGAATATTATTTTATTAATTTTCATAAATTAATTATATAAATTATGAATTTGTGATTTTTGGTGTTATTATTAATTATTATTAATTTTAGAATTTAATTTATAATTTTTGTGATTTTTATGTAATTTTTATAATTATTTTTAGTTTATGTCAATTTTGAAAAATTAGGTTAAATATATATTTTGATAAAAATTATTGGTTAATTATATTTTTTCATTGATAATAATGAGATATATGTTGAAAAAAATAATTTTTATGTATTTATATAATTTTTATTGAATTTTTGAGTAATATTAGTATATTATGTGTAATTTTTGAATATTAGAGTTAATTGTGTAATTTGATGATAATTTTAGTTAAATATTATGTTTAATTGGTTTTAATATTATTTGAGGTACAAAAATGATTTTTACAAATTATAAATGAGTTTTAACTAATTAAAACTCATTTTTGAAAATTGTTTTCAAATAATATATTATATATTATTTTGATAATAAAATGAGTTTTTATAAGTTTTTGTTATGTTATTGGGTTAATTAAGTTATTTGGATTAGTAAAGTGAATTTTTATTAAATTAAATTAAATTATTGAAAAAATTGGATTTTAATAATAATATATTATTATGCAGGATTTTTAAGTAATTATTGGGAAATAATTATTTTGGTGTTTTAATGTTAAATATGCTATATTTTGAGATTTTAAGGGTATTTATGGTATTTATTGATTTTTAATATATTTTATTGTATTATTTGAATTTTAGTGAATTGTAGACCTCAGTTGGGAAATTTTTATAGTTCGGGATCCCAACCGAGGGTTGTGTGAATTTCTATATTCGAAGTGTATTTTTCTTGCATGATTGACTCTACTTTTTAGTAGAGAGATGTCCATTTTACAAAGGAGTTTCTGCCGAATTTTTGGTAGAATTCTTGTAAAACGTGACATCGGGTCAATTCTGTATCTGTCTATGTTTAGTAATTCTAATTCGAGTCTCTAGAAGTCTAACTTAGATTTATTCTAATCTTCGTATTTGATTGATTTGTTTAGTTACACTGAGACTGAGACCGAGACTTAGCGGACCAAGCCCGTTAGACTAGTCTCAAGGAGCACATCTCTGTGAGTTGTTATTTATGTATACATTGCACTTAGGTTGCATGTTTTAGAAATACATGTTTTAAATGTATAATTATGCATAATTGTTTTTATTAAATGCTTGATTATATTTTAGGTATATTTTTAGTATATTCTTGGTATATTTTGAAATAAATGCATGTTTTATTTTTGATTTATGCCTAAATTATTTTTAAGCATATTGTTGATTTTGAGTATATTTCATAATTTATTTGAATTTATTTTACATATAGATACTTGAAATATGCTTAGTTTATTTTAGGTATATTTCTGGTATATATATGGTTTATTTGATTATTATGAATGACATTATGCATTATTTGTTTACTTGAATGTATGTTTTATTTTAAATGAAGGATATCAATAGAACGTGTTACTTAGTGGGTAGCACTAGGACCGTGTACGTACTGGTGCAATAGATTAGGGTTAATTGAGAATTAATTGTGGTGATTATGATTGATTGATATTGATTTGATTGAGAAGTGATGTGATTAATGGTGTGATTGCTGGAGCTCGGTTGACTTAGTGTCTCGGGGCCAATCATATTGATAGTAAGACTGCTGGAGCTCGGCTGACTTAGTGTCTTGGGGCCAGTCTACTGTCTAGATGGATTAAGTGAATTTATTTGGAATTAAGTGAGCCAGTATGGCTAGAGTGATTTCTATTGTTATTTGAGGTTGCGGTCATTTAGGGTTCTATTTGATCCTTCAAAACTTATATTTTTCAGTATCATGAAATAAAATGATTTTCAGCATTTGTGTGAATTGCTTGCATATATATATATATATATATATATATATATATATATATATATATGATTGATTGCATTTGTCATATAGGAGATGCGTGTATATATATTATAACAATTTACTCAGTGAGATCTGACTCCCCTTAATTGATATTTTTATAGGAGAGTCTTCTTATTCAGACCTCAGCAGTAGGCCTATCCGCCGGATTTCTTCCGCCCCGGCTCTATTATGTAAATCATCTACCTAGTTCTATATTGTACTCTAGAAACTTCAGTAGTTTTATTTGTATCAGTTGTGGGTTGTATTTATATTTACTAGTTATGGTTTTAATTTAGAAAAGCCTGTCTCTGAATATTGTACTAATATATTTTATGATATGAGAATTTTATTTTATCATATCGATTTGATATTTAAATTCTGATGCATATTTATTTATTTATTTTATTTATTGCATGTTTTTATTTTGAGGCTTGTTACGGGTTCCGGATTCGAAAGAATTCCCGTTCCCTAGCACTGGTCATGGACCCGGTTTGGGTCGTGACAACTACTAACAAAGGAATTTCTAGGTTAGAAAGTTACCTTATTTCCTACGTCACATAATTGACTTATATTAAGCAAATTATATTTAAGACCATCAACCAGCAACATGTGATATATAGACAAGGATTGAGGATTACCTATTTCTCCAATGCCAATAAATTTTTTTTGGATTATCTTTGAATGTAACATGTCCTCCATCATTAGCATTAAGCTTGTTAAATTGCTCCTTGTCTCCTGTTATATGCCTTGAACATCCACTATCAAGATATTATTTTCTTTTTGTTCTTGTGGATTTCAAGCACATATACATAAGTTAATTTAAGTGTTCTTTTAGACCCAAACCTTTCTTAGTCTAAGTTGGTTAGTTTCAAGATAATCTAAAGAAAGTAAATTCATGTGTAGTGTTCTATAGAAACATACATTGTTAATATGTCCTTTGATCATGCAATATGACCATACAATATTTTTAAATTTTTTTCTCCTATGATGATAAGCTTTCTTATATGTGAAATATGCCTTATATTCTGTTGAGTTATAGTGTGAGATATACATTAGCAATGATAATGTGTATTTTGATAGGAATGTGCAACATGTTTATGTACATTGTGTTATGTAGCATGCCTAATATAATTATGTCTAGTGTATATATAAGCATGTTTAGGTTGATGCGCTCTAGTTTGAGCATTACCTCTTTATGTTAATAAAGGATGAGTCTTATGAGACTTTCACTTATTGTTTAACACATGAGATCTTTTAGCTTTGAAAGATTGAGTCTTATTTGGTTTAAAAGTAGAAGGAGTGGATTCATATGAGGCTTTAATAAAATTAATGTGTGATGATGATAATGATGAAGGCATTCCATATTTATATCCAATTCCATGGGATCTCCATGAAATTTTTGAGAGTTAAGAAGACTATCTAAAGTTTCTTTTCCTCTCTTGAATTTGGCTATGGAATTATTGAATTCTAAGACCTCCTTAGAAAGCTTATGATTTTCATTATTTGCTTTCTTAATTGAACTTCTAAAGAATTTGAAGATTTATCATTACTAATAAGTTTTTCGTTTGAAGCAACAAGTTTAGTAAAATCATTTTCTAAACTTTCAAAATCTTTGGTTAAGCTAGCTAACTCATGCTTATATTATTTCTTCTTAGATAAAAAACTTTTGCATTTAACTAATAATTTGCTCATAATAGAGCTCTCATCATCATCATCATAATAATCATCACAATCATTAAAGGAAGAATAAGAAGTGGATGATACCTCATTATCATTTTTAACAACCATGAAGTAAAGATTGACCACTTTTTGCTGTTCCTCTTCCTCTTCGGATATAGAGGAATCATCCTAAATAGCTTTGAATGCATTCTTCTTATATTTTGCTCCCTTGTTCTTGAATTTGAGTTTAGGGCACTCACTTTTAATATGTCCCAGTTTCTTGTATTTATAGCAAGTAAGCTCTTTGATTTTCTTTTTCCCATCTCCTTTGAACTTCTTGTTGAAGTCTCTTGTTCTTGAGAAGTTTTTCTTTCTCAGAAACTTCTTGAAGTTCTTAGTGAGCATGGCAATGTCACCATCTTCATCACTAGAGTTTTTAATGCTTTCCTATTCATTATCTTCTTGAAGAGCTTTTAGAGTTATGCTATTTTTCTTTTATTATTTCTCTTCTTGTTCTTTATCTTTTTACTTAATGGTGAGCTTATGTGTCAAGAAATTACTAATGAGCATACTAGTTGATAGAGTAGAGAGGTTTTAAGCGTCATCAATTGAAGTAACTCGAGATTCCCAATCTTTCTTAAGTAGGTGTAAGCACTCAATTTCAGGATATAATTGTGCGTGAATACGATGAAAGCCTCTATAATGACAATTTAATAAAAAATTGACCTTTAGTGTTAAGTTTTGCGATTTCAAGGACTAAATCACAACGTTTTTTTGGGTTTAATTGTAAAAAATTAACTTTTGTAGGGGTATATTTAAAAATATGCAACCAACATTATGTAATGCCAATCAACATTACAAAATGCCGATCGACATTATACAATGCCAATTAGCATTACGTAATGCCAATCAGCATTACACAATGCCAATCCACATTATATAATGCTAATCAGCATTACACAATGCCAATCGGCATTATACAATGCTGATATGTTGTTCGACATTTTAGAATACTGAGGCGCTAAAAAATTCAGTAAAATTTTTGTTCTCACTGTGATTGGTCCAAATTTAATTTATAAATAAACTGTTTTTAGTATTTATATGTAGGTTTTGGTCCAATACGCGTCTCTTATGTGTATAATATTCTTTTTTGAAGTTAAAATTCTTATCCTATTTTTTGGGAAGCGAGAGATCAAAGCTACTATGATCACGTAACTCCTGTGATCACATTAGTGGTTAGCTTAGGAATGGGATATAAAAAGAAAAGATTGGCAAAGAAGAGGGAGGGGGGAACTAGGTAAAAAAAACCCTAATTAACTACTACAATAAAGGTTGATTGAGAAAAAAAGAGAGGAGACCTCATATGATACTGTTACTTTAAGACCTTTTTTTATTTAAAAGTCCAGAAGTCAAGAAACCGCAGAGTTAATTTTCTCAAAATGGTGAAATCCCATTCCGAGGGGTATTCAAACAACATCTGCACAACATTACTCATCTTCTACTCCTTTCTTTTTATTAGTTCTTTCTTTTATATCATTATTTTCTTTTTATTATTGTTGATTTTATTAATTCTGTGTTTTTAATTTAGGTTTTATTTTCATTATTTTATTTTCTTTGTTCATTAATTATAATCTTATTTTCCTTTTTTGATTCTTTGTGTTTCATGATTTTGGTAATGAATACATGATTGAACCAAGGAAACTTATGGAGAATCCATGAATGAAAGCAAAGAGTCAAGATCTGTTTAGTTTATTTGTTTTTAGGTTTTGAATTTTTTTAATTTGTCTTCTTAAGGGTTGTATTTTAATTTTATTTTCTGTATTATTTGGTAGATTTTGTAATAGTCTTGATAGTAGGAATAATGAAAATTTAGTTCTCTTGTTCTTAAAAATTAATTAGTAAATTAGGTTTAATTTGGTAAAGCCTAATTAAAATCAATGGAGGAAATAGATTAATTTAGGTTGCATGTCAATTAAAATTGGATTTTTTATAAGAAATAATTTAATTGCATAGTTAATCTTTTTTTATTTGTTTATTTTGATTTTTTTTTTGGATTTTTTTTTTGTGTTTTGGGCTTGAAGCCAACATTAGGTTTTAACCCATTTAAATAAATTTAGGTCTAGGTTTTAATTAATGAAAATGTATCTTTAGGCCTATAATTAATTAGATTTATGGTAGAGATAACTTAGACCCATTTAGTTAAATTAGACATAGGTCCACTTAATTTAATTAATTTAGACTTAGTCCATTTAATTTAAGCATTTTCCGTAATTTGTAGACTTAAGATCACTTTAGAATTAAAACATGTAGAATTAGTCCCATTAATTTAAATACTTCATAATTTTTAGATTTAGACCCATTTTTAGAATTAAAATAAACAAAATTAGGTTCACTTAATTAAAATTAAATAGGAATTAGGCTAATTAGTCTTTAGGCTCACTTATAAATTAAAATATGTAGATTTAACTCATTTAATTAAAATCAATATAAATTAGACTAACCTAGGGATTGTGATGAATGCATTGTTTACTTATATATTTCATGACTAGTTTGCCTATAGTTGATTATTTTAATAAGGGTTTATATGAAATTGCATGTTAATAGAGAGTAAGATAGTAATTCATATAGTAATTCATAAAGTAATTATAAAAGAATACGAGACTGAAAGAAGTTGGTATTCCGTACCCAGAATCTCATATTTATGGTGCTAGCTTTCTTTTAAAGAATCGAGTACTACCATTTTTTGATTTGTCTCAGTTATTATCCTGGGTGGAAACTCCTCATCTCCATGCCATATTTTTATGACAATGGTTAGTGTGTTCTTTAGAGCCTTGAGCTCAAACAGTGTCATGGTTACTAAAATCTTGAATGTGCGTTAAACCTCGTCGTCTACAGTAGGATTCTTAAAATCTTATTATTTACCTCTTCCTTGGTGAAATGTTTATCAAGTTTCTTAAGGGTTGTAAGAAATTGAGTCGGCTAGTCATCTTCGTGATTTACTCTTACGGCTTCATCTTGAAGAGTTCATATTCATACATGTGAAGTTGAACTTTCTTACTTCTCACTTGTTCATTTCCCTTATAGTGATTCCAATGTCTCCTATATTTCCTTGACCAACATAGAATGTTGAAGCTTTCCTCATTCTTTTTTTTATTATAGAGGAGACTAGAGTAATCATAGCTTTTTTATTTTTATGATTTTCTTTCTTTTGATTAATGCTCTATTATTTTCTTGAACGAGTGGTTATCGCACCATCTATGATAGTTGTAGGTGGTTCCCAACCTTTGAGGACAATGTCCCAAAGTTTGATAGAATCACAATTAAGGTATAACTCCATATTAAACTTCTAATGAGGATAATCACTACCATCAAAGAATAGTCTAAGTGAAGAAATGTTTTAAGTTTCACTCCCTCTGATCTTGTATTCTAGTAATAAAGTTTCTAGAATTCAAACTCTGATACCAATTGAAAGGGTCCTAAAGGTGGGTGAATATGACTATCGAGAAAAATTAAGAAATTAAACAACTTGAATAAAAATTAAAAGAAGTGTTGAGAAGGAGGAATGAAGAACACAAGAATTTAAAGAGTTTCGATTCAACAACAATACTATATCTCTACTTAACTTATCTCCAAGTTAGGATTTTCAATCACCCATAATCTTATTCAAAAGATTGATAATACAAAAAAGTTTTATGACTCACTCTTACAACCTGACAACTTGAGTTTTCTAGGCTTACTCAAAAATTGAATTACAAGTGTTTTTAAGAATCACACTAAAACTAAAATCCTAAGTGTTTTGATGGCTAAACACTTAAACCAATTCTTTTAGAATAGAATCTCACTTCTCATTTTCTAATCCTAAAAAATAAAAGAAGAAAAATATCTATTCTAACACTCATCAACCCTCATAAGAGTATACAATATCAAAAATTGAATTGAAGAAGAGTTTTGAGAGCTTAATTGATTGTTGAATATATAAAATGAATGGACAAGTTTCTGAACTTCAAAACAATCTTCAGAGGTCTTATTTATACTTGAGTAATACAATTATAATTATTGGAAGCAATAATTTTGTTCCCAACATTATCCAAGTCCATTTGAATGGAAATTTAGACTTTTAAGCTGCATTTTGTTAGATCCCGGTCGAGACTAGTATCAAATGGCCACTATAAGCCGTTATGTTCGAAAAAACTACCCTGACCCTGATCAGGATGGCCATGTCTTGATCGGGACTGCCTTATCCCGAGTAATGTCCTGATTGAGACATTTAATCGGGATGGGTACTGCCCATTTTGCTATTTTTGCTCTCTTTGGTCCTAATCGGGACTTCAACCTAAATTGTAACTTTTAGTATATTTAGTCTATGATGAGTCTGGTTCATAGAGTACTTGCAATGACTTTCCAGAATCATTTTTTTTCAATAATTCATTATTATTTTGACTTCCAAATTGTTCCTAACTTATACACACTTGAAGTAAACAAATTAGTTGCTCAAAATTAAGTTTTTTAAGATCAAAATCAAGATTGCTAACTTGCTAAGGTTAACAATATCTGCTGAAAAATATACATAGGCGAAAGTTAACAAAATCCTAGTAGGTTGGGATCTATACAGGGCCTTCCACTAAAGTAGGGAAATCATAACTAAAAATTGAGATAGAAATATTGAGTAAAGAGAGGAGTATGACGATCCAGGAGGTTATAGAATTGTAGTAGCAGTATTGAGGATCAGTTCCTTATATGGAAATAGTAAACTAGAGGCTTTAGGTAGTAGAGCAAAGGTAGAAGCAGATGGTTTCATTCTTGAAAAAGTTGTTTCAGAATCCAACATTCTTGGTCCATCTTAAGCAAAACAAGGAACATGGAAATATTAATTCATCAAGGATGAAGAAAAAATTCATGAAGCACCAGCAACGTGAACCAAGTCAATCTAAATCCCTGATGAAAGGGCAAATTGTGAAGCACAGACCTAAGTGGATAAATATTCCATTATCTTATGTCACTCTAGAAATAAATCATGTTCCCATTGAACAATCTCCTGATTACAACTTACAAGGCATGCTAGAAATGGGTGAGGAAGCAGTGGGCATGACGTTTCTAGTTGAGAATGTTCCATCAGATGAGTTTGCCATTTCAGATGAACTAGCAGTGACACAAGGTTATGTTGGAACTCCTACTTAATTTGGAGAAGAGACATTAAGTTTAGGAAGTGAAGTATGATCATAGTGATTCTAATGGTCAATGCATTTCAATGAAAAATACCAAATAATTTTTTTTCCATGTCAAACATAACTGTAGCAGGTTCACATTTGCACTTGAACTAAAAAAAATATTAGTTTATAATATTTTTGCCTATCCATAGTAGTGTTCATTAACCTTCACATGTAGAGTCATTAACCTTCAGCTGCTAGTTCATTAGCCTTCATCTACAAATTTGTTGACTTTTTAAACGTGCAAGTTCATTGACCCTTGCCTACATTTTCACTGACCCTTACCTGCATGTTCACTAACTATTACTTAAATATTCATTAATATTTTCCTTTTATTTTTAATAGAAATGTAAAAAGTATTTTTTATTTATCAAAAAATTATTTTTTTTCTTTTTATTTTATTAATTAAAGTCTTTGAATTTAAATTTTTTATTCATTATTTTAGTCAAAATAAAATTTGTATTTCATTACAAAATTATTTAATAAAAATACAAGTAAAACTCTATTTATTATAATTAAAAAAAATTTAAAATTAATTTTTTTAATATAACTATACATGAGGAATTGAATAATTATAATCATAACATAACTAAACAATGGTTATATATATGTATGTATGTATATTCATTTTTTATTTTATGAATCTGAAGTGTATAATTAACAAACATATACATTGTGTTTAATGAACTTATAATTTTTTATTTCTAAACCTATATAGAATAATGAACTAAAATATTAAAAGTGATTATCGTATAGTTAATAACTAATAAATCTTCATGATTTAATCAATGAACTTATATTATTTGGACAAATTAACCAATTAATTTTTATAATATTAATATTAATTTTAATTTAATATTAATATATTAAATTAATAATACTGTTAAATAATAAATCTTATTATTAAAATGATTACTATGTAGACAATTAATAATGAGTCTGTAGGCAATTATTAATGAACATGAAGACAAATGCTAGACAAATACTAATGAATTTACAGTAAATTCATATTAAAATTGCATTATTTAAGTAATTAATATTAAATAATATAAGTTGATTACTTAACTAGTTTATATCTATATAACCGGTGTTTTGTGAAAAAAAAAAATCCATGTTTTATATAGCATGAGTTATTAAAATACTTATATGTATATATATATAACCCATGTTTTATATACAACAGTAGATACTCCTGGCATTGGCAACAACCCCACTCTGAGAGTATCCTGTTATCATGGTATTCCAAGAACTAATATTTCGAAAAAGCATTGTCTCAAACAACTCTTTTGCCATGTCCATCCTCTTACATTGTACATACCCGGCAATCATTGCATTCCATGACACTGAATTCTTCTCAAGCATCTTATAAAAAATACTTCTAGCTTCATCCTGTAGCATCCCATTTTACACGTACCCAGAAACCATTGCTGTCCACGTGAACACATCCTGGGTTGGAGACTCCTCAAACAATCTCCTTGCTTCATCTAGCTCCCCATTCTGTGCATAACCTGTAATCATGGTATTCCATGAGACCTCATCTCTCACAGGGATGTTATCAAAAAGCCTCCTCGCATCTGCTAACCTCTTCTTCCTCACAAACCCACCCATCAAACAATTCCAAGAAACAATATCTCAATCAATTTTTGTATATATCACTCGACGACATTAAAGAAAAGGATCGTTCAATCGGTCATTAATTCCATTAGACAAAATTCCATTGGAGTGATTTGCGCTCCTATGCTGAACCACAAGCAAACAAAACACAAGAACGCGCAGATCTGCTCCTCCGTCTCTTGAAAAGATCCGACAAAACTGAACAAACAAGAGAAAAGAATAGTTAAATGCAAATATTTGATTTCTATACTTCTCGTAAATGGCCATATCAGAAGTACACATAACCATTTCCACTGGAAGAAGAACTGCCATTCAGAACATGTTGATTATTAGCAGCAATATTTGGGACACTGTTTTACACCGATGAAAAAGGCTTTTTTTTTTTTTTTTCTATGCACCGTCGTTAATATTGCAATATACATAGGAATTTTCTTATTATACATTTTTATATTTATGTTGAATTGATTAATTTTTAATCTAAAAGAGTAACGGACCAGCCCACAATAGATAATCCAATAAAAATTACACTATAAACAATTAAAGCAAAATTTCTTAACTGTTATTAGTTAAATTTGCTAGTAAAAAAAAAAAAAAAAGATACGTTAGATTTGAAAGTCACCACATTTACTAATTAGTAGGATTCAAGATTAATACTCTGAAAATATAACTTCTTTAAATGATGAAAGGAGATTCGGTGTAGCTGAAACCTATATCATTTCATGGGACTTCAAAGTTTATCTATTAAAATAGATGTCATTATATATCATTATTATAATTAGAATTTTAAAATTCAAACATATATATATATACTGGAGATTTTATAACATGGGGCAAAATTACATATAAATGCATAAATAATTCAAAGTCAACGGACGAACCAGTCATCTGATCAATCGGTTAGGAGGCTATGGTACGAAGTGTATATATACATGAATCAATGAAATCAAAATCTATATACCATAAGTTATTGTATAAAAAATGGGTTTATTTTATCGTGGTTACCATAACTTTAGATCATGTTTTATTTTAATATTAAATTTTTAATTTTTTTTTATTCCAAAATTTATATTTTTATTTTAAGTTAAAATATTTCGAACATATTCGATCAAATTTAGTATATATAATAGTCATAATAAGTATAATTTTAATATATTTACCATATAAACATCTCATTAAACGGTCTAATTATTTTATAAGATTCATAAAATAAATTTTATTAAAATTTTATTTTATGGAGCCCATAAAAATTTTTTATTTTATAGGGTCAACAAGATAATTAAACTGTTTAATGAGATATTTACAAATAAATATACTAAAAATATATTTATTCTGTTTACCATGTATGTTAAATTTAATCAAATATATTAAAAATATTTTAAATTGAAATAAAAATAAAATTTTTAAAATTAAAATAAATTAAAATTTTAGTAATAAATAAAATATAATCCAAATTTATGATACTAACAATATAATAAATCCTAAAAAAAATATATAGCAATAAATTGATAAAGTCAAGATACCAACCGGTCACCGCATCGGATGGCCGGGAAGGCGGCAATTAAAAGTGTATACACAGACAATAGCTTTGTACCTCAAATGTGAGGTGCACTGTTTAGCAAAATAAAATTATAAATCAACCTAACATCCAATTAAATAGCACAATCCATTTTTTAAGGATGTGAATAACAACAGAGAGTGATTTAATTGTTATTTTTATTTATAAAAATTTTGAGTTTATATTTTATTTATTATTATTTATCAATATTGATGTGAGTTTATATATTATTTTTATAATAGTGATAAGAAATTATTATTCCTATTATGTAATCTACAACATATTAAATTTCTATTAAATAAAAAATAATTATAGCATAAAATTAAATTTAAAATTATGATATTCCATTCACTATTATTACACATTGATATGAGATATAAGAGATTTATAAACTATAATTTTTTATTTTGATAAATTATTCATCATAAAATTGATAATTTTCATTAGATATTGCTAATGAAAAAGATTAAACTTGAAATTTTTACTATTCAATTTAGAAAGAATATGAAAAGAACAATTAAAATAGTATCGATTAGCTTGCTCATTATTATTCTTATTGTTGGTGTAAATCATGTAGTTAAAGCTAATTAGATATATTCGATACTAAAGAATAATTTATGTTGGAATTGGAGTAAAATATTAGAAAGAGTAGTAGGAATAAAACAGAAGGATACGCACAATGTGAGAGGAGGACAACAGGTGGAGAGGGCGCATTGGTGGTGCACCAGGGTGGCTAGAGTAGGGCCACATCCCAGTTGGGGTGAAGATGCATAGTAATGTTCTGTGTGGGAGACACACATTAATGCAAATCTTTGACCGTTGACTTTTCAACCCATCGGCCATCAGAAGATTTTTTTTTTTTTTTATAATTTTCTAATATTTTTTAACATCTCGAGGAAAATTGGTAAATAAGTTATTATGGGAGACCATTTCATAAAATTAAAATAATTGAAGGATGTGTATATAGAGACTAAAAAAAATTATCCCCAAAATTTCTTCCTTGTCTCCCATTACACCATATTTCTACTCTTATTGCTTGCTTTTTGGATCTATTGATTTTTAATTATCGGGTGAATGAAACAAAATAAGTTTGTATATGAATATTTTTTGGGATAATAACATTTTGACTATTGGAAATTAATATTTGTGATTGTGCTGTATACTTAATATGTGTTTTCTTTTTAATTAAATAGAGCATAATTGTTAATTGATATGTATATATATATATATATATATATATATCATTATCACAAAGGGAAATTCAATTATGAATAGAATTAGATGTTTTATAATATATCGATCATGAGACTAACAATACATGACAATTGTTAATTGACATCATTCTTTCACATTATATGTTTTTAATTAAAAACATTTTTTGGCACTGAATTTAGTCTGGATTAAAGATTTTAAATATATATATATATATATATAAAGAGAAGGATTAGCAACAGAATAATTCATCGCTGTTAAAATTTTTCTGATGGATTATAAATGGACAAAGCTTGTAGGTAAAGTGTAGGTCGCTAATCGAATTAGTGACAAATATGTTAATCTATTATAAATTTTAATGATAGATTGTTCTAATGATGGCATACATCCGTCATTATATTCTGATCTCTGAATATCTAATATCTATTGCTAATTTACCACAATTTAGCGACAAATTATTTATTTTGTTATTGATAATTTATATTTTAAAAAAGAAATTATTACTATTTGTAATAGATTAGCAACGACTGTATTCATCGCAAGTGTTTTAATTTTTTTTTTTTACTTTTTTGGGAATTGCGTTTTGTAATTATTAGATGAAATTCATATTGTAAATAAAAAATGAAAATATTTATTATAAATAAAAAATAGTAAATTTAAAAATATATATAATCCAACAATTGTTAATATACATATATAAATAGATTAATAGTTGAAAGTTGCTCAAGCTATTTAGAGACTTGCTCACACTTAACCTCCATCTCTCTTCGCTCTCTCTCACTCTGCTCCTCCCACTTATACTTGCATTGAAGCATTTAAGTCTGCTTCTCCTTTACTCCTCTTGATAGAAGTTATTTGAACGTGATGGGCACATCACTCCATGTGTACCTATTCTTATGTTGTCTCTGATGTATCTTCTATATAATGTTTGTACTCACAAAATGACTATTTAGACAAAACCTATTAAGAAAAAAAAAACAAGCACGTCAATTTTTGTGAACACACACATCAATAAAACTCACTATATAAATTAAAAAATTGTTAAGAAATTTGAACTTACTTGTTACAGCTAACATTGATTTGTGTCTGGATAATTGTGTTTCTAGTTTTTGCAGAGACTGTTGACTAGAGGAGATGAGAAGTGGAAGATAAAGGTTGAGAATGGGGGGAATGAGAATGAGAGAATAAACATCATCACCGATGGGTGTCGTCAATGAATCACGTTGAGAAGCAAGAGTTCGTGGTGGTTGTAACGATGTAGTGACTATAGATGTTGGTGATTATAATGGTGCAAAAGTAAAAGGTAGAAATAATGGATGATGACTACCCATATCTACACATTATAAAAATGTTAATGAAATTTGAAAGAGTTTCATCTACACATACAAAATCCAATTCAAGCTAGAACTAAATGGTACAAGCACACTGTCACAGGGCATGTTGCAAAATGATTCTGGCTAATATTGCCAAAATCATATAAAATATAATTTTTTTTTTAAAATGAGATTGAGGCAGAAAGATGATTACAATAAATTGGTTGGCCAAAATTAATGGACAAATACTATTTGAATAATATTTTGCAAAGAATTTTGAAATAGCAGTCAAATTTGATGTTTTTACTAAAATAGTTTATTGGATATGGAATATGGTGCAAATACTTTGCAAAATTAATAATTGCCATGATCATTAGTAAAATTGAATAAAATTCACTAAATTCCTTAAGGAATTTATTAAATGAGAATGGAAAAATAGTTGCGACAATACTTATGGTTGTTAGAATAATTTAAAAGCAAAATCTCTGTCAATTAGCCTTGATAAAACATGGCAAAGAAAAATGAAGCAAGTAGTTACATGACAAAACTTGGAATATTTGCTTGAGGAATTAAGCTATAAAGTAATACATGATTTTTCTATTTATTTGAAAATAGTTCCTTAAGGTTTGAAAATCAAATTGGCTAAAAGATATTATATAAAGGCATTTAAATCAAATTTTTGTTGAAAGATGGTTGTTTAAGCCAAATTCACATGACAAAACTTCTAAATTCAAATTAAAATATATTTTGGATTATTGATCTTGCCCAGTTAAAATTTTTAACATCATTGCCAATTTAAATCAAATGCATCTTCATGCAAATAATACATAAAGGAATTGTTTGGGCAATTTATTTCTAAAATGGATTTAAAGCTCATATCTTTGCCGGAGGAAATCTAATTTGCAATGCATGAATGAATTTTTTAATGCATAACATTAATAAATTTCACAATTAAACAAGACTTATAACAAAAATGAGATGCAAATGCTTGAGGAACAATGCAAATAATGCAAATTTAGCTAAGGAAGTTGCTTAGTTTAGTTGATTTTCATCAATCTAGCATCGAAAGAATTCCTAAATCTCAGTTAATTAGTAATTCTTCATGTAATTTTAGTCCTAATTCATACTTTCTCAAGAAATTTTCAATTAAATCAATAATTCCTCAAACATGAAAATGACAGTAAATTCTACAAACAAGTCTATAGTTCCTTATTAAAGATTCTCATAATAACAACCATTCACAACTTAATAATTGTCACCATAATCAATCCATAAACACATTCTTAAGCCATATAAGCACAAAATAACAATTTAATGCTTTAAGTATCAAATTCAAATTCAAAGCATGAATACTATTCAACTAAATTCTACAAAAAGCTTCAATAGATCTTAACATGAATAAAATAATTAAAGTTTTGAGGCTTACCTATTTTAAAATGGTGTCTGAAATTGAATTCAGCTTGGTAAGATTTAGCTTGAGGAATTGATTTGAAATTGTTATTAGAGGCAGCAAGGACATAGACGATTTGGGTTAAGGTAATGGTGTGATGATAGTAGTAGTTGGTTTTCAACTGCTTATGATTATGTATTGAGCAGGAGACATATATGAGGATTGACTTAGGTATTATGCGAGAGAGGAGGGATAGGCCTTCGAGTTATTGGTGATGCATCATTGGCTTAAGGCGAAGGTGATAGTGGCAATAGTGTGCGAGATAAAGGCATTGGTTATATGGGTTATTGGTTATGTGTCACAAGTTTGGTGGCAAGCAGAAAAACATTAGCCTGGTAATGGGTGTAAACAAGTTAGTGATGGCCAACTGTGTTAGAGATAAAAGATAAGAAAATCTGGTGATTTGGTGTGCAAAAATTAGAAAAATTTTGATTGTCTTGGAAAAAAATTGATTTGGGTATTCCAATTTTTAGATAAACTAAGTTGTGAGTAAAGTAAATTTGGTGAGAATTTGGGATTTGGAAAAAGAATTTTTGAGCTATTTTGAAGAGAAAACCTTAAGAGAAATAATAAAAAAAGCCTTAAGAAGAATATGCAATGAGTGTTGATAAATTGTAAAGAATTAAATGGGTGTTGTGATTTTTTTGAAAGACCAGACTATGAGTAGAGTGAATTTCATGAGAAATTGAAATTTGAAAATAAATTTTGTAGCCAATTTGAAAAAAGAAAGTTGAAAGGATATTTTAAAATTAAAAAAAAAGGAATTTCTACTTTCCTTAAGTTCTTGGTCTCTTGAAGAACTTGAAAAATTGACATGGATCTTTCAGTTTTTTTTGAGATATTGTCTAATGAGTAAGTGATTTTGTCAAAGAATTTGAATTTTGATGAAGTGATAGTGAGCTATTTTAAAGAAAAAATATGGGTGTTAAAAAAAATTAACACCTACCTTGAAGAAAATGTCATCTGATTTTGAAATCTTGGAGAGATTGATATGGATATTTTGATTTTGCTAAAAATTAAGGGATAATGACTATTTTGGTGTCTGTACTTTCACAAATTTAACAATTTGGTGTATGTACTTTTAAAACTTACAATTAAGTTGTGGCATTGATAAAATTATGATAAAATGGTGTACCCAACCAAAACCTCTCACCTTTAATGCATGAAAAATCAAATGGAATTTTGAATGTTGATTGATCAAGGGAGAGCGTCTTATTCAATGTCATTCAAAATAAATATGGTGAGGTAAGTTCTCATCTTTTTCAATTATTAGGGTTTTATTGAATTAAAAGATATGGGATTTATAGAAATTTTATTTCTTTAATTATGACAGGCCATGTATTATTGTATTTTATGGTGGAATGTTATTAAGTGATGAAGGTGGGTAGTTTAAGATATATGTTAAGGGGAAAAAATTAGATTATGCATTAGATGTTAACAACTTCAAACTAGAGGGATTTAAAAAATCAATTACATATGTTTTTAAAAACAAAGAGTTAAAAAAGATGCATTTTATGGTACCTGGAAGAGCTTTATCAGAGGATCTCAGGCATTTATATGAGTTGTCAGTATAATAAATGATAAAAATAGTTAAAGAGCAAAACTTTGTTGAAGTCTACATTGAGCATAAAATATTTAGGGACAAGTATGGTATTTTAAATGAAAGTAGGGGTATTTATGACTTGACTGTAAATGCAGAACATGAAAAAAATTAAGGTTTCAAGAGAGGCTGCAGCTAGGGTAGGGTTAGGTGGAGTGAATATTGAAGCATTCAATGGTTTTAGGGAATAAGAAGTGAAAATTTTGAGCAAAATGAGAATACAAATGATAGGGCTGTTGGGTTAGGTAATAAAGCTGCTATTGAGGAGCAGCATAAGGCAGAGAATGAAGGAAGAGATTCAGAAGAGGAATTTGTTGAGTGTGAGGGAATGTTTGATGATGATGAGTTAGTGGAAGCAAGAAATACAATTAAAAAATTTGCTTAAAGGAAGAAGTAAAGCATAAAAAATAATGGTAATGATGGGGGTGTTGGGTTAGGTAATGAAGCTGAAAATGTAGAAGGGAGTAATAGGGCAACTAATGATGCTAATGAAATAGATAATGCACGTATAAAAGAGGGAAATTTGACTGCTTATTAGGGTTAAGTGAAGATTATAGTGCAGCAAGCACTTATGGTGATGATGATCATGCTCGTAGAATAAAATTTAAGTACATTGTGTTTAAGGAACAAGTTGAAAAAGTCCATTTCTGCTTGGGCATGAGATTGGATAGGGAAAAGTAATTTAAAGAGGCTCTTATAAAGTTTACAATTCAATAAAAAAGGAAGATTAGATTAGTTAGAAATACAACAGATGATGTAAGGGCTAAATGTCAACAGAAAAATTATGAATGGATGATATTTGCTTTAAGAGACTCAAAAGCAAAAGGATTCCTAATGAAAATTTATAAAGTAGAGCACACTTGTGTAATGGCTTTAAAAAATAAAGGGTTACAACAAAGTGGCTTGTTAAAAATTACTTGTACAAATACAAGTCAATTGCCACAAGAAGATTAACAGATTTAAAGGCTTTTAATTAAGGAGGATTTAAATCTTGAATGCAATTGACTAAGGTGAAAAGGGCATGTGCTAGCCAAGTTAGAAAGGGATATTTAAAAGGAATATGCTTTATTATGGGATTATTATAGTGAGATTGAGAGATCAAATGTAGGTAGCACTACAAGATTGAAAGTTAATAGACCCCTACTTAAAAGTTTAACAATCTTTAAGAGATTGTGTATCTCTATGAATTACTTAAAGGAAGGGCTACAAAGTGGATGTAAGAGGGTCTTGGGTCTAGATGGTAGCTTTTTGAAAAGGACAATCAAGGGTGAGGTTTTGGCAGTTGTAGAGAGGGATGCAAATAACTAAATGTATCCTGTAGCATGGGCTGTTATGGATTGTGAAATGAAGGTGGCTTGGGAATGGTTTTTGGAGTTGCTAAGAGCTGATTTGGGACTTGAAAATAAGGCTGGATGGGTTGTAATAACTGACTAACAAGAGGTTAGTCATATGATCTTTCTTTCATTATTTATTCTTTGCTAATTATCAAAATGAAGTTAATGAAAAATTGTTAAAGAGGCTCATATACTGCATAAGGTCTATTAAATGCTATTGGAAATATTCTCCCAAAAGTCGAGCATAGGTGTTATTATAGGCACCTATATGCTAACTGGAGAAAAAAGCATGGGAGAGACAAGGAGCTTCACAAGTTATTTTAGGCACGTGCCAAGTTTACAAACATGCATGATTTTGAGGCCAATATGCTTGAGATGAAGAAATTAACTCCTCAAGGACACGAGGACATGCTCAATACTCATCCAAGGCACTGGTGTCAAGCCTAATTTAGCATCAAGGTAAAGTGCGATATTGTAGACAATAATCTTGTTAAAGCATTCAATGGTAGACTCATGGAAGCTAGGATAAAAAATATTTATTCTATGCTTGAATACATTAGAATCATGGTCATCAAAGGATTAGTTACAAATAGTGAAATGGCTAGCAAATGGAATACATATTATGGCCCAATAATTAGAAAAAAAAATTGCATGCAAATATAATGGAAAGTGGCAATTGTGAGTTGATATAGAATGGTGATAATGGCTTTGAAGTGGGTTATAATAGTGAGGCATTTATTGTTGATTTGGGGAAAAGAACATGCCCATGTAGGAAATGGATGTTGACAGGCATGGCATCCCTTGCCCTAAAGCTATATGTGCAATTAGGCATATAGGACATGAACCTCTAGTATACTTAGACATATACTATAAAAAGGACATATGTCTAAAGGCATATTGGCACATGATACAACCATTAAATGGTCTAAGATTTTTGAATAAATCGGGACTTAACCCCATACAACCTCTAAAGTTAAAAAAATGCATGGCAGAACTGCTAAAATAAGAAAGAGAGAAGAAGGAGAGCCATTGAGTGGGTATAGGCTGTCTAGGAAAGGGAGGGTCATGACATGCCAATTCTGCTTCAAGAAAGGGCATAATAAAAAATCTTATGCAAAGCTAAAGAAATAGCAAGCTTGATCTAATATGCCACAACCAAATGATAGTAACTTTGAGCCAAAAATTGAGCCAAATTTTGAACTAATATCTAAGCCTCCAGTTGAGCCTACTATGAAGCATATATCTCAGTAGGCAGAGGAGCTTATAACTACTATCAAGAGGGTTTTGGGCTTTAGAACATCCTCATATTTGGTTCAACCAAATGCAAGAATGGACAAACTTCTAATAAGTAAATATTCAGTTATGTTTTTTTTTGTATAAAAATGCTTAGTTATGAATATATTTTTTTTATATTTAGTAGTATATTAATCTCATTCACTATTAGACTTCAAGTTTCATTTCTTTTGTTAAATGTAGCCTAAAAAAAGGAAATATACATCACATTCCATAACCACACCTTGAGGGAAGAGATTCAAAAAGCTAATTAAAATCAAGTGAAGTGAACTATAAGGTTGAAAGGTCAGATACATCTAGATTTAAAAAATCTGGAAGTCTATACAAACTTAATGTTAAAAATGCTTATACATGGAGCAAGAGAAAATTTATTCTAGGTCTATCTACTCAGCCAGCACCTGGTTATAGTTTCTATAAAGACACTAGAACTAGCACAATTATGATTAATGTAAGCTTTGCTTTATTAGAACTAGTGGCAATATTTGAGATTGTGTTGTTTAAATGTTTAACTGATGTGTTATGTTTATATTATGTAGCCTAAGACTAATTCATAAAGGATGATATATGATGGAAGCAAAAAAAAAAAAGACTTGGAAATGAACCAGAACCATCATTCATGAAGGAAATGCATAAAGGAGTTAAGTAAAGGGGAAAGAAGATTATAACTGGAGATAAATTATAGGTATTAATTGGTTATAATAACTACATATGCCTATGTTTGATTTGTGCCTATTTTTTATTTTAAGAAATTAATACTTTTATATTTGATTTTTACTTATAGAGAATGCGATCGATAAAACTTCATGAGTAAGCGATCGATAAAACTTCATGAGTTGGCCAAGTGCATAGTAGCTGCAAGTGAATAGTTAAACATTCCAACAACTTAAAGAAGCCAAAATTGCCCTCATTCTTCAAGAAATACTAACTAGAGCAAAATGGATGTTGGAAAGATATTGAGTTTTTGGAATGCTATTTTGGGAGTTTCTGTCAATTGAATGTGCTTGAATGTTGTTAGTGTTGATTTACCATGTTGTTTATGGATGGCTTTTGAGCTATTACATTAGCCATATTTTTTTGACAAAGTGTTTATAACAAACAACCCCACTTTGTATTAGCTATGGGATTTTTAACTTATTATGTATTACTTTAGTTAACTTTTTTATGTCCATGATTTTTTGCACATACATGTTGAAGCATATTGGCACATGGTTGGAAAAGGTTAAAACATTTTGCTCAATATTGTACATAAACTTCTCTTAAGAATTTCATTGAACAGATTACAAACATTGTCATCCAACAATTTTGCATCAATAAAATGCAGTTGGTCTTCCACCCAAAACAAACAAAACACAGTTACAATTAAGTTAGCAAAAGTACATAAGCATATAAGCCAACTCCTAGGTTAAGGCAAGAGTACATTACAACATTCTTAACAAAATAGACATATATTCATTTCATTTGTATAAAATAATTATAATTGAAATAATTACCCATGCCTATAGATATTTTTCCCTTCTCCACCTCTTCCGCACTTCTTTATTCCTTTATGCTTCCATGGTGTTAATTCTTCTCAGCAACACCGGTATTACTACACTTGCTCTTTCATAAATTAGAGGATTAAATCCGCATGAAGAATGAACACATTCTATCGTCACAAGTACATAATCTTCTTTCTGTATTTTGGTTAGTCTATGAAGTTCTAATCATATAATGCTTATTGCAGAAGCACATATCACCACCCACAGATTCTCAGTAAATGAAGAACATTTTTTTTTTAAAGATGAAGAATGTGAGAACTTATTCAAAATGATAAAAACAAATGTCTTTTAATGTCATTTTTTTTATTAACAAGTCACACGCTACTCACATTCACATCCATGTCAGCACGGTCTATCTTATGTTAATACAACTTTATAGCTTACCTATTAGCAACTAGTTGGAACAACCATTTTGTCACAATTCTATTGGTTCCACAACTTAATAATAAGTTTTAAAAGTACAGACACCAAAATAGTCTTAATTCCAAAAATTAAACTATTGGTAAAGTCAAATTAAAAAAAAAAAAGAAATTTCAAAGATGAATTTGTTGACAATTTGAAAGAGAAATAGAAGAATTTTTTGTGTATAGATTGAGTTTTTTGAAATTAAAAAAAATAAAAAATGAGGAAGAGTTTATGACATGTATCCATATAATTTGTTATGGACTTGACTCAAACTAAGTATATGTGGGGCATTATTTGAGTTCAAAATATAATTTATTGGATTTTAATTAATGATTTTTTCATAAATATACAACAAAACCAAAATGTGTTCAACCAATACAATACCTTATAATTTCGTTTAAAAAATACGGAATAAAGTAAAAATTTTCAAAAATATGGTCTTCTTCTTTTTCTTTGCAATTTTTTCTCCTTTTTCATTTTCTACTTTTCAAAACATGGTTTTCTTCATTCTTTCTTCTTATTCCTTTTTTTCTCATATTTTTTTTCCTTTTTTTGTTCTTCATTTTCAATTTTTTTTCTTTTCCTCTTTTTTCATTTTTTTTACATTAGATCTCATAAAAAGAAAAAGAAACCCACACGTAATGCATATTGAAAAAATCAAGATATGATAGATCGACTTAAAAAAGAGCAGAGAAAAAAAAAGCAAAAGATAGTTAAATTGTATTTTGACTTTTTTAAAGAAAAAATAGTTTTCATAGCTAAAAACTTGAACATTATAATTGTTTTGAGCATTGGAATTTATGTGTTTTAATGTTTCTAACTTGATTTGTTTGGATTGTTTTAGCAGTTATTTTTATGGGTTATTTTGGTAGTTGTTTTAAAAAAATCCCAAAAAAATAAGGATGAAAACAACGAGAATAACAACAACTACAAAATAACCTTATAAAACATAAAGTTGAAGCAACAAAAAAAAAACCACAAAAACAACAAAAAAGTGTTGTACATAAGAAAAGATTAAGAAAAAAGTAAATAAAAATAAAAATAAAAAAAGGAAAAAAGGAACCATAGACAATAAGAAAACAATGTAAAAAACAACGAGAAAATAAATAAAAAAGTAAAAATAAAAAATGCTAGAAAAAAACCTCTAGAACAACCAGGAAAACAATAGGAAAAACAACAGGAAAAACAACCATAAAGCAACCGAAACAATGGTTGTTTTTGTGATTTTTTTGTTCATTTTTTTTCTTGGTTCATTTTTAATTTTTTGAGCTTGTTTTCTGGTAATTTTCTAGTTATTTTTCATGGTTGTTTTTGAAAAAAAAAACATAAAAAAACTAGAAAACAACTACAACAAGACAGCCGCAGATAATATAAAGTTGAATGAACAAAAAATAGAAAAAAAAAACTATCAAAATAACTATAAAAACAGCAAAAAATTATTGTACAAATGAAAAGATTGAGGAAAAAAGTAAATTACAAAAAGAAAAAAAAATACAAACAACTAGAAAACACAACCTAAAAAACATCCAGAATAACAATAAAAAATGAAAATAAAAATAAAAGAGAAAGGAAAAATAAATTGAAAATAAAAATAAAAATACATGAATGAATGATAATATTAAACTAAAATATTTATGAAATAATAATAGTAATAATAATAAGATTAAGAAAATACCGTAAAAATGAAAAGGAAAAGAAAGAAAGGAAGAAAAGCAACACGTGAAAGAGAAAATAAAAGGGACTGTGTTTTTGAAAATTTTTTCTAAAAAAACATGTAGGCAGTAATTTTTTTCTTTTAATTATATTGAAACCTAATTAAGCCCATAAGCCTATAATTAAGTAAGAAACCCAACCATAAAAAATGAGTATTGAGAAAAACGGAAGAAGACACTTAAATATCTTGGAACATGACAAAGAGTTGATGCATTAAGGAAGTAGAAATTTCTGAAATTTTAAATTGAAAATTGAGAAGTGTAAAGAGTTAGATGCAAATAAAGAAATTAAAGTTGACATTAATTGAAGTTGAAGAAATTAGTCTATAAAAGGTAGTAGAGCAATAAAGGAAGAAAAGAGATAAAACTCAACACAACTCATTCATCATTAATAATCAACCTTTCAATCAACAATTTTACCAAACTTTTTTAATGTTTTCAATTTCTAATAGAAGAACCCACATGAGTTATGCTTTTGAACAATTTGTTTATATGGACCCATAAGTAATGAACTTATGAACTGCTAAAATCAATTTGAGAATCACTAAAGATCACTAAATAACAATTCAAATGATTAGAATTAGAACACTAAAGAAAATAAATATTTTAAATCCAATCCATAAAATGCCACAAGGTTTGATTAATCCCTTGATAAGTTGGAATTTTATTCAATGAAGAACACAAAGAAAGCAAAGCTTTCAAAGAAAAACTATCAAGACTCACATGATTCAACCAAGTTCACTATGTTTTATAGACTTAAACAAACTATTTATGATATAGGTTAAATAAGGGTAAACTAAGAAAAAAATAACTGTTCAAAATGGTTGAATAAAACATGTCTAAAAACCCTAAAAATAAGATAATTTCATCACATATGGCTATGTTTAGAATGACATACCATCGTGCATAACTCCATGAATGAAATGAACACAATCAAGCATGGCCATATGTGAAGATACATATAGGTGTGTCTACCTCCAAATTGTCCACTTTGAAGTGATGTGAATCAGGCACAACCATGTCATATTTACACATGGCCATGTTTGAGACTTTATCCCCTAAATATGATTGATTTAGCGTAAGGTTTTTTCATCAAAGTTATCATTCTTTGTCTTAGCTTTACAAAAAATTTTCAATTACCTTAATCTGACTCTTGTAGAGAAAGTTATAGCTGAAATACTGAAGCATACTACCAAGATACGAATTAATAAGAATTGAGCCTAGGAACGCATAATAATCATATTAATTTTAGTATTTTATATTTTTTAGCTTTCCTGTCTAAATTTTATTTTATCAAGTTTATAAATATTTTCTTGTTCTCAATTTATTGTTCTTTAATCTATCTAAATAATACAAAATTTTCCTTTTACATTACACTGTTCAATTTATAAAATTTCTAGTTGAATTTAAGCGAATTATGGTAAAGGCACTTAAAAATCCACTTTGTCTAAAAAATCTTAGGTTTTTCTTTAAGGGAATAATCCTCGACATGCTCACACATTGAACCCAACCCAGTTCACCCAATATACACACAAACACATATACTTATAGAGAAAATCAATAGTAGTAGGAGGTTGGAGTAAAGGCAGAGGCTATAAAAATTTAATGTTAGCGGGAGTGAATCAATGGTTTCACATTTGATACTCTAGTGGTGGCAGCAAGTCTGATAGTGGCAAGGTCTAGTAGTGGTGGTCAGCTTGTGAGGTGACTGGTGAAAGGGGAGAGATTAGAGAGTTTTTTTTTTTAACTTTTTTTTATTTATTTCTGTAAAAAAGGAAGGGGGTACTTTTACCCTACAATTTATCAATGGACCTATCCATTGCTAATATATCACTAAATTTTAGGGCTTTTCCACCAATAACCATTTTATGATGGATCAAAAAATCTGTCGCTAATTTAACAATGACATGTAATCCATTGACAATTAGTGATGAATTAACCATCTCTAATCAATAATTGCTACCTTTGGCGCTAGGGCTGGCAATTCGTGTTAACAGGTCATAATCGGGTTGTATCGAGGCATGATAATAACATAGATATGGCCAACCTGAACACGACCTGTATAGTTAATTGTGTTTAACCTATAAACCCAAACACATATACGTTTAAGTAACATGTTACACAATATGACATGTGTAACCCGTTTAACCTATATAGGTCTAAATACGTTTAGACATGTTACAAACATGACAAAGATACATTTTAACACGTTTAACACATTTAAACATGTCTAACACATTTAAACATAAAATTAGAAATATAAAAAAAAATTATACGTACAAATCCTAAATAATAATTTTTAACTTTAAAGATACACAATTCTATTATGAATAGACAATGCAATTGATACTACTAATATGAACGGGTCATATCGTTTAAATAGGTTGTATCATTTAAACATGTTGTGTTGTTAAGTTCATCTCTATTGCTCATACATTTATTCAATATACCATTTCCATCTCTAATACATTGCTAATTTTTTGACGCTAAACTTTATATTTTTTTTTTGTACTGTTAGTTAATATAATATAATATGATGAGATTATGTAGACTTAATTAGACATCACCACGATTTGAATCTTATAAAAAAATTGTTTCTCACCATTATATTCGAAAAAGCAAACCTACTAAAGAAGTGTTATTTGATGTATAGTTTTGGGATATGGTGGAAATGAATAATGTAAATTTAGGAGTACAAAATTGTTGATTTTCGACATTGATGTTCCTACCTAGTAGAATGATTGTGCTTAATTATTATTTAGAATCATGTATTTAAAAATTAATCCAATTAGTAAGAAGAGTGTTTCTTGTTTCTTTAAAAAAACCTGGATAAAACAATTTTACTTGACGTAAATACTAGTCTTATGATAATATTACAGTATAAACAAAAAAAAAAAAAAAAACATAATTAGAAGAAGATAATACCACTAGCCCTAAAAATTCAAATTCCTGTAAAACAGTAAGAAAAGCAATAAGATAAAAAAAGTTCTATTTAAAACAAAATAAATTATGATGACTAGAAAATGTATTATTGAAATTGTGTATATCAAAAATTTCAAAGACTTAAGTATTTATAGGAATAAATATATAAGTGGTGTTTGAACTTTTTAATTTTGGGTATTTTAGTGTTTGAACTAATTTTATTTTACAATTAAGTTTTTGAACTAGTAAAAAAATTTTAAATTCGTGTTTTTAGCCTTACAAGTTAAAATGCTTTCTTGTCTGACTTTAAATTGTATTGACTTAAATGTTCTTATTTTATATTAGACTTTATTTTCTTTCATGTTCTATTTATTTCCTTTAAAAATATATTATTAGAAATAAAAAATAGTTTTTATTTATTTCCTTTAAAACAAGACACACCAACACTTTAATATGCAAAATCTATTTTTAGAGATTCAAACATCATTTATACATTCAATATTTATTTATAATATACATATACAATTTAAAAAAAAAGAAATATAAACATCTTTACTATGAGAAAAAATCTCTACAATTGTGCTACAATTATGTTAGGGATAAAAGTATTTTTAGTGTCTAAACTTTTCAAAATTTAACAATTTAATATTTCAACTATTTTTTATAATAATTAAGTGTTGCAATTGTAAAAAAGTAACAATAAAATCTTTACCATAGTTTATATAGAAAGTGACCAAATTATCCATCACAATGATTTAAATTTACCTTTTCTACTAGAAAATAATTATACATGTTTTTCTTGTGTAAATCATGATAAGTTTACAAAATATATATTTATCAAAATAATCAACTTCTTCTTTCAGAGGACTTGAGGAGTTTTTTTTTTCCACCTTTTATTGGCTTTATCAAGATAAATATATTTAAACCACTAATTTTATAATACTAAAATTTTAATTTTATTAAAAATTGTAAAATAAATAGAAAAAAAGGAGAAAAAAAGAAATAAACAATTGAAAATTTTTAATTTTACATTTTCATTAATTAAAATTTTGTAAATGATAGCTAAATTTGTACCTTTAAATATTTTTAATTTTTAATACCTAAAAATAATTATAAGTCAAACTATAAATAAAAAAATAAAATTATTTTTAATAATAATAATAATAATAATAATAATAATAATAATAATAATAATAATATTATTATTATTATTATTATTATTATTATTATTATTATTATAGTTTAGGGGTACAATCTTTTAGTTCTAAAATAGTGAATTTTTGCAAAGTAATTTATTAGTGACCTGCTATATTTACATTATTGTTATTATTTTATAGGTTTCCACACTTAATTGATATAAGAAAAAGTTAAAACATTAAATTGTCAAATTTTAAAAAGTTCAAACACCAAAATTATCATTATCCCATTATGTGAATACCCCTTAAACTCAAGCTAGCAAGATGATAGTGTTGATGCTAACTTGAATTTGATAACTATTCCTTGAAAGCGATTTAAAAGATGAGATTTGATGAAAATAATTATTGTTTAATTTGAAGATAATATTGATAGAATATTGATAGTACCATTTTTAGAATAGGCTCAAATTAAATTAATCATGACCAAAGTAATAGATCCCTTAGAAGATTCACATCAAGAATAGAAAATTCAAATTGGGTATCAAAGCAAGAGCAAAAGATTCGGATTAGATATGAGCAACAAGACTTTATCCAAATAAAACAGTGATAATTGGTTCGAAAATATTAATTTTTTCTGTGACAGATTTTCATATGTATATGAAGCAATTCAAGAATAAGTTCTTCAATAAGTTTAAGGATATCTTGTTCGAAAAAGAATAAAAAAGGTTAAGGATATGGAAAAAGACAAGATAAAAAAGAGAAATATATAAAGTAAAAGCATTACTTTAGACAAAGAAACAAAAGAATTTAGATGGAATTGAGTTCTGATGAGAAAATCAGAAACAGATAAAGTAAAAGCATTGCTTTAGAAAAAAAAAAAAAAAAAACAGAACTTAGGTTTGACAAATATAAGAATTACAAGTGACATATAAGTAGTACACATCTGGTTTTTACAAAATATGAATTCAATTTAATTTATGTGTTTACTGAAACATGTGTGGGTCAGCACTCCTAAAAATCCATGAAATTTCACACGATATTAGAGCGGGAAGAAAGCTTTCTAAATTGGATTTCGGAACCTAAAAAATTAGACCAGTAGCAGACGAGAATAGTTCCATCTGCGATCTTAAGTCTCGTAGAGAGTGCATTTCACAAGTGGCAATTGGATGTTCAATGCCAATTATCCTTGTAAGAGAATATTCAAGATCAAAATGTATCACATATATGAAAATTGTAAGAATTTCTACAGTTAAAATCTCTATAATTATGCTATAATTATATTAAAAATAAAAAATAAATTTTAAACTATATAAAGCTTCTTGGTACAAAGCTGCATTAAATTTGAAAATGACAAGATAATTAGAAAATATGCATTAACTTTATAATTAGCGGAAATTTTTTTTAATTTTGCTCCAAGTACATTTCCTATATAATTATATATATATATATATTTTTTTTTTTTTCTTATACTTATTTTTAAATCAATAAAAAAAAATTAAATGACCTACTACAAATAAATTACACAAATTTGTTATCCTTTATGTTTGAATTTTACCTCATTAATCTTTGATATTTTATACTTTTTACCTTTAAATTTATACTTTCAACGTTAATTAACTCATAAAATAGTAGTTTTACCTTCATTACCATGTAAGATAAAATTATAAGTTGTAAGTTCTTGAGGATTCCATCAATCTCAAGTTGTAAGTTGTAAAAGTGCAAGGTCCAATCTCAATGTTATTGTTGTTGGTGGAAAGCAACACTCGACGTTTTAGAAGTGTATGTAAATTAGAGATGTTTGCGGGTTAGAAACAGTATTTTCGGGTAGAATTATGTTTTAAAAACTCAATAGGTTAGGATTACATTTCCTTTAGATATATTTTTAGTTATTTATAAAGTTTTTATTAAGTTTTAGTACTTTTCTTAAGTTTTATTATTTTTGTTAATTTTAAGTCATTTAGATTTAATTTTATTTAGCTTTAACACTGAAGATGCATTAGAGAGTGTGTGAGAAGCTACACACATTAAGCAAATGGTTAGCAGGTCAAAGGAAGTATAATTCATAAAAAAAAAAAATCAAGTTTCAAAAGCTAGAAGTGATGTGTAGCCGTGTAGGAAGACATGCACAGCCATGCCTGATCAATGGTGTGCGCATGACCGTGCCTAACTAGAGAAAGCGATGAATGACCATGCGTAATGGGTGCACACAGTTGTGCGTCAGCAACAAAATTTCAAAATTAAAACTTTGAAGCTGTTGATTTTTATAGATGATAATATCTTTTGTTAGGATTTTGAATGGAGCTAAAAAGCTAGGTTTGAAGAGGTGCAAAGCCACAAAAAAATAGTAGTTACTTTATTAATTTTCTTTTAGCAATTTTTTAGAATCAAAGCTAGAATTTTTTTGGTTTTTTTCTTTATTGATTATAAGAGCTAGTGTTGGAAGATAAAAAAAAATTGAAGGCCTTTCATTTCTGCTTAGATAAGCATAAAAGTGGATTTTCCTATCTTATTTTTATTGTCATTTCAATTTTAATTCAGCAATAATGATTAGATTCTTTCTTTGTTCATTATACTCTCTCTTAATCAATATGTGTGACTAGATTTCTAGTTTGGGTTAATTATATATATATATATATATATATTCAATATAGTAAAGTATGGGTTTAATAAAAAAAAAGGAGTTCTTCTTCTTAGTTAACACCTATAAAAAAAGAATGTTCAAGAGAAGAATAAAGTGGAAGAAGAAGGAAAAGAAGGAGAGTGTAAAGAGTTGAATCTTGAAACTTTAGAGTAATAGCTTTCATCATTTTGAGAGAAATTAAAAATAAGAAAGTATTTGTATGTTGAGTTCAACCAATTTTAGATCATGAAGCTTGATTCAAAATTTTAGGGAGTCAAGCCAATTAAGGAAGGAAGAGATGAGATTTAGCTCAAAATTAGTGAGTGATTTTCTTCAATCCACCCTATCACTTGTTATTTTGCTTGAATTGTGCTTTGAATTCTTGAAACCTTTAAAGGAATGTTCAAATTGTGTTTTTTCCTTTAATTTTCAACTTACTATATTGAAGTGTTGTTTGGATTTTAATTAAAAAATCTTCTTGTATCTATTGATCATGATAAACTCTAATATAAGCTTAAAGAAACAAGTTAAAAAAATAATTTCAACAACTTTTAAAGCTGCATAATTTCTAGCGTGTACAATAATATTGCATGGGCCGCATCTTGAGTTACATAACTCTAAATGAGATTATTTTTATGTAATAGAAATTTTAAAATGTCTTACACAATTTTTTTAGAAATATCATAAACCACATTCCACTGTTTTACTTGATTTTTGAAGTCATACTTTTTCTTGCGTAAAATCTATAGACTGCTTGACCTAACAAAATTGATTTTAATATTTCTCAATCCTTGCATAAAACCAATTTCAAACCCTACACACACAAAAATTTAAATTTGGATAATTTTATATAAGAATATAAACCATGGAATTTCTAATGAATTTTTTATTGTACTTTTTGAATTCTGTCCAATTGAATAGGCGCTTCAATGGGACTAGTTTGAACAATAAACTTCAAAAGATCATAACATGAGTTCTACAACTCCAATTGAGATGATTTTTTTAATTTTTTAGAAACTTTGAAAGAAATGAAATTACTTAATTCTGCATTTTTAATGGTCTTATAGAGCAATACAATTTACTATGCAATTTCTAAAATAACCCGACCATAGGGAGCCAATTTTAATGCATCATCTTCTATTCACCTCTAATTGGTGTAAAACCAGTTGTAAATTATTTTAGACACTTAAAACTAATAGGTTGGACAAAAATTACTTTAAAATATACATTGTGGAATTTCTTAAGTCTCCAACTTAGAGACTAAAGTCATGAAATATTCTTTGAAACTAAATATAAAATTATTCAATATTGTAAAGTGATAATAATAAAATACTTATACAAGAGCATATGAGTTTTGAGAAAAAGGAATGTGAGTGCAGTTGAAGAAGTGTTGGCCAACTTTTTAATAATTCTTTGAGACAGCGCATAGATTCATCATGCGTTTGGGGCGAATTGATGTGGTTTATGCCTTTGGGGTGAATTTATATGGTTTAATATGTATGCATACATATTTTAATATGTTATGAGATATAGTTAGTGTGAACAGTATCAAGGAGATTTTAGTGACATATGTTTGGTGAAGCTGCTGTGTGATGTGATAAGACGTGATATCATCATAATGATATGAAATATGTAAAAATAATGTGAAAACTAGATGACAAGCTTTAATGCTCAAATTTCATTTGAATAGTGAAGTCAATGTAATAAAAAAATTATAGAAACACATTTGTGAAAAGAAAATTTTAGTTAATATTCCAATGAAAGGAACTGTAGTTGAAAATTTTATGATTGGAACATAAACACTATACTTTGGAACAAGAATGCTAAGATAATTTTTATAATATGTTGAACTTTAATATTTGGTCATTTGTTAAGCATTCTTTTAATTTTTGATAGTTTGTATTCTTGATTTATGATTAATTTATTGAATGCTCCTTGATGCATGAGCTATTTCTTGATGTTGTTATACTTGTTGGGTAGTTTCCTTACGAAATTACTCACACTCGTTTTTCTTTCATATTTTCCAGCCTAGGTTGTATATTTTATTTTGTATAGTTAGATATATTCAATATGGCAGTAAAATGGGCCATAATGACTTTTGAGGTGATCATGACTGAGATGTTGGTGAAGTATATTACACGCTATGATGTAGATGCACTTATAGATTAGGATCGAGGTCCTACGAGACACTATTGAACTATTCAATATTATTACTATTTTGCACCATTTGTATGTTAACTAGTACTCATTTTTGCATAGTCTTATATATATATATATATATATATATATATATATATATATATATATATATATATAAGTACTAACAGTTAAGTTTTATTTATGAGATGATTAATTACAAGGATATTCAAACTTGCCATCTAATTACATTTTGGTAATGTGATTTGCATTTTATATTTAGTACTATGTAAGATGGATATTTTTATTGGATAGTCTTTAGGTAATGCTTCTCTTATATAGTGTCATCATTGAGTAAGGCATTCTGGTGTGGTATTGTAACAGAGAGGTGTTATAGTTTTATTGGTATTAGAGCTCTAGGTTATTAGATTTTGTAGACTTTAAGAAATAATGAAATTGTTAGATATTAGTAATGAATTTGAGATTGATGGTAAGTGACATTGAAGTATTTAATTTTTTAGCATTAGGAAGATGGAAAGGGTTAGAGGTGGTTTTATAAGAGGCCAAGGTAGTGGTAATGGTAAAGGCTGAGGTTGAGGAAAACAACCCAATAGAACCGATCTTGTAAAATGGGTTAGCCACTTAGCTAGGAGTTGAGCATCTTAGCAAGAATTATCTTTATTGTCAGCATCTATTGGTAACGAGAATGATGAGTTGCTCAAAGCTTAAATAGGTAGCCAATAAGGTAGTTCAGTACTAGTTGTGTCAGCATTGATTTTTAAGAATGAGCCAAAGAATGCATGCAATAATTACCAAACTTAGTCATTGATTATGCAAATGAATGCATCCAATCCACAAGCATCGTTAGTAGTACATATTGATTCTACTTATTTAGCACATACAATGGCAACAACGTTGGCTAAGAAAGAGAAGTACAAGAAGCTAGGAGACATGATTAAACATGCCAAAAAGTGTGGTGCATATGATTTTCATGGCACATTAAACCCTGGTCATGCTAAAAAGTGGGTCAAGATGGTGGATATAGACTTTACTATGCTATAATTAATGGATGAAAAGAAGGCTAAAAATGTGTATAGCCTAATGTTCTATAAGATGACGGGTGACTCATGTCAAGAACCTATATAGAGAAGCTTTTACTTAGCAAGTGTTTAAGGAGGAACATCCACTAAGATCATTTTAGCCTTAACAATGATGAAGTATTTGAGGGAAGGCTTTGAAGCTTTCTTAGCTTCTATGACAGATAAAAGAAAGGAAGAGGTGTAAATAAATGTATTACCTATTATGAATGAGTTTGAGGATGTTTCTTTTAAAAGAATTGTCTAGTCTACCACCTAAAAGAGAAATTGAATAATTACTGGGTATAGCACCCATATTATAAGCACTATATAAAATGGCTCTAGCGAAGTTGAAAGAGTTGAAGGTGAAGTTGTATGAAATATTGGATAAAGGATTTATTTGACCTAGTTTCTCTTATTGGGGTGCACCTATGTTGTTTATGAAGAAAAAGGATGGATCATTACGATTATGTATTGATTACAGATAACTTATCAAGGTTACTATTGTAAATAAGTACCATTTACCAAGAATTAAAGATCTATTCTATTAACTATAAGGAGCAATGGTGTTTTTATAAATAGATTTAAGGTATGGATATCACCAACTAAGGATTAAGGAATCAAACATTCTTAAAACTACTTTTAGGATGAGATATAGATAGTACAAGTTTTTGGTAATGCCATTTAGACTAATAAATGCTCCTGCCGTGTTTATAGACTTGATGAATAGAGTCTTTAGAAAAAACTTGGACAAGTTTGTAATCGTGTTCATCGATGAAATTCTGGTGTATTCAAATCAAAAGAGGAGCATGAAGAACACTTGAGAATAGTATTGGAGATTTTGAGGAACAAGTAGTTATATGCAAAGTTTAATAAATGTAAATTTTAGTTAGATAAGGTAGTATTTTTAGGACACGCAATCTCCGCAGAATGGGTATACATTGACCCTAATAAAGTTACTATAATTGTCAATTGGGATTTGCCTTAGAATGTAACTAAAGTGCATAGTTTTCTAGGCTTGCCAAGTTATTATTGAAGATTTGTGTAAAACTTTTCAATAGTTTCGTCTCCTTTAGCAAAATTGTTGAGGAAGAATATAAAGTATGACTAGACTCTTGAGTGCTAACTAAGCTTTAAGATTCTGAAAGAGAACTTGATTATTGCGTCAATGTTATCATTGCTAATTGAAAAAGGCAAATACATGGTATATGGTGATGCTTCATGATAATGACTTGGTTGCATATTGATGTAAGATTGAAAAGTGATTACCTATGCATAAAGGCAATTGAAACTCCATGAGCAAAACTATCCAACGCATGATTTGGAGTTGGTTGTAGTAATTTTGTACCTTGAAAATATAGAGGTGTTATTTGTATGGTGAAACGTGCTAAATCTTTACAGATAATACAAGTTTGAAATATATCATAAGCTAGAAAAAAATAAATTTAAGGCAAAGGAAAAGGGTGGATATGTTGAAAAATTATGATTGCATAATTGAGTACCACAAAAAAGCAAATGTAGTAGTAGATGCATTTAGTCGAAAGTCAATTGGAACCCAATACTATATTTAACACAATAAGAGTACCACTAATAATGGAATTGAGAAGTCTAGGTGTAGAGTTAACTTTAGTTACTTTATGAGGTATTTTAACTACTTTAAAAGTAAGGACACTACCTATGGAAATAATTATGTAAGCATAAATGGTCGATAGTGAAGCAGAAAAGTTGCATAAGGGGATTAAAGATTAAAAGAAGAAGGAAGTGACTTATGACAGTAATGGAGTGTTAAGACTCAAAAAGAGAATATTTGTGCCAAACATGGATGATATAAGAAGAGAGATTTTGAAAGATGCTCATTGCTCTACCTATGTAATGCACCTATGCAATATAAAATGTACAAAACTTTAAAAGAACATTATTGTTGGCAAGGAATGAAAAAAGACATAGTAATATACATTTCTAAATGCTTAACTTGTTAACAAGTTAAAGTTAAGCACATACACGTAGTTAGTTTGTTGCAGTCTTTGCCAATACTAGAATGGAAATGGGAACATATTATAATGGACTTTGTAGTTAGCTTGCTGAGTGATACGTGCTATTCTGCAAGTGAATAGAATCATAGTAATAATAAGATATCGTTCCCATAGGGATAGTGTTAATTATGGAGCTACTCTTAATATTTTTCTTGTCTGGACTAGCGATAATTTCAATAAGCAAACAAAGTACATTAAATCTAAAATAATATTAAATCTTGTCACTAAATTTATATGAGACATTAAGGTTTAATTGTCCCAGCTCAATTTATTACAAAATGATAGTAAATTCTTATTCATTTCCTAAGCATCTTTAATATTATAATCTCTCAAGTACTCTCATAATTAACTAATTATACCAATTACTCGATTACCTAGCACTCACTAACACAATTAAGTAGACATAACTAGTTCATTCAAGCAACCTTCTATAGAATATTTATATTGAAATATCTTTTGACTAAATTATTTTGAATTAATAGATTATTATTTCCTTTCTATCTAAAGTCAATCTCTCAATATAATGCTGGTGTTTAAATTAATTCCAAGGGTTATCAAGCCTATAATAGGCATTAAGTCCAATAACTCTCATGAAATGCATAATCTTTTATTTATAATTTATTTGGTTAAGTTCATATTGAGTCGGGTTCATTAAAACCCTAGCTAACCTATTTAGTTACTCATAGAAATTAAAGGATAACAACAAAATATAAGAAATGATAACATATTCACAATTAAATTAAATAACAAGCAAGAGAATAAGAGAAGAAAAAGTCTTTTATTCTGCTTCCTTAATAGTGTTCTTAATTCTTAATCATTGTTTTTCATCCAAATAAATTGAGTTGAAAATTCAAATTAAAACTAAAGTGTTAGCATACATATTTGGTATTCCTTAATCTTAGCATTGTGTATATATGGTATCCCTTAATTTTAGTCATTTATACATATATAGATTATGTTCTTAGGCATATTATGTACTCTGTAATCGTAAGCACCCAATTTTGGGATGCAATTGTGCACAATTGTGACGTAAGCCCCTATGATGAAATTTATTCAAAAATTGAACTTGGTTGTCGATTTTCTGGACTTTAGGGACTAAATTGCAACATTTTTTTAGGATTTGATTACAATGAAGTCAATTGTTCAGGGGTCTTTTGGTAATTAAAAGTTAAAAAAAAAGTCGACATTGGTGTAATGCCAACCGGAATTACACAATGCTGATCGGTATTCTATAATGCTGATTGGCATTATACAATGCCCGTCGGCATTGTGTAATGCCAACGCATAAAAGTCCCATTTTTCCATTTTTTGCATATTTTTTCTTTTTTTTTGTCGATTTTTTTAGCATTTTGATTGGTTGAAAATTTAATTTTATTATTATTATTATCTGATGAAAATTTCAACGCATTCAAAATGCGTAAATACCTTTCAAAAATCAATATTTTTATTAATTTATTTTGGAAGAGATTAGCGTTCCTGCAAATTTGGGAAGTCAGTACGTGCAGACTCTGCTTTAAAAAGCAAAAAGTCTGAATGCGTGCAAGGGGGGCTTGGCTTGAGACACACACACACACATTGAAAAAAAAAAACCAGAGAGAAAAAACCCTAAGCAACAAGAGAAGACAAGAGAGAACATCGTAAAAGAAAAAACCTAACTGCACAAAAAAACCTAAAATCCAGACGCTACTGAGAATGTCCTTTCCAATCCAGAATTAATAACAATTCAATTTCAATGGTGATAATCCAATTTGATGGCTAAAAAGGGCATTTGCACAACATCTAAGATCATCACAATTTTTTTTTATTCTTTTCTTCTTTAATGAGTTTTATTTTATTTTTGTTATTTATTTGAGTATTAAATTTCACTAATCTAATTTTTTGTGTTGTTTTTTGTTTTGATATCTGAGCAGAATTGAGAAGGAAACAGTCTGATGTTCAAGAATTAAACAGAAGATCCATGGAATGGCATAGATGAACCTATACTGTTTTTCAATAGTTCGTAGGATGTTAATTTTTATTCTGCATTTTGGTGTCCTTTGTAGTTATTTTAATTCATGGTTGTATAATTTATTAATTTTAGTTTTTGTACATAGTTTGTAATAGCCCCAGTAGTGGGAATAGTGAAAGATTTAATTTTCTACATTTAAAATCAATTAGTAATTAGGTTCAATTGGGTAAAAATAAATTAAATCAAAGGTGGCAGTAGCTTAATTTAGGGTTTGCATGTAATTGATTTACAGATTCTAGAAAATCACTAAAATATTTGTTTAATCATTTTTTATGTTTTATTTGTTTTGGGTTGTGTTTTTGGGTTTTTATTATTTTGGGCCCTAAGCCCACGCTTAAGTCCAACTCACTTTAAATAGACTTAAAAAATGGTTTAGGACTTTAAATAATTTAAATCAACTTAGGTCCATTAGGTTAATTAGATTTTAGGTCCACTTAGTTAATTAAAACTTGTTTAGACTTAACTCAGCCCACTTAATTTTATTTCTTTTAAAATAAATAGACATAGGCCCACATTCCACTTAATATAAAACCAAGTTAGACTTAGGCCCATTAATTTAATTTTCCTTTAACATTGAATAGACTTAAGCCCATTCCTTAGATAAACTAAAATAAATAGATCTAGGTTCACTAATTAATAAAAAAATATAGGCCCACCTTTAGTCCCTTTCTCACTTGTAAATAAAATGTAAGTTCAGTTAACTTTTTTAATAAAATTAACATAGTTTAGACTTAGGGACGATGCGGTCTTGAGTGCATTTTTTATGTGTAATTTTATTGACTAGATATCTAGGGTTAAATGGATGTCAAATAGGGTTTAAATAAAATTGCATGCAATTAGAGGACGAAATAATCATTTATAAAATTATTATAAATGAACACAAAACTAAGAGAAGTTAGTATTCTATTTTTAGAATCTCCTGGTTGTGGTGCTAACTTTCTTTTAGAGAATCAAGTACCACTAATCAAATTGTCCCAGTTATTACCCTGGGTGGCAATTCCTCTTCTCCATGCTATGACTTTGTGACATAGTAGTGTGTTCCCTAAGGCCCTGAGCCTAAACAGTGTCGCAGTTGCTAAAATCTTGGACGCACGCTAAACCCCATCATCAATAGTAATTCTATATATATTTTTAATAATATACATCAAGGTCATCAATCCTATTTCACTTTCATGGTATCAGAGCTTGGATACTGAACTTCTTCTTCTTCCCTATCTGTCAGCCTTTTTTTTTGTGTCTTTCTACAATGTCAACTAATGATTCTTCTTCACTCTCTAATGTCACTCCTCTATTAACATAACATTCTCATTTTCATCCATTTTTTTCTTTATCCAATATTCGTCAGCATATCCTAAAAACACATGATTATTCCAACTACTTCATTTGGCATGAACTCTTTATTCTAGTATTGAAAGGTTATCAAGTTTATGAACATATTAATACTGTCACCCCACCATCTAAGGATGATTTTGGTTATGTGCAATGGCATCAAATTATTCCCTTATTCTTTCTTGGATTCAGTCCACCATTTCTCGTGATATTTTGAGATTTATAATAACTCCTGGTAAGCCCTTTACTGCTCGAGATGCTTAGCTAAAAATTGAAAAAATATTAGAGATCATATTGAATCCCGAATTGTATCTCTCTGTCAAGATTTCTATCACTTGTAGAAAAAAATTTCATCAATGAATGATTTTCTTAATAAGCTGAAGGATTTGTATGATTATTCTACTACTCTTGAAGATGACATTTCCAATCGTGATCTTATTATGCAAATCATCATGAGCCTCGATTTAGAGTATAATCCCATCACATATGTTCTTATTACTCGACACCACTAGCTACCTTTAAAGAATGCAGGTCTTTATTACTTATGGAGGAATCTAAACTTCAAAAATAACACTCTACTTCCATTATCTCTTAATAGGTTTTTCTAGCTCAAACTCACTCCCCTCCTGCTGGTGGTGGATGTATTACAAATAGAGGAGGACATGGTGGCCATATTGGTAATAGAGGTGGTCGTGTTATTTTTCAATCTTTTAAACCACGAACTAATATTATTTGTACAAGTTTTTCCCTCACGCATATGGTATTCTTGGTCCTCCCCCTCATGCATTAAATACTGTGGGAATTCAACATTTTCAGCATCATGTTCAATGTTATACATGGGGAGGTTTCGGTCATGTGTCCCGCATTTGTCCTTCTGTTCCAAAAATTGATGCTACTCCACAAGCTTTCTCTGCAACTGCATCTGGCATTGAGAGTTGGATTATGGATTCTAGCGCTTCTACTCATATGAGTAATGATCCTGGTAAGCTTCATTCTCTTATTCTATATTATGGTTCTAATAGGATTAGTTTTGGAAATGGTGCCTTGTTACCAATCAAATACTTTAGGTCTTCTGTTATTCCAAATGGTTCACGTAACCTTGTCTTAAATGATGTACTTGTATTTCCTGCACTTGCTAAAAATTTAATTTTTGTTAGTAAGCTTACAGTTGATAATAATTGTAGTATTGAATTTGATCCTTTTGGTTTTTATGTTAAGGACCTACAAACGAAGCACAAAATTCTCAAGTCTACTAGACAAGCTAATCTTTATCCTCTTTATAGTTCCATCAACCCCACAAGCTCACTTGGTCTTGCTGTTGTTCGTGTCAATCATTCAACTTGGCATCGTCACTTAGGACATGCTGGTTCTAGAGTGCTCTCTCATCTCTTTCACCGTTCCTCAATTTCTTGTAATAAAGATGACATTTCAGATACATGTCTTTGTCACACCTGTCAATTATGAAAAGATATTCACCTACCTTTTAACCAATCCAAGTCTCATACTTTATCTCCTTTTGAACTAATTCATTATGATGTATGGGTTTCACCTATTTTCTCACACAATGGTTGTCGTTATTTTCTCAGTTTTTTAGATGATTTCTCTCATTATTGCTAGGTATATCCGTTTAAACACAAACATGAAGTTTTCACTCACTTTATTCAGTTTCATGCCCTTATTAAAAATCAATTCCAAGCTACCATTAAAATGTTTCAATGTAACAATGGTATTGAATATTCTAACTCTTTGTTCTAGGATTTTTTGTGCTCTAATGGCATTCATTTTCATTTTTCCTATCCATATACCTCCCAACAAAATGGCAAAGCTAAACGTCTTAATCACACTATTGGTAATATGATTCGTACCCTTTTAATACAAGCCTCTATGCCTCCTTCCTTTTAGGTTGAATCACTCCTTAAAACTACCTATATTCTTAATCTTTTGCCTACCCCTTTACTTAAATATAAATCTCATATTGAGACTCTCCATCTCAAGACACCTTCTTATGATCATCTTCGGGTTTTTGGTTGTGCTTGTTATCTTAACCTTCTTTCACAAGTTCCTCATAAATTATCTCCACGGTCCACTTTATGTGTTTTCTTAGGCTATCCACAACATCAAAAAGGTTATAGGTACTATAATCTAATTTCTCATAAAGTTATAGTGTCCCGTGATGTGGTTTTGATGAGAGTCATTTTCCCTTTGCTAATTGTACAACATCTTCTTCTTCTTCCTCGCTTTTTTAACTTATTTTCATACTAATCCATAAGATCTTATCCCTTATGCAATTCGTGAGCCCTTTCCCTCTAGCTTGCCTCAAGATTGTGATACTTCAGCAGCAAGTCCAACTACCTATCCCTTCACCTCTAACCAATCCACATCAATTCTAGTCCCTAACACTTCATCGCCACCATCTCCTACATATATCTCTTGTCCTACTCCCAATTTGTTGTCTACCTCCCCTAGCACTAATACTCACTCTTTATCCCTAAACCCATCTTTACCCACACGTTATCCTATGGTTACATGAACTTAAGTTGGTACTAGAAAACCTAAAGTTATTTTTCTTTACTTAGAACTATTTCTAATGCTCTTCCTTAGGAACCCAAGTCTTTTTGTGAAGCTTTTCAGGATTCCAATAGGAAAAAAGCTATGGAGGAGGAGATTAATGCTTTAGTCCAAAATTAGAAATGGACTCTTATTCCTCGACCACGTGGTGTTAATGTCAATGGTTCTCATTGGGTCTTTAAGGTCAAACAATGTGCAGATGGTTCATTAGAACAGTATAAAGCTCGATTAGTCACACAAGGCTTCAATCAAAGACCTAGTATTGACTGTGGAGATACTTACAGCCCTATGGTAAAACCTGCAACTATTTACACTGTTCTTAGTTTGGCTCTTTCCAAAAATTGGAATGTTCATCAGTTGGACATCAAAAATGCATTTCTCCATGGCTTTCTTAATGAGAATGTTTTCATAAAACAACCTCTTGGCTTTGTTAGCACCAACCATCCATACTATGTTTGCAAGCTTAATAGAGCTTTATATGGTCTGAAACAGGCACCACGTGCTTGGTACCATCAGTTTACTTTGTTTATATGTTCCAGGGGTTTTATTAATAGTAAAGTTGATTCCTCTATGTTTGTGTATCACTGGAATCAAGACATGGTTATTCTTCTTTTTTATATGGATGATATTATTCTCACGACTTCATCCACATCATTATTATCATCCATCATCACTTCGCTACAAATACAATTTGCTATTTTGGATTTAGGGGACTTACATTTTTTTCTAGGTATTTTTGTTACTCGCTGCTCTTCCAGCTTATTTCTTTCTCAATCGAAATATGCTCAGGAGCTTCTTGAGCATTGTCATATGTCTGTAGCAAATTCTATTTCTACCCCAGTTGATTCCAAGTGTAAGTTATCCTTAACTGATGGTGATCCTTTATCTAATGCTAAGGAGTATCACAATATTGTTGGTGCCCTTCAATATCTTACTTTCACACATCTTAACATCACTTTTGTTGTTCAATAAGTCTGTTTATTTATGCATGCCCCATGAACAACTTATATGCAGGCTGTTAAATGAATTCTACGGTATCTCAAAGGAACTATTAATCATGGTCTTTTACTATCTCCAAGTTCTATAAATAAAATAATAGTCTATTCTAATGCTGATTTTGGTTCGAATCTCATATCTTGGTCTTCCAAATGTCAGGCTACTATCTCTTAATCCAATGTGGAAGCTAAATACCAAGCTATTACTAATGCTGTGTGTGAAGTTTCATGGCTTCATTCTCTATTGTTTGAACTTGGGCATAAACTATCATCTACCACTTTGGTGTTCTGTGACAATGTTAGTGCTATTTTTCTCGCATCTAATCTAGTTCAAAACATGCGTACTAAACATGTTGAAATTGACCTTCATTTTGTACATGAGAAAGTAGCTGCTGGGTCCATTCGAGTTATTTATGTTCCATCGTTACTTTAATTTATAGATATCATGACCAAGGGTTTAGCAAGTGTATTGTTCATTATGTCTAATCCCCTCAACATACATATTTGGTATTCCTTAATCTTATCATTATGTATATATGGTATCCCTTAATTTTAGTCATTTGTACATATATAGATTATATTCTTAGGCATATTTTGTACTCTATAATTCTATATATATTGTCAATAATATACATCAAGGTCATCAAGCCTATTTCACTTTCATAAAGAAAATTAAAATATTAATTATTCTTGAGTAAAGAAAATAATAGAGAGTTATTCTCTAAGATAGGAGCCTCCTCTAATGTATATCTTAAAAAATAGAACTTCTCTATTTATATAGTTCTTCAAGGGTAGCTCTACTATACATGATTATGTCATATGGCCTCTCCTGAAATGTAAGCTCTCTGACATGACTGTGTCATCCAAATGACACAGTTGTGTAAGATCAAACCTTTGCAGACTTCCAAACCAGTAATTAGATATGGTTGTGCATGTAAAGTGACACAACTGTGTCACTATTCTATTCTTTAATCTTTAATTTTTTGCCCTCTTTAGTGGTCAAATGAGCTCCCAACTTTAAGTCCTCATTACTTTATTCCTAAAAATAAGTTCCACTTAATGGAACTTATAAGGAACTTATTAAAATTAACACAAAATCAATGTAAAAAGTATAATAATAAACTAAAAATGCATAAAATAATAAATATGACTAATAAGATGGATTCTGATGTAAGTAATCCTAAATCATGTTTTTAAATGATAAAAACCTATAATTATAATAATGAAATGCAACTATATAGTGCTAAAAGTCTATCATTTTTAGCATTTATCACCGCGGACTCAACAAAGAAATGACATTGTATAGGTAATTGTGGATCGACTAACTAAGTTATCACATTTCTTGTCAATCAAAATAAGTTACAACCTGAACAAGTTAGTGAAACTGTACATCCAAGAAGTGATAAGACTACTTGGGATATTAATATCAATTATTTCAAATCAAGACCTAAGATTTACTTCATGATTTTAGCTAAGTTTGCAAGAAGAACTAGGTACTAAACTATGAATTAGTACTACTTTTCACCCCCATATGGAAGGATAGTCATAGAGAATGATATAAGTGTTGAAAGATATGTTGAAGGCTAATGCTTAAGATTTTGGTGGAAATTGGGATAAATAAGTGCCTTTAATGGAATTTACCTATAACAATAGCTATCAAGCTAGTATAAACAAGGCAACATTTAAGGCTGTATACAGTAGGAAGTGTAAAATACCAATTTATTGGGATGAAGTAGGAGAGACAAAATTATTGGGCCCAAAGTTAGTTCAAATGACGACAGACAATATCCAAGTGGTTTGGGCTAATATAAAGGCAGCTCAAGATAGGTAATACAGTTACACTAATCTTAAGCGAGTTAAAATTAAGTACAATGTAAGTGATAAAGTATTTTTTAAAAACATTTTCTATGAAAGGGTGTGATTAGATTTGGCAGGAGTGCAAAATTCAGTCCAAGATTTATTGGGCCACATAAAGTAGTGGAACACGTGGGACCCATAGCTTATTAGTTAGTATTATTTCCCAAATTAGCAAGTGTACATAGTGTGCTTTATGTGTTAATGTTGTGAAGGTATCGAAGTGATCCCACACATGTTTTGCAAGAGCAAACCATCGAGTTAAGAGAGAATTTAAGTTATGAAGAAGAACCAATGACTATTTTGGCTAGATATAAAAAAAGTACTAAGGAATAAGGTGGTACCATTAGTTAAGGTTTTGTGGAAATATCATGCACGTGAATAAGCTACATGGGTAAAAGAAGAGGACATGAGGCAATAGTACCCCAAATTGTTCTTTTTGATAGTAACATAAGAATATGAGTTTACTTGAATTTTAAGGAAAAAATTCTTTTAGAGGGGAAGATTTATAACATCTATGTCCTCGAAACCTAATCGAGATGTTAGTATAATAGATATAAATAAATGAAATTTTAATAAGTGATGATTTACTATGGTCATGTTAGCTACATGATTAAATTAATTAGAAATATATATTTATATTGTATATATATAAGCATTTAATAAAGTAAAGAATGAGTTTAATAAAAAAAATTAAGTTAAAGAAGGAGATGGAAAGAACTAAAGGGTAAAAAAAAGAGAAATTTATTGGTGAGGTGTCAAAAGGCAAGTGGAGTTCTTTTTGTTAATTAACACCTTAAAAAAAAGAATGTTCAATGGAAGAATATAACGAAAGAAGAAGGAGAAAGGAGAGCATAAGGAGCTGAATCTTGGAGCTTTAGAGTAATAGCTTTCATCATTCTGAAACTTGATTCAAACTTGTAGGGAGTCAAGCCATTTAAGGAAGGAAGAGCTGGGATGTAGCTCAAAATCAGTGAGTGATTTTCTTTAGTCCACCCTTTCTCTTATTGTTTTGCTTGAATTATGCTTTAAATTCTTGGAACCTTTGAAGGAATGTTCAAATTGTATTTTTCCTTTAGTTTTCAACTTATTGTATTGAAGTGTTGTATTGAGTTAAATTTAAACATCTTCTTGTACCTATTGATCTTGATAAACTATAATCTAAGGTTAGAGAAACAGGTCAAAAAACAAATTCAGTAGCTTCTGAAGTTGCAAATTCATAACGTATGTAGTAATATTGCAAGAGCTGTATCTTATGTTATGTAAATTTAAATGTGATTATTTTTATGTCAATAGAAACTTTAAAATGTCTTATAAAAATTTTGCAAAAATAGTAGAAACCAAATTCTATAGTTTTACTAGATTTTTGGAGCCATAGTTTTTCTTACCAAAATATGTAGAATGCTCGACCCAACCAAATTTTTTTTATTTTTCTCCTCACTCATATATCCAAATGATTTAAAACTAATTCCAAACCACCCTAGACACACACACATTTAAATCTAGAGAATTTTATTTAAGAATATAAACTATGGAATTTTTAATGAATTTTTTTTTATTGTACTCTTTGAATTATGTCAAGTTGAATAAACACCTCAATGGGGATGGTTTAAATAGAAAATTTCAAAAGACCATAACTTGAGTTGTACAACTCTAATTGATATGAATTTTAGTTTTTAGAAACTATAATGTGTCCTATATAACTTTGATAGAAATATAAAGTACCTAATTCTGCCTTTTTGATAGTCTTATAAAGCAATACATGTTATTATGCAATTTATAAAATAACCTAACTATAAAGAGCCAATTTTAATGCATCATCTTCCATTCACCTCTATTTGGTGTAAAACCAATTGTAAATTATTTTAGACACTTTAAACTAATAATTTGAGAAAAATTACTTTCAAATATACATCATGGAATTTCTTAAGTCTCCAACTAAGAGACTAAAGTCACAAAATATTCTTTGAAACTAAATAAGGAATTATTCAATAATGTAAATTGATAATAATATTATACTTATACAAGAGCATATGAGTTTTGAGTAAGAGGAATGTGAGTATAGTTGAGGAAGTGTTGGCCAACTTATTGATAATTATCTTTTGGACAGTGCATAGATTCATCATGCCTTTAGGCAAATTATATGGTTCAATTTGTATGCATACAGATTTTAATGTGTTATGAGATACAGTTAGTGTGAACTGTATCAGGGAGATTTCAGTGATATATGTTAGGAGAAGTTGTTGTGTAATATGATAAGATGTGATATCATCATAATGAATAAAATATGTAAAATAATGTGAAAACTATATGACAAGCTTTAACACTTAAATTTCATTTGAACAGTGAAGTCAATGTAATCAAGAAAATTATAGAAACACATTCATGAAAATAAAATTTTAATTAACATTCCAACGAAAGGAATTATACTTAAAAATTATGACTGGAACATAAATACTATATTTTGGAACAAGAATGCTAACATAATTTTTATATTATGTTGACCCTTGATATTTGGTCATTTATTAAGCACTTTTTAATTTTTGATAGTTTGTATTCTTGATTTATGATTAATTTCTTGAGTGCTCCTTGATGCATAAGCTATTTCTTGATGTTGTTATACTTACTAGATAATTTCCTTATGAAACTACTCATACTCATTTTTCTTTCATATTTTCCAGCCTAGGTTGTATATTTTATTTTGTATACTTAAAGATATTCAATATACAAGTACAATGGACCATGTTAACTTTTGAGGTGACTATAACCGAGATGCCGGTGAAGTATATTACATGCCATGATGTAGTTGCACATCTAGATTTAGATCGAGGTCATACAAGAGCCTATTAAACTATTTAGTGTTATTACTATTTTGCAGCATTTGTATGTTAATTAGTACTTGTTTTTTATAGTAATTTTATGTATATAAGTACTAATAGTTAAGTTATATTTATGAGATGATTAAGAACAAGGATGTTTACACTTTCCATCTAATTACATTTTGGTGGTGTGAGTACTATATAAGATGGATATGTTTGCTGGATAGTCTTTAGGTAATGCTTCCCTTATATGGTGTCATCATCGGGTGAGGCATACTAGTATGGTATTGTGGGAGAAAAGTGCTACATGTAATACAATAATCAATTTTACAATCTCTATCAAATGAACTTTTTTTTACTACTTGTACAATTTCATGTGTTTGGTAGAATTAACCACCAAGTTTTTGGCATTGTTACCGGGGATTGCTAGAATTAATATTGTTAAAAAAATAGTGTAGTTTGATTTAGATGTTATTTTATATTTAGTTTATTTATTTATTTATACTGTGTTTATGTTATTGTAGGAATTTTTGTTAGTCCATGCACATAACATGAAGTTAAGCAAACAAGGAGTTATATTAGTGCCACTTGACTTATAGCTTAAAAAGATAGTTTACAAAAGGAGAAAGTAGTAAATTAGAAGGATGAATAGAGGAGAAGGTGATAGAGATATGCCTCTAAAGTAGCAAACATCTTAAAATGGACAAAATGGATAGAATGGGTAAAGACCATGAGAGATTTTATGAGTCCTAATGTTCAAGGTGACCAAACTCCAATTGTGAGGTCGGTAATTGTAGTAAATAATTTTGAGATCAAGCCTACAATGACTCAAATGGTTTAGAATTTATAGTTCAGTGTGCTACCATATGAGGATCTTATTGGTCACATAACTAAATTCTTGGAATATTGCTGAATTTTCTAGATGAATGGAGTGCAACCTGAAGTAATCTATTTCATTCTTTTCCCCTTTTCTCTAATGGATAGGGTAAAGAGGTGGTTCACTAGTTTGCCTCCTAACTCTATCAATAAATGGCAAGGGATTTACATAATATTCTTCAACAAGGACCTTCCTCTTCTAAAAGTATTAAAAATCAGAAATGAAATCAACTCTTTCTTTCAAAGAGTGGATGAAAGCTTCTATGAATGTTGGGATAGATTCAAGGACCTTAAAAGATAGTGTCCACCTAAATTAATACTGTAATAACCTAAACCCTAAGGGCATGTGGCTGATACCTTAATGTGATTTAGTACAATCATTTTATAAAGGTATCAATCTTTCAGTCAGAGTTAACATAGGTGCAGCAATTGGAGTAATTATTATGTCAAAGACTCCTGAAGATGCTCTAGACCTTTTCTAAGAGATGGCTAATACAAAAATTTTATGGAAATGAGGATCAATTAAAGTTGATAGTTTAACCATATTGAATTCAAAGATGGATGCTTCAACAAAAAGGATGGATAAGATTAGTGTTAATGAAATTTTCTTATCTTCTTTGTCTTCTTTTTTTAAATTATGTTAAGGAGGGCGTCCTACTATGGAGTGTCAGTTGATATAAGGTTTGTTTATGAAAAATGTTAACTATGTGAATAATTTTAACAAGGGCATTAGAATTAAGTGCAGGGTTATACATATAACCCTAGTTGGAGAAATTATCCCAATTTTTCGTAGAGCCTCCAACGAAACAACCGATGGAGGCCATAAGCTTTGCTCAATTTTAAAGGTCAAAATGTACAATCTCGGTCTAATTTTTGGCAAGATAAGAGTTCATCTTCAATGGCTTCATTATAAAGTAAGATGGAGAAATTTATAGATATGATAATAACCAAGATGAATTAATAGGATGAAGCTATAAAGAGATTAGAGGGTAGATTTAAGCAAATGCACCAGGACACTCAACTCATATTTAGAAACCATTCTTCCTCTATTCATAATTTAAAGGTGCAAGTGGGGCAATTGGCGAATTCTCTATCCATTAGAAATCAAGGTACCCTTCTAAGTAACACTAAAAAAAATCTTAAGGAATAGTTAAAGGCTATTAGCCTGAGAAGTGGAATAAAGATTCAACCTCCAAGAGCAATTATAAGGTATGAGGAAAAGAAGAAGGAAGAGGAGAAAGAATAAGAAAATGAATAGGTTGAAGTTCAAGTAAAGAATGAGCTAGAAGTTTAAGTAAAGAATGAGCTAAAAGTTCAAGAACAGAGTCAAAAGAAGGAAAAATAACCATAACCAAAACCATTAAAACCATATCCATACCCTCAAAGATTAAAGAAATAAGAGCATGATCACTAGTTTGTAAGATTTTTTAAAAGGTTCAAGACATTCCATATCAACATGCCTCTAATATGATGTGTAGCTCAAATGCCAAAGTATGTAAAGTTTTTTAAGGAACTGATTTCTAATAAAAAGAAGCTGTAGGAATTTGAGATAGTCATACTCGCAAAAGAATGTAGTGCAACCATTTTAATAAAATTCCTTTGAAAAAGAAGCATACAGGGAGTCTCATTATTCTATGCTCTATAGGAAATTTAAAATTTCAAAAAGCTTTATGTGATTCAAGAGCTTCCATTAATTTGATGCAATTGTCAATTTATAAGAAATTGGGACTAAGAGAGGTGAGACCCACAAACATTTAATTATAGCTTATAAATAGAACAATGAAAGAACCAAAGGGTATAGTAAAAAATGTACCAATAAAAGTAGAAAATTTTATTTTTCCAGTTGACTTTGTAGTACTTCATCTCAAGGAAGATGAAAATGTACCCTTAATTCTTAGTATGCCTTTCTTATATACTGCAAAAGCTATTATTGATGTTTGTGATGGGACACTCACATTGAGAATGGGGGATGAGAGCTGTAAGTTTAATGCCTATCAAGGTACAAAACATCCTTTTAATAATGAATTTTGTATGAGAATTGATGTCATTAATGATTGTATGAGTGAAGTCCAATGATGGAGGTTGGTAAAATTTATAGTAATTAAGATTATTGAGGAGTGTTTTCAGGTAACTTCTTTTCAAGATGAAGTATATCTCAAATATTAAACTTGTTTTACCGAATTTCAACTAAAAAACACTGAACGCATAACCCCCTTAACCATAAAACTACTAAAATTATATTTAAAACCTTTACCCCAATATTTGAGATATATCTTCTTAGGAGAATATCAAACCTTACTAATGATTATATCTTCCTAACTGAGTCAAAATTAAGAAGACTTGTTGGTTAAAAATGTTGAAGAGGAGTATTAAGGCAATAGGTTGGCAAATTTCTAACATTAAAGGCATAAATCCCTCTTATTGCATGCATAAGATCTTGATGGAAGAAGGGCATAAGCCAACCATTGATAAATAAAGAAGGCTCAATCCAAACATATAAGAGGTAGTGAAAAAAGTAGTTAAACTACTAGATGTTGGGATTACTTACCCAATCTCATATATTTCTTAGGAAAGCCTGATCTAGTGTGTGCCAAAGAAAGGAGAAATGAGCATTGTGGAGAATAAGGAGGGAGATTTGATTCCCTTCAGAGTGGTAAATGGATGGAGGGTTTATATAGATTATAGAAAGCAGAATGCAACCACCAGGAAGGATCATTTTCCCTTACCATTCATTGACAAGATGTTAGAGCGTGTTATAGGACATGCCTTTTACTACTTTTGGATGAATATTCAGGGTATAACTAGATAGAAATAGCTCCAAAAGATTAAAAGAATACTACTTTTACATGTCCCTATGGCACATTTGCTTATGATTTGGATTATATGATGCTTTTGCAACATTCTAAAGATGTATAATGGCCATTTTTGCAAATCTAATAGAAGCGATCATGAACGTTTTAATAGATGATTTTTTAGTTTATGGAAATTCTTTTAAGGGATATAGAGAGAGTTTTAGCTTAATGTGAAGAGACAAAAATCTATTACTAAGCTGGGAGAAGTGCCATTTTATGGTGGATGAGCGAATCGTTCTAGGTTATAAGATTCCATCTCAGGGCATTGAAGTAAATAAAGTAAAGATGGAGACTATTGAGAAGCTGTAGTATCTTACAAATGTCAAAGGTGTCAGGAGTTTTCTTAGATATATAATTTTCTACAGGTAGTTCATTAAGGGTTTTTTAAAATCTCTAAACCCCTTTGCAAGTTACTTGAAAAGAATTTCATCATTATATTTTTATTAATGAATGCAACATGGCTTTTAACATGTTAAATGAGGCACTAATCTTAGTATCTATAATGGTGGCACTAAACTGTGACAACACAATAAGAGCTGTACTAGGCCAAATGAAAGAAAATAAGCTACATGTGATCTACTATGCTAGTTAGACATTATCAGACACACAATTGAATTATGCCACTATAGAAAAGAAAATGCTATTAGTTACTTTTGTATTTGATAAGTTCATGTCTTATCTCCTTAGTTCTAAGGTAGAGGTATATATAGATCATGCATCATTGAAATACTTGATGAACAAGAAAGATTTAACCTATGCTTATCATATAAGTGCTTCTGCTACAAGAATTTAATATTAAGATTAGAGGCAAAAAAGGATAAAAAAATATAGTAGCAGACCATTTATCAAGGTTGGAGTTAGAGAAAGAAGGTGGTGACAATGAGGAGCTTATAAAGGAGATATTTCCAAAAGAAATGCTACTGGCCATGGAGCTCATGCATGCTCCTTGGTTTACTGATATAGCTAATTTTATCTTGTGTGGTAAATTACTAGCAAACTTCACTTATCAATAAAGAAAGAAGCTAATTCATGACTCCAAAGATTATTTATGGGATGATCCTTTCTTATGGAAAATGTGTAATAATGGCATGGTAAAGAAGTGCATTATATATGAAGAAATTAGGTCAACATGACAATATTATGGTAAATTATTGGCAAACTTCACTTATCAGTAAAGAACGAAGCTGATTCATGACTCCAAAGTCTATTTATAGGATGACTATATTTTGCACCTTTTTAAATGGCCAAACATTGGCTTGGGGGAATCAGAACCTGAACATAATGCCTTATTTGGGTTGAGATTATAAAAAAGTGGTGAGATTTAGAGGATTTCACTTCAAGAAGATGTTATTTTTTTTGTCAAAATGCATTGAGGCATGGTGAGATACCTCTTCTAAATATTATGGAAATGGAAGATGACAATGTCAATGAAGCTTAATTAGGAAAAGAGGGAATGTTAATGTATGGAGTCAAGACATTCAGAAATGGATTGCAGAGAGAATTGATGTTTTAAATAATAGGATGGAAGAATTTGTTAAGGAAATTTTGGACAAGCTGGATGCTTTTGAGAGGCATTTTAAGGCTAGGAATGAAAATTGCAGCTTCAATTGGAAGAGCCAAAACAAAAAAAAAATCCTCAAGTTAAGAGATCAAAGGGATTTAATGAACCAACAAAGTTCATCATTCCATTTGCTTTGCCTCCAAGAACATATAAATGGGGGGATTACACTGCGCTTTTTAGTTTTTAGTTTTTAGTTTCATTTATTTGTTTTCTTACATTAGTTTGGGGATCATTCATATTGTTAGGATATAAGTTTATTTTATTTCTCATTTATGCATTCTACTTAAGCTTTTTAAACCTATTCATAGGAATAAATTTTTCACTTTTCGATCTTTCAATTTTCAATTTTCTTAATAGTTAAAGAATTTAAAGTTTTATTTTCATTTTGCCTTATATGATTATGTTTTTATTTTAAGATAAATGTCAATTCAATTTTATTTAAAGTCTTTTATTTTCAGTCATATCTCTATAAATTCAATTATTTTTTCTTTATTTTTCTTTTGCAATTTAATGATTATTAACATGGCAAAAACAAATAAGCACTCACCTTGTCTAAGAGGAAAAAAGATTGATTACAACAATGGTAAGCCACATGATATTATAGCTAATTATGAAGCATTCTTTCCTATCTATTCAAAAGAGGAAGGTAAGAGGTTCTGCTCTTAATTTAAGAAAAAAAATTCAATATGCCAAAGTATTTTAGGGAAGATATGTTGATTGATATTGGATTCAAAGATACTATAGATGCTCTTGGTGATAAAATGATTTAGTCTAAGTTGATGCCAACCAAAATGATGTATTCTTTAAGCTTACAACTAAATTTTACACTACATTAAAGATTTTAGATGAAAATCAAAAGTCTTTCTTATAGATTTTTTAGGAAAGAATAAATATGTTGACTATGAACTCATATCTGGAAATTTTGGCTTTTTTAAAGGAGGTATTTATCAATCTCCATTAAATTATAATATGAGTAGTTTTTGGGATGAAATCATTAGAGGGGATAGAATATATGAGAGCAAGCAATAACCAATGGATTGATAAAAAATCATTTCTATTTGTTAATGTATAAGTTCATGCCACATTTGATTTTTTGGGAGAAGGTATCGTGTTAAAGTATCTCCCAATGAGCTTTTCATATTATGGTGTTTACATACTAACACAAAAGTATGCAGTACATATTTTGTTTTACGATAAATGTGGCTTGTAGTATAGGTAAGAAAAGTAGCAGTATCCATAAGTATATAGGTTCAGGTTTGGCATTGTATTTTACACATTTTGAAGTGGCCAAACATGGCTTAAGGGAATTGGAACTTGAATTATTAGATGTAGAATGCTTTATTTGGGTTGAGATTATAACAGAGTGGTGAGATTTATAAGAAGTCACTTCAAGAAGATGTTATTTGTTGTATCAAAATGCATTGAGGCATGGTGGGATACCTCTTCCAAATATTATGGAAATAGAAGATGACAATGTTAGTGAAGCTCAATAAAAAAAAGATAGAATGTTGATGTATGGAGTAAGGACATTCTTAAAAGGGTTGTAAAGAGAATTGATGTTTCTGATAATAGAATGGGAGAATTTGTTATGGAAATTTTGGATTAGTTGGATGCTTTTAAGAGGAATTTTGAGGCTAGGAATGATAAATAACAACTTCAATTAGACAAGCTAAAACAACAAATTCCTTAAGTTAAGAGATGACAGCGTTCTAATGAACCAACAGAGTTCATTATTCCATTTGCTTCGCCTCTAAGTGCATCTAAATGAGGGGAGTACACTACTATTTTACTTTTTGGTTTTTAGTTTCATTTATTTGCTTTCTTACATTAGTTTGGGGATCATGCTATTGGTAGGATATATTTTTATTTTATTTCTCATTCTTGCATTCTACTTAAGTTTTTGAAACCTATTCATCAGAATAAATTTTTCACTTTTCAATCTTCTAATTTTCAATTTTCTTAGTAGTTATAAAATTTGAAGTTTAATTTTCATTATTCCTTATCTAATTAGGTTTTGTATTTTAAGATAAATGTCAGTTCAATTTTATTTAAATTTTTATTTAATTTTATCCTTTTAAATAAATTTTTTTTTTTTGTTAGGAGTGTACTTCTTATTCTTTATAAAACTTCTATTTTTCCATTATTTAAAGTCTTTTATTTTCGGTCATATCTTTGCAAATTCAATTACTTTTGATTTAATTTTCTTTTGCAATTTAACGATTGTTAACATGGCCAAGACAAATAATCACTCACCTTGTCCAAGAGGAAAGAAGCTTGATTGCAACGATGGTAAGACACGTGATATTATATATGATTATGAAGCATTATTTCATATCTATTCAGAAGAGGAAAGTCAAAAGGTTATGCTCTTTAGTTTAAAAAAAATTTAGCATGCCTAAGTATTTTGGGAATGATGTACTGATTGATATTGGATTAAAAGACACTATAGATGTTTTTGGTGATATAATGAGTTAGTATAAATTGATGGCAACCAAATATGATGCATTCTTTAAGTGTACTACTAATTTTTACACTGCATTAAAGATTTTAGATGAAAATCAAAAGGTATTTTCTCATATATTTTTTAGGGAAAGAATATTATTTTGACTATGAATTCATGTCTAGAATTTTTAGCTTTTCTAAATGAGGTATTTGTTAACCTCCTTAAAATTTTAATATGAGTAGTTTTTGGAATGAAATCACCAGAGGGGATATAGTGTGTGAGGAGCAAGTAATAACCAATTGATTGATAAAAAAAATCATTCATTTTTATTAATGCTTAAGTTCAAGTCACATTCAATTTTTGGGAGAAGGGATAGTATTAAGGTATCTCTTGATGAGCTTTTCATGTTGTGGTGTTTGCATACTAACATAAAAAGTATATAGTACATATTTTTGTTTTTCGATCAATATTGCATGTAGTGCAGGCAAGAAAAGTAGCAACATTTATGGGCTACATAGTTTCAGGTTTGGTACTGTATTTTGCACCTTTTGAAGTGGCTAAACATGGCTTGGGGGAATTGGAACCTGAATTGTTAAACGCACAATGCCTTATTCAGGTTGACATCATAATAGAGTGGTGAGATTTAAAGGATCTCACTTCAAGAAGATGTTATTTATTGCGTGAAAATGCATTGAGGCATGGTGAGATACCTCTTCTAAATATTGCAGTAATGGAAGATGACAATGTTAATAAAGCTTAATCATGGAAAAAAGGTAATGTTGACGTATGGAGTGAGGACATTCTCAAATGGATTTTAAAGAGAATTGATGTTTCTGATAATAGGATGGGAGAATTTGTTATGGAAATTTTGGACTAGCTGGGCATTTTGAGGCTAGGAATGATAAATTACGGCTTGAATTAGACAAGCTAAATAATAAATTCCTCAAGTTTAGAGATCAAAAGGATCTAATGAACTAATAGAATTCATCATTCCATTTGCTTTGCCTCCAAGTGCATCTAAATGAGTGGAGTACACTACTCTTTTTTAATTTTTGGTTTGTAGTTTCATTTATTTATTTTCTTATATTAGTTTGGGGATTATGCATATTGCTAAAATAGATTTTTAGTTTATTTCTCATTCATGCATTTTGCTTAAGTTTTTGAAATCTTTCATATGAAGAGTTTAGTTCTTTAAATGTGGTTTTCTTGAATAAGTGTAATAATCTTCACTTAATGTTTGTTTTGAACTTTTAAATTAGAAGAATAATTTGTGGTTAAGGATTTTTTATTTTTTAATGAATTTAATGCTTATTTTTCCATTGAATGATTGAATTTGAAAGCTTGATATTTGAGAAAAATGCTTATAAGTAAGAATTAAAATTTAACTCTTAGGTTAGTCATGTTCATATGTATCTTGTTACCTATGGTTTTTCAGCAATAAAAAAAAGAATGAGATGGAGCATAAAACGCACTCATTAATAATAAATTAGAATCTAAACTTTAATTTTTAATTTTTATATGCTCCCCATACTCTAATGCTTTAAAATAAAGTACAACTATCCAAAGGACCCTTTTTAAAGGTATCCACACTAAGTAATGTGGGAACGGTGGGGGATACTAAGATTTGGAAAGCCTTTTATAAAATGAATAAGTAGAATTGCCTTATGGTTACCTTATATGCGTTGAATTTTAGTCTTGCTAAGTGTTGGAATGATTTTTATTCACTTTCATTTTTCTTTAATGTTAATTGTCTATTTTCAAGAATTCAATAGAGAAGTTTACTCTTCACACGGTAATTAATATATCCATGACCTTGACTTATTGTTTTAATTTTTAATTGTTAACTTTATATTAATGCAAGATTAGGATAGTTAGTCAAGCTAAAATTAGTTAATGAATTTGATTCTTCTTGTTAATAGGATGTTTTCATGTTTTTCTTGAAGGCAAGCAAAGACTCAAGTTTGGGGGAATTTGATGAGTGTAAAAGGCATTGTGTTTTGAACACTCAATGGGATAGGATTATATTTCTTTTAAATGCATCTTTAATTATTTATAAAGTTTTTATAAAGTTTTAGTACTTTATTAAGTTTTATAGTTTTTGTTACTTTTAAGTCATGTAGGTTTAATTTTGTTTAGTTTTGACACTTAGGATGCATTAGAGAGTGTGTGAGAAGCTACACACATAAAGCAAATGGTTATGAGGTTGAAGGAAGTATAATTCATAAAGAAAAATCAAGTTTCAAAAGCTATAAATGATGCAAGGTCATGTAGGAAGACATGCACAATCGTGCCTAATAATAGAGACATACAACAGTGTGCATTTGCATGCCTGATTTTGAAAAGGACACATGACCGTGCATAATGGGTGCACACAGTTGTGCGTTAGTAACGAAATTTCAAAATTCAAAATTTAAAGCTAATGATTTTTATGGATGATAATATCTTCTATTAGGATTTTGAATGGAGTTAAAAAGCTAGGTTTTAAGAGATGCAAAGCCACCAAAAATTAGTAGTTACTTTATCATTCTCTTAGAATTAAAGAGAGAATTTTCTAGTCTTTTTTTCTCATTGATTATGAGAGCTGGTGTTAGAAGATTAAGAACTGAAGGCCTTTCATTTTAGTTTGGATAAGTAGAAAATAGGGTTTTCCTATCCTATTTTTATTATTATTTTAATTTTAATTTAACAATAATGATTAGATTCTTTCTTTGTTCATCATCTTATCTCTTAATCAATATGTGTGGCTAGATTTATAGTTAGGGTTCTTATTTTAATTCAACTATGTAGTTAATATATTCAAATCTACGTCAATAAATAAGGTTCATTTGTTATTGTTATGCTTAATGTCTTCATTGGTGATAACTTGATTCTTAAACTCCTGAGCTGGCAACCCTATGAGTGATCAACAAAGGGCAAGGTGAGAGGTAAGGAGGTTCCCCACAAACCCTTCGATGCCTAAGTCAAAGAATGTAGAGAGAGAGTTTTATAAAGATAAAGAGAGCATCGATATAAGAAGAATAAAATTAATGAGAATAAGGAATATGGGGTCCTATTTATAAGGATAGTGATGCTAAAATCTGAGAGGAATAGGATTCCTGTTTGATGGAAGTCCTATGCATACTAGGAGAGTGTTTCTTCCTATCTGGGAGTCTCCTTAATTGGGAATATTTTCCTATTTATTTTAGGTGTCCTCCTTCTATAAGCAACACTGTATATGAAAATAAGACCTTAATTAAATAGGAATATGTATGTGTGGTATCAAGAGTCCCCCCAAAAAATATGATTAGATATTTATGTCTAATGTATCTAGGTCTGGAAATGTCATCCTTTTATCTAGAGAGAGACTGCTTGAATCATTACATCTAATAAGGAAGGGTGAGTTGAGGTGGCCAGCCTCAGTCATAGGAAAAGATAAAGCTTAGTACTGAGTCTTGAAATCATTGTATAAGAACATTATTAAAGTGCCAGTTAGACTCGGGTGCATATAACCTATAATAAAAATGCTTGGTGTAAGAGATTAACCTACTAGTATGGAGACAACTTAGCAAAACCAACCGTTGCTAGAGTTTTAATGCTTGGTGCATTAAAAGCGTGGTCTGAGTGCCGAACCTCAGTACTATCGAAGTGACCTGAGGGTGCCAACTTCAGTCACTGGATTTAAATGCTCGAGGCTTAGATGCTCGGTGCTATGACTTGAGGCTTACATGCTCAAAACATCAGTACTATCGAAGTAACCTAAAGGTGCTAGCTTTAGTCATTGGACTTGAATGCTTTAAGCTTAAATGATCGGTGCTATAGCTCGAGACTTACATGCTCAGAACCTTAATAATTTTAAAGTGACATAAGGGTGCCATCTTCAGTCACTAGACTTAAATGCTTGAGGTTTAGATGCTCAGTGCTATAACTTGAGGCTTACATGCTCAAAATCTTAGTACTATCGAAGTGACCTAAGGGTGCCAGCTTCAGCCACTGGACTTAGAATCTTGGTGCATTAGAAGCGCAGCTTAAGTGCAGGTGGAGGAGATAATTGGCAGTGAGAGGAGCGACAATATCAATCACCATGTCTTTTCATTTTCCTTTAAATTTTGAATTATGTAACCGTCATGGCTGTTTGTGTGTCAGAAGATAAGACGTTTCAACTACCATAATAATAACTACTTAATTAGTGGGCTTTTCTCTCCCTTAGAATTACCCTTGTTGCTATGAGAGAAATGAACATGTTCATGAAGGCAATGATGGTCATATTAGAACCTTTTGCTATGCTTTAAATAGATTAGACCCACTTATTTTTTGCACATTTTGCTTTTTTATCTGTCTTTTTTTCTTGCTAAGTTCTCTCTCTCATGTTTTAGGGCCTTCTACAATAGGCTGCATACTTCTTTCTAGGTGAAAACTCTTCTCTCCTCCAGATTCTTCTTCTAATTTTTTATTGAATAGGATCTATGGCTCCACAAGAGCAAGTTAATTATTACTTATTTGTTTCTAGGGTAAATAAGGAAATGCTAAAATGGTACTAAAGACATTTTAGCATTCCAACAAACTTCGCTTTGCACACTATAGATAAAAACTTCAAAGCCCATACCCCATATTGTATTTTGATAGATTAGTTGGGTACTTTGATCAATTAGAAGGGGGATTGAAATTCCCTTTAGATTCCTTTGTTAAGAGTTTTCTGAATAGGTACAATATAGCTCCTAGGCAACTCCACCCTAATAGCTAGTAGCTTTTGATCAATTTTATAGAATTGATGCATGAGGAAGGTAAAGAGCTAGACTTGGTTGTCCTAAGATATCTCTACAGCCTGAATAAGAAAAAGGGGGAGTTAATGTTCTCTCTGTTAACTATTATGAACCATAGTCTCTTCATAAAACTTTCAAATCTCCATAAGAAGTGGAGGCATAGGTTTTTCATTGTTGAACATCCTTCAGACTTTGTCCATGTTCAGTGGATGTGGTCTAACGAGTGCCACAAGGTGAAATGTCCCTTAAGGCTATCTAATATGAATACAGAGATGCTCATAAGGCTTCATCTTCATAGCATAACCGATGTAAGATCCGCCAATAATTTATTTAAGAAATATCTTTGAAGAGTATGTCCTGATCGTATACAACTCAATAGTAAGTTCTAAGATTCGAAAAGTATCACTCTGACTTCTTTTTTTTTCACTTGTAGATGGCTTACTTTTTTACCTTTGTAGATGGGATTCAACTTATAGATGATGAGTTGAAGACTCTGGAGGATGTGTAGATCTCTTCTCCTACATCTGAGCCTCTTGCTCTAGAGGTTTCCTCTGATGTTATGGCCCACCAAAAAGGAAAAGTGGTGGTTGAATCTTCTCAGGTGGAGAAGTCTGATAGTTAGAGAAAACAGGCCCTCAATGAGGAATCTGATGCTAAAGAGCTTTATGAGGAGGTTTTCATTAAATGACCAAAGTTATTTGGATGTCCAGACATGAGGTCCTAGATCTTGAAAAATATAAAGCCTCCGAGTATCCTGAATGCTCAAGTGAGGGATCAGTATGTAGAGTCTCTATAGCTTCTTGAAGACATCTAATGTTGGATGGATGTAGATAAGGAGGAGCTGTATAATTCCATGGTCGGGCACTTGTTAGAGGCAGTCATCTTCTACTCTATTTAATTTATGTTTATGAGAGTTCCTAAGTTGATGACGCTTGTTTCTTCTTTCAGATGACTTAAGCTTTATTGCTAGTGAAGGACAATTATTATTATCTCAAGAGTCAGTACAGCTTGAAGGAGATAGAGGTTGGTACTATAGCCATCAATTTTGAGAAGAAATTGGAGAAGGTGAATGCAGCACTAGAACTTTACCAAACCAAACATGCTAAGGCAAGATTCCTGGCTAACGCAAACTAGAAGAGGGTGGAAGAGTTAGAGCATAACCAAGCTTAACTTATAATAAAAATTGAAGGGTAGAACTCCCAAATTGTAGTTTTTGAGAAAAAACTTATTGAGTGTAAACACCAAATTTTGAGATGATGGAGTGTGGATGCGACAGAGGACTCCAATGATGAAAATATTATACTAGATCTTCAACACTTGAGGTTTGAAACCTTAAAAGCCTAAATACATTTTCAAAAGAACTTAATTGGTTTTTAAGGACTTAATTGTAATGTTTTATTTAAGGACCTAATTGAAAAGTTTAAATTCTTTCAAGGGTCTTTATGTAATTAAAAGTTAAAAGATCATAATTCTGTAATTTCAATTGAAATTACATAAAACTGGTTGAAGTTATGTAATTCTGATCAAAATTATATAATATTGGTCGGAATTAAACATGTTCTGTTTGTATTTTTTATTTTCCAATAAATACAAAATTTCATTTTCTGAATTTTAATTGGTTAAAATAATATGATAAATCCTTTTTTAAGGATTTATTCAAACTTTTCAAGAAATTAAAAGTCCCTATTAAACTAAAATTTTATCACTATGAATAGGAGAAGTCATAGTAAGATACATGACTTTAGCTAGGTTTTTCTATATAAACCCAACTCAATTCTCCTGGAGGAGAGAGGAAATTTTGAAAAAAAAATTGGACCTTTCTTTCTTCTTACGCAGCTTTCTAATAAAATTTTTTTGAGAGGTATTGTTCTTTGAAGAAAACTAGTAGACTTTTGAGAAGAGAAAATCAAGCATTGAAGACCTATTTTAAAAATGTAACGATGATTTATACCACTACGAGGAGCAAATCAATACTGCATCCATACAATCATCTCCTCTCCTACCCTCTCCTATTTTTTTATTTGATTATTTTGGTTCTATTTAATTTTAATTTTATTTAATTTTTATTATTATTTTGTTTAGTCATAAATCATTGTTTATTTTTGTATTTGTGTTTGTGATTATGGAGGGAGTTATAAGATGAATTCACTTAGAGAACAAAATCCATGAAGATCCATGGAATGTCATGGATTGACTTTGCAGTTGAATATAGTTCCTAGGTTTTTATTTATTTATTTATTATTTTGTTGGATTTTTTTATTTTTTATTTTTATTTATTTAGTTTTTTGTGGTTGTATTAATTTTTATTTTTTTTAATTTTTAGTAGATCATTGTATTAGCCCTAATAGTGGGAATAGTGGAATCATATGAGTGCTTATGTGTTTATTTTAATTGGGTAGTAAGATTAGGGTTTTAATTGAATGATTAATTAAAATTAATGGCTATAGAGATAATTAGTTGTTTTTTTTTTTTTATCAAAATTGAATTAGATTTAAGAGGATAGAATTAGGGTTGCTTGTTAATTATTTTATAATTTTTATTTAAGGTCACTTTAACTAAATTAGGTTTTTTTTAGAAAAGTAAATTTAATTGACTGTTTGATCTTTTATTTGATTGTTTGATATATTTTTTGGGCTTATTTAATTTTTGATGTGTTTTGGGTCACATGCCCATGTTAGGCTCTAACCTATTTAAATAATTTTAAGTTTAGGTAGTTCTTTTTGGCCCATCTTTTAATTAGCTCATCTCAGTTAATAGGTTATTAATTAATTAGGTATAGATTTTAATTAATTAAAATGCATTTTAGGCCCATAATTAATTAGAAATTAGGTTAGAAATAATTTAGGCTCATTTAGCTAATTTAGACAAAGGCTCACCTAGTTTAATTTAATTAATTTAATAGACTTAGCTCATTAAATTAAAACTTCTTCCATAATTTGTAGATTTAAGATCACCTGAGAATTAAAACATGTAGAAATTAGGCCCACTAATTTGAATACTTCATGATTTGTATATTTATGCCCATCTTTTAAAATTAAAATAAATAGATTTAGGTTCACTTAATTAAAATTAAGTAGGAATTAATATCTTTAGTCTTTAAGGTCACTTGTAAATTAAAACATGTAGATTTAACCCATTTAATTAAAATCAATGTAGATTAGACTAACTTAGCGATTGTGAACTTAAATAAATGTATTGTTTATATGTATTTTTCATGACTAGTTTGCCTGGGGTTAATTATTTAAATAAGGGTTTATATGAAATTACATGTAAATAGAGGATAAGATAGTAATTCATAAAGTAATTCTAAATGAACGTAAGATTGAAAGAAGTTAGTTTTTCGTATCCATAATCTCCTAGTTGTGGTGCTAGCTTTCTTTTAGAGAATCGAGTACCACCACTTTCAATTTTGTCCCAGTTATTACCCTAGGTGGCGACTCCTTATCTTCATGTCATGTATTTGTAATAGTAGTTAGTGTGTTCTCTAGAGCCCTGAGCTTAAATAGTGTCGTGGTTACTAAGATCTTAGACGCGCACTAAACCCCACAGTCTACACTGAGGCTGAGAAATCCTGTGAGGATGACAAGAGAAGCTACTAGAACATGGTCGCGAGGTTTCGTAAAGCTTACAAGTCTGAATCTTGAAGAGTCTTACTCGCTCAACACCCAAATTTGGACTTCACATACTTGGATAAAATATCGCCTACTGATCTAGCCAGAATTGCTGCTGAAGAAGATGCTCAAAGCAAAGCTTCCTCCAAATGGTCAAAGAATCCCAAGAAAATAACCAAATATACTATTGATAAGTCATCCTCTAAGCAAACAAAGGATTCAAGGCTTGCTGGGGATATGTCTGCTAGTGCTGTCTTCGCTGGATCCGATCCAGCCTTTATGTCCAAGTCTCATGATATGAGTCTCCCATCTTCTGAGTTTCCTAATACCTAATTGTAAATTACTTTAGTTGATAATTTTCTCTGTATTTTAGAATATACTCTGTAGTATAACATTTTCCATGATAAATGAAGTATTTATTTTAAGAAATTCTAAGTACATTAATAATATTTTTTGAGACTATTCGAGTTCCAATATCGGGGTAATTCTTTCTGTTGTCTATCCTTAATCTTATAGGCCCCTTGGTCGTCTTCTTAATGATTTGATAAGGACCTTCCCAATTAGGCCTAATTTTGCCTGTGTTGGAGTTACCTTTGCCAATGTCAGCTCTTCTAAGTACCCAGTATTTGACTTTAAAGTGTCTTAGTCGGATTTACTGATTGTGATATTTCATGACCTTTACCTATGGGCTTCTGCTACCATGGAGGCCTACTCTCTCCTCTCTTTGAGTAGATCTAGATATATCCGGGTATTGATTTTATTGAATTCCTAATCCAAATTCTTAATGACCCGGTAACTGGCTAATCCAATCTCTATTGGGATTACTGCATTCATCATGTAAGTGAGTCTGAAGGGTATTTCTCCAATGGAAGTTTTAGGTGTGGTTCTATAGGTCCAGACAATGTTGTTGAGTTCATCGACCCAATTCCCTTTCTTTTCATCTAGTCTTTTCTTTAGCCCTTACATGATGATCCTATTGGTGACCTCTGTTTAGCCATTTGTTTATGGATAGGCTACTGAGGTAAACTGGAGCTATATTATGAGATCTAAATAGAACTTTTAAAATTTTTCATTGTCAAACTACTTCCTTTTATCTATTATCAGGGTGTGTGGTATTTTGAATCTATAAATGATTTCTTCCCATAAAAAGTGTTGGATCCGGGTCTCAGTGATGGTTGGTACAGCTTCAACTACTATCCATTTGGTGAAGGGGTCTATATCCACTATTAAAAACTTTTTTTAGGAGGTTGAGGTAGGAAATGGAACTAGAATGTCCATCCCCCATACTATAAAAGGCCAAGGACTCCCAATCGGATGTTGAGGATTAAAAGGCTTATGGCTGAGGCGAGAAAATTGATGACATTTATGGCATTCTTGAGTCAGTTTTTTAGCATTTTAGGATATGGTAGGCTAACAGTATCCGTGTAGCAATGCCTTTATGATTAATGAATGATAAGATTTATATGCTCCATAAATTCCTTCTTGGATTTCCCTAAGCATATAATTTCCTTCTTTTGGCAATACACATATAGACCATAGGTGTAAGAGAGACCTTTTATAGAGTTCTCTATGGTAGATGGAGTAGTGTGCAACCTTTATCTTTAACTTTTGAGCTTTTAACTTGTCTTATGAAAGTACCCCATGTTCGAAAAACTGAATAATCAGTTTCATCCATTCTTCTACTTCCTGTATGTCCATGATCTCTACTTCCTTAGTGCTTGGCTTTATTCATGCTTCAGTGAGCTCAAGTTTTTTAAATGTTTGACTATCTTTAGCCATTGATTTGGCCAGTAGATCTAGTTCAAAATTTTTGCTTCTGGGGATTTGGATGATTTCCCATTGTCCCCCCTATGCTCAAGCTTCTTTAAGAGTTGTTTGACTTTCTTGACATACTTGGCAATGCTTTGTTCTTTGATATGGAATGTCCTTTGAACTTAGTTTATCACCAATTACAAGTAGGAGTATATCTTGAGATGCTCAGCTTTGACCTTGGTGGCTAACTTTAATCTTATGATGAGTGCTTTATACTCGGCTGCATTATTGGTGGCATTGTACTTTATATGGACTACATATATGATAGTGACTTTGTGTGGCCCTTTGAGAATGATTTCAGCACTGGATCCTTGGATGGATAAGGCTCCATTAACATATAGCTTCCATTCTAGACATTCGAAAAGAGCAAAATCTTCTATTGTTATCTTTTGTACAAAGTTTGTTTAGGCCTAAGCCTTTATCTGTTAATTTTGAATTCTCTAAGCAATATTGACCATTGAGCTAGTTTATTAGATGTTTCAGGTCTTTGTAAGATTTTTCTTAGAAGGAAGCTACATCTTACAATAATTGAATGAGCCTGAAAATAGTGTTGGAGCTTTTGGGATGTGTGGATGACAACCATAACTAACTTATCTAATTTGGGATACCAAATTTCTAAACCTCTGAGTATCTTATTGATGTAGTATACTAGATTTTGCTAACTTTCTTCTTCTTTCACTAGTACTAAGGCAATTAACTCCTGACCAATAGAGAGGTACAAGTACATTATTTCTCTAGGGATTGGCTTGCTGAGTAGAGGTGGCGAGGATAAGAACTTTTTTATGTCTTCAAAAGCTATATGGAATTCTTTATTCTATATAAATTTTTTGGAAATTTTTAAAGCTCAGAATAGTGGTAGACATCGCTTGGGTGAGCAAGAGATAAAACACCCTAAGGCTGTTATTCTACAATTTAGCTTATGTAGCTCATTGATTGATGTCAAAGCTTTCATCTTAAGTATGGCCTCCATCTTCTCTATATTAGCTTCAATTCCTCTATAGGATATCATGAATCCTAGGAATTTACATGCATTTACTTCGAAAATGTACTTCTTCGAATTTAGCTTAATTTGGTACTAGTTTAGTATTCGAAGGATTTGGTCGAGGTCAACAGAATGCTATTATGCATGTTGGCTCTTAACGATGATGTCATCCACATATACCTCCACGTTCTTTCCAATTTGATCTTGGAACACATGATTCATCAGCCTTTGATAAGTTGCTCCAGCGTTCTTTAGCCCAAAGGGCATAATTTTATAGCAATAAAGACCTTTATGGGTAATGAATGACATATTTTCTTAATCTTCTTTCTTTATTTATATTTGATGGTACCCTTGTGCAGCATCCATAAAGCTATACAAACAATGACTGACTGTGGAGTCTACCAGTTGATCAATCATTGACAATGAATAGTTATCTTTAGGGCATGCTCTGTTGAGGTTGGTATAATCCACACACATCCTAAATTTTCCATTGGACTTTTTTACCAACACCACATTAGCCACCCATTTTGGGTATATTACTTTTTTAATGAATTCGGCTTCCAGTAACTTCTTTGTTTCTTCAATGATTACCTTCTATCTTTCATACGCGAAGGTCCTTTTTTCTAAATGACTAGCTTTACTCCTAGTTTGATGTTTAGACTATGTAAGGAATCCGAGGATCTACTCTAATGATCTTAGATGCTTAAGAAGCAAAGTAACCTAAGTGTTTAATGAGGACCTCACTTATTCCATGCTTAACTTCGCTATCGAGCTCGTTATTGATCCTTACTGTCTTTCCACCAGTGATCTATAAGGTATGAACCTGGTTAAATAGCTCAGGGTTAGCCCTTTATTTCTCTATTTTCCAAGATTATAAAAGGAATGCCTCCATCTGAGGTTTGACTGCCTCCATCTGAGGTTTGACTGCCTCCATCTGAGGTTTAACTGCCTCCATCTAAGGTTTGACTACCTCCATCTGAGGTTTGATTGCCTCCATCTGAGGTTTGACTGCCTCCATTTGAGGTTTGACTACCATCTGGTAGCATTTCCTTGCCATGTGTTGATCTCCATGAATTGTTAGGACTCAACCTTTAATAGGAATCTTCATGGTAAAATGACTACATCAATCTCATAAAGTATTGATCAACCTATGATGCCATTATATGCGAGTAGAAGACCCACCATATTGAACTAAGCCTTAACTACTTTCACTTATCCAGTATATCGGTCTCTAAATTCTAAACTCAGCTCTATTAATCCTAGTTGTGTGGTTCCTCCGTAAAAGCTTGTAATAGGATTCTGAATAGCTTTCAAATCAATAACAGAACCTCCTATTGCTTTGTAGGTATTCTAAGAGAGTGCGTTAATAGTGCTCCTATCATCGATTAGCAATCTTTTCACCAGGTAATTATTAATGAAAGCACTTACTATGAGTGCATCATTATGAGGGTACTGAACATGTTTCATGTCTTCCAAACCAAACATGATAGTATGCTTTTTTTCATAGGTGAACCCTTGTTCTTTATGGGATCTCTTAGGCCACTTCTCTGTAACTTCTCCTCTGACAATCATGTTAATAATGTCAACTGGTTCATTCTGGGCTTTCTTTAGTTTCAGCCTATCCTTGTATTGACCATCCAGATCTCTGCTCCCTTTGGATGTGTCAGTGAAGTTACCAAGTTTACCATTTTGTATTAATCTTTCTATGGTATTTTTTAATTCTTGGCATGCCTCAGTTTCATGCCTATAATCCCAATGGTATTGGCAGTAGTACCTCTTATCTTGGATGCCTCTCTTAGTTGGGCTTTGTCTTTTGGCTAGGGTTATTCCCATACCATATTATCTGACCCATATAAGGATCTTAGATCTGGAGGTGTTTAGTGGCATATACATCTCATCTTCTCTTTCAAATCCTTCTGTCAGGTTTCTAAAGTTGGATAGCTAAAAGCTCGACCTTTTAAGTCTTGACCTTTTTTCTTTCCTAACCGGTGCTTTCTCATTGTCCTGGAGCATTCTCTTTTCTTTGTCCATCTTTATCATCTTTATTGCCATAGCCATTACCTTAGTAAAGGTGTTAGGTTCCTTTATTATTATCTTGTCCTTGAGCTTCCCCAGTCAAGTCTCATTCTTTAAAGCCTCTATGGCTATCTCATCGATGAAATTCTTGATTTGTATGGCTACCTTATTGAATCGATCTAAATAGCTTTTTAGTAAATCAGTGACCTCCTGTCGGCACATCCGGAGATCATTGATATTTTTGGCTTGAGGGATGTTGGTGATGAATCGAGTTTGGAAGTTTTAGCTAACTTTTTAAAGGAGGGAGATAAAATTCTTAGGGAGTTGGTGGAACCACTTATGAGCATTCTTGGTAAGTGTACTCAGAAAGACTCTGCACATAACTCCATCATTCACATTCTGGAGTAACATCCTAGTTCTAAACAAGGATATATGGTTGATTGGATCTCCAGTTCCATCAAACTGATCTCACTAAGGCATTTCAAATTTGGTTGGAATCTTCGTCCAAATTATTATGCTCACAAAGGGTGTCTTTTCTTCCATGAAGCATTCATCTTCTTTCCTCGGCCTACTACGAACTTTATGCATGACTTCTTTAACTTTCTGAACTATCTTTAAATCGTCTAGGGCCGAGATTGTCAAATTGGGCTCTCCTTCCAGAGTTTTATGCTTTCCTCTGTTTCCTCCAGATACCTTCAGAGCTAATATTAGTGTAGTTATATTATTTCCTATGTGAGTTATTCTAGGATTGTCTATTTGAGTCAGGGCATTCAACTATTGTTGCATTAAGGTCATCTAGGTTTGAATATTTTGAATCATATCTTCTTTACTCATTGGGGATAGGTTAAGTGTCTAAGCTACTATGTTTTAGTTAGGTGTGCTTATGGCAGGTGTTTCTAATAGGCTCAAAAAAGGTACAAAAGGTATGAGTCTGTTATGATATTAAAGAAGAGCATAGTAAGGGAGGTCAATGCCAAGAGCTAGCCACCCTTAAGTATTACTAGGTGGAATGTATGTATCAATCGGAGCTTAAGATGAGGGTCCAACATGTTAAAAGGGGGTTGATGGAATTATCGTCTGAATAGGTGTTGACAAGTTAATTAGAGGAATGGGACCATATGGGTTAATATGTATATCGGGAGTTAAGATTGGTAGTGGACTAAAAGTTATGATGCCAAGGTCTCAATTGGTAGATGCTTAAATGGCTTTTAATTTAAGAGTTCCCACAGATGGTGCCACTTGATAACTTAATTCTGAAACTCCTGAGCTGGCAACCCTATAAGTGATCAACGAAGGGTAAGGTGAGAAGTAGGGAGGATCCCCACAAACTCTCTGATGCCTAAGTTAGAGAATGTAGAGTGAGTAAGTTTTATAGAGATAAAGAAAGCAATGAGTATGAGAAGAATAGAATGAATGAGAATGAGGGATATGGGGTCCTATTTATAGGAATAGTGATGAAAGTCCTATGCATACTAAGAGAGTGTTTCTTCCTATCCAGGAGTCTCCTTAATTGGGAACATTTTCCTATTTATTTAGATGTCCTCCTTATACAAGCAACCCTATATAGGAAAATAAAGACCTTAATTAAATAAAAATATGTATATGGGGTATCAAATTGGATTGATTACCCTATGATTGAATTTAAACCATGAAATTTAATTGAGAAATATATTTCATTAAGATGAGGCAATAACCTATTAATTGTTTATTTAGTGGAGAGACACTTAGACAATTAATATTGTTAAGAAGTTGAACTAAACTTAGGTATAATGAACACTTAATTAGTGAGACCTATAAAATTAAGTGCTACTTATATTTAATTAATTATAGATTTGTTTGAGAGGAAGATCTATGATTCTTGAAATTCTCATAAAATGAACTGAAGTTTAAAGTGAATTAGAAATTTAATAGAACCTTAGAAATGTTGAATTGAAGGTAAGAACCCTAGTACATTATTAGATTGTGAATTTTAATTAGATTTAAATTATTTAGTTTAAATTGTGACCAAATACAATTTTGATGTCTAAATAAACAAACACCTTGAATAATACAATAATCAATTTTCCAATCTCTATAGGATGATCTTTTATTTACTACTTGTACGATTCTATGCACTTATGAAATTAACCACCACTCGATGTTTTAGAAGTGCTGAAGGTCAAAGGTTCATTAAGTGTGTGTGAATTGGAAATGTTTGTGGGTTAGAAATAGTATTTTGGTTCGAAGATATTTGATAAGGATTATATTTGGTTAAGTCAATAAGTAAATTTAAACCATATAGGGATGAAGATAAAGATGAGGTAAATGGTTAGTCATGAAAGGATGGTATGTTAGAGGAGTCTAGAGAAGAAAATAAAGATAAGGAAGATGTAGGAATGGGAGATATGGATAAGAGTAATGAACTTGAATGACCAAAATTATATTGTAACTGTAATAAAGAAGATTTATCTAGTGTAGTTGTTGAGGTTGAAGTGGAGTCTGGTGAAGGTATTTATTATTTATAGGGAAATTATGTTTCAATGAATTTGGCATGCTTGATAATGTAGATACAACCTGTGTCCAAAGCCAAACAACGGTGTCCTTTATGTTAAGTGGAAGGACCGAGATAAACACATTCCTTTGAACGATATGAGAATTTATAATTATTATAGGGCCTAAGAAATGAATATACCAAGCACTTAAAGACTTGTAAATGACTATAAGATGGAGAAGAACCATGTAACTTGAAAGTGGGACACAAATTATTAAGTATCAGCATAGGAAGTATATTAATTAGTGTCACTATTGTGTCAAATGAGTAAGGCCAATAACAAAATGGAAGTGCACAATGAGCCATTAATGTGAGGCTAGTGTCAATAATATGACAGATTTTATGTTCTGTAACTTTATTTTGCTTATGATTATGAGGACAAATAATTCTATGTTTAATACCTTTTTACTATAGAAAGGAAATAAGGCTTTAATATTCATCACCATAATCAGATTGCAAAGCTTTTACAGATGGAGAAAATTGTCTTTCAATGAATCTAACAAAATTGACAAAAATACCATGAACATCACTTTTGTTTTTCATGAAAAAAATCTAAGTGAACCTCATTAAGTTATCAATAAAGATAAGAAAATAACAAAAACCTAAATTGGACATAGTTAGTGAAGGTCCCTAAATATCATAATATATTAATTCAAATGGTGATTGACTTTGATGTTTAACAAGAGAGAATGGAAGTTTGGTAGATTTTTCAAGTAGACAAGAGCTATGTAGTTCATTATTATTGGTCTTAGAAAAAGGTAGATTATAAGAATCAATTATTTGTTGAGTCATCTTTGCAAATAGATGACCAAAGCATGCATGCCATAAGGAAAGAGGTGTCATCTTAATCAAAAGAGTAGTATAATAAGGGAATTAATATAGGCCATGATCAAGTACTCCTCGAAGTAGCTCTTTCCTTATTTTGTGATCCTTGATAAAAAATAATGAAGGCCAAAATTTAAAGAAATAGTGATTATCTACAATGAATTGTTGAACTAAAACTGATGGTTTTGTAATTTATGAAACATAGAGTATACATGTTTAGTAATGAAAAAGAGTAAGTAGGAGTAGAAATAGAGGAAGTAATAGTGTGTTTTATGGATAGGCTTTAGCCATTACTAACATAGAGTTGATCTGAACCATTAAAAGGTTATGGCATGTGTAGAGCTTCAAGGTCCGATGTAATGTGAGAAGTGGCATCGGTGTTAGTAACCCAAGGTTACAAAGCTGATGATGAAGACAATGGCCAAAAATGAGCCATATGGGCCTGAGAATAGAATGACTGAGAAGATGACCCAGAGTGGTTAGTGAATGGTTAATAGCGCAAGCAACAAGTATTTGCTTGATAATTAAAGAGACCACAAATTTCACAAGCGATATTAGGACCTCTACCACATTTGTGTTGCTACCATGGGCAAGGTGTACTCTTATGGGGTTGAAAGGTTAATGAGGCAGGACTAGGAGCTAGTGGCAGAGATGATAAAAGCGGTGGTGCAAATGTATTAAAGGGACGGTAAGCAACATGTGCAAGTGGTGGTTTGTGATGACTTTTCAGAAGAATCTCATGGGCAACAAGTTGGTTATGTAGCTCATTGAACATGATAGGTTCTTGTCTTAAATTTAAAGTAGTAATAATTCACTGAAATTTAGGCCTAAGATTGCAAAAAATAATAGCATTGAATTTCGTAGCTGAAAGAGATTGATCGACAACAGTTAGTTCATCAACCAATGACTTAGCTTTAAGCAAATATTGGGTAACTGAAAGATCATTTTGTTTTAGCTCTTAAAGTTTGATATTAAGTTGGAGTTGGCAATTTTTGAGAGATAGCACCAAAAGTATGGGCAAGAATTTGCCAATCTGAGAAAGCAAAAGTCATATTTGTGACATAAGGAAAAATCTCTTCATATAGTTATGTTACTATCTAAAAAAGGAGGAGATGACCCTTTTTGAACCAAGTGTGGTAAGCAGGATTGGGAATGATATTTGTTGAGTTTGTAGGACTTTAAATTGTTGGTGGAGTAGCTGGATTAGATCCATCAATAAAAGCAGTTAGATCTTATGAGTTGAGAAGAGAAAGTAATTGTGTTTTCTATGCCAAATAATTTCTTGTATTAAGTTCGATAGAAAAATTCAGTTATGCAGAAGTTGATGATGGTAAAGAAGAAGAGACGATTGGAACAACTTGAGTATTTGTATTTGATGCCACGGAGACTCTAATACCATGCAAAAGTTTGTTTTTAGTATATTTTTATTAATGTGAAATATACAACTTACATAATGATCAATAGAGGTATTTGAGTTATTTCTTAAAAAAAAAAAAAGCTATTTGAGTTACTATCAATAACTAATGTAAAACAGAATAACAACTAAATCAGTTTTGCTTTAACAACTATTACCCAAAAGAAATTATCCTTAAATATTTTATTGGTCATTATTTAAAGATTCAATTTAAAAAAAAAAAAAAACAAATTAAAGATTCAAATCAAATGTAACAAAAAAGTAAACTGATGGATAATCACATGCAACAACTTTATATTGCTTTTCGATTAATTTTTAGGCACACACTATTGTTCAGAGTAAAATATTTTTTCAACAGAAAAGATTGCTAGCAAGAGTTTTGACGCTTCACGAAACGGGAAATTGGAGAAATAAAAGTGTCATGATAGGAACTAAAGGGAAATTAAAGAATTAAAAGTGTCACGATGGAAAACTATGTAAAATATTTGCCTTTACATATGTTTTTTTTTTTTTTTTGAGAAAGGTATTTTTGTTTTTTAATCACCTAAAAAAAGGCATTTAGATTGATTTACATAGGATGTAATTGAGCTGAGTTGAGTCGAGTTTTGGTTAGTTTAGGCTTGATTCGTTTATAAACAAACCGAATTTACTATCATATATGGTGTTCATAAACTGTTTACGAGCTTACAAGAACCTAAAGAAATTTTAAAAAATATAAACTATAAATTAAAATTCTATATTTAAAAATTAAAAATAAATTATTTATTAAATAAATTACAATATATTTAATAAAAATTATAATTTTATTCTAATAATATATTTTTTAAAATATTATTTACAATATAAATTTATATATTATATATCTAAAATCAAATTACTAAATATTAAAATTATGACTTAACTCACAAGCTTCTATTTGAATTTATTCGTAAATTTTATAAATTAAACTTTATATAGTTAGAATTTGATTCATTTATTAAACGAGTTTTAATAAACGAATTTGAACGAATTTTATCAAACTAAACACCAAATTATTTGTGAGCAACTCGCTCGTTTACAACACTAAATTTACATTGCAACCGGGATGCAAAATTATGGTTTTACATATGGTAGGTTTTGCTTTTTAATCACTGCCAGCAGTAAGTCAAGCTCAGCTTCCAATTTATGTCATGATGGACCCAAACACATAACCCTTTACATAAAACTCTCTTTTTTTTTTGTTATAAATATATATAATTTTAATGAGGAGCCCTACTTCCTGTTGTTGCATTATTATTGGGTAGAATCTTTTTATCTTGTTCAGGTGAAAAAGTAGCCATAATGCAACAGAATCATGAACATCTATGACTTAAAGAGACATATATACATGTTGAAAACAGGAAAAATGTGGCTAATGTTCGTACACACTTTTCTTTGTTCATTTTAGGGCAATTGGTATGTCCCAAAAACATATTATCATGAACCCATATGGCCCTTTTCTTTTTGGGAAAAAATAAATTTGCGGGTCTCTACTATTTCTATTTTCCTCATGCGAAATCCATATATAGATCTTTTTTGGGCAATATGCGAAATCCATATTCATCTCAAGAAAATTGTGTGAACATTGATTCATTTACCAATTGTGTCTCAAGAAAATTTATGTTTGGTTTAGTTTATAGAGATGGACTTCAAACTGGTCGTGCTTTTTTTTTTTCATACTAAACCCATTTGGCTTATAATATACTAATTAATATTCCAAGTAAATTTTTTTAACTTTTAAAAAATTAATTATTAAACTTGTCATCACATTTTATCAAATACAAGGGAAATGATTCTTGAAATCTAAACATCTAATTCTTGATTTTGATTCGAGGGATAACCAAACAAGGTGGAACTAGTTACCAATTAAGGAAAAAAAATCGACAATAAATCTTTTACATTTTAAATAAGAACAGATTGAATTGGATTAAAATCTTGATTATTCAAATTTTTTGTGACTCACATTATATGAAACGAAACACTTATAGTGGACATTGCCGACACCAAAAGATATCATCTTATCCATGATTTTATACGTAGAAAGATACATTTATATATAAAGAAGTTGAAATGATAAGAAATTAATATATGGGTTCACAAAGAGTGGAAATTATTTTTATGACTCTTATCTTTATCCATATCTCATTTTTGGGATTTTTTCACCCTTAAAAACACCATCAAAATCCTCCCCACCACCCAAAACAAGATTTCGATCCATCTTTGTCTATTGGCATAAATAATCACAACCCTAGAATTAGACTAAATGGATTCTGTCATCATCTTATTTATTTATATAAATTGAAAGTCCATAACTAGATTATGAAAACGTTTTTTTTTTTTTTAAGAATTCTGTGGTTGATATGATGCATAAAAGAAAATCACATGACTTAGCAGTATCATAAAAGGTAATAAAAATAACATTAGATCTCATTTTGTTGATTAGGGTTCAATCTTGAGAACCAATAAATATATATATTTTACCTCTTATCATTTTATGAATCTCAAGATCTCAAATTGAACAAATCAGCTATAATTTATTTTATTTTTTATAAATTAAAATTAAAGAAAATATCATTTTTTCACATATTCTCTCTGATCTCAATATAACGCAAAAAAAATTGGACTAATACGTGACATACACATCATCTGATTTCAAATTATGAAAACAAAAATGTCATACACATTATTATTATGGGGTAAGAGGTGAAGTCCTTATCCAAGGATTACTACTCTTTGCAAGATTTTGTTTTTCTTTCTTTAAATGGTTTCCGTTAACTTTGGCCTTTCGAACGTGCTATTCTTCACCCTTTTACCTTTCTTTCTTTTTCGTGGATAGTGAACATATATATGCATGTATAGGAGGCTGTGTTATTTAATTTTATGGGTTTTTTTTTTTATTTTAACCTTAAAGAAATTTATATCTTTGTATAGCAAAGAGGTCTATCCACTTACTATTCATCCACTATCGTCGGTCAGGTGGCCCAAAATTTAAGGGACACTCCTAATGTCCCTCTTCCTTGTGGAAGAATCTAGAATTATTATTGAGTATAGTACTAGTAGGAGTGTATGCATTTAGTGGGCGGTGACTTGGGCAAAATCTCCAATTATTGTGTCACTATATGAACTTTTCTCTCATTCAAATTATTTATGCCAATGTGTGAACAACATTAATGGATCCCTTTTCTACCCCTCTTCACCAAACTATAAATAGATATTTATATATAATTACTAGCAAAAAGTCACATATATCTATGAATATTTTTATGCTTTAGTAGCCCTCAACAATTGACCTATATTTTTCTTCACATTTGCAAATAGGAAATCAGAACATTTTTATTTTTTTGCTTTTTTTTCAATTTCATTACATACCAATTGAAATTAAAATTTTTTGGTCAATTTTGAAAACAAATATTCTACATCAACTTAATTAATACACTTTATCAATATCCATTGTTCCATGTCAATAAGTTTACATTCCATTATATAAGATATCAAGTTCGAGTATTATAAATAAAAGAAATACATGTTGAGAGAAATATATCTTATTATCATTCCACTTCATTTAAATTTCAAAATAATTAAAACTTTTGGAGCTATCGATTGTTAGGAAATAGGAACATCATATACATATATAGAGAGAGAGAGAGAGGGAGATTGTGTGTGTGTTTTAGATGTTTTTCCTTTCTAACTCTTCAAGAGTTCACTAACCCAACTGCACATAAGTTGCTTACATGATATTAAATTTTAATTAGAATTCCTCTATATAAAAGAAAAGGTATGTACTCCTTATTAATTAAGTTTGTTTATGTAAAAATATATAAAGAGACATTCCAGCAATGAAAAATTTGAGATTTTCATCATTAGGTTGAAACTCGTGGGACGAAATGAAAACATTTTAATTATGAGAATGAATGAGTTGATTTTTTTTATTTTATTATTGTATAGCTAGCTCATCCAATGACTTTCCTATGTATATATTGCTTGCACTGCCTAGCTTCTTCAAGTTGCATTAAAACACTCAAAACATAATTGCAATTAATTAATGTTGAGAGACATATATTAATCAGCCATTTCCTTAAATTTTATATATATTGGTTACATAAATAAATTAAAAAATAATAATAATTTACATAAGATAATTACATAAAGCAAATAGGTATAGTGAGTAGGCTGAAACTTAGTTGACTATATGTCCATGCATCGTGTAACAAAGATTACTATTCAAAAAACTGTTCTTTGAAAGCAAAGGTCACTAAAAAAGCTGAAAAGAAATCCTGCTCTATTTTTTATTTAATTTAATTATAATATATAGGTAGTATCATATATAAATAAAAAGGGGACTGGATTCTAGCTGGACTCAGCCTCAAAAGCAATGGTGGCACAACTAGTGACATTTAGTTGAAATGTACATCTTTCACGTAGCTTTTTAAAGATATGATTACGATAAGAAATTAATTGTTGTTAAATGGAAGCTTAGATTGTAATCATGCATGTTTGTCTAGGATTCTGGAGCATTAATACTGTAAATAACATGATAAAACATTAATATATAATTATTTTATTCATACAATTTTTCATTAGATATAATATAATTATTTTATTCATACATTTTCATTAGATATAATATTTTCATGTGGGTTACGTGGACAGGAATCTTGGCTTGAATAAAACATCAATTTCCTATAAAAAAAAATGAAGATCTTTAAAAGAAAAAAGAAAAAAAAAATCTTGAACAAAATATAATTAAAATTTAGAAGAAGAGTAGAAGATTTCCTTGCAACAGGAACTATTTTTGTACAATGCTAATTCAACTATCTAGGCATATTAAACAAAGACTAAAAAAATCAAAGAAGTACAAAATCAAGAAAATAAAAAATTAAGCAAAGAAGGAAAAAAAAAAAAAAAAACAAACAATATTGAAACATGGGTTAACCTAAAAAGATGTCCTTAACATTTCTTACTTCAAATGATGACCACAAAAACAGTTGTTACGAACCTTCATGATAAGCTAAGTCTTTTGCAATTTTTTATTTTTGGATCAATTCTTGTTGCTCCATTGCTTATGACCAGGAATCCATTTAGGACATTTGGGACTAAAATAGCTTGACAGAACTTTGGAGTTCAAAAGCTCAACAATAGGTGCAAATTTCACACATCTTGGTGTTTTGTACTGATTTATTGATGCACCTAAGCTAATGGCATAGTCCATTAACTTATCAAAAGTACCTGGCTCAACAATCTTGATCTCCAGCGGTCCTATTGACTTATCAGATACACGCCCTTGGCGATACACACTGTTGAACGACTCTTCAATAGTCAAGCAACAATCCTCAATAATTGAGGGAGGAATTGGGGTTGACCCATCGAGGATAAGTTCCCAAAATAGCACATAGTGGCCTGGAACGCTAGTGGTATCAGCACAGCTAGTGTACTCAGCTAATGTGGCATCAAATGGAACCAAATGGTTCACAGCATTTTTAACTGCATTTTGCAGCTCAACCTCATCTGTTTTGTCTGCATCAATGCTTAATACCACATTTTTTCTACATATAAAGTTGAATTGTGGTGCCTTGTTTTTGAATCCAGCTACTCTCAACACATCACCAACTCTATAACGATAAAGCCCTAAAACAAAAAGAATCAAATTCATTAATCAAAAGTGACACTTCACTACAGTACATTAAAAAGTAATTAAAAAGATAAAGTGAACCTTTAAGCTAAAAGAAACAAGTCATTACCAGCATAAGTAGTGACAACAAGCTCATATTCTTGACCAAGCTTGACATCAACAAGATCAACCAATTCTTGCTGCTCTTTCTCATTTAGTGACTTAGGCATGGGAATTGAATTGGTGACCCCATTGTTTTTATGGACAGGCAAGAACTCAAAATAGGCCATGGTAGGAATAAGGGTATATGAGACTTCACTTGGTTTGCAAAGAGGGTTAAGATTGACACCAAAATAGCACTCAGAAGAGGCATACATAGTGCAAACCAAGGGTAGCCCATTACTATAGTAATCAAGAGTTGGAATATATTGTGACATGGTCCCAGTCACAATGACATCCACATACTTAGTATTAGGCCAAAGCCTTGTTATAATCCCTTGCCAAGAAGCTTGACTGCACTCAAATTGGATAAAATCAGCAAGTTTTGGATCTGTTTTGAGGATTTTCATGACTGCTTCTCTTACTGAAAGATCAGTAATTTGCGGGTTAATCGTTCCCGTTCTAATGTCATTACAAAGAAGCTGCCAATGCTTTTCTAAGAACCGGATGGCCCGAATGAAGCCGGAGGCAAAAACAGCACCGACTCGAAGGACATCATTGCGTTGGCAAAGACCACAAAGCATTTGGGAGTACATAGATTGGTAAGAATCAGGGCATAGAATGGTTTCATTTGGGCTAGTGTAATTAGTGTAAGGGTCAAAAGGCCTATCCTTGAAATGGGAGCTTTTGTAGTAACTAGTAAGAACTGGTCTAGCCACAAGCCCACCTGGTGTTCTAGCCTCAGATTTTATGAACAAAAAGTACATTCCTTTGCCTTTCTCAAGGCCAGGAATAAACTGGTTCATAACAGGCATCAATAGTCTATAAAGCAGTGACCTTCTTTCAAGCTCCTCTTCAATTGTTGGCATCAACTTTCTTTCTCCTCCCGAAGTACCAGAGCTAAAAAAATAAAAAATAAAAAATAAGGCAATCCATAAAGATAAATTGGCCAAGAAAGAGACATGAACAGAACACATGCATTTTTTTTAAAAAATAAAATAACACTGGTAGAAATTTAAAGACACAAAAAGAAAAGGACCCATGTAGACCAAACCAAGTGGAAACTGAGAACAAGTAGCTAACAGACACGCAGAAAAACACACAAACCTTGTCAAGAACTCAGAAATAGGCTCAGAGCAAAGGAGTCGAGAGGTGTCACCATTGGCAATACGATTGATATGAGGCTGAATATCCTCGTAAGTAATAACAGGCATAATTTTCTTAAAAGATTCACGATCAATAGAGCCATTAAGGCCATGACTTCGCAAGTACTCAACATGAGCATTGCGAGTCAATATTTCTTCAAGAACCTTCTTCTGAACCTCATCAGCGTTTGAAGTTACATCTTCAATAAACTCAAGGGTTCTCTTGTTTTTCTCAGCAAGATCATTGCAACCGCTATTTTTTGGTGCCTCAGGCATGGCTTCTCTCTGTTTTCTAATCCTTTTTTTTTTAATGCACTCTAAATAAAAAAGATGTAAGAGCAAAGAAAGAAAGGTGCTATGGAGAGACTGACGGCTTTGTGTTGTGTTGAGAAAATAGGATAGAAGTGGGTATATATAGAGGTTGGCTGGAGCATTACTACTATAAATAACATGATAAAACATCAATATGTAATTATTTTATTCATACATTTTCATTAGATATAATATATAACAAATTGGTGGCAGCCAACTTGTTCAATGGCTACAATTACTATATGGCCTACACATAAATATTTCCTAAAATGGGTAAAATTAAAGAAACTTTAATGCCCAAAAGAGAATAAAAATTAAAGAAATAAATTCATGATCGTTGCTTTGGCAATAATCTTTTTTTATTATATATTGATTTCTTCCTTTTATTTTTTTTAATGCTAAATAAAGGAAGAACAGAAGCAGCACTTGGTAATGGCCACAAATCACATGGTGATGCCAATAAAATGAGTTTGTCGGCTCACTTTATAGGGCTAAGATTGGTGCGTTGATGCATACATATATACATGTTTATATATATGTTACACTTTGTGCTGATGTAGAATCATTTTGATTATGGTCTAGCTTGTAGGAAAGGGTAAATATTCATCTAAAAGTTGAAAAAAAAAAAACCCATGACAAAACAAAGTGTAGCCAACTACAAATTAAACAAATAATGATAATAAACTTATAGACTTACTGAGGGTATTATTATGGTTCCAAAAGAAGAATTCTCCATCGTTAACTATACTCTTAGATTCCCTCTCTAATGAAAGAAATCACATATATGTGCATATTTATATGCATATATGTTGCATGACAAAGCATCATGAGACCATACTGGAGTTCATGTCTAATCCTTTTGAGATCAATTTGGCTTAGGTTTTTTAACCTTTCAACCCATCGTTTCTTGTCCATGGTTAGGCTGGCCGCAGGGTCCTACGAATGCGAAGACCCGCTTGACCACAAAGTACATCAACAAAAGAAAAAAGTGTCATCTATATATTTATATATATAATTAAAATCTTCTAGATTACTATAATTATACTCATATGGATATGGTGTAGCTAGGGTGGTGATGAGGGTGGCACCATTTTCTTGTGCTTAATTATACCCGTTTTCCAGTTCCATTTCATATTCATCCGTTTAATTAATATCTTTCTTATATTTTTGTTTTTATTCCTTTATCGTTTATTAAAAATTTTAAAATAAATTTAGTTTGTTATTTAAAATTATATAATTAAATGTTCTCTTGTATTTCATTAGATATTATTATTAAATTAGAATAAATGTAATTTTTTCGCTAAGTTTTGGGGTTATCATTTTGTGTTTGATTACATATATTTATAGGTGTAGCAAAAGAGATAATGTGTGTTGTAGGGGGAGGGAGAGAAGGGAGGGTGAGGGGGTGCTTCAGACCAAGCAAGGTGGGGAACATATTCATATGGAAGTTGAACAAAATATTATATTTATTTATTTAAATGTATGCAAAAAACAAAAACAAATTTATGTAAATACATGGACAAATAGGTTTCATAAATGTGTTCCTCACTAAAAATTGGATTAGTTTATTATTGCTGGGGATTAGCATATATTCCAATAGACACAGTTTTGAGAGGTGCTGTGGACCATTCATGTTTTGAAGAATGCTGGTTTGTGTCTGGATAGTGCGAAAGAGAAATGGGGATGGATTATACATGCATAACCTAAGCATGTTCTTTTTCTATTGATGAAATTAATTAAAATTTCTTTGCTATTTTTATTGATTTTTGACCTATGTTTTAGTTTCTGAGGTGGTTTTGTTAAGAGAGGGGCTTGGATTTTTTGGACCCCCATGAGCTAAAATGCATCTAAAAAGGGAGGTGGACTGTCTTGTCCCCTCTAATATTGACCCCCATGAAGAATGGAAAGTAAAGTGCATAATTATGTCTTGTTCTAGTTTTTTTTATTATTATTTTAATTTCTTTTGGATCTATCTTTCTCATGAAAGAGAAGTGGAATTAACATAAGCACAGCTTTCAGTATGCCCCCACACTTCATTCAATTCAATTACAAACTGTTTTATATTGGTAGTTTTGGGTTAGAAGTATCTAGACTAAATATGTTATATCTATGTAACAAGACCTAGCTACCTAAACTATGTACACCATTGCCACCACCACTTTTCTTATAAGCGACAGTATTCAACACCTTCAAAAACACCTACCTATGCCTATTTTTGCCCTTTTCCTTTCTTTTATCATCATATGTTTTTCTTTTGTTATTCAATTTTTCAAACATGCATTAGCTCCACTTCAAATATTATAACTTCATTAACGATATGTTTGAATTCCCAGTCTAATTTAGATTTAAATTCTAAATATTTAGTATATAACTGTATAAGATTTAAAATTTAAAACATATCATCATTGATTTATAAAATTATTTTAATTTATATAATTCATTAATGTATTTAAGTCGCTTAATTTTCCTATAAATTAAAAAAAAAAAATTGGCGTGCTTAAGTCGTAAAAACTCCAAAACAGTAAAACAACAGTTTCAACTATTTTTGATAACTGTGAGTCAATGATTATTCGTTTTTTTTTCAAATTAGACAAATGTGGGGAAACTTTAGGATTTACATGCACAAATAGGAATGGGAAAGCACGTCAAAACCAAGCATAGGGCTGTATTATGTGGGCTTGTGGAAATCTCCATTGAAAACAAATTGCATCATACATTCTCAAAAATAATCATACTCAATACCTCATAATTACAGGACAACTTGGTGACTGTTTTTTTTTTTTTTTTTTTCCTCAATGGCCAGCGAGCTATCGATGGTATATTCAACTTGCACGAGCCTTTTTGACACCTACTAGAACAAGCAAGACTCAATGGAGAACACTGATAAAGAAAGCGAACCATCTGCACTACTGGGGGACAACTAACTAGCAATGGCTAGTGATGAACAGGGTGAGCATGGATAAAAATTAAGCAACATATGGCTTAGCACATTTTCAGTCACTCCTTTTCACAATTCTAAAAGGATAAATGTGTAACATTGCTTTCAAAAGCTTTCCCTTTCAGTTTTGATTGCGTCTCAGGTTTCTACCAGCCAACCATTGTCCTAGAATGAGGCAAAATTGCGCCCTCACTCAAACACAGAAACCTCTCCATTCCAACTACATGAAGCAATTACATTAGGCATTACTGGGTGGAAAGCAACATCTATACAGGCCTGTTCATATGCCTTGATTTTCCTGATAAGACATGATGATCTATAGTTGTAAAAGTATATGAAACCGTCCGAGGAGCCAGACACAAGCTTCTCACCATCCAAACTGAAGTTGCACTTGACAGGGAATCCGGACACACCGTGGCCTTCGTACCTTTTATACCTGTCTAGCCTGAATGGTCGATTTGAAGAGAAGATTGCAATATAATTTCCATTTGACTGTGCAACAAAACATGGATCAAGTGGATGGCATCTTATACACGGACAGGTATAGGCTTCCATGTAAACCTGATAAATAAGGAACAGATAATTATTAGCCAAACTGTTTTTTTTATTACTAATATTATTTATTTGCCACTGAAGTGCCCATAAAATGATGTCAATGAGAGGTTTTGGGGTAGTTTCAAGAACTAGCTTAGTTATGTCACAAGAATTAATCAGAAAGGACAAGAAAAGTATGTCTCTGAGCATATGAGACTAACAGAATTGTAAAATCCACCGAATATTTTGAAAAGCTACCAACAAGTTCCACATATACAAAAGTCATCTGCAGGCTGGACAGGCTGCTAAAGTAACAGCCATTTAATTATAAAGCCATCCTGCCTTCAAGTTCTTGAATCTGGCTTTCTTAAGCCTCTTCAATCTGCTCTGCTGAATCAGCTTGATAAGTGGTCCAACCATACCATGTAAATTTGAAGCCATTTTCACTACACGTACTAAAATCATAAGGACTGTCATCAGTGACAGGACCTGGGAGCACTAGGTGCAGTGTCTTGGCTATGCTTACGTAATGTCATATGTATTTCTTGCCTCATGTCATCAAATGGCCCACAGACAAATGTCTATGGACACTCTAACTCACATTATCAGACAGAAAGTTGAAAAAAGTAAACGACGGTTGAATCTAGGGATATAAATTGCAGTATAGACATTCCATTTCAATAAAACTGAACTTCCAAAATCATTCATAACAGTGAATTCATAAAATAACTCATGCCATAATAAAACAACCGGTGGTTGAAGATTGCTGGAAAGTCAACAAAGGGAGCGACTTGAATTGGAGCAACTAGTTATATCATTGAGGAGGAGAAAAAATATAATGAGGCAATTCAAAAAGAACACTTCTAGTGGGTTGCCAACTAGAAAACATAACTGCTGGTCCTCCTTCCACTGAAGTGCATGTATCTAGCTTTAAAAAGATGACATACTTCAGAATTTCTACAGGTGTACATGGGAAAAGCTCCCTGGACAGTGCACTGAATATTGAACTTGTTTGCATTAATTTAAAAAAAAAAAAAGTATAAACCGGTCCTAAAGCAAAGTCTCAGTCCCCAACTTCCAAACTGAATAATTTTATTCTATACACTCCTCCAATGTGACAACTGTTTCTCACACAAGTAACTATTTTCATGCTTGTTGCATGTGGTTGTTAAATCTTTTTAGCGGCATCAAACAGTAATATTAATGTGCTTTTTCATGTTGAAATGCAATAACAGATTGTTTTGTGTTTCAACATTCAAATTCGATCATATGGAAATTGACATTTTGTTCCTTTCATGTTTTCCTAATGTAAAGGTATAGTCATTTTTTGTCCTAAAAGAAATCGGCATTTATGAGGAAACTAATTATGATTAATAATATGATATTAATTATGTTTCTAAATGTCAACTGTATACCTTTTGATGTATTAAAAGAAAAAGGCAGAAAAATAAGCACATACATATTTTGATAAAAAGACACTGGCATTTTTTGAGGAAATGAATTATAAAACTGCTAAATATAAAAGTTTCACTAACAGAGACAAATGACTTAAAGTGTCTAGCACATTGATAAATAAACAGTAGATGATGATGATGTTCGTCTAGCATGATCAACTTCTCTTTGAGTGGGAGCACACAGAAGGCCTGACACAGACAAGTAGTTGGGTGTGATACTCTAAATTTCTGGAAAAAAAAAAGCAGGGAATTAAATGTCCCAGATTGGATGTGGGCTTGTATCCAAACCAAGGACTGAATATAAAGCAACACTCTTTAATAAGCCATATAACTCCGTGTCTTCCTTAAAATAATAGAATCAGCAAAAACACTTTGGCTATATTGAATCAAGCTGAACAGCTGCTACTACTTGAAATTTTTAACAAAATTAGGAAACTGGATCAAATCAACATTAACCAAGAATCCAACTCAATATCATAAATATCTTGTAGATCTAACAATTAATGGCAGAATAGAACACTAAAAAAACAAAACAAAACAAAAAAAAAAAGAAGAAGAAGAAGAAACGCCGTGTTACAGAAACTGGTTTTCCAAATTTTTTGTTTATATAAATGGGACAAGATGCTAAATCAATAGGAAAACGAAATACCAAATAAGAGTCAATGGTTTAAATCAAATTTGAAAGAGACTTTGAAAAAGATTTAATGGCTAAAGTTATAACCTTAAACTATATATAGGGCAAGTGATGGTACAAATCCGATAAATGGAAGCCCACAATGCAATCAAGTTCTAAAGAAACTAAATAGTGGAGTGGACTACAAACTAATGCTAAGAAAATAAAAAAAATAGCAGTACAACTATAACTCACTATATCCAGTGATAATACTCCCTCTTCCAATCACTGTTAAGTCTGACCACGGTTAAAGAACTGCTGGTTCTGTTTCCATTCCAGTAGAAGGTGAAACTGGAAAAGACTATAGCCGCTTTGGTTTTGGTTCCTAGATGATTCAGTTTCAGACTTCCAGTTCAGACCGAATGGAAGTGCCAAGTTTTTTACTAAAAAAATAAATGGATATATATAGTGCTGATTTTCATTCAGAAGTAACCTTTCAAGAATCCACTAAGTCATCTCAGTTTTATTATTGTACACTCATCTATACATATATATTGTAAATTTGTTTTCAATAATAAAAAATTTAATTTAGGATAAATACATTTAATATTCAATGGGGCTTCACTCTCACACACACAAAGTTATATTTCCATTTTTCCATACGGAACACGATTCCAGTTCTGGTTTTCAATTTTCAAGGACTAGAAATGGTTCTGGTTCTGGTTTTTAAACTGAAACCAAAAAGACAGTTTCATATCTGTTTTAAGAGGACTGGTTACAGTTTGGTTCATGTTTTGAACCAAACCATGGTCAGGCCTATTCAAGTTTGTGTAATTCTACATTCAGATTTCACCAGATGGACTACAATTTTGATCCACATAATTGTAGCAGAAATTACTATACTCAAATATAAAAATTTAGCAGCAAACGTTTTCTTTTATACTGCTACTAGATATGCATTCAAACAATTATTTGATTGATTCTGATAGAGAAACAGATGAGGAATCTATTTCAGGTAAAAATAATTGAAGCAAGACCAAAATAAGAAAAAGTGGAAAGAAGAGACCACATAACTAAAACCCTATGTAAGATTAACTGATCCTTGCATTGCTATGCATACATCTTTTAGTTACTTAAAAAAGAAGATCAAAAGAAGAGTCAGCATATAGAATTATTAAACCATTTCTGATAAATTCCCAATGATATTGCCAAATACACACAGGTTAAGAGTCCTAAAAAGAGACAGAAAAAAGGTGTTACTAAGAAAATCTGAGACATGGAACGGAATAAAATGGGTGAAGAGTTCCTTTACCTGGTTTGACAATGGAACCTGTCGTGAGACATCCCAAAAAATAATAGAATTTTCACTAACATTGCCTCCACTTACATCGCTAGATGAGATGAAGTTCTTGCCATTATTGGTAAACTCAAGGTCAAGTATTGGACCCAGACCTCGGATATAATCACGGACCACCTTTGTCGTTCTGATGTCCCAAAATCTTATGTGGCCATTTGATCCCCCAGAAAGAAAAAGGTTGGAGTTGTCTGGATGGAACTTGATAACCCCAACAACCTGATCTTCCTTGAAAATCTGAGTCTCTATTCCCTTCTCAACATCAATCAACCTTGATGCACTGTCATATCCACAAGAAAGCACAGATAATCCTTGCTGTGACCATTTCACATCTTTCACTGCTGCATTATGAAATCTAAATATCCTTGCCAGTTTCTGATCTCTGCTCCACACGTTCCATATACAGATGGTGTGATCCATCGCAGCAGAGGCAAGCAGGTGAGCTGCAGACTAACTATAATGAACAGATCAATAAGGCCAACAATATCCATGGTAAAATATGATTCTTTGAAAATCAATATTTCAAATTAACAACGTTGAAAAGATACCCTGAAAGAGGAATGACCTAAATATAGCTCAAAACCACAAAAGTGTTATGCAATGCAAATTGCAGCAACTAAAGCAAGAGAAACATTTCCCAGAATAAAATTGATGTAATTTATGGTGTCAAGAAACAAATCATACTATGATTTTGTGACCAACTGATAGCATTGACTGCCTTCGTGTGGCTTTGCAGATCTGTAAACAGCCTTTCAGATATTTGATTTTTCTGTGCACAGCCCTTTTCTCGTCTCAAGGATGACAAAATATCACGGGGAAGATCTGAATCTTTCATACTTGCCAAAACTGCAGAAAAATAAAATTAAAAAAATTAAAAAAAATAAAATAAAATAAAAAGCTGACTAAGAAGGGCAGAAAAACCTGAGTATGGCATATGCACAAGGCAAAATCAAAATGACTTGCTTCCATTATTTTGATGGAACACAAAAGTATCTTTAGGCAATTAGAACACTTCACATTTTATACAAGTTTACCATTTTCAATACCAAGTTCAGCATATGCATAAGGCCAATTGGAAGGCTATTAAAAGTATACTTAATTTTGTTTTTGTTTTGTTTTTTTTTTTTTGCTCACTTTCAATATCAATTCAAAGATTTCTAATTTTTTATCTTTTTTTTTTCTTTTTCTTTTCAATACCATCTAAATAAATAAGACAAAAAAAGTTTATCCTTCAAACTTCATATAAAAAGATCCAAAATTTATTGCATCTTTGCCTTGTCCCCAGAAGCTAAATGCAATCTTAGCCCACAATAATGCTTAAAAAAATTTTGATTCCATACACTTGCAAAATTGTTCATAGACTACAATTCCTTAACTAAACCAATTGAGTTACACCATCAAAAGCTTAAAGTTAATAAAAACAAAAACCAATAGAATTACCGGAAGAAGTGGCAAATTGGATATTCGGATTCTGGTCCAGAACCCGACCGGAGACAGGTTTGGGTTGACCCAGAAGAGCTCGCTCGCGCTTGGATATGTATCTTCCGGGAATTGGAGCTTCAGCAAGAGAATTTAGAGGAAGGATGGTTTTGAGTCGCTTGGCAGGAGGACTGAATTCGGGTGTGAGAGTTGGTGCGGGTTGTGGGTGGGGATCGGATTCTTCATCGGAAGAATTAGAGTAGGCGCTGCAGAGAAGATCCATTTCGTGTCATGCAAAGGAGTTGCTTTCTGCTGGCACCGGCGAGCAGGGAAGAGTATCGTATGAATATATAAATGGGCAGGGATTGGATAAGCTTAGCCCAGCCCAGTCCATTTCATTGGGCCCAACATTTAAAACTTCCGAAATTTAAAACAAATACACTTTTTAAATATTTTCAACAAAAATGCCCCAAGATTTTATTAATTATAAAACTACCGTATGATAATTATAAAAGTACCCTTCGTATTTTCAAAATTGCACTAATATTTTTCATTTTGATTTCTTTTTCATTTCTCTATATTTTTCTTTTATTTTTTTCCACTTTTTTATTTTAAATTTTTTACTTCTTCCCTTACTTTTTTTTTTTTCTCTTTTCCTTTTCTTCTTTTTTTTTTTGTTAAATTTTTATTTTGTCCTTTTTTTCTTATTTTTTCTCTTTTCTTTATTTTTAATTTGTTTCTCCTTCACTTCTTTTACTTTATTTTTTATTTTTATTTTCTCTTTTTTTTCTATTTTTTTTCCTTTTCCTCCTGTTTCTAAAAATATTATTTTTCCTTATTTTTTCTCTTTTTTTTAATTAGTGAAGCATTAGACAATATATTTTTTAGAATTTTAAGTAGCCTAATGTGTTTGTAAAATACAAAATAATGTCTTATAACTTCAAATTGAAGAGCCAATCTTGGAATAAATTCATGTAAAAGAAGTAACTCACCAAATATTAAAAAATAAGAGAGTTTTGTTCAAATCACTTTAAAAATTTTAAAAATAAAATATAGCAGTTATAAGAATTGAGTTAGTTTTTGTTCTTTTCATACATATCATAATCTAACTTAATAATGTGTCAATAAACGAAAAATGAAGATAAGTGTAGCTCAGATGATAGAGCACTTGCTTACCATGTGAGAGGTACAACAATCAATATTGCACATCTCCATTCTATTATTAGGTATTATGTATATAATTTTGCTAATTTTTTGTTTACTTTTAGTTTTTGATCTTGTTTTAAGCAAGAAAAGATGGATGTGCTTTTGGTACTTCTAGTTATGGTTTTAGAGATGTTGCTGGTTGTGAAAAGGGTGCTTAAGATAAAAATATTAAATGTAACAACACTAAAGGTGGAGGAGATGGTGAGAAGAAGAAAGCTTATGATTTAGAGTTTGTTAAAGCTATTTGTCACGACCTAAATTGGAGAGTCATGACTGGCGCTAAGGGATTCGAATTCGAAACCCGTAGTAAGCCTTAAAATAAAAATACACAAAAATATAATATAAAAATATCAAAGAATTAAAAACTTAAAATAATATTAAAGGAATTCTCATATCATATATCAAAATATCACAATACAATATCTTTCAAATATAAATCTCCATAATAAAATAATACTAAATACTACAACACTCGAGTACTACTACTGCAACTTCTAGAATATGAATAAAAATTCAAATATAAAAATTACATAATCTAACCGAAACTGAAGAAGACCGGTGAAAGGGTATATTATTGCAGTCTGATAAAGTAGAATGTTCTAGAAAAAAAATACTTAGGGGGTCACACCTCACTGAGTAAATTATTATAATATATATACATATAACCTAAAGTCATATACAATCAATAATAATAATAATAATAATAATAATAATATATGCTAAAATTCACTTTTATATAATAATAAATGTAGAAAAATTTATTTTTGGTGAAGGATCGGAGCAGAACCCTGAATAGCTCGCAACCTCAATCATTAAATCTCTTTAGCCAACATGCTTACTTAATTTTGAATTATTTCTCTTTTTCATTTTTAGGCAGTAGACTGGCTCCGAGACACTAAGTCAACCGAGCTTCCACAGTCTCACTATCAATGTGATTGGCCCCGAGACACTAAGTCAATCGAGCTCCCATAATCACACCACTCTCTCACTATAAATCTTCATAATCAATAAATTAATTCTCACATCAAAATAATTTCATAATCTCAACTCTAAAATCTAACGCACTGGTACATACACAGTCGTAATGCAGTCTACTAAGTAGCACGTTTTACTGTTATCCTTCAAATAAATTTTACAATTATTAAAAATAATAAAATGCATAATTTAAACATGACAACATCCATTTTTTAAAGAAATATACCACTTATATACCAAATGGATACCAAACATATACCGAATGTATACCAAATATACACAAAAAAAATATAGTAAATATATACCAAATATATACCAAAAATATACTAAACATATATATAATCAATTAATAAAATAATCATACTTAATTACATTATAAAAATATGGATGCTCACAACTATGTATTCTACATACAATGCATATATAAGATAATAATTCACAGTACTACTGCACTCCACTATTCTGGTTCGGTTGGTCCAGTCCGATCGACCTAACTCATGCTACAGCTAAAAATATATATATTATTATTATTAAAATAAAATTCCTAATTTAATAACTCTAAAATTTCTATGAATGACTCTATCTAAATAGGACTCAACCAAAATTTTAAAATTAGACTCGGATCGGTTGTCACGTTTTACGAAAAATCTATCAAAAATTCAGTAAAATCTCCTCTGTAAAATAGACATCTCCCTATACAAGTAGGGTCAATCCTGCATAGAAAATACACTTCTATAACACATAAATTCAACTGCTCAGGTTGTATCCCCAAACTACTTATAATGTCTGACCAAGCCTAAACAATCCACACACACACACACACACACGCACGCACGCACGCACGCACGCACGCACGCACACACACACACACACACACACACACATATATATATGTATATATATATATATATATATATATATATATATATATATATATATATATATATATATATATATATATATATATATATAATTTCAAATAATTAAAATCTATATAAAAATATAATAACTTCTCAAATCACAAAAATGTCTCATAAAAATATTAAAAACCTTTATTTTCTAACTAAATAATAAAACTTTAGCTTTTACATAATATTTGCTAATAAAATTCATAAATGGAATAAAATTCCCATTTTACTATATAATTAGCGTAGATTGCAAATAATTATTAAAATCACTATTTAACATCATAAAAATAATAAAATACCCATTTAAGCTCAAAAATAATAAATAAATTTATTATTCACATATTATTCCAAAATTATAACAAATTAACTAATAAATAGGAAATAATATAAAAAATTACTTTTCATACTTTTATTAATCCATAAATAGTTTAAAACAAAATAATTAAAAACAATTTCAATTAAAATCAAATAATCTACTCACTGCCAAAAATACATATGTAGACATAAACTATAAAAATTCAATCAAATACCACAATAAATAAATTAATAATAAATATCATTAATTCATCCAAAATTATAAAGAATCTCATTTAAATATCAAAATCAACTTATTTATATAATAAAAGCATAAAAATATTTATTTTCCAAATTAAATAATAAAATTTCAAATATTAGTAAATAATATTAATTAAACCCATTCTTTTAAATATTATAAATTAAATAGCATTTAATTACTAATAATCAATTAAATTATTAAATTATCCAATTTAAAAAATTAAAATTCATTTAAGTTTAAAATTAATAATTAAAATTATTATTCAGATATAATTCTAGAAATTAATATTAATTAACTAAAAATAGTAATTAATTTATAAAAATTATTTTAATACCAATAATCACTCAAAAACTATCAAAATCCTATTAATTATTAATAATATCTGTTAAAACATAAAAATTACTTATTTATATTAATTTCTCCAAAATTTTATTTTTTATATAAACATTCAAAAATTCATAATAAAAATTCGGTACATAATTTAAATAAACTTCCTTCACGAAACTTACTCTAAATAATATATAGAATTTAATAAAAATAAGAAAAATTTTGGACTCGGGACTGTGAAGAACCCCAAAAATATGTATTTTTTATTAAATAATTTCAAAAAAATAAATAAAAACAATATTTAGGTAGATCTTAGCTCAAAAATCAATTTATCTAACTATCAAATCTCTAAATTAAATTAAATTCAATAAGAAAAATCAAATTAAACATATTGACATAAATATAAAATCGAGTTTTTTAAGTCCTTACCAATTGATTCACTCGAAAAGAACCACGTATTATAGAAGCTCATAGCGTGAGTTTTGAAACAAGCCCAAGTTCGATCAATTTCCTCACTGGCGTCTACACTATCACTACTGCCTACTGCTTGCTGCTAGTGCTAGTGCTACCAGTGCTAGTGTTGGTTAAGGTAGTGGCGTGGTGGTTTGGATGGTGGTGGTGGTTTGGTGTGAAAAGAAGATGAAAAAGAAAAGAAAGAAAAAAGAAAGAAAGAGGAAGAAGGAGACCCGAAATGAAAAATGCTTTGTCCCTTGTTTTTTTAAGATATATATATGTGTGTGTGTGTGTGTGTGTGTGTGTGTGTGTGTGTGTGTGTGTGTGTATGTATGTATATTTATTAACTTATTATATACACACACATGTATTTATTTAACACCACAAATAATAATAATAATAATCAAATAAATAATAAAATCTTAATTAACACTAATAAATTCCCAAATTAATATTAATAATATTAAATAATAAATAACAATAAAATTTAGCTTAAATCTTTAATTTAACAATAAATACCAATTTATAATAAAATAAATAATAACTCTCAAAATAAAATTTGATTTCATAATGACCAAACATCACAATTTAATAAAATAATAATAACATCAAAAATATTAAAATCCTCATAATTTAATTTTATAATTTATATGAAAATTTCAGGTCATAATAGTCTTCCCCCCTTACAAAAATTCATCCTCAAATTTCAAATGAAAGAACAGAATATAAGAATTCATTGAGGAAAAAGATAGAGGTACACTATTCGCATCTCAGCTTCTGTCTTCCATGTGTACTCTTCCGAGTTATTGTTCCTTTATAACACTTTAACCATCGAGATCTATTTCAAACGTAGTTGATGAACTTGATAATAAACAATCGTGACTGATTCCTTCTCATATGTTAGATCTTCATTTACTTTCACCCTCTAGGGCTGCAACATGTTTGAAGGGTTCGAAATGTACTTCCTCAACATCGAGACACGGAACACTCAATACACTTGAGACCAATTCAAAGGCAAAGCTAACTGATATGCAACCATGCCAACTCTTTTCAGAATTTTGAATGGTCCAATTTATCTCGATGGTAATTTTCCCTTTTTGCTAAAATTGAGAGGTGAACACAGAACCTCTATCAAATATAATGGACATAAGTATTCCATATAGGCACACAATATGTTTAACATACAACTTGGCTAGCTTGGCTATAGAAAAAGTAGCTTTAACTAGCAGAAAGTGAGTTGATTTGATTAACCTATCCATAATTACCCAGATGGAATCGTATCCATCCTTTGAGTGAGGTAACCCTACTATAAAATCTATAGCAACTCTCTCCCATTTCCACTCAGGAATAAAAAGAGGCTGAAGCTTCCCAAAAGGCTTCTAATATTCAGTTTTCACCTGTTGACAAATCAAGTACTTAGTAACAAAATCAGTTACATCCTTCTTCATACCATCCCACTAGTATAGATCCCTAATGTTGTGGTATATCTTTGTAGTACCTGGATGTATTCTATAAGCCGCAAAATGTGCTTCTTCGAGGATTTCCTCTCTTAGATTATCCACATCAGGCACACATAATCTTCCACTAATCCATAAAACACCTTCATCATCTAGTGTAAAATCAGTGAATTTTCCTCCTCACACATTCTCCTTAAGCTCTACCAAAATAGGAACTCGACTTTGAGCTACCTTAATCTTATCTCTCAATATTGATTTGACTCTAAACTGTGTTAACAATCCTCTTGATCTACTCATTTTCATCATCAACCCCTAATCCACTAACTGATGCAACTCTTAGATCAAATGTCCCCTCTCCACACTAATGTGAGCAAAACTAACTGATGATTTTTTACTCAAGGCATCTACTACTATATTAGCCTTGCCTGAATGACAAAAAATATCAAATTCTTATCCTTTAGGAGTTCTAACCATCTCCTCTGTCTCAAGTTCATATCCCTTTATTGTAAAATGTACTTCAGGCTCTTGTGATTTGTGAAGATCTAACAAGTTACTCCATACAAATAGTGTCTCTAGATTTTGAAAGCAAAGATCATTGATGCCATCTCTAGGTCGTGAGTAGGATAATTCTATTCATGCTTCTTAAACTACCTCGAAGCATAAGCAACTACCTTACTATTCTACCTCAACACATAATCTAAGCTGACTCTGGAGGCATCATAATAAATAGTAAACTTGTCTTCTCCATTTGGCAAAGTCAACACTGGAGTCGTGGCCAACTTCTCTTTTAATAGTTAAAAACTATTCTCACAAGCATCTGACCACTCAAACTTCACATTCTTCTAAGTTAGGCAGGTCATATATGCTGCAATTCTTAAGAAATCTTGAATGAATCTCTTATAATACCCAGCCAAACCTAGAAAATAATGAATCTTAGTGACTATCTCCAGTTTAGGCCACTCATATATTGCTTCAATATTCTGTGGGTCAACTTGGATACCATCTTTAGTCGCCACATGACCGAGAAATGCTACACTCTCATTCTAGAAATCACACTTTAAGAATTTAGCATAAAGCTGATATTCTCTCAATGTCTGCAGTACTATCCTCAAATAATAGATGTGCTCTTTCATACTCTTTGAATACACCAGTATATCATCAATGAAGACAACCACAAATGGTTTGAATACCCTATTCATCATATCTGTAAAAGCAGCTAGGAATGACATCACCAGAAACTCATAGTGGCCATATCTAGTATGAAATGTCATTTTAGGAACATCGGCTTCTCTGATCCATAACTGATGATAAATTGATCTCAAATCAACATTGGAGAAGAACTGTGCACCCTGAAGTTGATCAAACAAATCATCTATCCTTAGAAGAGGATACTTGTTCTTCACTATCACCTTATTCAACTCATTATAATTAATGCACAATCTCAATGTACCATCCTTCTTCTTCACTAATAGGATTGGTGCACCCCAAGGAGAAGTGTTGGGTTTGGTAAAACCTTTGTCTAACAACTCTTGCAACTGCTCTTTTAACTTTTTCAACTCTTCAAGAGCCATTTTATAAGATAGCATCAAAATACGAGCTATGCTTAAGACCACATCTATACAAAATTTGATCTCTCTATGAGATGGTAAACTTGGAAACTCTTCAGGAAAGACATCAGGAAACTCATAAGCTATTGAAACATCTGTGAGAGACATCTTCTTCACTGAAGTGTTCCTCACTAGTGCTAAGTATCCTTGACAACCTTTCCTCAGCATCTTCTTAGTAGTAATAGTAGAGATAAGATTCTGAGGTGCATAACTCTTGTCACCCACAAATTTAAACTCTTCTTCATCAAGAATTCTAAAAATCACTTCTTTACTCCGACAATCAACCACTACATAGTGCTAAGAGAACTCATCCATTCCAAGGATCATAACAAAATCCATCCTTAAAATCACGTCAAGTCAATTACACCCAAAAGGAATGAATTCGCGAATAACTCTCTAAATTTCAGTCCTCAACTAAGATGCTAATATACTAAACTTAATCCTATAACATATAGTTCTACCAATCTCCTTTTATATAGTATCACATCTACAGCATGACATGACAGATTGAAGAGTTCACGAGTATTCTTCTTAACTAACTGCTCTTTTCTTACTCTGTGAAAAAGGCACCACGTGTAATTATCCCTCCTTAAAAGTGGATAGAAGTATCTTAGAAATCACTCTTTAAACTCTAACCATGTCATAGTAGTCACATAAAGCTAATTTGACTACATGCACCAATCTTATACTACAGTCAAAACTAACAACTTCACCATTAAGAGTACAAAAGTGTTGGATCCGCATTAAACATCTTCTTATTCCTTCATCAAAGCATAATCAAAACAATTGTCATGCTTGGTTAAGTGCTATCAATCCCTTATTGATCCTAGCTATCCTAGCCATAAATGCTGCAAGTTTAAGCTCAAAGGCTATTTGTACCTCTTATAATAATTACTATGACCTTTGATTTATAGTTCCCTTTGACCTACCCCTATACTAGATAGGTGTAGTAGGGGCTAAAACTAGAATCACAAATTTAACTTGAAAGGATTATTTATCAATATATATTGTCTTTGTAGTATAAGTAGTTCACATTCACCTTATTGAAAAGACATGGAAATCAATAAGATTCAAAACATGGAATATATGCAGAATTGACATATCCTGAGTTCTCTATTGAAATAGAGGTCGCATCTATGGTACAGCCAGAGGTATCGACATTGCACCATGCGGAACTCCTGGTGCATGGACAACATCATCGAAACCCTAAGCCACAAGCTCCTTATTTTGTTGTTCTCATTGTCTACGGTGACCACCTGACCCTCTAGATTCATTTTTACCCCTACACCTAGCTGGCTTCATATAGGGTAGAACCTTATCCTTAAAAGACTCTCCGTCAGTGGTCTCATCGACTAATGGAGGGATTCATGCTCGCCACAAACAGAAACGAACAAAAGCAAAATGTACAATTCAAATAAAAATAAATAACAAACAAATGACAAACAATCACCCTAATGATTAAGTGAAATTTCAAAAAGCAATAAAGACATTTCAAAGACATAGTCAAACATAATTTATTGCAGTAGTTTTAAAGAAAACATAACTCTATTAATCTAGGTCCATAACACTAAACCTAGGATCTGATACCAACTTTGTGACGACCCAAATTGGGGAGTCATGACTGGCGTTAGAGGACGGGAATTCTTTCGAATCCAGAACCCGTAGAAAGCCTTAAAAATAAAAACACACAGAAATATATGTAAAAATATCAAAGAATTAAAAACTTAAAATAATATTAAAGTAAAATAATATTAAAGGAATTCTCATATCATATATCAAAATATAATAATACAATATCTTTTAAATACAAATCTCCATAATAAAATAATACTAAACACTACAACACTCAAGTACTACTATTATAGCTTCTAAAATATGAATAAAAATTCAGATACAAAAATTATATAATCTAGCGAGGGCTGGAGAAGACCGGCGAAAAGGTCTACTACTAAGGTTTATTAAAGTAGAATATCCTGAAAAAAAATATTGAGGGGGTCAGACCTCAATGAGTGAATTATTATAATATATATACATGCAACCTAAAGTCATATACAATCAATCATCAGTATAATAATATATGTATACATGCATATGATACATATGCTAAAATCCACTTTTATATAATAATAAATGTAGAAAAATTTATTTCGGTAAAGGATCATAACAGAACCCTAAATAGTTTGCAACCTCAATAACTAAATCTCATTAGCTAATAGGCTTACTTAATTCCAAATTATTTTTCTTTTCCATTTTTGTACAGTAGATTAGCCCTAAGACACTAAGTTAATCGAGCTCCTGTAGTCTTATTGTCAGTGTGATTGGCCTTGAGACACTAGGTCAATCGAGCTCCCACAATCATACCACTCTCTCACTATAAATCTCCATAATCAATAAATCAATTCTCACATCAAAATAATTTCATAATCTTAACCCTAAAATCTAACGCACTAGTACGTACACAGTCCTAGTGTAGCCCACTAGGTAGCACATTCTATTGTTATCCTTCAAATAAATCTTATAATTATTAAAAATAATAAAATCCATAATTTAAACATGATAGCATCCATTTTTAAAAAAATATACCACTTATATACTAAACATATACCGAATGTATACCAAGTATACATAAAAAATATACTAAATATATACCGAATATATATTAAACATATACATAATCATTTAATAAAATAATCATACTTATTTACATTATAAAAATATGGATGCTCGTAAATATGTATTCTACATGCAATGCATATATAAGATAATAACTCACAGTACTATTGCACTCTACTGTTCCAGTTTGGCTAATTCGATCGGATCGACCTAGCTCGTGGTACAACTATATATATATATATATATATATATATATATATATATATATATATATATATATATATATATATTATTATTATTATTATTATTATTAGAATAAAATTTCTAATTTAATAACTCTAAAATTTATAAGAATGACTCGATCTAAACACAACTCGATCAAAATTTCAAAACTAGACTCAGACCTATTGTTACGTTTTACGAGAAATTTATCAAAAATTCGACAACGTCTGTAAAACAGACATCTCCCTACACAAGTAGGGTCGATCCTACACAGAAAATATACTTATATAAAACATAAGTTTAACTGCTTGGGTTGGGCCTCCGAACTAGTCATAATGCCCGACCGAGCCTCAACAATCCACAAGTATATATATATATATTATTTATATTATTATTATTATTATTATTATTATTATTATTATTATTATTATTTCAAATAATTCACCCAAAAGTCATAAAAATCTATAAAAAAAAATATAATAACTTCTCAAATCACCAAAATGTCTCATAAAAATATTAACAACCGTTATTTTCCAACTAAATAATAAAACTCTAGCTTTTACATAATATTTGCTAATAAGATTCATAAATGGAATAAAATTCCCATTTTACAATATAATTGGCATAGATTGCAAATAATTATTAAAATCACTATTTAACATCATAAAAATAATAAAATACCCATTTAAGCTCAAAAATAATAAATAAATTTATTATTCACATATTATTCCATAATTATCACAAATTAACTAATAAATAGGAAATTATATTAAAAATTACTTTTCATACTCTTATTAATCCATAAATAGTTTAAAAGAAAATAATTAATAACAATTTCAATTAAAATCAAATAATATACTAACTTCCAAAAATACATATGTAGACATAAACTATAAAAATTCAATCAAATACCACAATAAATAAATTAATAATAAATACCATTAATTCATCCAAAATTATAAAGAATCTCATTTAAATATCAAAATCAACTTATTTATATAATAAAAGCATAAAAAATATTTATTTTCCAAATTAAATAATAAAATTTCAAATATAAATAAATAAAATTAATTAAATCCATTTTTTAAATATTATAAATTAAATAGCATTTAATTACTGATAATCAATTAAATTATTAAATTATCCAATTTAAATGATTAAAACTCATTTAAGTTTAAAATTAATAATTAAAATTATTATTCGGATATAATTCTAGAAATTAATATTAATTAGCTAAAAATAGTAATTAATTTATAAAAATTATTTTAATACCAACTATCACTCAAAAACTATCCAAAACCTATTAATTATCAATAATATCAATTAAAAAAAAATACTTATTTATGTTAATTTCTCCAAAATTCTATTTTTTTACATAAACATTCAAAAATTCGTAATAAAAATTCAATACATTATTTAAATAAACTTCCTTCACAAAACTTGCTTTAAATAATATATAGAAAAATTTTGGACCCGGGACTATGAACAGTAACCGAATCCAAAATATATGTATTATTATTATTATTACTATTATTGTTTTTGTTGTTGTTGTTGTTGTTGTTGTTATTATTATTATTATTATTATTATTATTATTATTATTATTATTATTAAAAAAGGAGAGAAAAATGGGTGTTTCTGTTGAGCTTTAAGAATAGCTTGTACCAAATTTTATTTTAAGCTCTAATAAATATTTGAGAATTTTTGGGAGGCATTTTTACATACCAAAATTCTACATAAATTTTTATAAAATAAACTAAAATTTTCTTGCATTAACTTACATCAACACTTGATTTCATATCATATAGATTATAATGAATTATAGGTTTAGGCTTGAGTTTTATATAGTATTTGTATGTCCTTATTTAGGTAAAGGACCATCTTATGACATAGATCATAGTGCAGTGCCTTCTAAGTAGAACTATCTCTTATTTAATCCAAGTGAGTGGATATCAGTATAACACTATAATTTTGAACCTATTATGTATGTATGTTTTATGAACGATTTTATTTAAAATTTTCTTACATGTTTGCAAATATATATTTTCTAGTAAACCTGGGAACATATGATGCTAGTTTGATTTTTAAGCTATACACCTAGAGAAATGGATTTTAATGATCTTTGAATAATATTTGGATAAATGGTGTACACTATATGAAGATTCCTATGAAATCACACCTTAAATGTCGAGTTCTTAAAATATACTTTTACCCCTTTTAAGGGTATTGTCTCTACACAAGTGTATGAAGAGGATTTGCTCTTTAGGCTGCCAGGTGGGACATTTAATGCCCAAAGCTGCTAGGGATTTCTAAGTCACAGCTAAAAGTGTGTATTTATAAGTATATGTTTGATGATTTGGCCATAAATTTCTTGGTTTAAATTAAAGCTGAGCTTAAAAAATGAATTGATGAGGTGTGACCACTCAAAAGTCTAGTTTGATTAACTATTTCTTATTTCAATAAATTTATTATGTTTCAAGTGATATGAAGTGTTTTAAATTGATTTCATACTAATTAAATTAATAACTTATGGTATGTTTCCCTTTGTTATACTTATATCCTCTCATTGAGTAGTCATACTCATTCCCTCTTTTTATCATTTTCATACTCTTTTATAGAATAGTAAATCCTTGCACAACATCATTTGCGTGTGCTCTTCATTGCTAGCTTTAGTGGAGGTTGAGCCAATAAACTCTTGCTATTATTGATGAATTTTTCTTAGACTAGCCTTAAAGGCTAAGGTAAATTTTATAAATAGTTACTCTTACCTGAACCTTATGTACAGTAAGCTTGCAATAATATCTAATAGTATTTTATTTATAGTGATTTTGGTTGTTTCAAAAGATTTAGTATATAGTCATACTCATCCTTGTGATAGAGGATGGGGTGTGACATAGCTAGTTCTGATTATTGATTGTTTGATGTTTAGATTTAAAAATTATTTTTATTTTGTAGGTTTTTTTTTTATTTTTCTATTTAAATTTTATTCCAAAAATTTCTCATTCAAAAGTGATGCAGATCATATGGCCTTGGATGAATTTGATAGGAGGGGATTGTGCAATATAGCTTCGAAAGGCTCTAACTTTTAGCTCTTGATGAGTTATGGAGCCCATAATATGTCAAATCAAAACTGATGTAGTTTTGGGCCTAAATTCAACTACTTAAGGCCTTAAATTTAGCTTTTAAGTTTTATGTTTGTTTATTGTGTTTTTTGGTCTTTTGCCCTTTTCTTTAGAGTTTCTTTTTTTAAAACATTATTTATTTATCTTATTCAATGTTTTGAGATGATTTTGATAAATTTTAATAGAATTTTCTATTTTCCCCAATTTTTGGTATTCAATTTTAAATTAATGAATTTTTATAACTATTTTCTGGAATTCATTGTGAATCAATAGGAAATAAAAGGTTGTTTTCTAGGTATTCATGCACAAATCAACGGAATTCAATAGTTATCCCTTTAATTATAAGCTTTCGCTATGTCAGGAAGCCTTAGACAATAAAAAAATTATACTTGGTGATACCGTGCGCTTGCAGTTTTGCATCAACAAGTTTTTAGTGTCGTTTCCGGGGACTTTATTCTAACATCACAATTAATTTAATTTTATTGGATTAAGGCACCAAATTTTTTTTCTTTTATTCTTTAATTTGTAGATTTTTTCGATGTACACATAATACCTGAAGATCAAGGAAGAATCCACTCACATACATACCAGAGTTAACCAGATTTGAGAAGAAAAACTAAAGATGCTTTATAGAAGAACTAAGAACGATGGCGAATGATGGTAATTAAGATGCTGATACAAGGTTGTTGTTGGACATATTGGTGCCTAGTTTAGGTAGTGCAAGGCAAAGCATTACAAGGCCGAACATTGAAGGTAACCATTTTGAGATAAAACTCGCTTTGCTATAGATGCTCCAATCAATAATTCAATTTTATGGGATGCGAATGAAGACCTAAATGATCATATTGTAAATTTTTTAGAGATTTGTGACTCGTTGAAGTAAAATGGTATGTCTAATGATGCACTGAGGCTCAGATTGTTCCCTTTCATTATAAAGGACAAGGCTAAAAGTTGGTTAAAGTCTCAACCACCAGATTCTTTTACTAATTAGAATGATTTGGTGAAGGTATTCCTAGCTTAATACTTTTCACCATCTAAGACAGCTAAGGCGGTGAAGGAGATCATGTCGTTCCAATAATTTGAGAATGAATTCTTAAGTGAAGCATGAGAGAGGTTTATAGAATTGCAGAGGAGCTGCCCATATCATAAACTATTGAAATATGTGCTTATAAGGATGTTTTATAATGGAGTCACAAGTTCCACAAAGGATTCCATTGATGCTAAGGCTGACAGGTTCCTCATGAGAAAGACAAATGATGAGGCTGTATAATTGTTGGAGAGGATGGTGCATAATAATTGTTTATGGTCCTCAGCGAGCTCATCCACCAAAATAGATGGGAAGGCCAGAGTTTGACATAGTGACAACCCTCCAAGCCTATATTAGGGCACTAATAAAGCAGCTTAGTAACCTCACCCATAAAAATAATTAAACCCTTTCAGGTGAATCTTATAATTTTTTGGGTTACTCTAATAATGAGTTTGGTACTTATATTGCAGGAACAATGAGGGATGGCTACATGGAGCAAGCTAATTATGTACAAAATTAATTTCAAGAGCAAGCTAATAATCCTTACTCTAACACTTACAATTCATGGTGGGAAAACCACCCAAATTGTTTATGGAGTAATAATAATAGCGTGGTTGCACCTAGGTTCCCCAATAATAACAACTTGTAAAGGCAACAATCACCACTAGGATTTTAGCACCCATTATAAGATAGGATGGCATTTGTGGAGAATAAATTAGATAAATTTTTAAATGCCATTACAAATAAGTTGTTAAGTTATGAGGAGAACCAGAAGAGGATGGAGACCAAATTTAATCAGATTATAAAGAACCACTCCTCTTTGATTCACAATATCAAAGTGCAATTGGGACAATTTACTAATGTAGTAGCTTTAAAAAATTAAGGAAGTCTCTTGAGCAACACTAAAACAAATCCAAGGGAGCAGGTGGAAGCAATTACACCTAGGAGTGGCAAGGAGATAAGGTCAAGAGCTAAATAAAGAAGGAAACAACAGAAACAAAATATAAGTATCCCAAGAATGGATAGGATGATTGCAAGAGAAGCAAAGAACAATAAGGAGAGGAAAATAAAGTGAAAGAGCAACCATAAGTGCTGAATTCATAGAAATATAAGACAAGGATACCTTTTCCTCAAAGATTGAAGAAGCCTAATAATGCAAAGAGGTTTGCTAAGTTTTTAAACATTTTTAAAAAGCTTACACTTAACATTCCATTTGTTGAAGCTCTTGTAGAAATGTCGACATATGCTAAGTACTTGAAGGATGTTATCACCAATAAAAGGCGATGGGACGATAATCAAATAGTAAAATTAATAGAGACTTACAGTTTCATCATCACTCGCAAGATACCAACTAAGCTTAAAGACCCAGGGAGTTTTACTATTCCTTATGTAGTTGGTACTCAAGAATTTCCTAGATGTTTTTATGACTTAGGTGCAAGTATTAATCTTATGCCTTTATCTCTTTTTAGAAAATTACAACTTGGTGAGTTGTCTCCTACAAATATGACATTGTAGCTAGGATATTACTCCCTAAATAATCCATATAAAATTATTGAATATATTCTTATAAAGGTAGATAAAATTATATTTCCTGTGGATTTTGTGGTTTTGGATTTTAAAGAGAATAGAAAGTGTCCTTTAATTTTTGGGAGACCATTTTTTAATATTGGGAGAGCTCTCATAGATGTTCATGAGAGAAAAATAACTTTTAAGGTTGGTGATGAGAGTGTTAAGTTTGTAATTTTAAATTTAATGAAACACCCTTTAGAGGATGCGAAGTGTATGAAGGTTGACGTTATAGATGCATGTGTTAAGGAAGTAAGTTGTCCAAAGGAGTCAAATAAAAAAATTGAGAGTGATGAGGATTGTGAAAGTGAGAAAGAGAACATATTTGCAAAATCTATAATTTAGTTAGGAAGTGACAACCCAACACTCGCACACCTGCAGTATCTTCCTAAGAGGAAAATGAAGAAGAAGAAGAGGTTGAAGCTCAACCAAGTCAAGCAAGTGAAGATGCAGGTAGGCAATAAATCCTCTACCACCTTAATGCTTTTGAGAGAAAGTTTAATGAACTATTTGATGAGCTGGAGCATTTCATTAAAGGCATTCCAAAGGAATAAAATTATTACAATTACAAGCTCTACAAGTTTATTAAAATGTCAAACTATGATGTTACATCTCCTCCATCTCCTACTTCACCACATTGAAGGGAGTCCTACTTCACCACACTGAGCGGAGTCCTTCTTTCCTTTTTTAATTTTTTCTTTTGCTATTTTCTTTTCTATTTTTTTAATTTCTTGTGTGTTTGTCTCGTCTCTTACTTTTAATTTCTCACATTGAGGGCAATGTGAAGTTTGTGTGTGTGTGTGGGCGCCAGGGGGGGGGGGGTTAGCTCTTGTATTTTCATATAGTTAGATTTTAAATTTTATGCTTTATTTGGAATTTTATTATGATTTTTAAGAAATTTTAATTTTTAGGGCTGTTGCATAAAGAATCTATGCACTTGAATTTTTGCAATTTATAGCTATGATGAGTTGAGCACATTGTTTGAGATTTTCTTGTATATGTATTTTAATCTTTTGTTAATGCTTAATTTTTGACTCATAAGCTAGGTTGATAACTTGTGGTTAAGGACTTTTGAATGTTTATGTTATAACCCGAATTTTTAAACTATTTTATTTAAAATTGGAATATGCAGTGTTAATGATCTTAAAATTATATATTTGATTATTTGATGATTTTGTGAATAATTAATGTTATTTTACGTTTATTTATAGTTTTCTACATAAAAATTATCTCGAAACTTATATTCTTGGAAAATAATATTTTAATAATAGTTTATATTTAATGTTATTTTATCTTACTAAATTATATTGTTTCATGCATTATTATTATTTTATGTATTAATATATATATGTATATACATGCATATATATTATTTAGGGTTTATTGTTTATTTAATAGTATATAAATATATATATGTGTGTATATATATATATAAACAAAAGAAGAAACATCATCTTCTCCCTTTCTTCCCCGACACCGAGCCCTCCCCCTCCCTCACTGTCTGTTCCCCTCCGTTCAGTGTGCCTCCTGGAGCGCCGCCTCATCCTCTAAAAGCTCTGCCGCCCCTGTCATCCTCTCCGGCACCGACAACGGCTTGAGAAAGCCATTTTTGGCCGAAACCCGTCCTTCCTCTGTTCATCGACTTTTTGGCCACCAAACTTGGTGATTCTGGTGCCGTTGAACTCCTATAACTCCATAGAAGTCGATTACAAGCTTCTTGTAGCTTTAAAATTCGATTTGGTAAGGTTTTGAGCTTGATTCCATTTTCAGCCATTTATGCTTTTTGATTTTTTTGAACTTCATTCTTTGAGATTCAAGCTTAGTTCCTTCACAAATATTGTTTCCCTTAGCTTAATCTACACTCTGGATTTTTTGAATAATTTTTGGAATTTATTTTGATTTTTGTGAATTTTTTATTATTTTATTATTATTTTCTAATTTTCGTAAATTAATTAAATAAATTGTGAAATTGTGATTTTTAGTTTTTATGGTGGTTTAAATTAATTTTAGAATTTAATTTATAATTTTTGTGATTTTTGTGTAATTATTATAATTTTATTTAGTTTATGTAAATTTTGGAAAAATAGGTTATATATGTGTTTTGTTAAAATTAATTGATTAATTATGTGTAATTGTTGATTTTATTGAATTATATGTTGAGAAAATAATTTTAGAGTAATTATATAATTTTTTTGAATTTTTGAGTATTTATAGTATATTATGTGAATTTTTATATACTAGGGGTATTTTGGTAATTTGATAGTCATTTTAGTTAAATATTATTTGAGGTATAAAAATGAGTTTTACAAATTATTTACTATTTTTAACTAATTAAAACCATTTTTCAAAAATTATTTTCAAATTATATATAATATGCTATTTTTGTTAATAAATGGGTTTTTAGTAACTTTTAGTATGTTTTTGGACTAATTAAGTAATTTGGATTTATAAAATGAATTTTTATTAATATTTGTGAATTTATTGAAATATATCGATTTTTAATAATATTAGATTAATATTAGGATTTTTAAGTAATTATTGGTGAAATAATTACTTTTGGTGTTTTTAATGTTTAAATTGCTATATTTTAATACTAAAGGGCATTTTTGGCATTTATGGAATTTTATTATATTTTTGTTGTGAATTGTGGACCTCGGTCGGCGGAATTTTGTAGTTTGGGATCCCGACCGAGGGTTGTGTGAATATTTTGTGAAATCTATTCGAAGTATATTTTCTTGCAGGACCGGCTCTACTTTTTAAGTAGAGAGATGTCCATTTTATAGAGAAGGTTCTGTCGAATTTTTGATAGAATTCTTGTAAAATGTGACATCGAGTCTAATTCGTATTCTCTGTCTATGTTTAGAATCCTAGATCGAGTCTCTAAAAGTTAACTTAGAATTATACTGATCTTCGTGTTATTATTTATTTGTTAGTTACGCCGAGACCGAGGCCTAGTGGACCAGGCCTGTTGGACCCGTCTTGAGGAGTGCACAACTGTGAGTTATTATAATATATATGCATTGCTTAGGGTGCATGTTTTAGAATTCTATGTTTTAAATATAAACTTTCCATAATTGCTTATTTGAATATTTAAGTATATTTTAGGCATACTTTTAGTATATTTTTGGTATATTGTGAAATAAAAACATGTTTTCCTCTTTAATTAAATCTAGCTTGTTTTTAATTATCTTACCGGTTTAATTTAATATGCAGTAGTGGTCATAGTTCTGGGTCAGCTGCTAGTGTATGTTAGACATGAGGTAGAGTCTAGCAGGGATCGTGTTTATTTGACACTGTTGACGTGTTTCAGATGCGGGCAAACGAGATATTTTGCCAAATTATGTCCCTATTCAGGTTATCAGCAACCATAGATTTCGCAATTTCCTCAGCAGTCGATTGCTAGTGCTGCACCCATTCCTTTTCAGTTACCTCCAGCCCAGCATCAAAGTTCTACCCAGATTGTTCCTAAGCAGGGTCATGGTAGAGGTACTAGAGGAGGTGCTAAAGGTGTTAGCCAGACTTCTACCAGCCAATAGGGAGGTCAAGGACAGGCTAGAGTCTTCCATCTCACTCAGCAGGATGCTCAGGCATCTAATGTGGTCGTGGCAGGTATTATTTTTGTCTGTTACCTGGATGCATGGGTTCTGTTTGATCCGGGTGCCACGCATTCATTTGTTTCTCATGTTTTTACTTCCAAGTCTTTCTGGCAAGCTTTAAGGATGGCTTTTCCTTTGTCTGTTGCCACTCCTTTAAGTGATTCTTTAGACACCGATGTTATTCTTTCTGGTTATCCAGTTCTTGTCGAAGGTAGAGAATTATCTGCTGATTTGATTATGTTGAATGTGATGGAGTTTAATGTTATTTTGGGTATGGATTAGTTATCTTAGCACTATGCCATGGTATATTGTCGGAGTAAAGAGGTGACTTTCAAAATTCCTGGTGAAGAAGAATTTAAGTTTGTGGGTGATAGGAGTTCAGCACCTCAGAATCTCATTTATACTATTACGGCTAGGAAGTTGCTGAGGAAGGGTTATCAGGGATATTTGGCATTAGTCAGGAATACTTTAGTGGAGAAGTTATCACTCATAGATGTTCCTGTTGCTTATGAGTTTCTTGATGTTTTTCCTAAGGAGTTGCCAGGTTTACCACCTCATAAAAAGATTAAGTTCTATATAGATGTGGTTCCAAGCACTACTCCTATATCTATGCCACCCTACAGAATGGCTCTTGCAGAGTTGAAAGAGTTGAAGGAGCAGTTGCAAAAGTTGCTAGATAAGGGTTTCATTAGACCCAGTATTTCTCCTTAGGGTGCACCAGTCCTATTTGTGAAGAAGAAGAATGGTACCCTGAGACTGTACATTAACTACAGAGAGTTGAATAAGGTGACAGTGAAGAACAAGTATCCTCTCCCGAGGATAGATGACTTGTTTGATCAACTACAAGGTGCACAATTCTTTTCTAAGATTGATTTGAGGTCAGGTTATCATCAGTTATGGATCAGTGAAGCTGATGTTCTTAAAATAGCATTACGTACTCGGTATGGCCATTATGAGTTTCTAGTGATGTCTTTTGGCTTGACTAATAAACCAGCAACTTTTATGGACATGATGAACAGGGTATTCAAACCATATGTGGATCAATTTGTGGTAGTCTTCATTGATGATATACTGGTGTATTCGAGGAGTATTGAAGAGCATGTATATCACTTGAGGACTGCACTATAGACACTAAGAGAACATCAGCTTTATGCTAAATTCTTGAAGCGTGATTTCTAGATGGAGAGTGTTGCTTTTCTTGGACACATGGTGTCTAAAAAAGGTATCCAGGTTGATCCATATAAGATTGAGGCAGTGTCTGAGTGGCCTAGACCGACTTCAGTTACGGAGATTCAGAGTTTTTTGGGTTTAGCTAGGTACTATAGGAGATTTGTACAGGATTTTTCCAGAATTACAGCTCCTATGACTTGCTTAACTCAAAAGAATGTAAGGTTTGAGTGGTCAGAAGCTTGTGAAAATAGTTTTTAGTTGCTGAAGGAGAAGTTGACCACAACCCCAGTTTTAGCTTTGCCTAATGGTATGGATAAGTTCATAGTTTATTATGATGCCTCTAGAGTTGGCCTAGGTTGTGTGTTGATGCAGAATGGTAGGGTGATAGCCTATGCTTCAAGGCAGTTGAAGAAGCATGAATAGAACTATCCTACCCATGACCTAGAGATGGATGTAGTGATCTTTGCTCTCAAGATCTGGAGACATTATCTGTACGGGGTGACTTGTGAGATTTTTACTGAGCACAAGAGCCTTAAGTACATTTTCCAGTAGAGAGATCTGAATATGAGGCAAAGGAGATGGTTGGAACTATTGAAAGATTATGACTATGAGATTTTATATCACCCAGGCAAGGCTAACGTGGTAGCAGATGCCTTGAGTAGGAAGTCCTCAGGCAGTCTTGCTCACATCAGTGTAGAGAGGAGACCGTTGATCCAAGAATTACATCAGTTAGTGGATCAAGGTCTAATGATGAAGGTGAGTAGATCAGGTGGATTGCTAGCTCAGTTTAAGGTGAGATCTGTACTGAGGGATAGGATTAAGGTAGCTCAGAGCCGAGATCCTATTCTGGAAGAGCTTGCAAAGAATGTCCGAGTAGGGAAGTTCACTGATTTCACATTCGATGATGATGGTATTTTTTGGATCAGTGGTAGATTGTGTGTTCCTGATATGGATAATTTGAGAGAAGAGATCCTTAAGGAAGCACATTCTACAGCTTACAGCGTACATCCAGGTGTTACTAAGATGTACCACAGTATTAGAGACTTGTACTAGTGGGATGGACTGAAGAAGGATGTCATTGATTATGTTGCTAAGTGTTTGACATGTCGGCAAGTGAAAGCTGAGCATCAGATGCCTTCTGGGAAGCTTCAGCCTCTACCTATTCCTGAGTGGAAGTGGGAAAGGATTGCTATGGATTTTATGGTTGGTTTACCTCGTTCTAAGGATGGATACGATTCCATCTGGGTGATTATGGATAGGTTGACCAAGTCTGCACATTTCTTGCTTGTGAAAGCTACTTATTTTGTAGTTAGATTGGCGAAGCTGTATGTGAAGCATATTATGTGCCTTTATGGAGTACCTGTGTCCTTGTGTTAGATAGAGGTTCAGTATTTACCTCTCATTTTTGGCAGAAGTTATAGGAAGTGATGGGCACTATGTTGGATTTCAATACTACTTTTCATCCTCAGACAGATGGTCAATCTAAGAGGATGATCCATACACTGGAAGATATACTGAGGATGTGTGTTTTGGATTTGGGGGGTAGTTGGGATGATAATTTGCCATTCGTAGAGTTTACATATAATAATAGCTACCATAGCAGTATTGGAATGGCACCATATAAGGCTTTGTACGAAAGGAAGTGTAAATCCCCTCTGAGTTGGGATAAGATTGGTAAGAGAGCTTTGATTGGACCTGAGATGGTTCAGGATGCTACAGAGAAAGTTGTTGTGATTAAGAGTAGATTAGAGACCACAGTTAGCAAGTAGAAGAGTTATACGGATCCTAAACGTAGAGATGTGGAGTTCCAAATAGGAGACTTTATTTTTTTGAAGGTGTCTGTGTTATGAGATTTGGCAGGAAGGGTAAGCTAGCACTGAGATATATAGGACCATTCGAGATTATGGAGAGAGTTGGCACTGTTGCATATCGATTGGCTTTGCCTCTGAGTATGTCTCAAGTGCATCCGATGTTTCATATCTCGATGGGTAGAGGAACCTGTTGTGATCATTGACTATCAAGTTCAACAGTTGCGTTCGAAGCAGATTTCGATGGTCAAGGTGTTATGGTGAAGCAATAGAGTTGAGGAGCATACCTGGGAGACCAAAGCTGAGATGCGAGCTTCTTACCCATATCTCTTTCCTCTTTGATTTGTATTTCTTATTTTTGGAATTCAAGGACGAATTCTTATAAGGGGGGAAGACTGTTATAACCTGAATTTTTAAACTATTTTATTTAAAATTGGGATATGCAGTGTTAATAATCTTAAAACTATATATTTGATTATTTAATGATTTTGTGAATAATTAATGTTATTTTACGTTTATTTATAGTTTTCTATGTAAAAATTATTCCGAAACTTATATTCTTGGAAAATAATATTTTAATAATATTTTATGTTTAATGTTATTTTATCTTACTAAATTATATTGTTTCATGCATTATTATTATTTTATGTATGTATGTATGTATATATATATATATATATATATATATATATATATATATAAAGAAGAAACATCATCTTCTCCCTTTCTTCCCGGACACCTAGCCCTCCCCCTCCCTCACCGTTCGTTCCCCTCGATTCAGTGTGCCTCCTGGAGCGCCGCCTCATCCTCTAGCAGCTTCGCTGCCCTTGTCATCCTCTCCAGCATCGACAATAGCTTGAGGAAGCCATTTTTGGCCGAAACCCGTCCTTCCTCGTTCATCGATTTTTCGGCCACCAAACTTAGTGATTCAAGTGCCGTTGAACTCTTATAACTCAATAGAAGTTTATTCCAAGCTTCTTGTAGCTTGAAAATTCGATTTGGTAAGGTTTTGAGATTGATTCCATTTTCGGCTATTTATGCTTTTTGATTTTTTTGAACTTCATTCTTTGAGATTCAAGCTTAGTTCCTTCACAAATATTGTTTCTCTTAGCTTAATCTACACTCTGGAATTTTTGTATAATTTTTGGAATTTATTTTAATTTTTGTGAATTTTTTATTATTTTCTAATTTTCGTAAATTAATTAAATAAATTGTGAAATTGTGATTTTTAGTGTTTATGGTGGTTGAAATTAATTTTAGAATTTAATTTATAATTTTTGTGATTTTTTTGTAATTATTATAATTTTATTTAGTTTATGTAAATTTTGGAAAAATAGGTTATATATGTGTTTTGTTAAATTTAATTCATTAATTAGGTGTAATTGTTGATTTTATTGAATTATATGTTGAAAAAATAATTTTAGAGTAATTATATATTTTTTTTTGAATTTTTGAGTATTTATAGTATATTATGTGAATTTGATAGTCATTTTAGTTAAATATTAAGTTTAATTGGTTTTAATAATTATTTGAGGTATAAAAATGATTTTTACAAATTATTTACTATTTTTAACTAATTAAAACTATTTTTCAAAAATTATTTTCAAATTATATATAATATGCTATTTTTGTTAATAAATGGGTTTTTAGTAACTTTTAGTATGTTTTTGGACTAATTAAGTAATTTGGATTTATAAAATGAATTTTTATTAATATTTGTGAATTTATTGAAATATATCGATTTTTAATAATATTATATTAATATTAGGGTTTTTAAGTAATTATCGGTGAAATAATTACTTTTGGTGTTTTTAATGTTTAAATTGCTATATTTTAATACTAAAGGGCATTTTTGGTATTTATGGAATTTTATTATATTTTTGTGTATTTTTGTTGTGAATTGTGGACCTCAGTCGGCGGAATATTCAGTTTGGGATCTCGACCGAGGGTTGTGTGAATATTTTGTGAAATCTATTCGAAGTATATTTTCTTGTAGGACCGACTCTACTTTTTAAGTAGAGAGATGTCCGTTTTACAGAGGAGGTTCTGTCGAATTTTTGATAGAATTCTCGTAAAATGTGACATCGGGCCTAATTCGTATTCTCTGTCTATGTTTAGAATCCTAGATCGAGTCTCTAGATGTTAAGTTAGAATTATACTAATCTTTGTGTTATTATTTATTTATTAGTTGTGTCGAGATCGAGGCCTAGTGGATAGGCCCGTCAGACCCGTCTTGAGGAGTGCACAACTGTGAGTTATTATGATATATATATACATTGCTTAGGGTGCATATTTTAGAATTCTATGGTTTAAATATAAACTTTGCATAATTGCTTATTTGAATATTTAAGTATATTTTAGGTATACTTTTAGTATATTTTTGGTATATTGTGAAATAAAAGCATGTTTTCCTCTTTAATTAAATCTATCTTGTTTTTAATTATCTTATTAGTTTAATTTAATATGTTTCACGATTTATTTGAGTTGATTATACGTATATATACCTGAAATATACTTAGTTTATTTTAGGTATATTTCTGATATATTTGTTTATTTTAAATACCATTATGCTTCCTTTATTTTCTTGAATGTATGTTTTATATTAAAATGAAGGATATCGATAAAACGTGCTTCCTAGTGGGTAGTACTAGGACCGAGTATGTATCGGTACAACAGTAGATTTTAGGTTAAATTACTAACATATTGGTGGATTATGACTTATTGATTGATTTGATTGATATGAGATGTGATTGAAAGTGTGATTACTGGAGCTCAGTTGACCAAGTGTCTCGGGGCCAATCATACTGATAGTCAGACTGCTGGAGCTCGATTGACTTAGTGTCTCGAGGCCAGTCTACTGTCCAGTTAGACTAAGTGAATTATTTGGAACTAAGTGGGCCTGTATGGCTTAAATGAGTTCTATTGATATTTGAGGTTGCGAAAATATAGGATTCTATTTGATCCTTCATAACTGATGATTTTCAGTATTATTAAAAAAAATGATTTTCTTTGCATCTGTGTGTATTTGCCTATATATATATATTTATTATATATACTTTTGAGTGTCTGCATTTGACATTTAGGTATGCGTGTATATATATTATAATAATTCACTCAGTGAGGTCTGACTCCCCTCTGTTGATATTTTTCAAGAGAGTCTTCATCTTCAGACCTCAACAGTAGACCTATTCGTCGGATTTCTTCCGCTTTGGCTTTATTATGTAAATCACTTACTTGAGTTTTATTTTGTACTCTAGACACTGCAATAGTGGTTGTACTTAAATCAGTTGTGGGTTGTTTTTCAATTATACTTGTATGAGATTTTGAATTTAGAGTGGTACTCTGAAAGATTTGTACTTAAAGATTTCTATTTATATATGAGATGTGATTTATGTTATTAAAGGAAGCTGAGAAGCTATTTTATTATTATTCAAGATTTTATTTTTGCTAAATAAAATTATATTTATTTTATTTTATTGCATGCTTTTATTTTTAAGGCTTGCTACGGGTTCCAGATTCGAAAGAATTCCTGTTCCCTAGCGCCGGTCATGGCCCCTTGTTTTGGGTCGTGACAGTTTAATAAACTTAATGCTTACTTGCTTTTGAATGATTGAAATGATATTTAAGAAAAATGTTTGTAAATGGTACTTAACTTTGATTTGTAGTTGATTCTTAGTCTAACAAATAAGAGGGTAGCATAAAAATAATAAATGAATTTCTCTCTTTTAAATAAGGAGCCAATATTTAAATTTAGATCTTTTTAAACTCTAAATCTACTCTGATGCTCTAAATAGAGTAAGGGTATCCAAAGGACCCACTTAACAACATCCACACTTAGTAGTGCGAGAATGACAAATGATTACTAAGAGTTGGAAGATTGGTTAGAGAGAATGAAAATAAAATAAAAGAACAAGATGGAGAGTAAAACACACTTGCTTATTAAAAAAATTTGTGCTCTCACTTGCATGTTAGGTTCGAGGGTTGTTATGAGTTGACATAATAGTTTTATTTGCTTCCTTTTTTCTTAGCTGTTAACACATAAATTTTTTAGATTTCAATGAAAAAGTTTACTTTTCACTTAGTAAATTTTATTTCTTTGACCTTGAGTTAACAATTAAGTTTTAATTTTTAAGTTTTAAGTTTTGTATTAACTAAAGATTATGATGGATCGACAAGTTAAAGTTATCAATGTGCTACATTCGTGGTTGTGATAGATGTTCTCATGTGTTTTGCTTGAGGAAAAATAAAATTTTAAGTGTGAGGGTATTTCTTCATGTGTGTTTTGCATTATTATTTATGTTATTTTTTTTATTATTTAGTAAGTTTTTGTGTTTTAATTAAGTTAATATTGTTAGTTTTGAAAATTTTCTTTTATATGTTTTTGGTTGTGAAGGGCCTTTTTAGCATGATTTGGATTTGGTTTTGGAATTCCTTAAGGAGTTAGTTACGTATTATTTTATTAGGATAAATTAATAATAAGAAATTCATGTTTTTGGGGTGAAGTTTGATACTGCCATTGTAAGACGTGTTGCTGTCATAACCCTTAAAGTTGTGCGAGATAGGAGGATTGGTTACCATCATAGCATGGGCTGTGACCACAGCTGATAGATGCAAAAAAATGTGTCACCACTAGTGTTGCCATTGTAGCCCAAACTGCTTTCACACCCTTTGATGTCTAGATTTATGATGTGGCATAGAGTTTTTTTGAATGGTAACACTTATACTCTTCAAGGGGCTTTATATACATCATATTAGGGATCATTTTAAGAGTAGAACTTGACTAGAAAAGTTCAAGAAAATTGGAAGAAACACAAGGAAGATTAAGAGTTAAAGATTGAAGATCCTAAATAAACGTATTTTTTCTTCTCTTTTCTCTTCTTTATTCTTATAACTTTCATGGGATATTTTTATGGTTGTGTTGAATATTTTTATAATATGTTAGGCTATATATTTATTTATTAGGAGTTGATGATCCAAACATGATCTAGGCTTCCAATTTAATAAACTCATCAGTTATTGCATATTGTGTTTATTAATCTTAATACTTGTTGTTGTTTAGCCATCAATAACTTGATTTTAATTGGAATTATGCATTAAGAGATGGTAATTCTAATAGACCTATAAACATAAGTTTACCTTAACTTAAAATTAAAGATAAATTGAGTTAATTAAATTCCTACTGGGTTGTGCTTTATAATTCATGATTTTGATATATTTTTGTAATTATACATTGCAAATAATATTGTAGGCGGCGGGGTTTAGCGCGCACCCAAGTGTTTGGCGATCACGACACTGCGTGGGCTTGAGGCCCACTAGGAAATACGATATAAGTCATGGGCCTATTCGGAGATGGAGTCGCCACTCGGACAAAAGTTGAGACACACTGTACAACAACTGGATCCCACGGAGGTTCCCAGAAGCCATCATCAGAGATCGGGTTTGGAAACTGGGTATGAGCGTTTGAATGCTCACCCAACCTTGCGGTTGGCCTCCGTTTGTGTTTTGTGTTTTATTACCATTTAATTATTTAAGTATTTCCTCATTTACCACACGTAATGAAATTGCCTTTGGATAATTGCCAAATTTTATAATTAAGTCCGAGTTTGCACATTAGTCCAATTTCATGCCTTTAAGTCCCAACATTCAAAAAAATGCAGTGAATAAAATAAATAATAATTTACAACCATTCATTCAAAATTAAATGGGGAAAGGGATTAAATATTACAATGCTTTTTAGGCTAAATAAAAGAATAATATACAGAAAGTAAACCAAACATATACCGAAAATAAACCAATAAAATGACATAAAAACTATAATGTACAAGGGAACAACTAACATAAGTGACTGCTCAATGATATAAATCATCAAGCAATTCCTACAAATAACACATGGTTACCCCTTCCTTTCAAAAAAATGAAGTCACATGTAATGATACTTACAAGGAGACTCTATATATATAAAAAAGGGGTTTTCACATTACGGACTAAAAAAAAACATCAAGTAATCAAGATAATCACCATCATACAATCATGCAGACATATTTAAGGTCAAAAGGGGACATATTAAAGCAAACATCAAAGCAAAAAAAACATGAAGCAGGAAGTGGGTTAACCCTATCAATGAGGTGGTCACCTCATTGATGAGGCGACGCCTCATCAATAAGGGAACTTGCCTCATTGCCAAAAGCACGTGAGTCACATACAAAAAAGGGCCTCTTGGAGGCCTGTCAATGGGGTGATCACCTCATTGAAGAGGTGATCACCTCATTGAAGAGGCGATCGCCTCATTGAGATGAGGCAACACCTGATCACTAGGCCGGTTCTGACTCCCAAGACGTACAAACTTCTATTCTAAGTAACCAAAACATGCATATACACACTCTACACTCATCATACTATGACCACATACAAAAGTATTCAAAGATCCATTAATAAAATGAGATATTGATCATGACACACTAGAGATAAACCTAAAATATACTAATAGCTCAGTTACACATAAGCAAGAACACATAAAATGATGAACATGTCAAGTTTAAGTGCAAATTTTATACTAAAATGAGAGGCCCTCATAGCTGTTTTGATTGAGATCATTGCTAGGATGTGGTATCTACCTTTGACACAAGTTTCTTCCTTCTTCCCTTATGGAGAAAGTGGACTCCTTTGCTTCAACCTTCCTCCCCTTTCTTGAGGACATTTTTCCTTTTCTTTTCCCCTTTGTGTTTTTCTTTTCTTCAGAGCTCTCTCCCTCCTCTCTTTTTTTCAACCCCCCTTTTTCTCTCTTTTTTCTCTTTTATTCCTTAGCTTTCCCATGCCCCTAAGCCTCCTAGCCCATCATGAGCTCTCATAGCCTTTTTCTTTCCCCAAAAATCTTTCCCACATGCAAGAAAGAGGTATGAAGAGTAGGGCCCACACCACTTGACCGTCATGATTGCAGCTCTATTAAATGCAGCTGCAAGTGGGTTGCCATAGGGGTGGTGCCTCATCGGTGAGGCGATCATCTCATTGGCAACTGCCTACCAATGAGGCGATCACCTCATTACATTGAGGCGATCGCCTCATTACATTGAGGCGATGCCCCTTTGGCCCAAGCCTGCGCTGTGCCAGGCGGGCTTGGGCCAAATTTAGGTAGTTGGGCTCGATTTTGGGTTTTCAAGTCCACTTTCCACTTAGAGATTCAAGCTTCATCCTCATGTCCAAGATTCAATTCTCATCATCGGGCTTAAAAACGGGCCGATCAAACTGAGTAACCCTAATTCGTCCCCTAACACGGGCCGACCGAATCGGGTGTCTACAGTTTGCCCCTTGATTTTTGGAAAAATCAAATGCATGCATTGACAATTTTTTGAAAAATCACATGCATAACAACAAACAACAAGATAAGAAACATACCTGACTCTCGGGTCTCACCCGAGAGATTAATCCTTTAATTTTGAAATGTGACTGTGATCCTCGGGTTTTCCTAGCCTGATTAGCCACTCATTAATATTTGCTAGAGATATTTGAAAACTGCTAACCTTAGGTTTTCCTAGCCTGACCCATACAACATTGGAATTCGATTCTTGGGTTTTCCTGGCCCGGTCTTCGCAACACTGAGACTTGATTCTCGAGTTTTCCTGGCCCGATCTTCACAACACTGAAACTTGATTCTCGAGTTTTCCCTGGCCCGATCTTCATTGGGGATGTGGTTTTTAGATTTTCCTAGTCTGATTATCACTCCTCTAGGGACATAGACTTATGGGTTTTCCTAGTCCAGTTGTCCTTCACTTCCGACTTCGGGGATACTACCCGAACAGTCATCTCGATCCTTTGAGCTTCAAGGATTCAAACCCAAATAGCCCTATCCTTGACCTTTGGGGATTCAAACCCAAACACCCCTTTCTTTGAGCTTTAGGGATTCAAACCCAAACAACCCTTTCCTTAAGCTTCGAGGATTCAAACCCGAAAAACCCTTTCTTTGAGCTTCGGGGATTCAAACCCGAACAACCCTTTCTCTAAGCTTTGGGGATTCAAACCCAAATAGCCCTTTCTCTAAGATTCGGGGATTCAAACCCGAACAGCCCTTTCTCTAAGCTTTGGGGATTCAAACCCGAATAGCCCTGTCCTTGAGCTTCAAGGATTCAAACCCGAACAACCCTTTCTCTAGAAACTTCATCTCAAAAATCCATACTCTGAATTCCGCCTCACTAGTATGCGGCACTAATTTCCAACCATCATTTCATTTCATCATCATTTAATTTTTTTTAGGGGAAACCCTATGCTCTTGCTTGCTATAAAAATAACTCTTTTCTCTTTTGTCCTTGCTCTCTTTTACTTTTTATCACTTTTTCCTTTTCTTTTCCTTTTTTCCTCCTACACATCCTATAATCCTTGCATCTCTCCTCATTTTTCAATCGATGGAGAATGACAGAACACCCCCTGTACCTGAGTGGGATCATATCCCGCCTCTTATTAGTGCTTCTAGGAGTCTGGGATTGTCCCGCAGAGACACGATTCCTCTTTTGGCAGACTAGGGTCCCACATTTGCTCATCTACGTCCGGAGAGGTTAGTACCCTATAATTTCCTATAAAATCACATTGGGTTAATGATTAATCAAACATGATTATCGAGTCAAGACATTAATTTATTAAGTAAATGAGAAATCCATGTTTTAATCGCCAGAAATCGAGAAATGTACCCATCTCACCTCATAGAGGTGATCATCTCATTGATGAGGCGATTGCCTCATCAATGAGACGATCAGTTTCTATGAAGAGGCGATAACATATCGCCCTTTCACAGAGCCGATCGCCTTTTTAACGAGGCCATCACCTCTGTGGTGAGGCAATTGCCTCTATGATGAGGCGATGGGTTCACCAACAGGGCAAATCGCACAATCTAAAAGTGTATTCATTCTAAATTCCCTTTTTGAATCCATAACATACATAAATTTCACTTCCCTATTTGTTGTTTGCAGCATGATGCTCAGACATTCAAGGGTGCCATTAATTTTCATGGAGCCCGGGTCTTCTTCAGTGACTTGACTGATGAGTAGAGGGATTGGATTCAAGAGATGAGGTTCAAGGACTTCGTACTCTCGCTTCCATCCAAGCAGGGGCATATAGATTACCAACCACTGCATGCCCTGATGGAGAGGTGGTTTGATACGAACCACACCTTCCACCTCCCATTCGGTGAGCTTACTCTAGACCCGGTATCATTTGCTGCCATCACATGGATTTTTTATGCTGGCAATCCTGTCCCCTTTGATGCGAGTCTACACCAGTTGTCTCCGAATAAGGCCGCATATATCGAGCGACTTTTGGGGATGACTCCTGACATGAAAGGGACTCATACCCTTAAATTGGACTCGATCAGGAGCTTCTACACCCGGGATCGAGCCGCAATGATGGTTTCTCCCCTTGAGATTAACCAGGTGGTGAGGGCTTTTTTGCTCTACCTGCTCAGTACCACCCTCTTTACCGATACTGCCAGCTCCATCGATCTGATGTTCCTATCGGCCCTTCAGGATCCTGACTAGATTCCCACGTTCGATTAGGGTAGCTATGCCCTGGCATACTTATACAGGAGCATGGACGAGGTGGTCCGAGGGATTAGGAGGTTTTACGACTTTTGGCATGCTGTTATGGTATGTCATGATCCCCTTTTTCCTTTATCTTGTTCTGACCCCCATTACTTACATTAGTCTTCTTAACTTCTCCTGTTTTATTTTTCAAGTCTGGGCTCTAGAGCTAAAGTTGCTTGTGGGCGTTACCCGAGTGGGAGACCATTTCCCGGCCCTCGGTAGGTGGGGCGCCAGCCACATCATCAAGAGGCACCTTGCACAAGTTCATATCCATAGATAGCACTTGAACTCTCTGACATAGGATACGGTACCTACAAAACACAAACCTTTGTATTAGTATATTATTTACATTCAATTTACTTACTTATCAACATCTCTTTTCTTTTCAGATCCGGAACAACTTGTGGGGGTCCGAGGACACTTGGACCATAGAGATGACTCACTCTAGGCCTTTAACCCGGAAGAGGGTGCTCCTTTGTGGCCTTGGGTATCAAGCTTGGTACTTAGGAGAGCGAGTCCTAAACTGGAGGGCAGGCGTTAGAGCTAGGCAGGTCCCCAGGTCCCCTCTTGACAATATGCTTTGGGCTCATGAGCTGGAGGGTGACGACCTTGTTCAGGTTGTTGCGGGCTCACCAGCTATGGATCACACTGTTTGCCTGAAGAGCCAGTATGCAGAGTTCATTCGCACCCACCTTCTGCTGATGGTCCCCTTTCAGGCCGCTTCTACCTCTCAGGTAAATCCTTGTAAGTTCCCCTTTCTGTTGCAAATTGACTATACTCCTAACATGTTCCTACTGCTTTCATCTTCAAGCTGCACCTATTAGGCCCGTGGCCTCGATTAGGTCTTGAGTGTGGGAGAGAGAGCCTTGAGGCATCAACTGGATTTAGGCAGGGAGGAGACTTCTGCAGCTGGCGAGGAAGCCAGGCTGACTACTGCCCCCGGTTCTGAGTTTGTCCCAAGCAGCTTCATCCATGTACTCGACCCTCTAGCTCGATATTGGGTTCCCCCTGGAGAGTTATCGCGCCAATTTTGGCCTTGGATAAGGACCTGACCCTTGCATGCACCCTTAGTAGTGCTACTCACGTATGTTCTTTTCCTGACCTACTTTTACTATAATTCTCAAACCAAATGTTAGTTCCAACATTTATTTTAAAATGCAGATTCCATTGGAGCAGGGCCTATATATGTATCGCATGATAGAGGCCTAGAGAGACTACATGCTAGAGGTCACCCAGCAGTGGAGGGTAAGAATTTCATTATTTTCTACATGTATGCATGCTTGCATGGTTTACTAACATGTGATTTGTCTGAATAGGATCGAGACGTGGCCAGCAGGGTGAGGATCACCACTCTCGAGCGTCAGATTGACGTGTTTCAAATTGATGAGGACGATGAGGATGAAGACAGGAGTGGCAACGGTGTCGAGGGAGAAGATGACCCTGAGGGTACGGGATCAGATGCTTGACGTTCCAGGGTTAAAATTTATGTAGTCTCTGAGTAGTGAACATAAAATTTTGATTTTTAATTTTTATGAACATAATGCTTACAGAACTCAACATTTTCGTCGATTAAATCCATTTGTTTTGCTTTTCTCATTTCTTCACATGTGAGTTGATTTCCATGTTTGCATGCGTAACTGTCCTACTATATTCCAACGGCACCTGCTTAGACTGTGTGACTCGAAGAAACGCAATCGGCCCATACTACTGATGAGGTGATTGCCTCATTGAATCCTGATGAAGAGGCGATCGCCTCTTGCTGCTAAGGCGGTGCCTTATTGATGAGGTGACCACCTCAGCAACAGGCGGTCCTGTCCTTATAAAACCCACATACCTATGTTTGACTTAATTTTTGAGTCCCCTTCATCCTTCCCTTTCTGTTTCTCCCTCTAAGTGTCTCTGAAAAGCCACAAACATGATAGAATAAAGTCTGAGGTCCCTATAGTGTATTTTGAAAGGTTTGGACAATAAATCTTGGGCTGGGTTAGAGCAGTTTCATCTCACGGTCTTCAAATCACTCCATACTAAGAGAATTAATTACCCTTTTCTCCATGCCATGGTTCAATTTTGGGATCCCCAAAAACATGTTTTTTGGCTAAACACAATAGAAATATGTCCCCTACCAGAGGAATTCGAGGCAATTCTTGGCCATCATATAGATTCCGCTTGCCAACTTGCAATTCTTGCTCTTAAAAATCTGGATTCTTGCTCCATTCAGCAACAAATGGTGCGTATGTTCAATCTTCCACCTCGGTCTTCCTTCCACTATATCTTTGACTCAAAAATAAAATTGGAGTCCCTCCTTGAAGTAATCATGATTATGGACAAAGGGGAAACTTACTAGCCCCGCATGTTAGCCCTCTATTTGTATGCTCAATTTTTGTTGGTTTCCCCCTCAGGGCACTGCGATACAAAGATCTTCTCCATCCTCGATTAAGTGCAGTTAGGGCTCAATCCCTTCCCTCTCATTTTAGCAGAAACCGTCATTGGATTGGATGACTTCACAAGGACGCAACGATTCTCCAAAAGCCCCTTTTTACTGGAGGTAAGTTTCCCGTTGCCCCCTTTTACTTTCAACTGCCAATACTACCTGTATCTAAACAATTACAATCCTGTAGATGTGGCTTTATAAAAAATTGGGCTTGATCAAACCTCCCTAAGACATTAGGCATTATCAAGCCAAGCATTATCAAATAAGGAAACTACATCCCATCCCTACAGACATTCATGGCTGGCTATCAACATTCCCTGATTCGCTGGATGTGTCCCTGGTGGGGGTTGCAGCATGTGACCCTTCGGTCTTATACATATTGTGTCCCAATTGTCGGTCTCCATTTTGTCACTTTCTACAATCCAGCCCGCCTCTATCACTAATATGGTCATAAACAACTGATTATGGAGCCTGTTCACGAGTTTGAGCAAGGGCCGTTTTCTCAGAATTTTCTGGACCACCTAGTGGCAACTTGGCCTTAAAGAGCCATCAAAAGAAACTTAAGCTACGATGGTGATCAGACCACCGATGATCATTACAAAGCATGGGTTTCCTTACAATAGACAGAAAGAGATGAGTTTATTAAATATAAAAGGACAAGATAATTAAAAATGTTAAGTTCACAGGGTAGGCAACAAAAGAAGAGAAAACAAAACTAGTTCATGGAATGAAGTCGTCATTTTCCCTTTTGTTAGAAGTAATTTCCCTTTTGTACTAGTTAAATGGCTTGTAATGGACACATTATGCAATGTTTAACGATAATTAAAGCAATCCATTTCATTTCATTTAAGCGCAAAACATATATGTATTTCGCTTCTAGTACATCTCATGTTATTTGTTGGCTTGCCCTTGTAAGTTTTCCAACTAACCATTTTGCGCCTCTCCTTCCCCTTTTACATGTCCTTAACTTTTTCCTGGACTGCCTCTTTTAAGGTTTTCAATCCAGCAGGACCTCTCCTTTTTTTCTATTTTTTTCTTTTTGGTCTCTAACTTTTGCTTAGATAGCCTCTTTTTGAGGTTTTCTCCCTAGCGAGACTTTTCACAGAAAATATTTCTTGAGCTTGTCTAGGTTGATGGATTCTTTGAACTCATTTCCCTCCATGTCAAACAAAATGGCAACGCCTTTTGAAAATAGCTTCTTTACTAGATACGGTCCCTCCTAGTTGGGCTTAAACTTTCCTCGAGGATCGATCATGACTGATCTTGTAAGTTTCAACACTAGATCCCCCTCTCGAATCTTGCTTGGCTTGATCTTCTTATTATAGGCATAGGCTATTCTTCTCTGATACAGTTGAGAATGATATATAGCCTTCATCCTCTTTTCATCTAACAGTGCCAACTGAGCCAACCGACTTTCGACCCACTGATACTCGGGGAGTTTAGATTCCAGAAGGACTCTCAATGACCTTATCTCAACCTCCACTGGTAAAATAGCCTTACACCCATAGACTAAAGAGTATGGAGTGGCTCTTGTTGAAGTTCTAGCAGTAGTTTGATACCCCCACAATGCAAACTATAAGTATTCAGCCCAATCTCAGTAATTTTCCAGCGTTTTAGCCAAGATCTTTTTTACATTCTTATTGCTACTTCCTCCACCCCATTTGCCTGTGGCCTATATGGAGATGATCTATGGTGCTCAATCTTATAGTCCTTTAGTAGTGTGGTCGTCTCTGCTCAAAACTGAACACCATTGTCTATGACTATGTGGTGTGGTAGACCATATCTGCAGATTATTTTCTTTTTGATGAACCTCAACATCTGCCTCGCCCCTATGATAGTATAAGATTCAGCCTCTACCCACTTGGAGAAGTAGTCGATGGCCACAATGATGTACCGATGGCCATTAGTTGCTTTTGGCCTTACCTCCCCTATGATTTCAATTCCCCATACAATAAATGGCCAAGGAGAAGTCATTCCTTAAAGCTCCATAGACGGTAGGTGGCTAACATCACCATATGTTTGGCAATTGTGACATTTCTTCATAAATCCAACACAATCTGCTTCCATGGTGAGCCAGAAGTACCCCTGGCGGGCTATTTTCTTTACCAAGATAGTCCTATTCATGTGTGGTCCACACACCCCTTCATGAATTGCTTCTATAAGCTTTCGACCTTCATCCTTGTCGACGCACCTGAGGTGTACCCTAACTGGCATTCTTTTGTATAACATCCCATCATGGCTTATGAACTGTTGAGACAATATTTATAGGGATATCCTTTCTTTCTTATTAGTGTCATCCAAAAACTGTCCAGTTTCTAGATACCTTTGTAAATCATAGAACTAAGGTTTCTTAGTGGCATCAACTGGCGTTACTCTCACCTCTTTGTAACAGGGGACTCGAGACTTTATGAGAATTAAGGGTCTGGCCTTTGGTTGTTTCCCACTTTCCCACATGGAGGCCAGTGTGGCTAGGGCGTCAACTACCTAGTTTCCTTCCCTTGGCAAATGGATGAATTTACACTGTGTGAAGGAGCACAAGATGGTGGTTAAGTATTCCTAGTACAGTCGTAATCTATCTCCTTTTATCTCCCATTCTTTAGTGGCTTATTTTATAACTAGCATGGAATCCCCATAGACAGTGACATTTTCCACCCCTACGCTACGCAATGCTTCGAGGCCAAAAATGCAGGCTTCATATTCTGCTTGGTTATTGGTTGCTTCAAATTTGAGCCTTTTTACCATCGAGATCATTTCTCCTTCTAGCGTAACCAAAATTACTCCTATCTCGGCCCCTTTGTTATTGACAGCTCCGTCAAAGTACATTTCCTAATCTTGTATCTTTATCGCCCCTAAATGCTCATCGAGGAATTCCAGCTTCCACCCTTAGGTATCCCCCACCGGGCTTTGCACCAAGAAATCTGCTACTGCTCTTCCTTTTACTGTCTTTTTAGCCACATACTCTATATCAAATTCCATGAGCAAAATGAGCCACCTAGCCAATTTCCCCGTAAGAGACAGGGTTTATTAGAGGTACCTGAGGGGATCATATTTGGAATCTGCTTGCACTTTATAAGACTGGAACTAGTGTCAGAGTTTCCTCGTTGCCCAAATCACTGCCAGACAAGTTTTCTCTACTAAACTATAAGTAGCTTCGTAGGGTAGAAGCTTTTTACTTAGGTAATATACAACATGCTCTATCTTCCTTTCACCTTCCTGTGCTAGCATCGCCCTTATTGCATCCTTTTCAATTGCTAGATATAGGATTAAGACTTTACCTGGTCTCGACGGTTGTAAGATAGGGGGATTCATCAGATAATCCTTAATAGTTTTAAAAGCTTATTGAAATTTCTCGTTCCACACAACAGGTTGGTCTTTCTTCAGAAGCTTAAAGATAGGGTTACGGATGGCTGTTAGTTTGGCTATGAATCTGCTGATATACTGTAAATGCCCCAGAAACCCCCGGACCTCTTTTTCATTCTTTAGTGCAAGCATATCCCTGATTTCTTTGATCTTATCTGGATCCATCTCTATTCCTTTCTGGCTGACTATGTGTCCCAACAATTTCCTAGATGTGACCCCAAAAACACACTTCTTCGGGTTCAGTATGAGATTATACTTTTCTGCTCTAGCCAGAAACTTATTTAGTGCTTAAAAATGCCCTTCCCTGGTTATAGATTTCACCATTATATCATCCACATACACTTCGACCTCTTTATGGATCTTATCGTGCAGTAAGGTAGTCGCCATCCTCTGATAAGTGGCCCCAGCATTCTTTAACCCAAAGGGCATCACTTGGTAATAGTACACGCCCCATTCAGTGATGAATGATGTTTTCAATCTATCCATTATTGCCATAATGATCTGGTTGTATCCCAAAAATCCATCCATAAAAGAGTACATTGCATTGGAAGCCATACTATCAATCAATGTATCGATATATGGTAGGGGGAAGTCATCCTTAGGGCAAGCTTTATTCAAATCTTGGTAGTCCACACACACTCTAACCCTTCCATCCTTCTTAGGAACTGGAACTATATTTACTAACCACTGAGTGTCCTCTACCACTTCTAAAAACTTTGCCTTCAGCTGCTTTTTGACTTCTTCTTTAACCAAGAGAGCCCATTATGGCCTTAGCCTCCTTTGCTTCTGCTTTATTGGCACTATGTGAGGGTATGTGGGGATTATGTGTTCTGAGATCTCCCTGTCAATTCCGGGCATGTCTTTATAACCCCAAGCAAATACTTTCTGTCTCTTTTTAAAGATTTCTTCCATTTTTCCTCTCTCACCATGAGTTAAACTAGAAGCAAGCAGTATATTTTTAGGATTATCATTTGTGCCTAAATTAAATGATTCAGTTTGCGTGGAATTAATGTCAAACATATGCATGAAATGATCATCACAAACAGAATAACCATTAGGGAACACATCACACAAATAAGCAAATTTAGATTCCATTGCATTCACTTTTGAAAAGAAAAGATCGTCAGTCTCAAATAAAGAAATAAGAGAAACATCATAGTCATTATAAAAGGTATCTATGATGGAATTGAGGATGTAGGTCTCAAAGTCTAGGTCTTTGTTCTGATCATCAACGCTCTTCTGCTCCAAAGTAGCTTCATCCTCCTTAGACTCCTCTTCAACCAGTACCAACTCCTCGGTAGGGGCCTTTTTGATAGTGGCTTCCCTGATTTTGTTCACAAATTCAGCAAAAATCTTGAACCCTAGGATGACTTCCCCAGCCACTAGGAGAGGTTCCGGAGTCCCGCTATATGAATGCTCGATGCCTTCCCTTACAAAGATTTCTCATAGAGTTTTCTTTCTAGTCATGGTCTCCTTCTCCTTTTCTTCAAACCGGTCTGACGTACCCATCTCTTTCCCAGCTTCTTCAACCTCTTTGAACCCTAACCCATGATTCAAAATAGGTACTTTGTTTCCCATAAACCCTGAAGGTCCGCTCTGATTTTTCCCTAATCCCATGCCGAGCAGAAACTTCATATTGCGCATCATTCTCAGAAAACTTTCATCCATCTCATCTTCATAGATCACGCAGACTCAAAACTAAGGCCAAGGGAAATCTCCTTAGGGATCAACTTCAATGCGGCTATGGCGACTTCATTTTCGGCTGAGATGGTGATGACCCTCCCTTAATGTGGAAACTTAACCTTTTAATGAACAGTGAATGGGATGCCACCCAGGGGGTGAAACCATGGCCTTCCCAATAAAATGGCAAAGGTTACCGGGATATCAAGCACATACAGGTCAACCCAAACTTCTATAGGCCCTGTTTTGACTAATGCCCTGAAAGTTCCTTCCACAGATCTCTTAGTGTCATCATAAGCCTTGATAACCACCTCAGAAGGCTTTAGGTCAGCTACTGTCAACGATAGCTTTGGCAGAATCTTCAGTGGACACACATTGATGGCAAAACCATTGTCAACCATCATAAAGTAGGTCATCTTCCCTTTTACTTTGGCTTTGATAAATAGAGCTTTATGGTGATCCCTCCCTTCTAGAGGCAGATCATCATTGGAAAATGTTATCATTCCTTGAGGAGTTTCTATTAAGGACTGAACCATCTATTCTAGAGTGGAACTAGTGGAAATCTTTCTTTAGTCTAGTGCTAGGACTAAGGCTTCCTTGTGATCCCTAGAATGCATGAGTAACTCCCAAACACTGGCAATGGTCTCTCTACTTTATTCTACCCCCTTTTCCTTTACTGCACATCCTGCCATTTTAGATTCAGACCCAATAACCCTATGTTTCTCTTTCTTTTCCTCGACCTTCCTTATAGACTGCCTTAGCCCACACCCCTCGCTGTCCCATAGGTTAACTTGTTCTTTGCTTTCATCATCGAAACTCTATATGTCCAAAACTTTTACCTATAACTCTGTGGGTTGTTTGCTTGTTCTCAAGTTTTTAGGCTTGGCCTATTGGGAATTGTGAGAGACATCAATGAAGGAGTTTAGGACTTGTTCTTCTATTAAGCCAAAGTTGACCATCAGAATGGATGGGTTAGGAGGTGGTACATTTCTGTAATTGGGTAATAGGTTAGTTTGAGTGTTTGGTTTTCTATTTTTTGGGTCGTTAATTTTGCCTGAGTCTATCAAATCTTGGATTTCATGCTTTAACTAGGCACAACTGTCTGTGTTATGCCTGATGGTCTGATGAAATTTACAGAAAAGCTTTGGGTTGGCTCTTGGCAAGGGTTGTTGTGAAGGCAAAGGTCGTAGCAGGTTCTTCTTAATGAGTTTATCGAGGACTTTGGACATAGGACATCCCAGATTAGAAAATCTCTAGGGTTGTCTAACTGCACTGACTTGTACACTACTGCTCGGTGGTCGAATAGCATGATTCTGAATGTTACTACTCGAGCTAGCCCCCTCTTTGCCCCCAGATCCTCTTTTGAAGAACTTCTTCTCTTGAGCAAAATCTAATTCTTTTTGGACCCCAAACCTGTATAATTCTTCAAAATTCCTGATCCCCAGATCCCTTAATTTCCTAGACAATATGGCAACACACCCTTCTATTGCCAAGACCAACTGGTCGGACTTAGTTGGCCTATGCCTCATCAAGGACAATTTTCCCCTTTAACGAGTCAGGTAATCAACAAAAGGCTCGTTAAAGTTCCGTTCGGTATTTTGAAGATCTCTTAGGGACACCTCTAGTTGAACGTTGAGACCATATTGCTTGATAAAAGCAGCGCATAATTCTTTCTAATCCGACTGAACATGCGGTTCCAAGGTGTAATACCAATGAATCGATGCTCCTTCAAATGAAATAGGGAATTGCTTAACAATTTGGCTCTCAGTTAGCTTAGTAGCCCTTATGTATGTTACATATTACTTCAAATGCAAATGGGGATCCTCAACACCAGTATACTTCTTCATGTTTAGGAATTTAAACTTACGAGGCAGTGGTTCATCACCCTTTTCCAGATTCAAGTCATAATTTAGAGGACCGACCATACCCTTCTCCTTTATCATCACCTGCATCTGATTCATCACTCTGGTCATATTCTTAGCCCACTCGGTCTGACCCACATCCTCGGTCGGGATGACATTTCTTTGATTCCTTGGATTGGCCAATATTGTCATATCATCCTCTTCCCTTCCTCTAATGGATATCTCCTCATCAAGATCGACCGGATCGATTGGTGGTGCATTGGGTGGCTGTGTTGCTAAATTTCTCTGATAAGTTTAGTAATCTCCCCCATCATTTCCCTCATCATAGCCCGAGTTTTTGTTATTACTTCTTCTTTCCACTGTGCCCTAAATGCTTTTGGATCAAACCCTCATGCCATTCCTAATTCTGAATTTCTGATCAAATGACCTGAACTAGTTCGAACCCACCCTGCTGAGGTTGAAGGATCTATAGCGCTGCAAAACAGTTGGTTAGAATGATGCATGACGTGTATGCATGATATGCAAGTTCATTTTATTTAGAAACAAAAAGGTCGTACACAAAAAGATATACAAGATCAAAACATGGAACTTAAATGTGTGAACTTTCGCCCTTATTTATCCCACACACGTATTCAATAGCGAGTGTCTTGTACTAGGATTTTTGGCCTGGGTTTTAATTATCAGTGGGGGATAATAAAATTGACGTATGTAAGAAAAATCTGACAATGATTCAGATAAGTAATGGTTCCTTTAAATAAAGCCCGAGTCCACTTTCTATGAGCTAAGATCCATAACACCATAAACCTGCTTGTCAAGGCCCATTTGAAATGGGTTATGAGTAGGCATGAGAGGCCTTTGTTGACTAGCTTATTTATAATGGGCTTTGTCAGACACGAGGGCTCATTTTATTTTGGATTGCTTATTGATGGGCCCGAGATTTATTTTAAGGGTCCATTATATGGCATAATACACATGCATGTGGGAAAATTCCTAAAGATAGTTGCTAAGCCATTACATGGGCTTGAGTCTTAGGTAAAAAGGCTTCGGCTCCCATAATGATATACATCCATATACGTCTCCCCACTCAAGGGTCAAACAACATGGATTAGTATATGTCGTGAGTGACAATAATCAAATATTCCACCACCAGGTTTGAGTGAAATGTAGGTAGCGAAGTACTGACTATTGTTGGGTTTATTCGGGACTGAAGTGCTCATTATGTGCAAAATGTGTAGTGAATGCATAAATGCAGGAAGAAATAAGAAAAAAATTAAAGATAATAAAATGCAAAATACAAGAATCAGTTTCTCTATCCCAATGGAGTCGCTACTGTAGGGGGCGGGGTTTAGCGCGCGCCCAAGTGTTTAGCGACCATGTCACTGTGTGGGCTTGAGGCCCACTAGGAAATACGATATAGGTCATGGGCCTATTCAGAGATGGAGTTGTGACTTGGATAAAAGCCGAGACATACTGTACAATAACTGGATCCCACGGAGGTTCCCAAAAGCTGTCATCAGAGATCGGGTTCGGAAATTGGGTATGAGCGTTTGAATGCTCACCCAACCTTGCGGTTGGCCTCCATTTGTGTTTTGTAGTTTATTACCATTTAATTATTTCCTCATTTACCACACGCAATGAAATTACCTTCGGATAATTGCCAAATTTTATAATTAAGTTTGAGTTTGCACATTAGTCCAATTTCATGCCTTTAAGTCCCAACATTCAAAAAACTACAGTGAATAAAATAAATAATAATTTACAACCATTCATTCAAAATTAAATGGGGAAAGGGATTAAGGATTACAACACTTTTTAGGCTAAATAAAAGAATAATATACAGAAAGTAAACCAAACATATACCGAAAATAAACTAATAAAATGACATAAAAACTGCAATGTATAAGGGAACAACTAACAGAAGTGACTACTTGATGATAGAAATCATCAAGTAATTCCTACAAATAACACACGGTTAGCCCTTCCTCTCATAAAAACAAAGTCACATGTAATGATACTTATAAGGAGACTCTATATATATAAAAAAAGGGGTTTTCACATTATGGACTAAAAAAAACATCAAGTAATCAAGATAATCACCATCATGCAATCATGCAGACATATTTAAGGTCAAAAGGGGACATATTAAAGTAGACGTCACAGTAAAAAAAATGAAGTAGGAAGCGGGTTAACCCTGTCAATGAGGCGGTCGCCTCATCAATAGGGGAACCTTCCTCATTGCCAAAAGCATGTGAGTCACATACAAAAAAGGGCCTCTTGGAGGCCTGTCAATGGGGCTTTCACCTCATTGAAGAAGCGATCGCCTCATTGAGATGAGGCGAGAGGCAGAGGCATTGCCTGATCACCAGGCCAGTTCTGACTCCCAAGACGTACAAACTTCTATTATAAGTAACCAAAACATGCATATACACACTCTACACTCATCATACTATGACCACATGCAAAAGTATTCAAAGATCCATCAATAAAATGAGATATCGAGCATGACACACTAGAGATAAACCTAAAATATACTAATAGCTCAGTTACACATAAGCAAGAACACACAAAATGATGAACATGTCAAGTTTAAGTGCAGATTTTATACCAAAATGAGAGGCCCTCAGAGCTGTTTTGATTAAGATCCTTTCTAGGATGTGGTATCTACCTTTGACATAAGTGTCTTCCTTCTTCCCTTATGAAGAAAGTGGACTCCTTTGTTTCAACCTTCCTCTTCTTTCTTGAGGACATTTTTCCTTTTCTTTTTCCCTCTGTGTTTTTCTTTTCTTCAGAGCTCTCTCACTCCTCTTTTTTTTCAACCCCCCTTTTTCTCTCTCTTTTTTCTCTTTTATTCCTTAGCTTTTCCATGCCCCTAAGCCTCCTAGCCCATCATAAGCTCTCATAGCCTTTTTTCTTTCTCCAAAAATCTTTCCCTCACGCAAGAAAGAGGTTTGGAGAGTAGGGCCCGTACCACTTGACCGTCATGATTGCAGCTCTATTAAATGCAGCTGCAAGTGGGCTGCCATAGGGGTGGCGCCTCATCGATGAGGCGATCGCCTCATTGGCAGCTGCCAAAGAGGTGATCACCTCATTACACTGAGGCAATGCCCCTTTGGCCTGGGCCTACTCTGGGCTAGGCAGGCTTAGGCCAAATTTGGGTAGTTGGGCTCAATTTTGGGTTTTCCAGGCTTTGGGTTTTCAAGTCCACTTTCCACTTAAAGATTCAGGCTTCATCCTCATGTCCAAGTTTCACATTCTCATCATCAGACTTGACAATGAGTCGGTCAAACTAAGTAACCTTAATTCTTTCTCTAACACGGGCTGACCGAATTGGATGTCTACAAATATATATTTTAAAATAAACAATTAAATAATTTTAATAAATTAAAACTATAAATTCATTTATTATTTACCTTTAAAATTTTATGCAAAAAACTATTAATTCTAAAATTTAAGCATTTGAATGATCTCTAACTTCACTTAAAAAAGTTGGTTAACATGTGATTTAAAAATAGAATGAGACAGTAATATAGCTTTTTTCACAATGGTTGAATAATAAATACTTATGGTGAGCAGTGGCACTGTCAAAAAATTAGTATTGCCCTTTTTTTAATTGCTTATTATTTTGGAATTAAACGCCTATATAATTTGCTAATTATACTTGTCAGGTTCATTATACATAATTTGGTTTTATGCCTAAAAAAAAACATCTTAAATCAATCATGGGAAAACTATTGTTTAATAATAAATTATAAAAAGAAATATTATAATAATGAAAGTAACATATGTCATAGATTTGTATGAAAAATTATTTTTACTAATGCACATAATATCTTAATTTATAAAAACAACCGCTTAAAATTTATAAAAATAACCAAAATTTACTTGTATAAATTATGAATTACATATCTTTTTCTAAAAAAACAAAAAATTATGAATTACATGTCATTTGTCACATTAGCCTCATTTACCATGTCAATAACTTATTTACCACATTAGTAACTCCATATGCCAAATGTAAGTTGGATAAAATAGAAACAAGTAAAAAAGTTGACTATATAAATTGATACAATTTAAAGGATACGATAATTTAGCAAATTGATATATAGCTGAAGATAATTAGGATCATTGTCCCTACATATATGGACACATGGTTGGTGTGTCCATAAAAAGGGGAAAAGTTGGTATGCATATTGGAAAGGGAGAGAAACAACGGGTTTGATCAGTTTTGGGTGGCAAATTATATTTTGGTACCTGAATTTTTCTTCTTTTCCTTTAACCACACAAATGACCTCCAATCAATACCAAATTTGAACCATAAATTCATCTCATCCTCCTTTGCATTCCAATGGCTATCGTGTTGCAAAAAATGGCTTGAAATAATGTAGATTTTGCAAAAATTAGTCAACCTTTCTACTTTCATTGCTTATTATTCCAATGATTTTCAACTTCCGAGATTACTTCTATAGCATTCCTCTCATCACCAAGAGTCTATGGCTACCAATCACGTGTTTGATCTCCATCTCTAGAATATTTGGTGAATTTTTAGGTAAGTTTTCAATTTCTTTGTTTAGTGCATATTTTGGGTTATTTAAGACTTTAAGTGTGTTCTATTAATTGTGAGGAACATTTTGGTATGATTTGTTTGGTCGGGTATTGTGTTTTCTGGTGAGAATATGGTGGCTCCCACCTTAATTCCGATTAGTAAACAATACCAACCCAGAAAGAATTATGAGATATTTTTAATAAATAGTATAAATTTGGTAATCAATTTATGTATATGTAGTTTATTTTAGTTCCTTATGTATTTCGAGATATAATTTTCAGAATTATCATGGTAAAAATTGTTTAATTTCTATTTAAATTAGTTAACTCATTGTGAATATTCTTTGAGCCTCAAAATTAATCATTTTGATGTTTTGAAGCTATTTTGATCATTTCTTGAATTTTTATAATTTTTCTAAGATTTTTAAGAATTTATTCAAAGTTATTCATTAAGCAAATATTATTTATTTAGAAAGTTCAGAAGCAAGAGGTGTAGAGCTTTTAGGCAGCTAAGGATGCGTCAGCCCGCATGCTTCACCTGTGAGTTAATTTTATAAAATGTCTATAGATTTCTTTAAGATTAGAAATATTGCCTCATGTATGATTTATTTACTTTATTATTGTGGATAATTTTAGGAGGATGCATTAATTGGTTTTATTTTATTTATTTTATATATGTCATAAATATGTTTAGGAAAAAAAATGGTAGAACGTTCTACCTGGTAGGTATCACCAAGATCACTTGTGTACTGGTTAAGATCTCGAGTCTGAGTATGTAGATTGGCTCAGTTGAGCTTGTTCTCTCGGGCAGTGTTATGGCTTAGGATCGGTTGAGCTTGTTCTCTTAGGCAGTATGTGAATTGAGTTCAATGGAGCTTGTTCTCTCAGGCTGGAATTAAAGATATAATTCAATTGAGCTTGTTCTCTCGAGACATCAAAAATGGATAAGTGATTTGACTATGGCTGTAACTCGGTTAAGCTTTCTTGGGACAACAATCATTTGGATTTAAGAGAGCTTGAAGGCTATTAGAATTGAGGTTTAGGGTTCTATCATTATTTTACACCAAGGGTTTAAATTATATTATTTCCATATGAGAAATTTGTAATAAGAGGTTTATGGATTTTGAAATGATATTTTATAAAAATAGATTTTTAACAAAACAAAAAGGATTTTAAATAACTGATTTCTTTAATGGTTTCAAATAATGATTTTTAAACTAGCATACATTTTATAGGATTAATTCACTCAGTAAGGTCTAATTTCCCGTAATTTTATTTTTCCCAGGATCTTATAGTTAGATTAATATTCCTCTTCGTCTGTGCCAGACTTGTTCTTCCCTATCTATTTTATGTAGGTTCATTTGATATATGTATCTATAGATAGCAAGGTTTGACGGGTGCCCAAGATTTTAGCAACTGCGACACTATTTGAGCTCGGGGCTTTAAAGAACACACTAACCATTATCACAAGGACATGGCGTGGAGATAAGGAGTCGCCACCCAGGGTAATAATTGGGACAAATAAAAATGGTGGTACTCAATTCTCTAAAAGAAAGCTAGCACCATAACTAGGAGATTCTAGATACGGAATACCAACTTCTTTCAGTCTTGTGTTCATTTAGAATTACTTTATAAATTACTATGTTATCCTCTATTTATATGCAATTTCATATAAACCCTTATTTTAAACAATTAACTCTAGGCACATGAAAATACATATAAACAATGCATTCATCACAATCCCTAGGTTAGTTTAATCTACATTGATTTTAATTAAATGATCTAAATCTACATGTTTTAATTTATAAGTGAGCCTAAAGACTAATGGGTCTAAGTCTTATTTAATTTTAATTAAGTGAACCTAAGTCTATTTATTTTAATTCTCACAATGGGCCTAAATCTACAACTTATGAAGTATTTAAATTAATGGGTCTAATTCTACATGTTTTAGTTCTGAAATGATCTTAAATCTATAAATTATGGAAAAAGCTTAAATTAAATGAGCTAAGTCTAAATTAATTAAATTAAGTGGGCCTATATCTAAATTAATCTAAATGGGCCTAAATTGATTTTAAAATTAATTAAACCTAAAAATCCAATTAAAAGTCTATTTATTAAATGGGTTAGAACCTAATGTGGACTTAAGGCTCAAAACACACAAAAATCAATAAACAAGCCCAAAAACATAAAAAAAATAATTAAAAAAAAGATTAAACATGCAATTAAATTATTTCTTGTAAAAAAACCTAATTTTAATTAATATGCAACCTAAATTAATCTACTGCCTCTATTGATTTTAATTAGGGTTTACCAAATTGAACTTAATTTACTAATTAATTTTTTAAAAACAAAAGAAAGCTGGACTTTTCATTATTCCCACTATCGGGGCTATTACAAAATCTACCAAAAATAATAAAGAAAATAAAATTAAAATTACAATCTTTGAGAAAATAAATTAAACAAATTCAAAAACTAAAAAAACAATAAAACAAACTAAATAGAGCAAGATAAAAATTAAATTGGGTTTGACTTTTGGCTTTTATTCATGGATTCTCCATGGGTTTCTTTAGTTCAATCATGTACTCATCACCAGAAACATGTAACAAAAAGAATAAAAAAAATGATTCGAATTAATGAACAAGGGAAATAAAATAACAAAAATTAAACAATAAAACACAAAAATAATAAAATAATATAAAAGAAAGAATTAATAAAAAGAAAAAGAGTAGAAGAGTAATGTTATGCAGATGATGTTTGAATACCTTTTAGAATGAGATTTTACCGTTTTGAGAAAATTAACTCTACGTTTTCTTGATTTCTGAACTTTGAAAAGAACATTTTTTTTTTTTGCTTTCAAAATTTTTTTTTGAAACCCACAGTAGAAGGTTAGGTCTTTTCTTTCCCTTTGTGTTTTTTCAATCAACCCCCCTTTTTTGCAGTAGCTAATTAGGGTTTTTCCTATCTCTTTTTAGACAGTCCCCCCTCTTCTCTGCTAATCTTTCCTTTTTATATCTCATTCCTAAGCTAACCACTTACATGATCATAGGAGTTACGTGATCACAGTAGCTTTGATCCCTTCCTTCCTAAAAACAAACATGATAAGAATTTTAATTTCAAAAAAATTATACACGTAAGAGACGCATACTAGAAGTAAAACCCTTACAAATAAAAACCAAAATTAATTTATTTATTAAAAATAAATTAAATTTGGACCAATCACAGTAAAAAAAAAAAGATTTTTACTGAAATTTTTTAGTGTCTCGGCATTGCAAAATGTTGATTGGTATTGTATAATGCCGATTGACATTGTGTAATGCCAATTGGCATTACATAATGCCGATTGGCGTTGTGTAAGGCCGATCCGCATTACGTAACGACATTACGTAATGCTGATTAGCATTGTGTAATGCCGATCCACATTATGGAACGACATTACGTAAAGTCGATCGACATTACACACATTTTTAAAAATGCCCCTGTAAAATTCAATTTTTTATAATTAAACCCAAAAAAACATTGCAATTTAGTCCTTAAAATGGCGGAACTTAACACTATAGGTCAATTTTTGACTAAATTTTTATCATAGAGGTTTTCATCACATTTATGCACAAATGCATCCTGAAATTGAGTGCTTATAGTATCGTAAATTTGAATTCTAGAACACCATAATAGTAGACTATTGTGTATTAAATGCCATATGGATTTTATTGTGTTTGAGCTATATGTGTAATTGTGGTGGATTATTGTAGTATTTGTGTAGAAGTATTGTTTAGAGGTTATATTAGGAGTGTTATTTGCATTTTTTAAGTTTTGGATTGTTCCCGGTACAAGGCAAACTTTGCTGAATTTTTGTTAGAAATATAAATTGATTCAATTTTATTGTGAAATTATTTTTACGGCTTACTACGGATTTTGGAAGTTTAATGGTTTCCCATTTCTTAGTGTCGGTCACATGCTCTTTGTGTTCGGGTCGTGACACCTATTATGCTATATATTGTTTTACTTTGTATTTTCTATTTTTGTTGCTTTTTGCCTTTTTATTTTTTAACCAATGACTTAAAAGTTTTTGAATGTTAAATTTTCACTTCGTTCTTCTTTATAATGAATAAAAACAAGGAAATTGTTCCATTTCATTAAGTATAAGATATATCATAAATGTAGAATATACTAAAAGTATTCTAATATATATATATATATATAATTTTTGGGTTTCTAATGAACTCAATTCAGATTTTTTTAAAATGCATGAGAAATTTGAAATATTTTGATAGTATTTTAAAATGAAAAAAACATATACAAAATTTTTGGCTTTTACAGAACAATAAACCAAAAAATTCAAAATTGAATGAAAGTGAAATATGATTTTCTTTTTTAAAAAAATAGATACATAATACTTGTCTTTCAGTTATAATAAATTATTTCTATTCAAAAATAAATATTATTGAGTATATAAACAATTGAAAAAAATTAATGAGATTGATTAATATTCTTCATGAAGTAACATAAAAATGTATGAGATTGTTGCTTATACAAAAAATAAACCAGAAGTTAACCAAAATATTCAATTATTAAATTTATTTATGAAAGTATTACATTCAATTGTTAAATTTACAATATATAAAAAATTAACAAAATCATTGAGGGTGAAAGTTTTTAAATATAAAAGGTTTATTGAAAAATTATTAGAAAATATAAATTGTGTTAGAAATTGTTTTTAAATGATGATTGAAATTAAGCTATTGTAGCATAAACGTAAAATATATAGAAAATATTGTAAATTGAGAAAAACCATAATAAATATATTTTTTTTTATTAAATTAAATGTTATAATCAGTTTTTTGTTTGTTTTTGTATGTTTTGAAGTATAATATCAGATTCCACGTGTTTCATATATTTCATATAAGAAGACCTCTCTCTTTATATTCTACTTGGTAATAGTATATTCAATATGAGTATATTTGTTTTTTCATTTTCAAGAAAAAACAAACAAACAAGGCTAGTATGCATTACTTTATGAATATATATATATATATATATATTCTACTTGGTAATAATATATTCAATGTGAATATATTAGTTTCTTTCATTTTCAACAAAAAAAAACTAACAAAAAAAACTAGCATGTATTGTTTTATGAATCACATAATCATATTAAAGAACAAAAATATATACATATATTATAGTGAATTATAGTTAAATTTTTGAAAATGAAATTTTCACTATATTCTCAATTATAATAAATGAAAATTTGTAGTTGATTTATTCTTGTAAATATAAGTTTTCTTGGAAGGCTATTTTTAATGATAATTTTTAATGAAATTGTATAAGAAACCTAAAATATACGAAAACATAAATATTGTATCAGAAATGTAAAATATATAAAATATATTTTAAATTGACAAAAAAATATATATAAAATTTCTAAGTATTCATATTTCAAGTGTAGATTAAAATTTTCTTTGATTATTTATTTTGTTAAATTTAACAAGGAAAAATCATAATTTTTTTATTTGCTATGAGTCAAATGTAGAGATTTATGAATATATAAATAATTATAATTAATATAAGAAATAAATTTAATTATAATTAATAACTGAATATGATTACATAAATAATTAACTATTTTTTATTTGGAATACTTTTTTTATTACTAGATTTGAAATACTGATGGTTAAAAAAATTATTATAGTTAAATATTTTAACTAGTGCCATATATAATAGTAATCATATTTACTCATTTGTCCTACAAAACTGTCCAAGACCGCACGAACCCAATTGTCTGAACTTAATGAAGAATTAGAATACATCAAACTCACGGGTTTGATTCTGTTTATTCAAATGCCATGAAAGTACCAAAATATTTGTCTTCCCCTCATGGAAGAAACAAAAACAAGGGTAATTTTGTCAACACAAAATTCATTAGATTCAATGGTTTCCTTGTAACAGGACAAATAAGCAAGGAAGATCAAATTTGTCGGTCAATCACTGTTATTGAGGCCAAAAATTAAGAAAATTGTAGTTTTTTTAAATGAACTGCAGATTGTTTGGTTGCTAAGAACATGGAGCAAAATAAAAGAAAAGCATATCATAAGAATCCAATAAAAACTAAACCCAAAAAAGAAAGATACTCCATTTCCATAGTTTTCACTCGCTTTCTCGGGAAAAAAAAAATTTAAGAAAAGCATAATGATCATCATTAGTTACTCAAAAGTGTGAGAGCTAGATCACTTAAAGTGAACATGAAGCATGAATCCATAAATGGAGACAATGCTAGACCAATGAGCTATGACCATGAAAGAATAAGATAGTTGAAGAAGAAGAAGAAGTAAAGAGACTACAGAAACAAAAGAAAACCCAGAAAAAGGCCTAAAATTTAGAAGAGAAGAGGAAAACAACAATGCATAGGGAAAGAAAGAAAAGAAAATTTTGAAACAAATGCAATAAAAATGACGAAGAAGAAGGGAAAAAAAATGAATCATTATGTTTTTTTTTTTTAATTTCAAAATGGACGAAGATCACAAGAAGATTGGTAGTGGTTAAGAAAGAGGAGCATACAGGGGAGAAAGATACAGTAATGGAGGCGTGAGGAAAAAGAGGCATTCGCTTAATTGTTTTTTCGCTCCGGGACACATGCATAATTAATGAGAATTTTGTTATTTAAATAACTTTTTAGGGCACTTATATATATATAAAAAATCACTTAAAACTTTGCACTTTGATGTTTCTTTATTATTATTATTATTTTCAAGAGATGTATTCTAAATATTAAAGCTTGAAAAACTTAAAAGTACATCACAAACTTATGAAAATTAAGTGATAAAACTTTTATGTATAGTATAAAAATTTATAATTTTAATTTTAAACTACAACAGATTATTATTATTTTTTTTTTCAAATTAGAATTATGTGCACTCATTGTATCCAATTTTCTCACTTGATCCTATTATTACTACCCAATATTTAACTAGTCACTTAAAATTCTCTAACAATTAATTAAAGTCTCATTAAAGTACTCAACATCCTTTTCTGAGAATCCATCACGGAGCTTATATTGGCCGTATAGTGTTACAATTATTTGTTCTCGTTTTCCACATGAATTAAGTAGGACTCTTGGCGCTTTATCAGTGCCATGTGTCCTATTTATTTTCATATTTCTCACTTTGACCACTGACTGATGTCACTGTTTGTGTATTTTATTGTATCAGATGTAAAATAGTTTCACTTTTTCCTATTTTATTTACTTTTGTTTAATTTTTTAGAATATTGAATTTTATTTTGCATTCGATTGTTGGGTTTTTAATGTATTTTCTTTGTTTGACAGTTAGTTTATATATATTTGTTTTATTTAGATGAATGTTTGTTTCATAGGGAAGTGATGGAAAATTAACAAATAAAGTAAAAAGATATTTATGAGAATTGTAGTGTTTCTAAATTTTTAATGGTGTTAGTATTACTATTGATGTATTATTCGCGTGATTATATTAATAATAATGGTTGTTTGTTGGTGGATAGAGAAGAAGAAAAAACTAAGAAGGATGATAATGGAGAAGGAGCAGAATTATTTATAGGTTAGACTTGCGTTTTTTTTTTTTTTTTTTTTTTTTTTTTTTAATGAAGAAGAAAAAGAAGAATGAAACTTCTATGGGAAGCTAGAGAACCATTTTAGGTGAAAAACAAATTATAAAAAAATTCGTTACACGTAAATGGCTACGTCAGGTTCATGTCATCATCGACTACTGGAAAATAATATTGGATAGTTTAATGAGATTGAAATTAAATGTCATAGAGTTTTAAGAGACTAAATGAATGTTTACTAGTATAATGAGATTAAGTGAGAAAATTAGATACCGTTAGTGCAAATAACCCTCTGAATTAATAAAAAGTATTAATACCCTAAACATGAATTCAATATTTTGTGATTTTAAATTCACCTTAGTGTATGTGGTATTTGACCATCCAATCACATATAATTGGAATAGTTTACAAATCTTGAAAGCATATTGTAGATGGTGGGGTTTAGTATGCGTTTAAGATTTTAGCAACCGCGATATTGTTTGGGCTTAGGACTTTAAGGAACATACTAACCATTGTCACAAAGACATGACGTGAAGATGAGGAGTCGCCACCCAGGGTAAAATAGGAACAAATCGTTTTGGTGGTATTCGATTTTTTAAAAGAAAGCTAGCACCACAACCAGAAGATTCTGGGAACAAAATACTAACTTCTTTCAGTTTTGTATTTATTTAGAATTACTTTATGAATTACTATCTTATTTTCTAATTACATGCAATTTTATTTAAACCCTAATTAAACATCCATTAGTCATAAAATTACATGTAAAAAATGCATACAAAAGGCAGTGTCCTTATGTCTAAACTAGATTAATTTTATCAATTCAAGTTAGCTAATTTTACATATTTTATTTACAAGTAAATGGACTAAAGATGAGCCTATATTTTAATTGAATTAGTGATCCTAAATCTACTTATTTTAATTAACTAAGAAAATAAGTCTATTGTCTACTAATTTTAAAGAAGAAATTAGTTTATTAAGTGGACCTAAGTCTAATTTAATTTTAACTCAAATACAAAGCGGAGCCTAAATTTTATTTATTTTAAAAGAAATGAAATTAATTGGTTGAGCTAAATCTAAATTAATTTAACTAGAAATGCGCCTAAGGTCTAATTAATTTTAAAAAAAGAAATAAAATACATTAGTGGGCTAAAGTTTAAGTTAATTTTATTAATTAAAAGTGGGTCTAAATCTAATTTAACCTAAATGGGCCTAAATTAATTTTAAATTAATTAAAACCTAAAAACCATTTTAAAGCCTATTTATTAAATGAATTTGATCCTAACATGGGCCTGGGGCCGAAAGAGAATAAAAACATAAAAACAAGCTCAATCCAACAAACATACTAAAAAAAAATCAAAACAATAATTTTACATAATTTTTCTAAAAAACCCTAATTCAATTTCATACAGCCTTAAAATTAGTTTACTGTCATTATTAATTTTAATTGAATTTTGCCAAGTAGAGCCTAGATTACTAATCAATTTTTAATGCAGAAAATTAAAATTCCATTAATTTCTCTCGAATGGGGTTATTACAAATTACAGTGTAGGAAATTAAAGCAAATTAATTACAACCCAATAAAAATAATAAACAAATACTGTAGAAGATAATAAATAATAAATCCTAATTTCTACAAGAATTTCATAAACTTCAGTCCATGGCATCCCATGGATTCTTCGATGTAGCCATTGCCAAAATTTCACATCACTAATCTTACATTCAGAGCACCACATAACATCAATTAAAAGCAAAAAATAAAAAAACAAAAAAAAAAAAACAAAATTCGTAATGAATCAATCAAGAAATAAAATAAAGAAATCAAAACAAAATTAAAAAAAAAAGAAAAAAAAAGTAGAAGATATTGTGGAAATGCTGTTTAAATACCCTCTCAGATTGGGATTGTCATTGTTTTAAGATTAACTCTATTGTTTTTTCTTGATTCTTTGGACTTTAAAAGCAAAAAATGTTTTTTTTTTTGTTAATTTCACACCTAAAATAAAAGGTCTATGTTTTTCAATTCACTCCCTTTTTGTAGTAGCTAATTAGGGTTTTTATTCTCTTTGGTTTTTTTTGCAGCTCTTTTTTCTAGGATTTTTTCACAGCTCTCTTTTTTCATCCTCTCTCATAGACTCTATCTCTCAACTTTTAAAGCCTGGCTTAGCAACCCCAGCTCCTATGATCATGCAGGGAAGTTGTGTGATAGTTAGGAGCAAGATTATGAGTCTCTCAGGAGTTTGCATTTTATTTTTTGAATTTTCAAAATCAAGATAATGAGATGATGAATGATAAAGTTTTGAAAAAGTCAAAGAATCACACGTAGGACCCATAAAAAAATTAAAAAATGATGAAAAAATTAATTTTCAGTATAAAAAATCAATTTTTAGCCAAAATCGACACTTTGAAATGTCAATCGACATCTGTAATGCCGATCACTTTTTTTTTAAATTATAAAAAAGGTCCTCATAAGTTTCTTATTTTTGCAATTAAATCCCTAAAAAACTAATTTTATAATTAAATCCATAAAACGTAGCAATTTAGTCCTTTAAATCACGAAACTCGACATTAGAGATCAATTCTCAATTAGATTTTCATCATAGGGGCTTTCTTCGCATGTGTGCACAATTGCATCCCGAAATTGGGTGTTTACAGCTGCCCCATTTTGTCACCATTTGCTTGATAATACACAATTTCAAAAGAAAGAATTAGGGTACTTCATTGTGTCCTAATTGACATGCTGATGCTTAAATTGCTTAGTGATTTTAAGCAAGATGTTATGTTTAATATGTTTCATTATATTTCCTATGGAACGTCTAGTGACACTTATGCATTTCGCTATATTCCCCGTGGGACATCTAGTGACTCGTGTTTTGAGAACATGCTATAGCTCTTTTGGAATTTCTAGCAATTATACCATAACTACTATGTAGTATCTAGTGAACTGCACTATATTCCTTTTAGGACATTTAGTGACAATTGATTTCATTATATTCCCCGTGGGACATTTTAACGAAATGAATGCAATAATTCTTGATATATTCCTTATATAATGTCTAACGAGCCTTGATTTGAGAATATGCTATAGCTCATGTGGAACATCTAGCAATAATACCATAACTACTATGTAGTGTCTGGTGAATTGCACTATATTCCCTTCGGGATGTCTAGTGATAATGGATTTCGTTATATTCTCCGTGGAACATTTTAACGAAATGAATGCAATAATTCTCACTATATTCTATGTAGGACGTCTAGCGAGCCTTGATTTGAAAAAAGTGTTATAGTTCATGTGGAACGTTTAACAATAATACTATAACTACCGTGCATCGTCTAATAGATCAAAAGATTTAAAAGTTCATGTTATAACTGCTTAGTAGCATATAATAAAACAGATTTAAAATCCTTGACAAAATGATGATGCATATAAAATGCAAAAATTAAATTATGTAATAATAATTTATATTATGTATTTGACAGAGGATCCAAAATTTTAATATAGATGCAATTAATAATAATTCTTTAATTGATGACATGAGTTAAATGAATAAATTAGGAATGAAATCTTAATTAAAATGCAATTATAAATGAAATTGCAAAGAAAAACTTTATTTTGAATGAGTATATAGTCAAGGGACTGAAATGAATATTTTTCACTTACAAGAAGCTTTCCCCCTTATTTTTTCAATGCTATTCTTTCATTTCCCTTTCCATTCTTTCATTTCCCTTTCCATTCTTCTTCTTCTTCTTCTTCTTCTTCTTCTTCTTCTTCTTCTTTTTTTGATTTATTCTTTTGATTTCTTACTCATTCGAAATCCGATTCACAATCCATTAGATCCTATGGTTGACCCATAATATAGGCTACACAGAGGAGCAAAAATTCTAGTTAACTGAGCCACTGTGCCATTCCGTTTTGCTCAGAACAACCTTGGGCTTTGAGAGGGTTCTACTGTGCTTCCTTTGACTCGCCTTCACCTTCATAAGTGTACAGATGTGGGCAATAAGGTAACACTTCCTCATTTTTATTTATTTCTGCAAAAATTTATTCATATAGTTAGTTATTAGATTTAGTTTCAGAATGCAAACTAGTGTGTATATTATTATAATTAGATTAAAAATAACTCAAAAAATGCATGAAAATTTTAAATTTAACTCGGGAATATGAGATTTTAGTTGAACAGTAGACCAAAAGTTCTAAAAATCGAGTAAGAAATCCAGAAGTCAGTCAGCGTTGTGTAATGCTGATCAAAGGTCTGAAAACTAAGTCAGAAATCCAAAATTCAGTTGTCATTGTGCAATGCCAATTGGCATTTGTATAATGTCGATCGACATTACATAATGCCAGTCGACATTGTGGAATGCCAATCTAAAATTTTTTTAATCATTTAATTAATTATTATTATTTCTATCCTTAAAATTCTTCTAGCGATCGATGAAATTCACGAGTTGTTTTCACATAGCTTATGAATTATTTCACGAGTTGTCAATGTTGGGTTTTGTGATACAAACGTAGTAGAAAAATTAAAAATTTATCATGTTCCTAAACCTGGATCCATGTAATTCGACTACTTGATTAAATCTAGGATTTTAAAATCTCACCAAAACGCAGAAGAGGCAAGTTTTTCTGGTAAGATGAGAGGAGGTTCACACCGGTGACACCTTACCTCAAGCCTTTTTGCTTTGGTTATTCGAATCAAGACGTCTCCAAAATGATGCGTCCTCTATAGGTATCCACACAAACAACCCTTCACAAAATGAATTAGAGTGTGTGCGCTAGCAACCTCCTTGATTGTCTCACAAATCAAGAACAAAAGAAAAACTTTGTCTTTTTTTTCTAAGAAGAAAGAAAACGAATTTGGAGGCAGGAAAAACAAGTGTGATAAACCCTAGAGAATATAACATATTTATAGACTTCAAATTAGGGTTTCACCTACCAATGACCTTTTGGTAATTTCCATTTATTATATTCTAATTTTGTTTAAAAACAAATCAGAAATAATATCTTATTTATTTATTTAAAATAACATTTATCTTAAATAAAAAAATAAATAAAACACTTTAATTATTTATTTCCACAGAGTTTATTTTGGGCTTATTAAACCCATATTCGTTTTGGGCTTGTTCTAAATGTGTGACCCTGTAGGTTCACATAACATTGGTAGTGGGCCTAAATCTCTATTTAGGCCTACAAGTCATAAGTGGCCTCTAGCAAGACATTATGACTACCCAAGTCATATGAAGTCAATAATCCGACATAACCTAAATACAATGAATTTTATCGTCCCTTTATCACATGATATCTTAATTGAACATAAGGCATAGAATGTCATCCTTATATAGTTTAATATTATGACTTGATTCCAAGTAGACTGAAAATGATAACTCTTTATCAACTCATTTCAGCATGGCCATGCATTTTCCTTCGGTCTATCTTATCAAGGGGCCCTTAGATATCTTTCTCATATTAATGAGGAATAAATCCCTTCTAAATCACTCACATTGCTCACATAATTAATTTCATATCCAACAACATCCTATTTAATCATCTGGTTAAAGACAATGTTAGAATGTGTCAAAATATAAAATAGCTATATAGAAATCCATGATGATTTCAAGGTCAAAGGACCAAAATAAAATTATTGTGATGAGAAATACTTATGACAATAATCTATGTAGTATTTTCATAGTGGGTCAATCCAGTACATTATCTCTCATCATGTACCTATGAGTTGACTTAATATCTCATATTCATTATTAGTAAAACATAACCATCAGTCAACTTCATACTAGCCTTAATACTTTAATATTTATATATAATGAATAAATGGCTAGGGATAATTAGAATAGAACTCTTATTTTAATTTAAGGGTTTTACTATCAAGTCACATACTTGATGGCCTTAGTAAGAATTAACCATTCATATAATTATCATAAAATCAAATAATAATGAAATACCTCTTTATTAATAAAATAAGAAAGTCAATACATAATCACAAATGATTAACCTAGTGCATATCACTAATAGTTAGAGAATGTGATGTAGCTGTTATGGGCCTCTGGGTTTAGACAATTTATTGTTAAGCTTCTGACAGCTATTGCCATTCTTTATTTGTACTGATTGAGCGATGGATGGACACCACCCATACGTTCCATACTTGTGTAGGTGAGTTGACTATTTCACCTTTGAGTTTTTCTCCTATTTCCTTTGATATCAGCTATTGCAATCTCCCTGAGTATGCACAGAGTCAGTATATGTGAGATTTGACTGAGTTCATTTTAACATGGAAGAATTGGAAGAATGTTCTTCTTTCATAATTAATCGAGGGATTCAGACATCTTCCTACCACCACTCCTTATCAGATTGCCCATAAGGTGAGGTGTCTCTTTTTGATATTTCTTGGCATGACTCTTTTCTATGAGATTGGTCACGAGGTCATCATTGCTTTACTCGGCCCCCTTCATGACTTAGATCGAGTTGCTACTCTTGATTGGGGATCTGCTATGTTAGCCTATCTTTACTAAAGAATGGATATCATTTCTAGAGGTGTTGTCATGATGTGTGGCTTTTGGCACATCCTACATGTAAGTTCTTCTTCTTCTCCTTTTTTTTCACTGATATATTTTTTTTTTAGATTTGGAGTATAGAGATTGGGCTGATATGGGGTTTTGATGCTATTAGCTACGACATAAGTCTCCCTCTGATGCAGAGATAGGTTCTTCCCATCTGTCTAACATTAGAAACACTCTACAAACTTACCGCAATCAGCTGAACAATATTGAGTGGCAGTTGGTAGGAAAATAGAATCATTAGTATTTCATGATTTAATGAAAATTAAACTTAATAACATGATTTTACAGATTAAATTTAATTGGCTGGAGGGAGCGGATGACATCTAGAGGTACGATTTCATGGTTGCTGCAGTACAACTCGAGGACATGAGGATTCTACTCCTTGGTTATGGCTGCCAAATGTGGTATTTGGGAGAGCGAGTGTATTAGTGGAATTTTGGACCTTCCCGATGTCGTATTCCCTCTGATGTTCCTCTCTAGTTGTTATACAGTTCTTATATGAGGGGTTCAGAGTTAAGAGAGGTGTTACAAGGATATCATGCCAAGATTTTTCTTGAGCGATCTCGCCATTACTAATAGTTCATTCATGAGAACCTCTTGGAGTAGGTTCCTGCTGACCAGGTTGAGGTAAATTTTGATCATTTCTCTTATTCTTTTAGAACCCATAAATTACTCATTCTTTTTCACAATTTGAGGAGATTGGTTCCCCTACTGCCAAGGTGATGGGGGAAGAGACGGAGACTACTCAGAGGATTGAGACTGCTCATGATACTGAGAGATATAAGCCCAGACCTAGTCATACATGCTACACTCAGCATGTTGGGACTAGTCATGAGGGGGTTATTATTGGTGCTATCCTTGGCAATGTATAACTTCTATATAGGTCCATGCTTTATTAGACTCTTGTTGTTCAAACTCCGATTAAGCATTATATGCACTTTAGCAATGCTTAGCTTCCTGCCTTTTCTCCGACAGATACTTCTCATGTGAGTCTATCTGACTTATCTTCTACATGATCTATACACTTGGCACGTATGTTAATATAAAATTTTACAACATAGGTTCCAAACACAGGTAGAGTATTTACATGGTCTTGCCTCGTCTTAGAGGTTATTTACTATGTAGGTCACAGATAGTTGGCGAGTAAGTATATACACTGAAAAATGCAAAGTGTATGCATGAAATGCATATGATATGGCATTTCCCATATGTGAAAAGTTATTCCAGTAGTTTGGAGCAGGAGAATGAGATGCTTCGCCGGCAGCTTGTAGACTTAGCCATTGATCCTCATAGTGTTGAGACTTCATTTGCTAGGCCTTTAGATACTTATCAATAGGATGATCCGATTGGAGGATGGAGGCCTTGGCCCGATTTAAGAGCTCATGATGATTGATTAGGACTATTTTATTTTTTATTCTCAGTATGCTTGCATCTGACTATTTCTATAGTATTGTTACTTTTTGGATTCTATACTGTTTTGAGTACTGTTATGTATTACTTGAACTAGTAGTTGCTTTTGGGTAAACTTTTTCCATTAAAATCCTTCTAACAATGGCTAATGCTCTTTTAGATTCCATCACCTCATCTTATCCATATTCTTTGAGCACATAGAATCCATATTGTTTTCTTTCTCTTTTATTTTGCCTTAATTTTTGCCTAAGTCGCCCTTTCAAGTTTTCAACTCAGCAGGCTTGCCCTAACTTTGCCTAAGTTGCCCTTTCAGGTTTTCAACTCAACAGGCTCTCCTTTTTTTAATTTTTGTATAAGGTCAGAGGCTTATGGCCTTGCAGAACCCTTGACCACAATACATCCTTGAATGCTAATAAAGCTACTGATGATAATTACAAAACTTGGGTCATGATACAAGCTACAGAGCCACTCAAATTTTCTAGATACAAAAGGACTCAAGCTTATCATGATGAATCTTAAAAGAAGAAGAAACAAAGGCACCACTAAAGCAAAATGGTCTCATAAAGTTGATTTTAAGCTTTTATGTTCTATTTTCCTTTCCAGTACTTATGCATTATAAATAAGATAGAACATGCAATGTTATAACAGAATTCAACTTTAATAAGATTCATTAATTAAGGCCAAAATGAGTACATTTACTACATCACATGACATAACTCCTATTATCAACTAGTCCTTTTAGATTTTCTAACTAAATATTTTTCATCCACATTTCATTTCCCTAACTTTTTCCTGACTAGCCCTTTGCAAGTTTTCTAATCAGAGGGACCTTTTTTTTATTTATTCCATAATTTTTGCTTACCAGCCCTTTTTAAGTTTTCTAAACAGCGGGAATGTCCTAATTTTTACCTGACTAGCCTTTCTAGGTTTTCTAGTTAGTGGACTTTATTTTCTTTATACTAATTTTATTCATTTTTTATAGGTAGTATTTCTTGAGGCAATCCAAATTAACAAGCTCTATGAACTCATTCCTTTCAAGATCATATATCTTGGCAGCCCCTTTTAGTAGAACTGACTTGACTAAGTATGGTCCTTCCCAATTCGGTCTAAATTTCCCTCTCGAATCGAACACCATTACTTTAGACTATTTTAACACCATGTCCCCAGCTCTTATTTTCCTTGGCCTTACTTTCTTGTTGAATGACCTTGCTATCCTCCTATGATATATTTAAGTATGAAACAAAACATTCATCCTCTTCTCATCTAGAGATACTATATGATCACATCTCTTTTGTGCCCATTCACCCTCAGGCATTTTGGCCTCCATAACAACTCTTAGAGACTTGATGTCAATTTTTATAGGCAAAACTACTTTATAGCCATACACTAAAGAGAACGGAGTTTGGCCTATGGTAGTTCTGACTATAGTTCTGTATCCCCACAAGGCAAAAGGAAGGTACTCAAACCAGTCTTTATAAGTTTTGACCATCTTAGAGAGGATTTTCTTGATATTCTTATTCGCTTCTTCCACTACTCCATTAACCTGATGTCAATATAGTGAAGACTTATGATGCTCAATCCTATATTTCAACAACAACTCTACCGTCTCTGCTTGAAACTAAACCCCATTATCCATCACAACGTGATGTGGAACCCCATATCTGCAAATAATATTCTTCTCAATAAATCAGACCATCTGCTTCACCCTTAGAGTATTAAAAGATTCAACCTCTACCCATCTAGAGAAGTAATCAATTGCCACAACTATATTCTTACATCCATTCGATGTTATAGGCCTTATTTCTTCTATGATATCAATCCCCCATGCTGTAAAAGGCCAAGGAGATGATAAACTATTTAGCACCATTAAAGGAAGGTGGTTAAGATTCTCATAGATCTGACATTGATGGCATTGCCTTACCGTTTTAATGCAATCTCTTTCCATGCTCATCCAGTAGTACCGTTATCTAATTATCTTCTTTGCTAGGATTATTCCATTCATGTGAGAACCGTAAGTTCCTACATGAATCTCCTTCATCATCTCTTTTGCTTCATCTCTCTTAAGACATCTGAGTTGTATCCCATTCAGCATTCTCTTATATAACACCCAATCATGACTTGTAAAATTATGTGCAAGAACACATAGGGCATATCTTTCTTTTAAAGTTGCTTCATCTAGATATTTTCCTTCCTTAATAAACCTTTGAGCATCATAAAATCATGGCTTCTCTTTAGGCCTTACTTGAATTCCCATAATCTACTCACCCCTATAACATGGAACTCTTGATTTCATGAACACTAACGACTTCATAGTTAATCCAGTTACACTATCCTACATTAAAAAGAGCGTTGCTAGAGCATCTGCCATTTAATTATCATCTCTTGATAGATGGATAAAAAGACATTTAGTGAAGTTCTTTATTAAAGTCCTCAAATAACAGGCGTAGGGTTTCAGCTTTTCCTCCTTTACTTCCCATTCCTCGTTAGCCTGACTAATAACCAATATTAAATCCCCATATACTAACAACTCCTTTACTCTAGCTGCCATTACTACTTCCACTCTATGAATGCATGCCTCATACTCAGCCATATTATTAGTTACTTTGAAATCTAGTTTCTTGGTCATCAGTATGGTTTCTCCTTCTAGTGTAACAAGGATCACTCCTAATCCAACTCTTTTATTTTTTATAGCCCTATCAAAATAGAGCTTCCATTCTCAATGCTCTACAATTGCTAGGTTCTTGTTTGGAAATTCTAAGTTGCATGGTTCATCACCTTCTACTACATTTTATGCTAGGAATTCTGCTACTGCCCTTCCTTTAATAACCTTTATGGTAATGTACTCTATATCGAATTCAATTAGGAGTATGAGTCATCGAGACGTCCTTCTAATCAAAGTAGGTGTCTGCAATAAGTATCTTAAGGGATCTATCTATGAAATAGCCTGAACCCTATAAGATTGAAAGTAATGCCTCAATTTTCTTGTTGCCCAGATCATTATTAAACATGTCTTTTCTACCAAATCATTCTTTTCTTCATATGGCAAGAACTTTTTACTAAGGTAATACACTACGTGCTCTATCCCATCCAGTCCTTCTTGAGCTAACATTGCCCCCATTTCCTTTTCCTCTAGAGCCAAATATAGGATCAACGATTTACCTTACCTCGGTGAGATATTCTCTTATCTTATCAAAGGCCTTCTGGCAATCACCATTCCACTTTATAGGTTGATCTTTTCTTAACAGCTTGAAGATTGGGTCATAAATATTAGTAAACTTTGCAATGAACCTGCTAATATATTGTAACCTACCAATAAACCCTCTCACTTCTTTTTTAGTCTTTAGTGCTAGAATTTCTTGAATAGCTTTCACTTTATCTGGATCTACTTCGATTCCTTTACTACTAACTCTATACCCTAGCAGCTTCCTTAAAGTAACTCTAAAAATGCATTTCTTCGGGTTAAGTCTTATATTATACCTCTCAAATGCATGCTAAGAACTTGTCCAATGCTTCAAAGTGTCCCTCTCTTATTTCTGACTTGACCATCATGTCATCTATATACACCTTAACTTCCCTGTGCATCATGTTATGGAAAAGAGCAATAGTTGCTCTTTGGTATGTTGCACTTACATTTTTAACCCAAAAAGGCATAACCTTATTATAATAGGTCCCCCATTCCGTAATGAAAGTTGTCTTGATCTTATCCATAACTACCACTATTATCTGATTATATCCAGAACCCAACTATAAAAGAATACATTGCACTTGATGCCACACTATCCACTATAACATTGATGTGGGGTAAAAGAAAGTCATCTTTCAAACATGCTTTATTTAAATCTCTGAAATTGACACACATATGCACCTTACCACCTTTCTTGGGTACCGAGACAATATTTGCTAACCATTGGGGGTAATCTACTACTTCCAAGAAGTTAGCTTGAATTTGTTTAGCAATCTCCTCTCTTATTTTCTCAGTCCACTCTAGTCTTAGCCTATGCAATTTCTGTTTAACTGATTTTATTTCTAGATGAGTTGGAATATAATGCTCTAAAATTTCCCTATCTAAACTTGGCATATCCTCATAAGTCTAAGAAAAAACTACCTTACTTTTTGTTAATATTCTCTCAAAATTTTCCCTCTCTTCAGGAGTTACATCATGTGATATAGAAATATTCTTTGGATTATCATTCGAGCCCATGTTAAATGAATCAAATTGAATTGAATTAATGTTAAACATGCATGAAAGATAAAAATTATAATGCACAAAACTATCAGGATGCACATCACATAAGTAAGCAAAACTAGCATTCATATCATTGACTATAGAAAAAACACAATTTTCATCCTCATAAAGACTAGACATTATTACATCATTTTCCTCATAAAAAAAATCACTAAAAATATTACTGATAATAATAACTAAATCCTGGGGTGGCTCCTCTTTAAGTGGTAGACACAGTAGCTCTTCGACAGTAGTATCACCCATCTTCTCAGCTACATGCTTTATCATTTCCTTTTTGTTATTCTCTACCAAGTTCTCCACAATCTACTCCTTGAAGATTTCAAATCCAGGAACATCTTTGATAGTGACATTGATAGATTCCCTAGCATATAAATAGTACTTGACATTCCCTGGCTTGATAAAATCTCACTCATTGGCTCGATTCTTCTTAAGGGCTTATTTATCTTAGTCTCTCCCTTCTTCCTTCATCTTTTGCTACCAAGTTCTGTTTCAACGCACCCTAAACCCTTGGTATCACTCTGACTCTTGAACTCTAGTAGCCTAGGGCTTCCTTGCTCATTCTTTCCCAGCCTTTATCTAGGTCATAATTCATGCTATCCATCATCTTTGTAACCCTTGGGTCCATTTCAATTTTGTCAAATATCCCAGCAACTTGGAAACCAAGAGGAATGCACACTTGCTTTTGTTTCTCTAGTACGGTGGGCACAGCTACATCAGTTCCTGCTTCTATAGTCACAACCTTTACTTCATGAGGAAATTTTATCTTTTAATGCACAGTTGAGGGTACTCCTCCCAGAGCATCGATCCATGGCCTTCCTAGTAATAAAGCATAGGTGATAGTGATATCTAGCACAGTGAACTCAACGGTGGAATCCATAGGTCCTATTTTAACCAGAGCTTGAAATGTTCCCTCTACATTCCTAGTGCTGTTATTATAGGCTTTGATTATTAGATTTGAACCTGTTAAGTCATCGACTTTCAAACCCAAATTAGGCAGGATCTTCAACAGACACACATTAATAGTAGAACCATTATCAACCATTGTAAAGTTGGTTTGCTTCCCCTTCACTTTAGTTAGGATAAACAATACTTTATTATAATTTCTTATTTTTAAAGGCAAATCATCATATGAGAACATTATTAGTCCGTGTTTCTTTTCTATAACCTTTGTTACCATAGTCTTAGGTGTAGCTGCTGTTTCGATACTCATATTTGAAAAAGCCTGACAAGAGCTCTTCTATGACTACCTGAATGCATCAATAGTTCCCAAATGCTGACATTTGCCTTAACCTTCTTTAGATGTTCCAAAATCATGTCTTTTTTTTTCTCCTCCTTTTGTTTTCACGTCCTCTACTTCTTCTCTTTCTACAACTCTCTCAATTTTCTTTTTTGCTACTTTGTAATTCCTCTTACTTCTAGTGACATTATTCACATTGAGGTTATTGCTCCATACATCAAGACCAGTGGAACTTTCCTCATTAGAGTCATACCAGATGTTTGTAACCCAATAATTTGATCCCTTTTTCCATTTTTCCACACTTCCACTGTGCACGTTTCTTTTCCCTCCATGTTAATTTTTTTTAAATGCTCACTTAGTAGCTCCTTGATCCCTTTCTTAGGAATTAAGGACCCTTTACTCTCCTCTTTGAACTCATCACCCCATCCTGTTAGCAAAATCTCCTCAAGAGGTATGTTAAAAGAAGCTGGTTTTGAATAGAATACTCTGTAATCAAATTTGCTTGAGGGCTGCCCTAGCAAATCCTCAACTCCTCTTCATGGTTATTCTAGAGTTTTGGATTCTTTTCTTTCCCTGCTGGTTCATTATCAAACTCATCATCCCATCCTAAAGGAATTATTGATTCAACAGGGATATCAGTAGAGGGTGGTTTGGAGTATAACACTTTGTAATCGAATTTGCCTGAGGTTTGTCCTAGTAAATCCTCAATTCCACTAGAGGCATCAAGAGATTCCTTACTGTATGTAGATTTTAGGTTTTCAAAAGAGTCTAGCACTTCCTCCTCGCTAACTTCCGAGTTTATTATCATGGTGACTAGTGGTAGGACATTTCAGTAGTTTGGGAAAGGATTATTTTTAGTTTTTAGGTTAGGATTGGATTTTTTAGGATCTATGATTTTTTAGAGTCTATCAAGTTTTGGATTTCATGTTTAAGGCAGATATAAGTATTTATAGAATGACTAGCTACTTGGTAAAACTTACAATAGTTGTTAGGGTTATAACCTAGGACATTTTGGTTAGGTGGTTTGGAAAAGGTTAAGGGTCGGAGTAAGCCTTTCTAGATTAATTGGTTTAGGAATTTTAAAAGTGGTTGATTGAAGTTGGGGAATCTCCTGGGCGGTTGAATTGCGCGCACCTTTACAGCTCGGCTAGTGCTTCTTTGTTGTGTGCCCCCAGTTGAGTGATTTTCGGGTTCCGATGCATCTAGAACTTTTCTTCTTTCATTCTCAATCTCTTCAACTTGTAGACCATGATCATACAAGTTTATGAATGTTTTGGGGTTCATCATCTGCAATCTCTCGACTAGATTAGGTGATACATTATGGACTATCATCCTAACTTAATCTTTTTCAACCAACTTATTCTTCATGAGTCTTGCTTTGTTCATGAACCTAGTAAGAAAATTAGAGAAGGATTCATTCCATTTATACTTTTTCAATTCTAAATCTCTGATGGACACTTCCAATCTAGTGTTATAATCCTATTATTTCAAAAAAGAAATACATGATTATTTCTAGTCAGCACTGATAGATTTTTCTAGCCCATGATACCAATTTATAGTCATCTCCTCTAAAGACAACATAAACAACCTAATGATTACTGCTAATAGGGCTTTAGTAGTACTCATAGTGGTTGTGTACTAACTGAGATGAATCCTTAGGTCTCCTTTTCCATCAAATTTCTACAGCTACAACATTTTAAACTTATCAAAAAGCCTATCATTTTCCATTTGCAGCATGTCATCGAAGTCAAATGAATATCCCATGCCTTGTCCCTTAATCAGCTCCTCCATTTTGGACACCTTCGGGGTTAGCGCTCGCATATGCTTAGGCTCATGGTCTTTCACCAATTCGAGTGATTCTTTCTTTGTTTTATCTACCATGTAGTTCTTAACATCCTCCAGCTTCACATCAATAGCAGGCGGATTTCTAACAACAGGTTGCCCCTTAACATTATTGGCAACAAGTGGAGCATTTGCAGTAAATGGGATAGCTACAGCAGCAGGTGGTTGCTTAATTATAGGTGGTGGTATGATAGTAGCACTAGGTTGCATTAGTCTAGATAATGCTTATCTTAGTTCATCTTGCATCATAGCCCTCATGTCATCCATCAAAGCTCCTTTGATATCTTTTAAGGTCTAGTTCCCTCATTGTTGTTATTCCATGTCTATAGGTTCACGTGTAGTTGGTTCAGCTTCTAAGTAAAGCAGATTGATAGGACTCCTCTCTTGTCTGTGCATGATCTCTTTTGCTATGTCTTTAGGATTTAAATATGTCCTTCTCCGTCTGCTACCTTTTCATACCCAAATACAAGATGACCCAGGTGAATCTATGAAGGCCACAAAATAAAGTGTTAGTGCGATGGACAAAATGCATGTATGCATGATGGACATGCTATGCAACAAGTAGTAAATAGTAAGTATCAATCAAGTATACAACATTCATCCTTCCAACCTTATTCCTCTCACACACGTGTTCAATGATAAGTCTCTTTTCCTAGGATTTTTTATCTTGGCGCTAATATCAACAGGGGATATCAAGAATCGATGAGCATGCCAAATCTCTTTTAAAGCAATAAAAGCATGAAAAAAATATTTCTAGGTATAAGGTCTAGCCCAATCTCTATTAGCCCAGATGGGCTCTTTGAAGTATAGGCTTGGGCTTTTATAGTTAGAAATAACTCATGGCAACATACACAAGAAATTTGGGTAAATCTTAGGGGAGGTTACTAAGTCATTAAATGTGGTTAGGGTCTAATGAAAGCTCAAGGTTCCTTTAGCAAGATGCCCTTCTTTAAGACTTGAGTTACAGGCCAAGGTTAGAGTGGCTCAGCATCCTTTACAAACTTGAGAGAAGACTACCCCCATTAGGACTTGGGTTATAGACTCTGGTCAGATGAGCCCGGTAATCTCTCTTGAACCAAGTTAAGGCTAAGAGTGATGGTTAGCCAATTTACAACTCCATAAAGCTAGTAGAATCATAGAATCATAAACCAATGCCATCAGTTTAATAAGGACATGCAAGAATAAAATAATAATAATTAATAAAATAATGCTAAAGAACGTAAGTAGAATCAGTATCTCTTATCCCCAATCGAGTTGCCACTGTAGACAGTAGGGTTTAGCGGGCATCTAAGATTTTAGCAACCGTGACACTATTTGGACTTAAGGCCCTAGGGAACACACTAACCATTTTCACAAAGACATGGCATGGAGATGAGGAGTTGCCACCCAGGGTAATAATTGTGACAAATCATTTTTATGGTATTTGACTCTCTAAAAGAAAGCTAGCACCACAACCAGGAGATTTTTGGAATGGAATACTATCTTCTTTCAGTCTTGTGTTCATTTAGAATTACTTTATAAATTACTATCTTATTCTCTAATTACATGCAATTTTATTTAAACCCTAATTAAGCATCTATTTAACCTAAAGGCAATAAGTCATAAAATTACATGTAAAAAATGCATATAAAAAGCAGCATCCCTATGTCTAAACTAGATTAATTTTATCAATTAAAGTTATCTAATTCTACATATTTTATTTATAAGTAAATGGGCTAAAGATGGGCCTATATTTTAATTGAATTAGTGATCCTAAATCTACTTGTTTTAGTTAATTAAGAAAAGGGGCCTATTGTCTACTAATTTTAAAGAAGAAATTAGTTTATTAAATGGACCTAAGTTTAATTTAATTTTAACTCAAATAAAAAGCGGAGCCTAAGTTTTATTTATTTTAAAAGAAATGAAATTAATAGGCTGAGATAAATCTAAATTAATTTTAATTAACTAGAAATGGGCCTAAAGTCTAATTATTTTTTTAAAAAAAAATAAAATACATTAGTGGGCTAAAGTCTAAGTCAATTTTATTAATTAAAAGTGGGCCTAAATCTAATTTAACCTAAATGGGCCTAAATTAATTAAAACCTAAAAACCATTTTTAAGGCTATTTATTAAATGAGTTTGATCCTAACGTGGGCTTGGGGCCAAAAGAGAATAAAAACATAGAAACAAGCCCAATCCAAAAAACATACTGAAAAATAAATAAAACATAATAATTTTACATGATTTTTCTAAGAAACCATAATTCAATTTCATACACCCCTTTTCACGACCCGAACCTAGGGGCACGTGACTGGCACTAGGGAATGGTAAAACATAAAGCTACCAAAACCCATAGTAAGCCTTAAAAGAAAAATTGCGGAATACTTAATCTTTGAAACCTCACAATAAATAACAATATCACAATGCACATTATCAAACTGATTTTTCTCAATATAATTTAAACCATAATATCAGTGCATAAAATACATAAACTTCAATTATACAAATAGTATCTCAATACATAAATTATAAATACATGAAATCCCAAATAAAGTATGCAGTTGTACAATTTTCTCTACTGCAGTACGCAAAAGTAAATACAACACAACTAAATAGACCTACGTAGAATAGCCGATGACGAAGCTACATGGCGAAGAGAGGTAGGCCTAACAGTAAACTCCCAAACTCCTAAAAAAAACTAATTAAGACGAGTTAGACCTCACTAAGTAAGTTAATAAAGAAATGAATGCAATTTGAAAACCTCATTAAAATAAATTTTATGAAAATATAATATAATATAATTTTATTTCAACCATTTAGTGTACATATAATAAATCCATTTTTAAAAGAGAAGAAATAAATATTTAAATGTTTTTTTAAATTGCTTTAATATAAAAATTTGGTAGAATCCGATTTATAAATTTTTAATAGTCATATGACTCACTTATATCCAAAACTGCCGGATCCCGAGAGCAAAGCATCACCAGGATACACGGCCGCAGTCATATCTCTTAATCCAATATCACTAGCGGTGTCCAAGAGCAAAGCATTACTAGACCATTAGCCCCAATGATTTAATAAATAAACTAATATTATACTACTGGCGATGTCCGAGAGCAAAGCATCACCAGACCTTCGGCTCCAGTAACATAATTAAATAATCACATATTTTACCGGTGCACACACGATCCTAATGAAACCCATTAGGTAGCCCGTTCTACCGTGGTTTATTTAAAAATAAAAGAAAATAAATAAAATAATGAAAATTACAATAAATAAAATAGATAAACAAATAAAATACAATAAAACAACTATAAATTAAATCATGCAAGATCATGTGCATAATGCTGACTAGAATCTCATAAAATTAAATTCATAAGAATTTAATATAATTTAAATTAAAAATCCGACACTCAAATCAAATATTAACTTACAAGAGAAAGGTGCTCCTCTGGCACATCGTGTCTGACCTCGACTGGTAGACACGACTGGAGGGCCAGCTAAAAGACAGAAAAAGGAAATGACAATTAGAAAATAGAAACCTAACTTCTAGAGTTTCTAAGTAAGACTCGATTTGAACTCAGAATAAAAAATTTAGGATTGACCCGGTGTCATGTTTTACAAGAAATCTATCAAAAATTCAGCAGAGTTTTCTCTATAAAACGGACATTCCTCTACCGAAGTAGAGTCAACCCTGCAAATAAACACACTTCAAAATTCACAGTGGCATAACACCTCGGGTTGGGACTCCAAACTACACAATTCCCAACCGAGGTTCACCAAAAACATACAAATAGCAAATACTAAATATTAATTTAGTAAATCACTAAAAATAATAATAAATTATAATATAATTTATTTAATTTTTTAAAACATTAAATAAAATTATTTTCCACCATAATTTAATAAAATTTCAAATAATAATGTAATATTAATAACAATCCAACTTTCCAAATATTCAACATAATATAGTCAAATGCAATTATAATTGCCCATCTAGATTAAATATACTATAATATCAATTAAAAACTCATTCAAACCACAAAGCAATAAATAATTTAATTTTGAATAAATTTTCAAAAATGGTTAGTATTAATTAACTAAAAATAATAAATAATTTATAACAATTATTTTAATACCACATTTTGTCTCAAAAATAATTAAAACATAGTATTTAATTATCATATCTATAAAACACACCATATACCCATTATATCAAAATTTACATAATATAATAATTTTCTAAAAAAAATTAGATAAATTAACAAAAATTATTTTATAACTACTAAAATTACTAACATAATATACTAACACTAATTTACTCCAATAATCAACCAAAAATAGTTAATTAATCACATTAACAAAATATACATACAACTTAAAATACCTAAATAAATATACAAAAATTCCATAAAACTCAATTAATTTAACCTAAATTAATTTTCATATACTCTTAACCAAAATTGACTTCAATAACTTAGATCAATTAATAAACATACATTAATCAACCAAAAATTACCCCAAATAATTAAAATAAATTTCTGCATAATTTAAACAAACAATTCAAAATTAATAAAATCAAAAATTAACCCAAAAACAAATTAAAATCAACTAACAAACATCTAAATCAGCTAATAACCAACTAACCTAAAACTCACCTAAACTAAGTTGAAAACAAGTGGAAGAAGGCTGTTGCTATCCTTGCTACTACTTCACGTTACTGTTCATGTTGCTGCTTCTGCATGATGCTGGACTTGCTGCTGCTGCTGCCTCTGCTCGTGCTGCTGCTGATATGATGATGAAGGAAGAAGGAAACAGACGGAGAAGGGACTGGGTGGCTGCTGGTTCAAGCACACGAAGATGAGGAAGAGAAAATGGTATGAATAAGGGAAAAAGAAAGAAGGGAGGGAGAGGAGATAGGGGTTGACTGAAAGTTCATCTTTTTGGTCTGGCAAAAGAAAATCCTCAGCCACATAACATCTACATATATATATATATATATATATATATATATATATATATATATATTGTAGATAATTTAAGTATATAACAATGTTATTAATATACCTCTAGAAAAAAAATACTACAATTATAATAGTTAATAATAGTAGTGCTACCAATAATATTTGGACAAATTTAAATAATAAAGTATGTGCATAAAAATAAATTAATGTAAAAGTAATAATATTGATAGTTCTCAATAGAATTTTAAATTTAGTACTTAAATATAATAATTTAATATATGAATTATAACAATATAAATTAAATAAAATTTGTATCCTTGAAAACCTCAATATTTATATAAATAATTTAAAATATTCGGGTTATTACAGCCTTCCCCCCTTACAGAAATTCGTCCTTGAATTTCAAAGAAAAGTTAAGGATTACAAAGTCTAAGGATGAAAAAGATAGGGATAGATGGCTTGCATCATCGATTCTACCTCCCATGTATAGTCTTCTGTTGTGTGATTACTCCAAAGCACTTTCACCATCGGAATCTTCTGAGAGCGAAGCTGGCGATCCACAATCGCTACTAGATTCTTTTCTTAAGACAGATCTTCACTGAGCTCCACTGCTTGAGGCTGAAGTACGTGAGAAGGATTAGGAATATTCTTCCTCAACATAGACACATGGAACATTGGGTGGATTCGAGATAACTTAGGTGGCAACACTAATCTATAAGCCACTTCCCCAACTCGTGACCGTATCTCGAAAGGTCCAATGTACCTCGGAGCAAACTTACCCTTCTTATCAAACTTCATAACTCACTTCATTGGAGATACCTTCAGAAACACCATATCTCCAACTAAAAAGGAAACATCCTTCCTTTTGGGATCAACATAACTGTTCTGCCTGTTGTATGATGTCCTCAACCTCTGCTGAATGATAGGAACTTTTTCAGAAGTAATCTGCACTAACTCTGGACCTGTGAGCTGTCTCTCACCAATTTCCTAACATAAAGGTGATATGCACTTGCTACCATACAACGCTTCATATGGAGCCATCTCAATACTTGCATGATAACTGTTGTTATATGTGAACTCAATCAGTGTTAAATGATTATCCCATTGACCTCCAAAGTCCATCATGCACATCCGGAGCATATCCTCTAAAGTCTGAATGGTCCTCTCAGACTGACCATCAGTTTGAGGATGGAACGTTGTGCTGAAGTCAAGTCTGGTACCCAATGCTTTATGCAACTCTTGCTAGAAAATTAATGTAAAAGTGGCTCCTCTGTCAGATATTATACTTATTGGAACTCCATGAAGATAAAAATTATGTTGACAAACAACCGTGCCAACTTGTCAGTGGAGTATGTATTCTTAACTGGTAGAAAGTGAGCTGACTTAGTTAACCTATCAATGATTACCCAAATAGCATTAAACCCACCTGTCGTCCGAGGCAAACCAATCGCAAAATCCATAGCAATCATATCCCACTTCCACTTTAGGATAGGCATGGGCTGTAACAATCCTGAGGGCCTTTGATGTTCTAATTTCACCTGCTGACATGTGAGACACTTGGATATAAACTCTGCAATATCCTTCTTCATTCCATTCCACCAATATGTATCCTTCAAACTGTGATGCATCTTGGTAGAACCTGGATGAATACTGTAAGCAGAAAAATGTGCCTCTTCTAATATCTCTTTCCTCAGATCATCAACATTTGGCACACACAACTTAGTACCCAAGTGTGAAACTCCCTCATTGCCAATCACAAACTCTCCGGATTGACCCTGTTACACATCAAACATAATTCTCTGTAACTGTGGGTCCCTTCTTTGAGCTGCTTTAACTCTATCCAAGTACACAAATCGTACTCTGAACTGAGCTAAAAGGCACTTCTTAGTCACTTTCCACTACAAGCCCAAATCAATTAGCTCATGTAACTCCTGAATAATTGGTCTCCTCTTAGTACTAGAGTGGGCAAGACTACCTGCTCATTTCCTACTCAACACATCAGTTACTACATTTGCCTTGCCTGGATGGTAAAGAATCGAACAATCGTAGTCTTTCAGAAGTTCCATCCATCTTCTTTGCCTTAAGTTCAAATCCCTATGCTTAAAGATATACTTTAAGCTCTTTGCCTGGATGCTCAAAGATATACTCAACACATCAGTTACTACATTTGCCTTGCCTAGATGGTAAAGAATCAAACAATCGTAGTCTTTCAGAAGTTCCATCCATCTTTTTTGCCTTAAGTTCAAATCCCTATGCTCGAAGATATACTTTAAGCTCTTGTGGTTGGTGTAGATCTCATAAGTGACACCGTACAGATAATGCCTCTAGATCTTCAGTGCGAAAACGACTGCTGCCATTTCTAGATCGTGAGTGGGATAATTCTACTCGTGCTTCTTCAACTGCCTCGAAGCATAAGCAACCACTCTACCATTCTGCATTAGCACACATCCCAAACCTACACGGGAAGCATTATAATACATCGTGTATGCATCATCACCAGAAGGTAATGTCAGTACTTGAGCTGAAGTCAATAAATCCTTAAGCAACTGGAAATGCTCCTCACATTTATCAGTCCACACAAATCTAACATTCTTCTGGGTTAGTCTAGTCAAAGTCATGGCAATCTTAGAAAAATCCTTAACAAATCTCCTGTAATAGCCTGCTAAACTCAGAAAACTTCTCACTTCAATAACCGTTGTAGGTCTTGGCCATTCAGTAATTGCTTCTATCTTCCTAAGATCCACCTGAATGCCATCTTTAGACACAATATGGCCTAAGAATGCCACTTGGTCTAACCAGAACTCACATTTCAAAAATTTAGCATACAATCGGTGCTCCCTCAAAGTCTGCAGCACCAATCTCAAATGCATCGCATGCTCCGCCCTATTCTTTGAATAGACCAGAATATCATCAATAAACATAATCATAAATCAGTCTAAGTATGGCCTAAACACCCTGTTCATCAAGTCCATAAAGGCTACTAGGGCATTAGTCAACCCAAAGGACATCACTAAGAACTCATAGTGGCCATATCTAGTCTAAAATGCTGACTTAGGTATATCCTCCCTTCTAATCCTCAGTTGATGATACCCAGATCTCAAGTCAATCTTAGAAAAATGTCGAGCTCCTTGTAACTGATCGAACAAATCATCAATCCTGGGGAGTGGATACTTATTCTTGATGGTAACCTTATTTAGTTGTCTATAGTCAATACAGAGTCGAAGACTACCATCCTTCTTCTTTACAAAAAGAATCGGAGCACCCCAAGGAGATGTTCTAGCCTTATCTAATAATTCCTGCAATTTCTCTTTGAACTCCTTCAACTTCACTGGTGCCATCCTATAAGGTGGCATAGAGATAGGATCTGTACCTGGGACAACATCAATACATAATTCTATCTCTTTATCTGGTGGCAATCCAAGTAACTCCTATGGAAAAACATCTACAAATTCACATACTATTGGTACCCTCTCCACTGATCCAATTTCTGCTTGAACATCTCAAACTATAGCTAGATAGCCCTGACATCCTCTACTGAGCATCTTCCTAGCTATAATGGTAGAAATAAGAATACGAAACATAGAACTCTCAGTACCTCTGAATCTGAATTCCTCATCACTAGGAATTCTGAAAATTACTTCCTTTGCTTGATAATCCATAGAAGCATAATACTGGGACAACCAATCCATTCCAAAAATCACATCAAACTCACTCACATCCAAAAGAACCAAGTCTGCTAATAATTCTCTACCCTCCACTACACGGGACAAGATGGAAAGAAAATGTCTATCTCTAACTCATCACTAAGCGGAGTCAAAACAGACAGAGTAAAACTCATTTTGGAAGGAAGATAAGCCACTTTTAAAGCAAACAAAGGAGATACAAATGAACATGTAGCACCCAGATCAAATAATACTCTAGCCTCAGAGTAACAGGCTGGGATAATACCTACTACCACAGCGTTGGATGCCTGTGCATCCTGAGGAGTCAAAGTGAAGACCCTAGCTTGACCACGTCCTAGCTGTTGTAAGGTGAATGGTTGTGTCTATCCTTTACCTTGGCCCTGCTGGCTCGCATACTGCATCAGCCGCTACTGAGAGTATATGGGTGCCTAGTACTGCTGAGGCACCTGCTGCAATGGCTGAACAACAATAGGTGAAGATCCCTGAGCAAAAGATGTCTGGAATCCATAGTTCGGACAAGCTCTAGCGAAATGTTCAAACTAACCACATCTAAAACATGCTGCTGGCATTAAGTGACAAGGACCTTATGCACTCGACCACAAATGGCACACGCACTAGCTCCAGACCCAAAAATACTATGCCAAGAGCTCTGCCCACTACTACTGCTGGTGCTACAACCAAATCTAGCAGCCCTACTACTCTTACGATTCGGAGTAAGGCGGTGCCTACCAGTCTAATATGCCCTAAAATGTCTACTCTACTGAGAAGGGCCTGCTGACTGACAACTCGAACTGCCTATCTGAAATACTGGCTGCTGCACCCTCTGGACAGGTCTGAAAATGCCACTATCATATGGGTCAGGTATGGTGTCGTACAGGATATGTTTGTGCTCCAGCTGTCTCGTCTCCTCTACCACACTCTCCAGACTATGACCCTCTAGTCAAATACCAATATAGGTTGGGCCTAATCCAGTCACATAAAGCTTTACTACCTTGGCAACATCTTGTCTCACATCCTTAGCATGCCTCATCAGTCTATAGAACTCCCGAGTATAGTCCTCCATTGATCAATCTCTCCTATCAATGTTATGTAATTGCCATCTGTAGTTCTCTCGCATAGACAAAGGATAGAAAAATCTCATGAAATGCTCCTTAAATCCCAACCATGTCATCATCGTCATGAAAGGCTGAATGGACTGTATAAACTAGTCTTGAGCTACTGCTGAGATTGATAGCTCCACGATCATAATCCTCTGGTAATCAAATACCCAAATCTGGTCCTAGACTCGATGGTATTAATGAAATCTAATGCATCCCCAGTACCATCAAAGTGAACTCGCCCCACTTTGGAGTTTAATAAGGATGCATCAGCATCTGACATCCCTTAAGTCTGTCGTTGAAGCATCTGCTGCACAATGTTCATCGCTTAATTAAGAGCTGCCAAGCCCTGGTTAATACCCGCCATGAAAGCTGCAAAGACTGCAGGATCCTCTGTTGGAATCTAAGGCTCTACTGGAGGCTGATCCTGCCTTTGAGCTGCTGCCACTCTAGCTCTACCCCTACCTCTAGGTCGAGGGGCAGGAGGGAGAATCTCATCCTAAAATGACTACTCCCCATCATCAGGTTCTACATCTACAGCAGGGGCATTCCAAGCACGCCTCATTCTGAAAAGACATGAAAACCAAGATTCAAAACAAGATATGAATACAAACTTAGATGATGAAACCAAAAGACAAGAGATCAATAAACGATGTTCAACAACTTAAGTACCACAATATTATGAGAAAAAGACAGACATTGATAGTCAAGAGCATGAAAAATGAGCCAAAGCTCTGATACTAACTTTGTCACGACCCGAACCCAGGGACACGTGACTGGCACTAGGGAATGCGAAAGCATAAAGCTACCAAAACCCATAGTAAGCCTTAAAAGAAAAATTGCGGAATATTTAAACTTTGAAACCTCATAATAAATAATAAAATCACAATGCACATTATCAAACTGATTTTTCTCAATATAATTTAAATCATAACATCAGTGCATAAAATACATAAACTTCAGTTATACAAATAGTATCTCAATACATAAATTATAATTACATGAAATTTTAAATAAAGTATACAATTGTAAAATTTTCTCTACTGCAGTACACAAAAGTAAATACAACACAACTAAATAGACCTATGTAGAATAGCCGGAGACGAAGCTACATGGCGAAGAGAGGTAGGCCTAACAGTAAACTCCCAAACTCCTGAAAAAAATTAATTAAGGGGAGTCAGACCTCACTAAGTAAGTTAATAAAGAAATGAATGCAATTTGAAAACCTCATTAAAATAAATTTTATGGAAATATAATATAATATAATTTTATTTCAACCATTTGGTGTACATATAATAAATCCATTTTTAAAAGAGAAGAAATAAGTATTTAAATGTCTTTTTAAATCGCTTCAGTATAAAAATTTGGTAGAACCCAATTTATAAATTTTTAACAGTCATATAACTCATTTATATCCAAGACTGTCGAATCCCGAGAGCAAAGCATCACCAGGATACACAACCGCAGTCATATCTCTTAATCCAATATCACTGGCAGTGTCCGAGAGCAAAGCATCACCAGACCATCAGCCCCAGTGATTTAATAAATAAACAAATATTATACTACTGGCGGTGTCCGAGAGCAAAGCATCACTAGACCTTCGGCCCCATTAACATAATTAAATAATCACATATTTTACCAATGCGCACACGGTCTTGATGAAACCCATTAGGTAGCCCATTCTACCGTGGTTTATTTAAAAATAAAAGAAAATAATGAAAATAATGAAAATTACAATAAATAAAATAGATAAATAAATAAAATACAATAAAACAACTATAAATTAAATCATGCAAGATCATATGCATAATGTTGACTAGAATCTCATAAAATTAAATTCATAAGAATTTAATATAATTTAAATTAAAAATCCAACACTCAAATCAAATATTAACTTACAAGATAAAGGTGCTCCTCTGGCACGTCGTGTCCGACCTCGACTGGTAGACGTGACTGGAGGGCCAGCTAAAAGACAGAAAAAGGAAATGACAATCAAAAAATAGAAACCTAACTTCTAAAGTTTGTAAGGAAGACTTAATTTGAACTTAGAATAAAAATTTTAGGATTGACCCGGTGTCACGTTTTACGAGAAATCTACCAAAAATTCGACAGAGTTTTCTCTGTAAAACGGACATCCCTCTACCGAAGTAGAGTCAACCCTGCAAATAAACACACTTCAAAATTCACAGTGGCATAACACCTCGAGTTGGGACCCCAAACGACACAATTCCCAACCGAGGTTCACCAAAATAGTTAATTAATCACATTAACAAAATATACATACAACTTAAAATAACTAAATATATATACAAAAATTCCATAAAACTCAATTAATTTAACCTAAATTAACTTTCATAGACTCTTAACCAAAATTGACTTCAATAACTTAGATCAATTAATAAACATACATTAATCAACCAAAAATTACCCCAAATAATTAAAATAAATTTCTACATAATTTAAACAAACAATTCAAAATTAACAAAATAAAAAATTAACCCAAAAACTAATTAAAATCAACTAACAAACATCTAAATCAGATAATAACCAACTAACCTAAAACTCACCTAAACTAAGCTGAAAACAAGTGGAAGAAGGCTGTTGTTGTCCCTGTTACTACTTCACGTTACTGTTCATGCTGCTGCTTCTGCTACTGCCTCTGCTCATGCTGCTACTGAGATGACGATGAAGGAAGAAGGAAACAGACGGAGAAGAGACTGGGTGGTCACTGGTTCAAGCACACGAAGATGAGGAAGAAAAAATAGCGTGAATAAGGGAAAAAGAAAGAAGGGAGGGAGAAGAGATAGGGGTTGACTGAAAGTTAAGGGAGGGAGAAGAGATAGGGGTTGACTGAAAGTTCATCTTTTTGGTCTGGAAAAAGAAAATCCTCAGCCACATAACATATATATATATATATATATATATATATATATATTGTAGATAATTTAAGTATATAACAATGTTATTATTATACCTCTAGAAAAAAAATACTACAATTATAATAGTTAATAATAGTAGTGCTACCAATAATATTTGGACAAATTTAAATAATAAAGTATGTGCATAAAAATAAATTAATGTAAAAGTAATAATATTGATAGTTCTCAATAGAATTTTAAATTTAGTACTTAAATATAATAATTTAATATATGAATTATAACAATATAAATTAAAGAAAATTTGTATCCTTGAAAACCTCAATATTTATATAAATAATTTAAAATATTCGGGTTATTAGACCCCTAAAATTAGTCTACTGCCATTATTAATTTTAATTGAATTTTACCAAATTGTGCCTAGATTATTAATCAATTTTTAGTGCAGAGAATTAAAATTCTACTAATTTTCCTTTATTGGGGCTATTACAAATTATAGTGTAAGAAAGCATATTAATTACAACCCAATAAAAGTAATGAACAAATATTGTAGACGATAATAAATAATAAATCCTAAATTCTATGAGGATTTCACAAAATTCAGTCCATGACATCCCATGGATTCTTTGATGTAGCCACTGCTAAAATCTCACATCACCAACCTCACATCCAGAGCACCATAGAACATCAATTAAAAATAAAAACAAAATTAATTAGTAATGAATCAATCAAGAAATAAACAAAGAAATCAAATCAAAATAAAAGAAAAAAAGAGTAGAAGATATTGTGCAAATGTTGTTTGAATGCCCCTCAAATTAGGATTATCACCATTTGGAGATTGACTCTGTTGTTTTTTCTTGATTCTCTGGACTTTACAAGAAAAGAGCATATTTTTTTGTTAATTTCACATCTACAGTAGAAGGTCTATATTTTTCAATTCACTCCCTTTTTGCAATAGCTAATTAGAGTTTTTATTCTCTCTAGTTTTTTTGCAACTCTTTTTTCTAGGGTTTTTTCACAGCTCTCTTTTTCATCCTCTCTTATACACTTTATCTCTCAACTTTAAAGCCTGGCCTAGCAACCCCAGCTCCTATGATCACACAAGGAAGTTGTGTGATAGTTGGGAGCGAGATCAAGAGTTTATCAGAAGTCTGCATTTTATTTTTTGAATTTTTAAAATTAAGATAATGAGATGATGAGCAATAGAGTTTTGAAAAAATTAAAGACTCACATGTAAGACTAATAAAAAAAATTAAAAAATGATGAAAAAATTAATTTTTAGTGTAAAAAATCAGTTTTTAGTGAAAACTGGCACTCTAGAATGCTGACCGACATCTGTAAAGCCAATTGACATTGCTTAATGTCGACTAGCATTACATAATTCTGATTGACATTACACAATGTCGGTCAGCATTAAATGCAAACCGATCACTTTATTTTTTTAAATTACAAAAAAAGGTCCTTAGAAGTTTCTAATTTTTGCAATTAAATCCTAAAAAAACCAATTTTGCAATTAAATCCATAAAAAAGTAACAATTTAGTCCTTTAAATCATGAAACTTGACACTAGAGATCAGTTATCGATTAGATTTTCATCATAGGGGTTTTCGTCACATGCGTACACAATTGCATCCCAAAATTGGGTGCTTACACATATCAACTCACAAATCAAACTATATAAAAATGATCATTTAATTATACATAGATATTTTTATTTGAATTTCCATCAAAATTGATTTTTTTTATAAATTTCTCATGAAGTATACACTAAATAATAATGGTAAAGTATCCAATGGCTTAATAATGTTGGCTCATAGCTAGTATAGAAATCAATGGTCCAAATGCAAATAGTTTTTTCATAGTGGTTAAGCCAATTATTTGATAATTTTTTTTATGAATGATTGTTGTTTTATAGCAATAGTGTGGGCTAACATTATTACTGGCATCATTTCATAACCACTATCCAAGGCTCTTCAACTATGAGCTTTAATTGAATCATTACAAATACAAAGCTTCATCTCTCTCTCTCTCTCTCTCTCTCTCTTTGTAAGGAATTTTTTATATATAAAAAAAGCAAAATTATATGGTATATGGACCAAATCCAAGTCAAAGAAACTAAGTCCTCACAAATAAAGCTTGCTATATGCATTAACTAAAATTATCAGTGGGTCTGAATATGGGCTAACATGTATTGGTGGTGCCAAATATGGGCTAGCATAATGAGGCTACGTCCTTATCGATGACATTGGATATAAGCTCACATTATTAAGGGCATTGTCTGCGAGAATGAGGCTTGTTTCGTTTGAAACTTGAAAGCACATAAATCGTAAATTACATTATAAAGAATATTGTTCCCAGAAGGATTGTATATTGAATACTAATATTCCTACTTATAATCTTAGCTAGTAAAGAAAATAAAGATGATTTAGCAAATAAAATATAAATCAAAGCAAATGAAATTAAAATGAAATCAAATAATTAAAACATAGAGCCTAAGTTTAGTTTCACTATTCCAATTCGATCATGAACACTTAATCATTAAACACATTAATATCAATTAAAGATAATTGTTCTAAAATACCTAAAGACTCTCTCGAGTTCATTTAGGCATGTTAAGATTAAAGTTCAATATCCTCTTATGATTAAGAAGTTAATAAAAAATCATTAAGTTCTTTAACAATTATTTTACCCCTGAAGAGCTCGCCTACTCTCGTGGTCGAGTGGTCTAAGCCATGAGTCTTAAGCTAGTGAATTCCCTAACTCTCATTGGTTAATTTACCCATAAACATGCAATCAAATAGGCTTAGAATGACAATAATATATTAAGCGCAATGCATAGAATTAACTAAAAATAATATTAACAAAACTTGTGTTCAATCACATCATAGAATAACTACTCCTAACCTAAACCCTAAAAGGAGTTCCACTCATAATTATGGCGAATAACACAACATAATAAAAATAATAAAGATGAAAAAGAAGAATCAATAAAACTCTTAAATATTGCACAAATATTTTTCAATCTCCATTAATGCTCTTGTTTACGTCTTTAAAGAATATCCTATGATCCTCCAACAATGCTTAAAAATCTCCTTATTATATAGCAAGTTTGATAGAAGATCTCTTGTCCTTAGAATTCCTAAATCATTTTTAATTAGGAAACTTCTTTTTACTAGACACAATAATGTCTCTTACTGTGCTTAAATATAGCTTTTCGGTATGGTCTCTAGCATGGTTGTGCTTCCCTTCAAGTCCCATTTCCAAATTGTCACACAGCCTATAGCACAGCTATACTAAAATTATGTTCCTTGCTTATTATATTCTAAAGGTAGAGTAGCCTACAACACAACCATGTCTCAACTTATGTCAGTGAATTTAATTTCCATTGTGTGACATGGGCACAAGCATGCCCATGTCACAGTCATAATGTCCAATTCCTTAACTTTTTCGGAATTCCTTTTTAGGCCTACCTATGAAAAGGGAAAAACTATTAGGTACTTAAATAAAACTCCTAATTAACTAAAATTAAACCACAAACAATAAAATCTTAATTAAAATTCTAAAACTAAAATATTTCTTAATTCAACATAAATTCTACCTAAACTAGACTAATTAATTATTCAAAATGTATTAAAAGTCAACTCAAATGTATGTAAAAATTTCACATATCAAATTCCTCCACACTAGAGCTTTGCTTGTCCTTAAGTGAAAATCAAATTTAAAATTCAAGAACAAACTCAACTATGACCAAAGACTTATAGTTTCTAAGACATGCAACACCGAGGCTGAAAATTGTTTACTAAAGAAGATAATAAGAATTAAAATACATCATATACGAGCAATGTAGTAATCATAACCCAAGCACTTAACTCTTTAAAATCAATGAACACACCTCTAGAAGAAGAGCATTTAAGCTTATAATTAAAAAGCAAAAACTTTTTGGTTATGAATGCATTTTATGCTCCATTTCATAACATCTTGTCTTTTGCTTTTTTTTTTTGCTTTGGTGAGTGTGTTTTACACTCCATGTTGCTATTTTTTTCTCTTTTTCTTTTTAAACGAATGCATTTTATGCTCCATCTTGTCCTAAGTTATTGCAAAACAAAATTAGGCAAGTGCATTTTATGCTCTATCTTGCCATTTTTTTAATTTTGAATTACAAACTATCACGCATTCTACCCTAAAACCATGCTTATTTTCAATCTCGAAGTTGATGCTTAGGTTATTAAAACTAAATTTTTCATACATAAGTGTACAACTATCTTAATTAATAAACCATTCAATAATTTGATAATTTATTAAAAAATGCATACTTATACACTATCCATCTTTAGCTGTAATTGAGCTTTAATTTTGCACAAAAGTAAAATAAAAAATGTTAAGGCTTTACTAAAATGTGAAAAAAAACGAGTTGAAGGTTAATGAAAATTGAACTCTTACCTACTATTTATTTTTTTTCCTCTTTTTTTTACTGATAGAATAACCAACTAAAAAGCCTTAACATAAACATTGAAGTATATTATTTATGCATAAACACTATTGCTATACAAAACATACATAATGAAAGAAGTATAATTAAAACAAAACTAAAGCTTAAAATTTAAAAATTTCTACGTGAAAATATTAAATGCGTGGAATAATGAAAACAAATGCAAAATATAAATCCTCGCCCCATTGTCCATGTCATTGTCCTCAATGATAAGAGCAAAGGATAAAAAGAAAAACAAAAAACAATAAGAAATAGTAATAAAAAAGGACATATAAAGAAAGAAATACTTCCCTACATAATAAGGCATGGAGAATAACATTAAACAACAAATAAAAAGAAATGAAATCAAAAGAAAACAAAAACAAGTTAACATGATTATGGAAAGCTCAAAAATAAGCAAACAAAATGAAAATAGAATGAGAATTGAGAACATCCAAGAGTAACTAAAATGAACATAGAAGGATCCAAAATAAAAAATAAATAAAAAGAAATAAACGAATACAAAACAACCAAAATATGATAGAAAAATCGATGGTTAAAACAAAAACAGTAATAAAAGATAAGTAACAAAACATCATGACTATTAAAAAGAATAATAATATGCAAAGAAAAAGAACAACAAGATCAGTTATCCAAGGGGACATCCTGCTGTTTATGGCTTACGTCAATGTCATCACCATCCTCCTCATCTAGTTCCTTAATGGCCTTCGGTGGTGGTGGTGGATCATGCAATGTCAATCGAGGAGGTAGAATGAAACCCTAAGCACTGTATAAAGCTTGAAAACCATCACACAGCCAGACAAGAGCTCTCTGCATCTCAAACACAATAAGCTCAAGGTCACTGGTTTATAGTAGGATAGAAGTAGATGGTGCATAGGTGGTTGCAATCTACAAGTGCACGGAGTCGTTCAAGTAGTAAAAATATCAATCTCACAAGGAGTGGATGTTGATTATTAGACTACTTTCTATGTTTATTTGTTTAGAAAGTTGAAAGAGATTTTTGCTAAAAATTAAACTAATTTAAGAAAACATAATTAAACTACTCTAAAATTTATTAATTAAATGAATGTTAGGGTTTTTATCCCCAGCTCAATTTTAAAAAAAAGTCATGTTAACCTCCTTACCACTTATGAATTTGTTCCATTTGGTAAGCATCTTTAGACATATAAAAGTCTCTCTCAAGCACTCGCATAATTTTATTCATCACAATAACTACCCAAGTGATTAGCTCTTGCTACTCAAGTAATTAATTATTCTCAATACCAAAACAAGCTTTTCAAGGAATATTAACAGCCAAACCATCTCTCAACCAATTTGATTAATTAACAAATTATTATTATTTTGTTCTTAATAAGGATCTTCTCTCAATCTCACCCCACCATCTAATTCAATTCCTAAGGTGCGCAGTCTTAAGAAAGCATTAGGTTCAATAATAATCATGGATTATAGATTTAGCAACATGAGGTTTAACTAATTAATAATCCCAAAAAAACTTAAATTTTGACAAATAAGCTCAATTCGGAAAGCTTAAAATATCTACTTCAAATTTTAAGAAGATCACTTCCTCACTATAAAGCTCTATGGATGTCAAAAGCCTCTTTACATATGAGAGGTCGAATCAGCCCAAAAGCATCCTACCAAAACAACATAGAAAAACATAAAACATAATTAAAAACTAAAAAAAAGATAATAAAATACTGGAAACACATAAAATACCTAGACTTAATAAATTTAACCGAAATTATATGAATATTCATTATTATCCTAGACTTTAGACTCACAAAACTTAACTAATTAGTGCTAAAAATATAGTATTATTCTCACTTATCAACTCCCCCACACTTGAGTCTTTGCTTGTCCTTAATCAAAACATGAAAACAACCTATTAATATGAATAACTCAACTTATTACCTAGCTTTAACTTGACTAGCTATGGTAATCTTCACTTAACATAAAGCTTAAAAACTACAAACTTAAAACAATCACTCGAGGTTAAGGACATGCTAAATTACCGCGTGAAGAGCAAACTTCTTAATTGAATTCATGAAAATGAAAAATTGAAATCAAAGAAAGATACAAGCAAATAGAGATTAATTCAATACTTGGCTAATCTTAGAATTCTTATGCATAAGGCACTTTTTAAGCATTTTCATTATTTTATTCAACAAAAATTTTTCCAATGGCAGTATCCCCTACCTTTCCCACACTACTCAGTATGGATACTTCACAAAGGGTCATTTGGATACTCATACTCTATTTAAGAGCATTAAAGTAGAAGAAGCATATAAAAATTTATAATTTCAAGGTTTTAGCTCCTTTTTAACGAGTGCATTTTATGCCCCATCTCTTTTTTATTTTCTTTTTTTTAATAGAGACCAAAATACATAAGATTTGACTAACTTCAGGAGTTAATTTTAAATCTCTACTTACAAACACCTTTATAAAAAATCAGGACTCCAAGTTCAATCACTCAATTAAGAAGTAAACATTAAGTGTTAAAATGTCCTTCAGCACATATCATTAGCCTAATCTTAAATGTCCAAACTCACATTAAATAAAGATTACCATATCTTTTCAAGAAAACTATATTCAATGAATTGGGTTCTACTTAAGAATAGGTCTAAAAAACTCAAGTGTTATGCATGATAATTCTTAACAACCTAGATGCTTAAAATAAAAACACATACAAACGTATAAAATGCATGGGATGCATGATTCTCCTTTTTTTTAAGATATTCTAAACTAAATAGAAAACACAAAAGACATAAAAAAATTACACAATAAAACTCAACTTACACCCCCACACTTAAACTCATCATTGCCTTCAATGTTGGTAAATTAAAAGGAAAATTAGGAATTCATAAAATGAACAAATTATTTTGACAATAAAGCTTACAACCCTTTTTATGTTCAACACTTGTATGATCATAGGTAGAGTTGCTCGATCTTTGATGCTCAATTTCCTTTTAATTTACCTAAAAAATAAATTATTGGTAGTTATGAGTTATAAAGACATAAAAAACATACAAAAAAAAATGAAAACTAAAATACATAAAACTTGGTTGAGCCCCAAGAAGCACTTATTTAAGAGGTCATAAGCTTGACCATGGCATGAAGTATGTGTTGGTGTTGATCAAGTAGGCAAGGTAATGACAATCATCTTCTTTGCCTTCATAGTACTTCTACAACTTCTAGCCATTCACTTTAAATTTCTCTCCCTGATTATTTATTAATTCCATAGCTCCATGGGGAAAGACTTATGACACTATAAATGGTCCTAACCATCTATTTTTAAGCTTCTTTGGAAATGATCCTAGCTCAGGCATGAAAAATAACACGTGATTTCCAATTTCCAAATGTTTCCTCCTTATGCTTGCATCATGCCACTTATTTGTTTTCTCTTTGTAAATCCTTAAGTTTTCACATTGGGTAACTGTGTTTTTGTATTTGAGAAGCCCTTCTTCATCATGAGATTGTGTTTACAAACACTTCTCTGCATCCTCCAAATTATAAGATTTTGCCAACCTCCCTCGTTGGACTTTATTCAGATAATCATCAACCACATTAATTCTCATGAAATTATTAGAGTTAGAAGGATGCTTCATACCTTGCTACATATTAAATTTATAACTATCCTCATATACTCTCAAAGTGAGAGTTCCATTATATACATCTATGATAGCCTTAGCAGTGTACAAGAAAGGCATTCCAATGATCAAAGGCACATCTTCATCTTCCTCAAAATCTATTACCACAAAATCCACTGGAAATATGAATTTTTTTTGCTTTTACTAGAACATCCTCTACTATCCTTGAGGCTTATTTACTATTCTATCTGCAAGCTGGAAACAGATGTTTGTTACTTTTTCTTCCCCTAAACCAAACTTCCTATAAATATATAAAGACATTAAATTAATAGAAGCACCTGAATCATAAAGAGCCTTTGAAAAATTTAAATTACCAATAGAGCAAGGTATAGTAAGACTCCTTGGATGTTTACTCTTCAGTGGAAGTTTGTTTGAAATGATAGAACTACACTCTTTACTAAGTGTAGTAGTCTCAAACTCTTACAACTTCTTCTTGCTAGAAATAAGCCTTTCAATAATTTATCATACTTGGGTGTTCGTGCAATTACTTCCACCAATGGTATATTTATGTGTAGCTTTTTAAACATCTTTAAGAATTTAGTAAATTGTTGATCATGCTCTTTCTTTATAAGCCTTTGAGGAAATAGAATAGGTGGCTCATAAGGCTTTACTTCTTTCTTCTGCTCTTTAATCTTCCCCTTTACTTCATTTTTTCTTGTGTTTCAAGCTTATCAATTATTTTCTTTTTATCTTTTTCTTCCTTTTAATCTTTCTTATGACCCTTAACTTGAGTGTTCAGCATTTGCTTATGTGGTTGCAGTTTTATCCCACTCCTCAAGGTAATGGCTTTAACATACTCCTTAGGATTCATCTCTATATTACTAAGAAGTGTCCCTTGATTTCTTATGGATAAGGAGTTGGCCAATTGTCCCATCTACATCTCCAAGTTATGGATTGAGGATGAATGATTTCTGAACATGAGTTGGTTATCTTGATGCATCTACTCAAATCTCCCTTAAAGTCTTTTTATTGCCTCATCTTGTTAATTCATCTTGGTTGCCATTATATCCATGAATTTCTCCATTTTACTCTCTAAAGAAGGTGAAAAAGAAACTTTCTCTTATTGAAAATAGAATTGACCTTAATCTTGATAAGCATTAGACCCTCCAAAACCTGGTGGTTCTAAAGGTATCCACTTATTAATTCCTTAATTATTCCATTAGAAGTTTGGATTATTCTTCCAACTTGATGCAAACACCCAATTTTGGGATAATAAAATATGGATGCGACAAAGGATTCCAATAATGAAAATGTTTTAAGTAGGTCTTCAGCACTTGAAGTTTGAAACCTCAAAAGTTTAAATATGTTTTCAAAAAGAGTTTTATTGGTTTTTTAAGGACTTAATTGTTTTACTTTTTAAGACATAATTGAAAATTTTAATTTCTTTCAGGGGTCTTTTTACAATTAAAAGTTAAAAAAATCAGAATTACAGAATTCCAATCAAAATTACATAATTTCGAGTGGAATTATGTAATTCTGATCGAAATTACGTGTTTCTCAATTGTTTTTTGTATTTTTATAGAAAATAAAAATATTTTTTTCTTGAGTTTTGATTGGCTAAATTTTTTTCTTAAATTTATTTTTGGGATTTATTTAATTCTTCAGGAAATAACGTCCTTTTAAAATTGGAACTCTTCAGTACGTAAGACCTAGGGTCTTTTGGTTCTTCCTACAAAAGGAGATCTTAGGCTCCTGGAGGGGATGACTCAATTCTCAATCCTAAGCATTCTTTTCTACAATTTTTGCTCTCTTCATCCTATGTATCTATAAACTTTTCTTCAGGCAGTACACAAAAAATTCTTGGTGATTTATTTATTGGAGATTTTTTAGAAGAATAATAACAAGTTTTGAAGGCCTACTAAAAAAAGAATGGTGATTTTACTAGTTTGAGGAGCAATTCATTCAGCATCCATAAAGCATTATCTCCTCTTTACTTTCTTTTATTGTTTTTTACTATTTTGATTTTATTGAATTGCAATTTTATTTAATTTTGTTATAATTTTATTTTGCTAATCATTGTTTTATCCTTTTGTGATGGTGATTATGGAGGGAATTATATGGTGATCATACTTAGAGAGCCAAATCCATAGAGGTCCATGGAATGCCATGGATAGGACCTTGTAGTTAGATGTAGTTTCTAGGGGTTTTTATTTAATTGTCTTATTTTTACTTATTTTTGGGATTGTATTAGTTTTTCTTTTTTTATTCTCAATATTTCATTGTAATAGCCCCAATAGTGGGAATAATGAAATTTGGTGTGTGTGCTTGTGTGTTTTGTTTTAAGTAATTGGCTAGTAAAATTAGGGTTTTGATTCGATAATTAATTAAAACTAATGGCTATAGAAATCGTTAGGTTGTTTAATTAAAATTGCATTAGATTTAAGTTGGTAGAATTATTTTGCTTGATTGATTATATTATTTTATTATTTATGGTCACTTTAATTAAATTAGGGTTTTAGAAAAATTTATCTTTTATTTGATTATTTTCTTATATATTTATTGTTTTTGGGCTTGTTTGCTTATGTTTATTTGTTTTGGGCCCTAGGCCCACATTAGGCTTTAACCCATTTAAATTTAGGTTTTTTAGGTTTAATTAATAAAAATGCATTTTAGGTCCATAATTAATTAGATTTAGAGTAAAGATAACTTAGGCCCATTTAGTTAATTAGACATAGGCCCACCTAATTTAATTTAATTAATTTAGACTTAGCCCATTTAATTTAAGCATTTTCCATAATTTGTAGATTTAAGATCATTATAGAATTAAAACATGTAGAATTAGGCCCACTAAATTAAATACTTCACAATTTGTTGATTTAGGCCCATTTTTAAAATTAAAATAAATAGACTTAGGATCATTTAATTAAAAGGAATTAGGTTCATTAGTCTTTAGACTCACTTGGAAATTAAAATATGTAGATTTAGCCCATTTAATTAAAATCAATGTAGATCATACTAACCTAGGGATTGTGATGAATGCATTATTTACTTCTATATTTCATTACTAGTTTGCCTAAAGTTGATTGTTTTTTTAAGGGTTTATATGAAATTGCATGTAAATAAAGGATGAAATAGTAATTCATAAAGCAATTCTAAACAAACACAAAGATTGAGAGAAGTTAGTATTCCTTACCCATAATCTTTTAGTTATGGTACTAGCTTTCTTTTAAGGAATCGAGTACCATCATTTTTCAATTTGTCCAAGTTATTACCCAAGGTGGCGTCTTTTCATCTCCACACCATGTCTTTATGATAGTGGTTAGTGTGTTCTCTAGAGCCTTGAGCTCAAACAATGTCATGGTTGCTAAAATCTTGGGCACACACTAAATCTCGTCGTCTATAATGGCGACTCCATTAGGTATAAGAGATATTGATTCTCCTTTTGTTATTTAGAAATATTTTATTAATTATTATTTTATTCTTACATTCATTATGTATGTCTCTATTAACCAATGGCGTTGGTTTATGGTTCCATGATTTCACTAGCTTTATGGGATTGTAAATTGGCTAACCATCACTGTTAGCTTTAACTCGTTTCAAGAGAGATTACCGGGCTCATCTGACCGTGTCTGTAACTTAAGTCTTAAAAGTGGGGTAGTCTTCTCTCGAGTTTGCAAAGGATGTCGAGTCCCTCTGACCTTGGCCTATAACTCAAGTCTTAAAGGAGGGCATCTTGCTAAGGGAACCTTGACCTTTTTTCACTAGACTCAGTTCATGTAGTGGCCTAGTAACTTCCCCTAGGATTACCCAAATTGCTTGTGAATGTTGCCATGAGGTATTTCTATCTATAAAGGCCCAAGCCCATACTTTAAAAGCCCATTTAGGCTAATAAAGATTGGACTAATCTTTTATACCTAAAAATACTATTTATATGCTTTTACTGCTTTGAGAGATTTGACACGTGCATTGGTTCTTGATATCCCATGTTGATATTAAGGCCAAGACCTAAAATCCGAGGAAAAGAGACTCACCATTGAATACATGTGTGGGAGAAATAAAGTTGGAAGGATATTGTACACTTGATTGTTACTAATTACTGGTTGCATAGCACGTGCATCATGCATACATGCATGCACATATTTCATGCATCATACTAACAATTTATCATTCAGCCATCATAGATTCATTTGGGTCTTCCTGTGTTTGGAAGCAAAGTAATGACAGATTAGTGAGAATTGATTTGGGTCCAAAATCAACAGCTAAAGAGATCCTTCATAGTTTGGAAAAGAGCCCTATCAACCTGCTTTACCTAAAAGCTACACCAAATAAAATAGAAGAGATGGAATAACAAAGAGGAAACTAGACCCTAGAGGACATCAAAGGAGAGTTGATGGATGACATGAGAGCAATGATGCAAGATGAACCAAGACAAGCTCTGACTACATTAATGTCGCCACTTGCAATAGCACATGCACCCGTTGCCATAATTCCACCTGCTATTGTTATGGAAGATCCACCTATTGGGGGGCAACCAATGAATGTTGCAAGGAATGTGCTTACTGTGGAAATGAAATATAAGGATATGGAGAACCTTTTAGTAGAGAAAGCCAAGAAAGAATCACTTGAGCTAGTTCAAGAGCTGGAATCCAAGCAGATGAAAGCACTAACTCAGAAGATGTCCAAAATAGAAGAATTGATAAGAGGACATGGCATTGGATATTCATTTGACTTTGATGATATAATGCAATTTGAGGAAGATAAGCTGCCTGATAAGTTCAAGATGCCATAGCTGTATAAGTTTAATGGTATTAGAGACCCAAGGATCCACCTTAGTCAATATACAACTACTGTGAGCACCACTAAGGCTCCTTTGTCCATAGTTACCAAGTTGTTTGTACTATCCATGAATCCTATGGCTATTAATTGGTATCATGGGTTCTAGAAATCTATCTGAGCAAACTGGAGAGAGTTATGCACCACTTTTCTGAAATAATATAACCACAATACCAGGCTTGAAGTGTTTATTAGGGATTTATAATTGACCAAGCAGAATCCTAATGAATCATTTTTGGATTTTCTTATTAGATTCGTGAATAAGGCAGGATTAATGAAGAATAAACTGGTTAAGAAGGATGAGGTTAGGATGATAGTCCGAAACATGTCACCCAATATGGTTGAGAGGTTGCAAATGATGAACCCTAAGACATTTATAGACCTTTATGATGATGGGTTACAAGCTGAGAAGATTAAGAATAAGAAAAAGAAGATTGCTAGAAGCACTAAAGCAATAAACTACCCAACTGGGGGCACACAACAAGGAAATATTAGTCAGATTGTGGAAGTGCATGTTATTGAACAACTAAGGAGATTCTCCAATTTTAACAAACCTTTGTTAAAAGTCCTAGAGCACCTAATGCAAAAGGGCTTACTTCAACCTTTACCTAACCTAAACACCCCAGGCTATAACCCAAACAAGCACTGCAAATTCCATCAAAACCTCCAACACTCCAAAAATGAAATCCAAAACCTTATAGACTTCAGAAAGATCACAGACCCTGAAAACCCAAGCACTAGAAATAATCCTTTCCCAAACTACCAAAATACACCACCCCCAGCTACCATGATAATCAACTCAAGAGTTAGTGAGGAAGAAGTGATAAGCTCCTTTGAGGACCTATACCTTAAAACTAATGAGAAATCTCCAAATGCCCCTAAAGGCATGGAAAGAGCATAAGACTTATTGGGTCAACCTTCAGGCAAGTTTGACTATAAGGTGTTTTATACCAAACCACTTTCTTTTGACATACCCTTCAAGTCAATTGTACCTATAGGATAGAGTGATGAGTTTGATGATGAGAAGCTGTTAGAAAAGAAAGAAAAATGCACATATGAGGTACAAGAAGATGAATTCATGGAGACAGTTGGCAAAAAATGCAAGAATAGTTATTATGTCAGCCACCTCAAGGACAACCACTATGAGACTCAGCATCCCTAGCATCTAGATTAGGAAATAAATTTTCTTATTGTCTTCTTTGAATAAAATGTTAGTTTCTTTAGAACTTGTTTATTTTAGTGATCGATGATATAAATTTTGATCATGCTTACTTATGTAATGCACATCCTAATGGCACTATACATTATGATATTGATCACATATGCATGTTTGACATAAATTCAATTTAATTATATTCATTCAATATAGGCACAAATGCAAATTCAAAGAACATACATAAGTCATATGATGTAACTTCTAAAGATAGAAAATTTAAGGAAAAAATAAAAAGAATGAAAAAAGAGAAAAAAACAAGGAGAGAGAGAAAAAAAAGAACAGTGAGGTAAAAATTAGAGAGAAAAATTATGGACTGACTGATAACATGAGTTGTATTATGTAATGTAATGAATGTTCTCATTTTTGCCCTAACGAATGATAAAATTGAATTTGAAATTTTTATTCAAATATCGCATATTTGTCTATATCATACTGCATTAGTATTTCAATGGAAAGACAATACATAATGAAAGCTAAATCAAAGCTATGAGATCAGTATTTTAGTTATGTTTTATTTTTTGCCACCCCTTTGTAATTTTTCTTGTAAGCCTAGCGTCCCCTTATACCTTAAGAATTCAAGTGGCTCAGTAACTTACATTGCAAGCCTTGTATTATAACTATCATCAATCATTACATCAACATTAAGCCTCATATTCAGCTCAAGAGTTCTCAAAGAGCAAGTCCAGCTAATTTCATCATCAAGAACTCATTTTAGTTAATTTTCCCACTCCTCTACATCTTCAAGGCATGAGATTACAACTAATAAGGTTAGTAAGTTAAAGGATCAACAACAACAATGAACGAACTGGGGTCTCTTGCACATATAAAGAAAAGACCATGAGAATAGTTTGAAAGTAGGGGTAAAATGTAATTTTAGAGGAAAATTATAGAATAGTAAGTCTGCATTCAAAGAGAAAAGATGGAACACTGAAGTATAAGAGCCAATATAAGAGATCTCAAGGAAAAAATAAGCATAAAAATACATCAATTATCACACAATAAAGGCAGTAACAAAGAGAACAGTTCAACAGTGCATTGGTCAATCATAAGTTCCAATGTCGAGCCATAGACCCCATTTGCTAGCCTAGTCATCAGTCTGATGAACCATGTCAAGAAGCTCTGACATTAGAAGTACCAACAGTGAAGCATTCAATGCTCAAACCTACAAACTATTGATAAAGCACCTCATTCTCACACTCCAAGCTGCAAACATAGCTCTGTTCTAAATAGGAGACCCATTAGGATCATGCATGTCATACATAACATGCATACGCTTGCATACATTTGTTATGAAATACTTGCTTTGCATCATAAAGTCTTTAAGCCTAAGCAAGATTATGCAAATACTTTGCTACTAACATTCAAAATTAGTGTTGTAAAAATGCAGAAAGATAGTCAAAATGTTCACTTCTAAAGGAAAAGGGTAACACTATTAAGGTGAACCCGATACTCAATGGGACTTTAGACCTCAGGAGCCCAATAAATCATAAGCTCGTCTAGTAAGGGAATATCACCAATAGTGACACTTGTAAAATCATCATCTTTGCGACCTTAAGAGGCTAGATAGAACACCCAAGCACCTCAAATTCAATATCCATCTCCATAGTCTCATTTAGAGCATTATCTGGAATATCTCTCCACAACAATCAGTACAGTGTAAGGTATCAAATATGGTGATGAGAAGGTCCAACATATCAACAATACATTTGTTGACCCTATAAAAGGGAAGGATGCACTAAAAACCTAAAATGAATGCACTCTGAAAAATTATTTAATCATGAAATAATATCTCTAACTCCTAAACCCTTTTTTGTAGGAGATGTCAATAAAAGGAATAAAGCCCTCTACCATAGCATTTATGAGAATGGCAAAAATATGAATACAGCCCAAATCCATAACTTCAATGGTGGAGTATCATGACCTTTGTGATCAAAGATATCATCACCACAATTTAAACGAAAGAATGCAAAAGAATAACATTATATTTTGACAAAATCTCTTCATTTGCAAATAGACCATACCAACTTATGGTATTTTATGTAGGAAAAAAGAGAATGAAGAAAGGGAAAGGAAATGATACATCAATAAGAATGGACAAGATAAAAAGTGCCAATCACTTATCAAAATATGACCTTGTGTGGCAAACAACTTGCCAAAGACTCATCAAAATAATCAAGGGAAGTAACAAAACTCTATTTCCTTAGATTCTATAATAAAGTACAATATCAATAATAAAATCCACAAATTGAAAGTAAATTCATCCACTTCATGAGATCATGTGCAAAAAGCCTATTTTACAACCTTTTATCATAGTGGCATTCTTTTACTAGCCTCGCAGAATTAAGATGAGCAGTTAATAGTTTTGTGTTGAGAGTTTATAAACTCTAATCAATCTAATGCCTGCTTTACACCCAAACGAGGGGGAAAATGCAAAAATAAAATCCATGGACTTGCAGTATAAATTGCTTGAATGTCAAAGTATCATTTTAGTCTTTTGAATAATAAATATGCATATAATATACTCCAATGCTAAAAAATGAGTATGAGTACAAAATCCCTTGATGGTATCCATGCTGAGTAATACAAGAAAGGTGGGGGAACACTAATAGAAGAATCGAAATAAGAGCAAGCATAATGTACTCCAATGTGCAGAAATGAGTAATAGTATCTATATGAAACCTCTGGCAGTATCCATGTTGAGTAACACAAGAAACGTGAGGGAATACTAAAAGAGGACCATGCCAAAAACTGCTCTATTTACTCCAATACTCTGTAAGAGTATGAGTATCCACAAGACCTTTCCAACAGTAGCCACATTGAGTAATATAAGAAAGGAAAGATGGGGGAATACTTAGATAAGGAAGGAAAGAACAAAAATAACTCAAAGGCTATTTTGATACTCAAAATTCAATCTGTTTATAATCAAATTCCATAACTTTTGTTTAGCAAATTCTCTTTAAAATTAAGTGTGTACGTAAGCTCTTCACTTGGTAAAAGATATCTCTCAGTATAAGATGATTAATGATGCTTCTAACCTTCGCAAATGGCAAATAAATGATAGTCATGAAAATCAAAATTATTGAGATTCGTTGAGTGCATGCTATCTCATGATAAAGTGATGAATTTTCTCATAAATTTTCAATATCATAATGTACTTTTATAAATTCATCATGATTGAAACTAACTTCAACAAGTCTATAGGAATTGTAAATCTAAAAGGAATTGCACCAAACTTGTAGAGTTGGTTAACACAAAAAAATTCAAAGTCAATCGGTAGAAAAATTCTAATTAATTAATATAGCAAAATTTAAAGTTAGTTGGCAGAGAAATTCTAATCAGTCAATATAGAAAAATTAAAAGTCAGTCAGCAAAAAATTATAATCAACCAGCATAAAGGATTCAAAGCATTCGACTTAAACAACCAAAGATAAAAATTATGAGCAGTTATGGACTATAGTAGTAAGGGCGAGCAATAAAAGGGTTGCAGTTAATCAACATTATTAGTAAGAAATGAAAGGATTGCAATTAATCATGAGCAATTATGGATTACAACATCATCAGTGAGCAATGAAAGGGTTATAGCTAATTGCGAGAAATTATGGATTGCAGCATCATTAGTGAGCAATGAAAGGATTACAACTAATCGCAAGCAATTATGGATTGTAGCATCATCAGTGAGCAACGAAAGTATTGCAGCTAATCATGAGCAATTATGGATTTTAGCATTATCAATGAGCAATGAAAGGGTTGTAGCTAATCATAAGCAATTATGGATTGCAACATCATCAGTGAGCAATGAAAGGGTTGCAGCTAATTGCAAGCAATTATAGATTGCAGCATCATCAGTGAGCAACGAAAGGCTTGTAACTAATTGTGAGCAATTATGGATTGTGGGATCATCAATGAGAAACAAAAGGGTTGCAGTTAATCGCAAGCAATTATGGATTGCAACATCATCAGTGACCAATGAAAGGGATAAGGGAAATGAAGAATGAATTGACAAAAGGCAAAGCATAAAAGTGATCAACGCTACACGACCGAGTGTAGTGTATTCCTACCCAAACTATATGACTGAGTATAGTCAACATTGTACGACTGAGTACAATGTGTCATTTCAATTCGAACTATATGACCGAGTATAGTCAACACTGTATGACCGAGTGTAATGTACTTTTTTCAATTAAGACTATTCGACCGATTATAGTCGACATTGTACGACCAAGTGTAATGTGTCATTTCAATTCAAACTATATGACTGAGTATAGTCAACATTGTATTACTGAGTACAATATGTCCTTTTAATTCAGACTATACGATCGAGTATAGTCAACATCATACGACCGAGTGTGATGCATCGTTCCGATCCAGACTGTACGACTGAGTATAGTCAACGTTATACTACTGAGTATAATGTTTCCTTCCAAATCAATGTTATACGTCTGAGTATAGTGTTTCCTTAGATGTTTTCAGTTTATGCCTAGTGTTGTACTACAAAACAAGCATTCATCATGAACCAACGATCGCTTGTAGATAAAAGCCTCAGGAAGCACAGGTAAGTACTCAAACCTTATTCTTAAGAAATTGTGTGCTTATTTGCTTTATCACAATTTGTCAAGCAAACAATGACAAAGGGGGGCAACTGTTAATACCCAATTTCGGGATAATAAAATATGGATGTGACAAAGGACTCTAATGATGAAAATGTTATAAGTAGGTCTTCAGCACTTGAAGTTTGAAACCTCAAAAGTTTGAATACGTTTTCAAAAAAGAGTTTCATTGGTTTTTAAGGACTTAATTGTAATACTTTTTGAGACTTAATTGAAAATTTTAATTTCTTTCAAGGGTCTTTTTCTAATTAAAAGTTAAAAAAATCATAATTAGAGAATTTTGATCAAAATTACATAATTTTGATCGAAATTATGTAATTCTGGTCAGAATTATGTAATTTCAATCGAAATTATATGTTTTCTAACTGTTTTTTGTATTTTTACAGAAAATTAAAATATTTTTTTCATGAGTTTTGATTGGCTAAAATTTTGTTCTTAAATTTATTTTTGGGATTTATTTAATTCTTCAGGAAATAAAATCCTTTTAAAATTGGAACTCTTCTGTACATAAGACCTAAGGTTTTTTGGTTTTTCCTATAAAAGGAGAGCTTAGGCTCCTAGAGGGGAGGACTCAATTCTCAATCCTAAGCATTTTTTTTCTGTAATTTTTGTTCTCTTCTTGCTAAGTATCTCTAAACTTTTCTTTAGGTTGTACACAAAAAATTCTTAGTGATTTATTCATTAGAGAATTTTCAGAAGAAGAATAATAAGTTTTGAAGGCCTAATAAAAAACAACAGTGATCTTACAAGTTTGAGGAGCAATTCACTCAGCATTCATAAAGCATTATCTCCTCCCTACTTTCTTTTATTTTTTATTATTTTTATTTTATTTTATTGAATTTCAATTTTATTTAATTTTTGTTATAATTTTATTTCGCTAATCATTGTTTTATCCTTTTGTGATAGTGATTATGGAGGAATTACATGGTGATCATACTTGGATAGCCAAATCCATAGAGGACTATGAAAAGTGATGGATAGGACCTTGTAGCTAGATGTAGTTTCTAGGGTTTTTTATTTAATTGTCTTATTTTCACTTATTTTTGGGATTGTATTAATTTTCTTTTTTGCATTATTCTCAATAGTTCATTGTAATAGCCCCAATAGTGGGAATAATGAAATTTGGTGTGTGTGTGCTTGTGTTTTATTTTAAGTAATTAGTTAGTAAAATTAGGGTTTTCATTCGATAATTAATTAAAACTAATGGCTATAGAAATCATTAGGTTGTTTAATTAAAATTGCATTAGATTTAAGTGATAGAATTAGTTTGCTCAATTGATTATTTTATTTTATTGTTTATGGTCACTTTAATTAAATTAGGGTTTTAAAATATATTTAATTAATTAATTAATCTTTTATTTGATTGTTTTTTATATATATTTATTGTTTTTGGGCTTTTTTGCTTATGTTTATGTGTTTTAGGCCCTAGGCCCACATTAGGCTTTAACCGATTTAAATTTAGGTTTTTAGGGTTTAATTAATAAAAATGCATTTTAGGCCCATAATTAATTAGATTTAGGGTAGAGATAACTTAGACACATTTAGTTAATTAAACATAGGCCCACCTAATTTAATTTAATTAATTTAGACTTAGTCCATTTAATTTAAGCCTTTTCCATAATTTATAGATTTAAGATCATTATAGAATTAAAACATGTAGAATTAGGCCCACAAAATTAAATACTTCATAATTTGTAGATTTAGGCCCATTTTTAAAATTAAAATAAATAGACTTAGGATCATTTAATTAAAAGGAATTAGGTCCATTAGTCTTTAGACTTGGTTATAAATTAAAATATGTAGATTTAGCCCATTTAATTAAAATCAATGTAGATTAGACTAACCTAGGGATTATGATGAATGCATTGTTTACTTGTATATTTCATGACTAGTTTTCCTGGTGTTGATTTTTTTTAAGGGTTTATATGAAATTGCATGTAAATAAAGGATGAAATAGTAATTCATAAAGTATTCTAAACGAACACAAAGATTGAAAGAAGTCAGTATTCCTTACCCAAAATCTCTTGGTTGTGGTACTTGCTTTCTTTTAAGGAATCAAGTACCACTATTTTTTTTATTTATCCCAGTTATTACCCTGGGTAGTGACTTATAATCTCCATGCCATGTCTTTATGATAGTGGTTAGTGTATTCTCTAGAGCCCTGAGCTCAAATAGTGTCACGGTTGCTAAAATATTTGAAACACGCTAAACCCCGTCATCTACACTTGGGTTATATGTAGTACCTAACACAAGATTATGTTGTTTACCCTTATTGAATTTGCCTAAATAATTCATATTTACCATGGATAAACTTTAGATAAATTTGCACTCAATGGTAGGATGTCCACCATGACAAAACTCATAAGATGAAGAAAATGTAGATGAGATATCATTAAGGCCCATTTTGTCTATTCTTTTTGTCAAGGCATTCAATTTTACATTAAACATTATCAACCCATCCACTTTTAGTGCACCTGACTTTCTTGGTATAGCTCTCTCATTAGCCATAAACTTTGTGTATTTGCCATCTCCTCAAAAAGATCTAAAGCATCCTCTAATGTCTTACAGATGATTGTTCCCCCAATAGCAACATCTTTATTAACTTTGAATAATGTATTCACACCTTTATAAAATGATTGAGTCAAATCCCAAGTATATATAAAATATAGTGGACATTGCCTCTGAAGGTCTTTGAATATATTCCAACACTTATAAAAGCTTTTATCCTCCCTTTGATAAAATAAATTGATCTCACTTCTAATTCTTATAACATTTGCAGGTGGAAAGTATTTATTGAAAAATGATTTATACATCTCCTGCTAAGTGTTAATGGAGTTGGGTGACAAACTAGCAAACCATCTCTTCACTCTATTAATGAGTGAGAAAGGAAAAAGTATCAACCGGATAGCTTCTAGTTAGACCCCATTCATTTTGAGAGTTGAACAATACTCCGAGAATCTTGTCATATGGCCTATAGGATCTTCTTAAGGCAATCCACTAAACTGGGAGTTCTGAATCATCTGAATGATGGTTGGCTTGATTTCAAAATCATTAGCAACAATCGTTAGTCTTATAATAGGATTTTGATCCCCTTGCATATGAGAACTAACAAAGTCCCTCACGATTCTTTACACATTTGGTTTGTTTTGACTTTCAAGATCTATAACTTCATTGTTAGCTTTATTCATCATGTTTCTTTGTCTCCTTAATCTCTTACTTCAATATATAGAGTTATCAATAATTCAACTTGTCTAGTACTATTGTGCATTGAGCACATGCACTAGCAAAGTTCCTTATAAAGACAATAGAAAACTAGAACAAGCTAAAAATAATGCAAACTTAAAAATAAATTAAAAAGAAAAAGTCTAAATTAAATAATATAGATTTTATCTTAATATCTTTCAACTCCCCAACAACGGTGCCAAAAACTTAGTAGTTACAATTTGTAACCACACGGAGTCATCCAAGTAGTAAAAATATCTATCCTAGAGGGAGTGGATGCTGATTATTGGATTGCTTTTGTAAGCACCCAATTTTCGGATGCAATTGTGCATAATTGCGACGTAAGCCCCTATGATGAAATTTATTCAAAAATTGAACTTAGTTGTCGATTTTTTGGACTTTAGGGACTAAATTGCAATGTTTTTTAGGATTTTCTTACAAGGACTAAATTGCAATTTTTCAAGGGTCTTTTGGTAATTAAAAGTTAAAAAAATTTAAGATCGATATTTAATGCCAATCGGCATTGGTGTAATGCCGACCGGCATTGTGTAAGACCGATCGACATTAGACAATGCCAATCGGCATTGAACAATGTCGACGCGTAAAGTCCCATTTTTTTTTATTTTTTCACGTATTTCTTATTTTTTTTATCAATTTTTATAGTGTTTTGATTGGTTGAAAATTTAATTTTATTATTATTATTATCTTATGAAAATTTCAATGAGTTCAAAATGCATAAATAGCTTTCAAAAATCAAAATTCTAACTGTTTGTTTTGAAGAGATGAGACCGTTCTTGCAAATTTGGGAAGTCAGTATACAGGCAGACTTTGCTTTAAAAAGCAAAGAGTTTGCATGTGTGCGGAGGGGCTTGAGACTCACACACACAGACTGAGAAACAAAATGAAAGAAAAAATAAAGAGACTGTGAAAGAGAGAAGAGAGTTATGTAAAAAAACCCTATCGCATCAAAAAACCCTAAAAATCTAGACACGAAGAATGCCTCGCACACACCCTTATCTTTTAAAACCTTAATTTTGGATACTGTCAGTGTCTTCGAATGCAATCAAATCCTAGTCTAGAATCAAATCAATACTGAGTCAATTTTAACAGTGATAATCCAATCTGAGGGGCTATCTCAAAGCATTTGCACAGCATCTAAAATCATTAGTGTTCTTTTCTATTCCATTCTTTTCTATTCTTTTCTTTTTGTGATTTTTATTTTGTTATTGTTTTGATTATTCAATTTCACTACTAATTTGATTATTTTTGTGTTTTTTTATGTACGAATGTAGATTAAGAAGGATACTGCTTGTGTTTAGATGAACAGAAGGTCTATGGAATGCCATGGAAGAACTTGTGTTGTTTTCCAGTAGAACTTAGGATTTTTATCTTTATTTTTCATTTTGGTATTCTATCTAGTTATTTTAATTCATGGGTGTATAATTAATTAACTTTAATTTTGTACATAGTTTGTAATAGCCTTAGTAGTGGGAATAATGAACGATTTAATTTTATGCATTTAAAATCAATTAGTAATTAGGTTCAATTGGGTAAAAATCAATTAAAATCAATGGTGGCAGTAGCTTAATTTAGGGTTTGCATGTAATTGATTTAGGGTTTCTAGAAAATCACTAAAATGTTTGTTTGATCCTTTTTTATGTTTTGTTTGTTTTGGATTGTGTTTTTGGGTTTTAGGCCCTAAGCCCATGCTTAGGTCTAACTCACTTTAAATAGGCTTAAAAAATGGTTTAGGACTTTAAATGGTTAAAATCAATTTAGGCCCATTAGGTTAATTATATTTTAGGCCCACTTAGTTAATTAAAACTTGTTTAGACTTAACTCAGCCCATTTAATTTCATTTCTTTTAAAATAAATAGACCTAAGCTCACTTCTCATTTTAAATAAAACCAAGTTAGACTTAAGCCCACTAATTTAACTTTCCTTTAAAATTGAATAGACTTAAGCCCATTCCTTAGACAAACTAAAATAAATAGATATAGGCTCACTAATTAATAAAAAATGTAGGCCCACCTTTAGTCCCTTTCTCACTTGTAAATAAGATGTAAATCTAGCTAACTTTTTAATAAAATTAACATAGTTTAGACTTAGGGACAACACAATCTTGAGTGCATTTTTATGTGTAATTTTATTGACTAGATGCCTAGGGTTAGATGGATGTCAAATAGGGTTTAAATAAAATTACATGAAATTAGAGGATGAAATAATCATTTATAAAATTATTCTAAATGAACATTAGACTAAGAGAAGTTAGTATTCCATTCCTAGAATCTCCTGGTTATGGTGCTAACTTTCTTTTAGAGAATTGAGTACCACCAATCAAATTGTCCTAGTTATTACCTTGGGTGGTGACTCCTCTTCTCCATGCTATGACTTTGTGACATAGTAGTGTGTTCCCTAAGGCCCTGAGCCTAAACAGTGTCGTGGTTGCTAAAACCTTGGACGTGTGCTAAACCCCGCCATCTACAACTTTTTATGTTTATTTATGTAGACGGTTAAAAAAGATTTTTGCTAAAAATTAAACTAATTTAAGAAAACACAATTAAAATACTTTAAAATTTATCAATTAAATGAATGTTAGGGTTTTTATCCCTAGTTCAATTTTATCAAAAAGTCACATTAACCTCCCTACCACTTATGATTTTATTCCATTTCCTAAGCATCTTTAGACATACGAAAGTCTCTCTTAAATAGTCCTATAATTTTATTAATCACAACAGCTACCTAAATGATTAGCTCTCGCTACTCAAGCAATTAATTATTCCTAATACCGAAGCAAGCTTTTTAAGGAATGTTAACAACCAAATCATCTCTCAACCAATTTAATTAATTCATAAATTATTATTTTATTCTCGATAGGGATCTTCTCTTGATCTCACACCATCATTTAATTCAATTCCTAAGGTGCACAATCCTATGAAAACATTAGGTTCAATAATAATCATAGATTATAGATTTAGTGACATGAAGTTTAACCAATTAAGTCCATACTTAAGCCATGTTTAAAAACCCGAACTAACAATTTAGCTACTCATAATTAAAAAAAAAAGATAAAGAAGAAGAATTGAGAATTGCAAACATAAATATTATATTGAAATAATTAAAGTGGAAAGTAATAATTGAAAGGACAAAACCCCTTTAATTCTCGTCCTCTTGATTGTTGTTTCCAATTGGTCTTCAATCTTCTACTCTTTATAATTCTTAAATAAATAACAAAAATCAAATGAAAAATGAAACAAAATTATTCTTCTTGAAAAATAAAAGTGAATTGTATTTTTCTCCATACAAGCCACCACCATAAAAAGAGGCAAAATAAAAGTATATATAATAGTCTTCTCAAATCTCTAAAATAAACTTCCTAAATTAGAGTTTCAACCGTTGTGCACAGCCATGCACTTTTTATGCACAATCATGCATGTCTGGAACTTCAAAAATTAATGAATTAGGTATGCCCATGCACACCCTTGTGCACAGCTATGCACACCCATGCATAGCTATGTGCCCACATTTGTATAGCCATGCATCAATAGGCTTGGCTTTCTCTGGATCAAGTATGGTTGTGAATACCCTATGCACAACCTTGCATTTGCTACTTGATTTTCACACTACTAGACATAGAATTAGAGCTTAACCTCTTTATAAAAGTAGCAAAAAAGGTATGCTTTCTATAACATCTTGAATCATCTTAATTGGACCTTTGTAGGTCAAGATATCACTGAAACACTAAGAGCTATGCAACCTAAAATGAAAGTTGCATATGCTGACTTTGACTTAGGCTTTACAATTCTAAATGAACTCAAATTTTGACAAGTAAGCTCAATTCAGAAAGATTAAGATGTCTACTTTAAATTTCAAGAAGATTACTTCCTCATTATAAAGCTCTATGGATGTCAAACGCTTCCTTAAATAGGAATTTTGAAGGCTCTTTTATAAGCCCAAAGTGTATCATCGAATTGAATACACCAATCTTTGCATGAAGCATTGACTGTCTTCTCTAATATATAATCTTCAATTCCCTATTTGAAATCTCTACTTGTCCACTTATTTAAGGATGGTATAGTGTAACCACTTTATGCTTGACTCCATATTTTGCAAGAAGACTCTCAAACTGGCAATTGTAAAAGTGAGAACCTCCATCATTTATGATAGCTCTAGGAGTTCCAAATTAAGTGAAAATATTCCTTTAAAGAAACTTAGTTACTACTTTTGCATCATTAGTTGGTCAGGCAATTACTTTAACCCATTTAGAGACATAATCAACCCCAACTAAGATGTATTTTTTTTATAAGAGCTTAGAAATAGACCCATAAAATTGATCCCCCACATATAAAATAACTCAATCTCCATAATTTTTGTAAGAGGCATCCCATTATGCCTTCTGATATTCCCTATCCTTTGATATTAATCACACTTTAACACAAACTCTTTGGCTTCTTTGAAGAGAGAGGGCTAAAAAAATCCACTTTAAAGCACCTTTGTTGTTGTGTTGGTTGAACTAGAATGTCCCCCACACTCATGTGAATGGCAATGAGTGAGAACATCTTATATCTCTTCATCTGGTACACACCTTCTTATTCAACCCATCTCCATATCTCTTGTAAAGGTAAGGTTCATACTATAAATATTGGTTCACATCCCAAAAGAATTTCTTCTTTTAATGGAAATCTAGATCAAGGGGAATAACTTCACATGCTAGGTAATTAACTAAATTAGAATACCAAGGCATAATTACTTACACCTTTATGAGCTACTCTCCTAAAAGTTCATTAAAAATAGGAAGAGTGTCTAAATTATGCAAATTCTCAATGCAAGAAAAGTGATCCGCCATTAAATTTTCTGTCCCTTTTTTATCTTTTATCTCTAAATCAAATTATTACAATAAAAGAATCTAGCAAATAAGCCTCAGCTTGGCATCCTTCTTCATGAGTAAGTACTTTAAGGTTGAATGGTCAGTGTAGACAATTACTTTACATCCGACTAGATATGACTGAAACTTATCCATTGTATGCACAACTTCCAATAACTCCTTTTTAGTTATTACATAATTGATTTGAGCTTTATCAAGAGTTTGAATTATATAATAAATAGCATAAGCCCACTTGTCTTTGTGTTTCCCTAATATAGCCCCAATTATATAGTCACTTGCATTACATATAATCTCGAATAGAAGGTTCCAATCCAATGGTTGCAAAATAGTTATTATAGTTAAATCTTCCTTTAACTTACAAAAAGCATCAAGACACTCATTATAAAACTTAAATGGAACATCTTTAGAAAGTAAATTAGTAAAGGGTTTACCAATCTTAGAAAAATCCTTGATAAAGCAATGGTAAAACCCAATATGCCCAAGGAAACTCCTTATTCCTTTGATAGAAGTTCATGGTGGAAGCTTTTCTATCACTTTAATTTTTGCTTTATCCTTTTAAATTTCATTTTTAGACATATTATGTCCAAGCACCACTCCTTTTATCACTATAAAGTGACACTTCTCCTAATTAAATACTAGGTTTGTTTTCTCATAATGATGCAACACTTTAGAAAAGATTATGTAAACATGCATCAAATAAAGAGCCATATATAGAAAAATCATCCATACAAACTTCCATTATGTCTTCAATAAAAATTATAAAAAATTGATATCATGTATCTTTGAAAAGTAGTGGGTGCATTACACAACCTAAAAGGCATTATCCTATATGCCTATGTTCCAAAGGGACATGTAAATATGGTTTTTTCTTAGTCATTAAGATGAATAGTAATTTAAAAGAAACCTGAATAACCATCTAAATAATAAAAGAATGAATGATTTGCTAATCTTTCTAAAAGTTTATCAATAAACGTAAAGGAAAGTGATCCTTCTTAATTGCTTTATTCGTAAAGGAAAGTGATCCCTCCTAGTTGATTTATTCAACTTCCTATAGTCTATGTATATGCACCAACCAGTGATAGTTCTTATGGGAATTGATTCATTGTTGTCATTTTTAACGACTATCACTCTACCTTTCTTAGGGACTATGTAGATTGGACTTACCCAATCACTATCCAAAATTAGATATATAATCCCTACATCAAGAAATTTTATAATCTCCTTCTTGACTACTTCTTTCATATTAGGATTCAATCTTCCTTGATTTTCATTTGAAGGTTTGAAACCTTCCTCCATGTGAATCCTATGCATGTAAATAGTAGGATTAATATCCTTAATGTCATCAATGGTATAGCCTATAATTTTCTTATGTGGTCTAACTCTTCTAAGTACTTTTTCTAATTGTTCTTCACTTAAACCAACATTCACAATAATAGGATAAGTAGAATTAGGACCAAGGAATGTATACCTCAATGAAGAAGGAAGATTTTTCAATTTTACCTTAGGTGCATTTTCTTCCTTTAATGTATTAACATAACTCACATTGGAAAGTAAAGGCTCATACTTGAGTAATTGATCTTTGTTAAGTGTAGGATTAGCATTTAAATAGTGATTAAACATTACTACCTCTTGATCAATGTCATCCTCTACCACATCATGAACCAAACATACTTCGAGTGGGTCTTAGGTGAGTTACTGTATGAACACTCCTTGCACACAACTCGCTATCATATATAATTGAAAGCATGACCCAATTATTGCATTTTTCTTTGCCATCTTGAATACATTAAACTCCATTTTTTTATCTTTAATTTAAGAAAAAATTTTCCTCATTTAACGTCTAAAATTGCACTAGGGACATCCCTAAATAATTAGAATTTAAAGGTCCTCCTCCATCTCCAAGATGATGAACTCTCCCGGCACATAGTAGTCTCCAAATTCAATGGGCACATCTTATAGTATGATGGACCTATCTACAAATTGTAGTGACACCATTATTGGTTAAGGTTCTCCAATGTTTAGGTGCTTGCAAAGAGAAAGAGGCATTATGCTCACACATGCACCTAAATCACATAAAGACCTACCTATAAATTCATTCCTAATAGTGCAAGGAATAGTGATACTCCTTGGATCTTTAAGCTTTTATAGCAGCTTATTTTGAATTACTATGCTAAACTCTTTATTAATTGGAATGGTTTCAAAATGCTCTCACTTTTGCTTGTGTGAAATGATGTCTTTGAGGAACTTTGTATAGGCGGGCATCATGTTAATCACATCCAAAATTGGTATATTGAGCTTGAGTTACTAGAAAGTCTTTATGAACTTCCCAAACTACTTATCCAATTTTTATTTTTATTCCCTTTGTGGGAAGGGTAATGGTGGAGTTTTGATAGGCACTTCCTTCTTTTCTTCTTTCTGTTCTTGAACCACCTCAATCTATTTTTCCTCTTCTTATATGTCTTTGATAACTCCTTCATCTTTCTTTTGAATTTCCACCTCAAGTAATTGCTTTCCACTCCTAAGCATTATTACCTTTGCTTGCTCTCTAGGATTTTCAAGTTGACTAGGCAATATTCCACTTTGTCCTAAGCTTGATGCTTGGGATACAATTTAGTTTTCCAATATCTTTGTATAGACAAAAATTTATCCTAATTGGAATGTTGTTGAGGCATATGAGATGTTAAATTCCTAATAGCCTCTCTTTGCTCCTCTTAATCTTTAAGAAACTTCTCCATTATCCTTTTAAGGTTTAGTTTGCCATCATGTTATTGATGGAAAGTGTTCTCTTATTGGAAATTGAGTGGGGGTGTCATACCTTAAATTTAATTATCCCCAAAAAGGTCTGATGATGAAACAAATCCCCAAGATGACTAGAGTTTACTCATTCGTAACACCTCTTAAGTGTGCAACCTTAAAACACCCAACTGACCCCACCAATGTGCAAAATTGATCATTGGGTCATTAAGTTGTGCCCTAACCTTGTAAAATATGAAGTATCAGGATAAGAGGTTTATTTCAAGAAAACTCCTCTTAGAATACTCAGTTTGTCAAGCCGATGCGTATTTCATTAGACTGAGACCCAGCTTTGTGAAAAAATGGAAATCAATTTTGATAAGACAAACTTTGGAAACATGTCTAGAGGGCACCAAAACTACTGAAAGTTGTCCTAGAATAGTCCAACACAACTCAAGTATTAGTGCGTATCACTCAGAAGTGTGTGTAAATACCCCTAGGTGTCATGTGCTAAAATCAAAGTCAAATTTAGCAAAACGGACTCCTGAAAGGGATCCAAAAGACCTAAAAACCCTAGGAACCAACCTTAGAATAGTGTGCATAGTACCCAGGAAGAGCGCATATGGCGTCAAAGTGCACATGAAAATGTGTACACTGTTCATGGTCACACGCATTTGGCGTGGCCACATGCAAAAATACACTCACACGCGCATGACCACACCTATACCACCCCATTCTAAACATTTTTTCTTATAAATAGACCCCTCTTTACCCCATTTTAGGGGGGAAGTAAGTGAAGACACACACACACACACTCAAGAGTCAGTCCGATCGAAGGCGTCAGAAACCCTTTCCCATACAGTCTTTGCTCTCCTATAGCCTTTCTTGTAGGTTGTTATATCCCTTTTTCCACCAAACCTAGCCTCATATTTGTCAAAGCACGCTTTAAAGGTATATAGTCTAGCATCATTTTGCATCATTTTGCGCCTCTCAATAAAGAAAGCTTGATAATCTCTCGAAGCTAGGGCTTCAAAGTTCACACAAGCTGAGTCAAATCTGAGGACCACACAATCATTTTAGCAGTTATACTTTATTGCACTGTAATTTATTTTACTATCACTAGCATTTAGGAATACTATTGTACTTGTGTGATGAGACTAGCAATCTTACATGTTATGTGAATAATATATGCATTATTATGCTCATTTTACATCCTCTATTTCCAAAATCATGAAATCACATCATAAATATCAATAATGTGAAAAATTTCATGTCTCAAAATAGATTTATCATGCTCTCGATCTGGTGATGACCTCATGGATCCTCTATTTTATCATCATTCATCATTATAGCATAAGTAATCACTACAAGCATGATCATCCGATCATTTATCAAATAAGTTGTATAAATGATCATCTTATCCTTGTAGATCAATCACATTAGATTTACTTATCTACAATCTTTTTCTTTTCATATATATTTTATTAGGAAAGCAATGTAATAAAATTCTCAGCTTTATTATCCTATATTTTTTTATGTACTGTGTGAATGCTATATAAATTGTCATCATTGAAACAAGGGTATTTCGATAGCTATACATCGAATATCGTATAATAAGAAATAGTTAAAAAGTAGATGCGATCTCCCAAACCCAGAAATCTCTACTGGGAACAATACTCACTGAGTGACTTAATGTTGTCCCTTTCTTTTCCCAATTTTCAAAAAATCAGGTGGCAACTCCACAAAATCAAAAGCGTCTCATCCCCTTGAGGCCAATTACTTCTCCCTATTTAATAAAGTTTCTATGTCCCTCAGAAATAAAAAAACCAACACAAACCAAATAATAAACAAATAAAAAAGGAAGGTTGCTCATATGGGGCTGCTTGAATCCTTGGTTAGCATTTTGCACTACTCCTTGATTAGACCATGAGAAGCTGGGGTGATTTCACCATCCCAGATTATATATGTTGGTGTAAGGGTTCCCTTGTCCTCTTTGATAATTGTTTAGAGCATTAAGTTAGTCAATTAAAGGATCTTGAGAAGAGAATCCTCTTTGACACTCTATAGTTAAATGTCCTCCTCCATAATACTCATAAGAATAGATAGACATTGGATTAAGTGGCTTGGTTATAGCTTCTAACTTGTTAGTGAGTGTGAGCAACCTGCCTTTTTTGTTGGTGTTGGTTTTTTCATTTTCGAGGGACATAGAAACTTTACCAAATAAGGATAAATGATTGGTCTCAAGGGGATAAGATGCTTTTGATATTGTGGAGTCGCCACCCAATTTTTAGAAAATTAGGAAAGGAAAAGGACAACATCAGGTTACTCGGTGAGTATTGTCCTCAGTAGAGATTTCCAGGTTTGGGAGTTCACATCAACTTTTTAACTATTTCTCATTATACAATATTCGATATATAGCTACTGCAACACCCTAGTTTCAGTGATAAAATTTTATATAGCATTCACACGGTAGATAAAAAAATACAGGATAACAAAGTTAAGAATTTTATTACATCACTTTCCTAATAAAATGCATATAAAAAGAAAAAGATTGCAAAAAAGTAAATCTAATATGATTGATCTGCAAGAATAACATGATCATTTACATAGCTTGTTTGATTAATGATAGGATGATCATGCTTGTACTGATTATTTATGCTATGATGATGAATGATGATGATATAAAGGATGCATGAGGTCATCAGCAAATCGAGAGCATGATGACTCTACTCCAGGGCATGAAATTTTCACATTATTGATATTTACAATGTGATTTCATGATTTTAGAAATACACGATGCAGAGTGATGATGTAAAATGAGCATAATAACGCATATATTATTCATGTAGCATGCAAGATTGCCAGTCTCATCACATAAGCACAATAGTATTCCTAAATACTAGCGATAGTAAAATAAAATGTAGTGCAATAAAGTAAAGTAAACATGCTAAAATGATTGTGTGGTCCTTAAACTCGACTCGGCTTGTGTTAACTTTAAAGCTCTAGCTTTGAGAGATTATTAATCTTTCCTCATTGAGAGGTTCAAAATGATGGCAAAATGATGCTAGACTGTATACCTTTGAAGCGTGCTTTGATAAAGATGAGGTTGGGTTTAGTGGAAAAAGGGATCTGAGAACCTGAAGGAAAGGTTGTGGGAGAGCAAAAACTATATGGGAAAGGGTTTCCTGCGCCTTCGATCAGACTGACTCTTAAGTGTGTATGTGTCTTCACTTTCTTCCCCCCTCCAAAATAGGGTGTATAGGAGTCTATTTATAGGAAAAAATGCATATAATAGGGTGGTGTAGGAATGGTCATGCGCGTGTTAGTGTATTTTTATACGTGGCCACACCAAGTGTGCATGACCACGCATAGTGTGCACATGGTCATGTGCCTGAGCTCATTTTCACATGCACTTTGACACTCTATGCACTCTTCCCAATTTTTACGTGCACTATTCCGGGGTTGGTACCTGGGGTTTTTGGGCCTTTTGGATGTGTTTCTAGAGTCCATTTTGCCAAATTTGACTTTGATTTTAACACATGATAACTAGGGGTGTTTACACACACTTATGAGCTATACGCGCTAGTACCTAAGCTGTGTAGGACCATTCTGGGACCACTTCTTGATATTTTAGAGCCTTTCGGATGTGTTTTTGAAGTTTATTTTACCATAATCGATTTTTATTTTTTCACAAAGCTAGGTCCCAGTCTAACAAAACATACACTAGCCCAATAAGCTGAGTATTCCAAGAGGAGTATCTTGAAATAAAACCTCTCATTATTCTGATAATTTGTATTTTGTAAGGTCAGAGCACAACTTAATGGCTCGATGATCAATTTTGCACACTAGTGGGGTCAATTAGGTTTTTTAAGGTTGCACACTTCAGAGGTGTTACGAATGAGCAGACTCTAATCATCTCAGGGATTTGTTTCATCATTGGACCTTTTTGGGGATAGTCAAATTTGAGGTATGACAATTGCCCCCCACTTCACGTGTGTTGTATAGCCACCAAGCGCTAGTGTCAATACACGTGAAGCAAAATGCGAAGATGCGAAAAATGTTTAAGTAAGGAGAGAGGTACTTACTTACCTATGGACTATCTCTAGACATCTTGTCAATATTTGATTGTCATTATTATGATTTTTTTGTTACTGTTGTTTTGTGACTTAGTCATCGTACAAGGTGCTATTTGGGACATATGTAAGCTTGTGATTCATGCAAAGTATAGAGTGTAAATGTGACTATAACCTTTTTAGGTGTGACACAAATAAAGATGCTACTAAGCAAAAGGAGATGGGACTATAACCTTTCTAGGTTTCATGCAAATGAAGAAGTGACTATAACCTTCTTAGGTGTCATGCAAATGAAGATGTGACTATAACCTTCTTAAGTGTCATGCAAATGAAGATGCGACTATAACCTTCTTAGGTGTCACGCGAATGAAGATGCGACTATAACCTTCTTAGGTGTCACGCGAATGAAGATGCAACTATAACCTTTTTAGGTGTCACACGAATGAAGATGCGACTATAACCTTTTTAGGTGTCACACAAATGAAGATGCGACTATAACCTTCTTAGGTGTCATGCAAATGAACATGTGACTATAACCTTCTTAAGTGTCACGTGAATGAACATGTGACTATAACCTTCTTAGGTATCATGCAGAAGAACATGCGAATATAACCTTCTTAGGTGTCATGCAGAAGAACATGCGAATATAACCTTCTTAGGTGTCACACAAATGATCACGTGACTATAACCATCTTAGGTGTCATGTGAATGAGAATGCTACTAAGTAAATGAGAATGCTCCTAAGCATTGTGGATAGCCTAAGCAATGTGAGGATGCTTCTAAATGATGAAAATGCTTTTAAGGGATGGGAAGATGCTTCTAAGTAATGAAAAGTGCTTTTAAGTAGTGTGTGAGTCCTTTTAAGCAATGAGTGTGAATTCTTCTAAGCAATGAGAGTGCTTTTTAAGCAAATGTGGGTGCTTCTAAGCAATGTGAAAGTGAGTGCTTCTAAGCAATGTGAGGGTGCTTCTAAGCGGTGTGAGAGTGTTCCAAAGCAATGTGAATGCTCCTAAGCAATGTGAAGATGCTTCTAAGTAATGAGAATACTCCTAAGTAGTGTGTGTAAGTGCTTCTAAGAAATGAGAGTGCTTCTAAGATATCCTTACAGTGAATTTTCCTTGCTTTTCTTCTTTTATAAGATGTTGAGTTTCCTAAATAAAGTGGCACATGTGTAGTGTCTTTAGATAGATGGAGTCCACATTAGTGTACTTTTATATGAGTTTGGTGCATATCTTTTGCTCAAATGGAAGTTTAGAACTATAGAAATGAGTGTGCAAAGTCTTAAAGTGCACATAAAACCACAAAAGAGCACGTGGAAAGAGGAAATGTACGTGACTGTGCATGGGGGTGTGTGATCACTCACTTGTGCACATGGTCATGTGCCTGGGGCATGGTCATATGCTTCCCCCCTCTAGGCCTATTTAAATGGCTATTTTGGAGGTTTTAAGAGGCTTCATCTGAACTTCTTTAAGTGTTTTCTGACTTTTCTTGACCCTTTTCATGTTTCAGGTGCTTTCTGCTCTATTTTTGCTTTTGTATTTCCATTTTATTTTGCATAAAATGGAGTTTCGTAATATTCCTAAGGGTCCAGAGGACATTTTTATTGATCTTGATCTTGAGGGTGACTTTGTGGAGCTACTAGAGCTAGGACATCCGTAGTTGGGACTAGCAAATCTGGTGCTCAGAGTTCTCAGCCTTCCAGGCTTTCTCGAGGAGATCTAATACCCATTTTTCAAAGCTTGAAGACTCATGCTTGGGTGCATCATCATCATGACTTAGGTCCCCTTTTGCCTTATTTTCTAAAGCTTGTTCATCAATCATTTTTGCTATTTTTTATTGATGTATGAAGTTATTATAGTTGTAGATCAATAGCTCTTATTGTAATTGTCTATCTAGCTTTATTGTAAATGCTAATGACTGATAGCTCTTGCTTTATTTTCTTTTTTTGATTGTCTACTTGTCGTGATGCTTTTCTTTTCAGCCTTTGTTACCATTTTAATCCTATTTGAGTGGTAGAGAAAGATGTGTTAGTATTTAGTACTTGTGCAAATGTTTAATAGTGTACCTGTTGTTTGTAGCCCCGTGGGTATGTCACTGTACTGCCTGGTAATTTTAATAAGGTTAGCATATGTTATCAGGGTTTCCTAATGTGCATGAAATAAATGGTTGTCGGGAAGGGCTTTGATGGAGTTATTGTTGCACTATCTTACGACTCATATGCGTCAAGTAAGATTGTTATGTATGCATTGATAAAGCGATGGATGGACACGATGCATACTTTCCATATGCCTATCTGGGAGATGACTATTACCCCGATGGACTTTGCCACTATCACAGGCTTGAGCTTTTCTAGAGAACCTATTCCTTTTAATGATGAGGAGTGTTCCACTATTGTGGCAAGGAGGCATCTCATGAGGGATTTGCTTAGGGTAGTCACTCCTATAAAGTCTAGTTGTCGATATTTTGCTCAATACATAGAATTTGTTTCTTCCATGCAGGCTTTGTGTGATAATGGTCTTGTCTCAACGGAGCAGCTGGCCCGTTGCTTTTTATTTTATTTATTGCGTACTGTTATCTTCTCGAACCTTTTGGGTACGCATGATCTGTGATTGTTGCCTATCTTGAGAAACTTGGATGGTTTTCCAAGGTATTGTTGGGGCACTACTGCCTTTGCTCATATGTACTCGAGGCTTGATGCAATATGCCGAGGTAGCTCAAGGATCTGTGAATGTTTATTCATGCTGGATGTGAGTAGGAATTATATTGTTTTTTATCTTGCTCTTGGTTTATTATTTATAACCCTCTAATTTTGACAAATCTAGGTGTATGAGTTTGAGATTCTCTACCGTCCATCCATCGAGCATTTTTAGGAGGATGGCTTCCCTCATTATTCTTATTGGATCAGGAAGACTACAGATTTGATCGAGGATTGCATGGTAGTCTGAGACCATATGAGGAGGTTATCCCTTGATCATGTATGTCTGATTCCTATTGTGTTAGTTGTTCCTTTCTACTAGATTATTTATTTATCATTGCCCTTTAAGCGGATCTTTCTTCACTGGTGGGTGGCGAGATATCACTAGACAGTAGAGATAGTGGTTACATGGCAGCTGATAGAGAGATGAGCGTTGCTTTCTAGCCTTATCGGTAAGGTGTGGGATTTGAGCAAGCAAGTCCATCATTGGTGGGATGGCCCATAAATGAGGAGAGTTCTCATTCCTCCCCCTAAGGATATGTTCTAGGGTCATGAGCTCTGCAACAATGATCTTACTGTTGTTATGACGGGATTCCCCTCTAAGGGCCTCTTAGAGAGTGAGGGTTTGACTTATGCTGATGTATTGATCCCTCAATTGATTGATGTTGTAGCTATTGGGACCTTTCCTTCTCCTCCACCTTCTCAAGTAGATGCATCTCGTCCCTCAAGTTCGAGGGCTAGGCCATCACATGGGTCATTGAGAGTCGCTTCTTCTAATCTACTAAGATTTTATTCCTATTTTAGTGCAAGCATATATAAAACTTTATTAGTAATAAATTGTAATTGACATAGGTTGTGAGAGCTTATCTACAACAATTCCATCTAGATCCCACTTTGAGGATGATGAGGGCACGCTCCACACTAAGGCGACTGCTCATGCCAGTAGTTTGGCTTCTAGTAGTACTATCCTTAGGGATTTGATGGTTCAGCTATCTTTGTCTTTGCTTGGGATGGATATCTTAGGTAGAGTAGTGAGCTTCGATTTGTTTAGACCTATCTTTCCTTAGTCAGGTGTTACTCCTACTGATGCTACCCATGTTCATATTATTTTCTCATTCCTGTCTTTGTTTCATTTATCTAGTGAGTGGTGGTTGACTTATTTGCATGCTTTTGTAGATTCCTATCTTCTCTAGCTAGTACTAGTATACTGTTGCAGGGAGTGCACAACAATGCTTTTTGGAGTTTGCTACCACTCAGAGGGTATGCCTTCTTTATTATACCTATTTATTTTATGCATATGTTTTATGTATGAGTGTATGATATGCAATATGTAATGCAGGTTGAGCACCATCTTGCTAGTCATGAATGGGAGCAAGAGCGTGCAGCTTATCATGGCCATATTAGTCAGCTAGAGTCACGATTATCATCCCTTGCAATAAAAAATGATGAGTCAGGATCAAACAAGGGGGATGCTTGAGCAGGATTATTGCTTACTTTTGATGGCAGGCATAGCTGATGTAGTTATTTTAGGAGCTAGGTGTATGACTTTTGGTCTGTGGTTTGCTCTGTTGTATCATTTTCCTGAGGTTATGGACTCTAGGTGTTGTATCTGGAAATTTATCTCGCATGTTGTATGATGACGACTATATATGCTTCCTATTGTGTATCATTGATGATGATGTTTGCCATTACTACCATCTACCTTTTTTCCCTTTTTTACTTAAGGTGTCTCCTTTTGGAGCTTTTCGCACTTAGGTAGATTTTCTTTTTCTTCCCTTTTTTGCCTAAGGTGTCTCCTTTTAGAGCTTTTCACACCTAGTTGGGTTTTATTTTTGCTATATGATAGTGGCTTATCTTAAAGAGTGAGCTTTATAGAGGATGGTAAGAACCATGGTCATGTAATGAAAGAAAATGCAAAGCATGTTTGATAAAATTCATGATGATAAAATGTGTTACATTTTCAAAGAAATTTTACATAAATTGGCAATCATTATCATTTCTTGTAATCATTTAAGAAAAGCACAGATGCATTCGAACAAATTTTGAACTTGAGGTTATCTTTGTCCTTAACTAGCCTTATGAAGTTTTCTAGTTAAGTATTTTCTCCCTTTCCCTAATTTTTCCCTAAGTTGCCATTTTTAGGTTTTTAAATCAACGGGAAGTCTCTAAATTTTGCCTAAGCTACCATTTTTAGGTTTTCAACTCAATAAGATGATGATCTTATTTTGTGCCTTAGACATAGTACTTCTTCAGGCAGTTTTTATTGACAAGTTCAGAGAATTCATTGCCTTCATAATCCATTAGCTTGACTGCTCCTTTTGATAAGACATGTTTGACTAGGTATGGGCCTTCCTAGTTTGATCAAAATTTCCCTCTAGGGTTCAGAACGTTATGTCTTGTTTGCTTTAGCACCCAATCTCCTGCTTTTACACTCTTATGTTTTACTTTTCTATTGAAGGACTTGGCTAGTTGAGCTTAATAGAACTTTGGATGGTATAGAGCCTTGAACCTTTAACTATCTAAGAGAGTGAGATTGTCATGCCTTTGTTGAGTCCACTATACTTTTGGCAATTCTAATTTGATTGCTACCTGAAGAGACTTGATCTCTGTTTTAATTGAAAGAACTCCTTCTAATCCATACACTAATAAGAAAGGAGTTGCTCCTATTGAAGTTCTAATTATTGTTTGGTACCTCTATAAGGCATATGGCAATCTATCTACCTAGTCTCAATAAGTCTGAGACATCTTCAATAAGATCTTTTTTATGTTCTTATTTTTAGCTTCGACGGCCCCATTTTCCTATGGTTAGTAAGGAGAGGATTTATGATGTTCCACCTTATAACTCCTTAGTAGCTCTTTAATTTCCCTTTGGAATTGGACATTATTTTCAGAGATGATATGATGGGGGATCCCATATCAATAGAACATGCTTTTTTTTTATGAACTTAGCCACTTTCTTGGCTCCTACCCTTGTGAATGATTATGCTTTGACCCATTTTGTAAATTAGCCCACTGCCACTAGGATGAATATGTATCTATTTAAGGCTGTTGGGTGGATTTCCCCAATTATGTCTAGTCCCCATGCTAAAAAAGGCCATGGAGAAGAGATGTACTATAGTTCTATTAGGGGAAGGTGACTAACATTCCCTATCGATCTAACACTTATGGTATTCCTTACAAATTTGATGTAGTCTTCTATTATCATCATCCAAAAGAACCCTTGTCTGATTAGCTTCTTATTCGGGATTGCTCTATTTATGAGTGGACCACAAACACCCTCGTGTACTTCTTCTACTGCTCTTGCAGCCTGAGTTTCATATAGACATTGGAGTTGTAAACAATTTGAGGTTCTTCTGTATAATACACCCTAGTGCAATATGAATTTTGATGCTAGTAGTCGAATGACTACTTTGTCTCTTTCATTTGCTTTATCAAGATAGACTCATTCCTTCAGATATCTCTGGATGTCATAGAACCAGGGCTTTTTAGCTGCTTCTGTCTTTGCTATCTTACAGTTTTTATGACAAGGTTGCCCTGATCTGAGTAGAATCATAGGCATAAAGGCATTTTGGATGGTCCTTCCCATACTGATGCTAAGGAAACAAATGCATCTACCATTTGATTGTGATTCACGGGGAGATGAATGAATTTGCATTTTTGGAAGGACATGGTGAGTAGCCTTAAGTGGTCCAAATAAGGATTTAAGTGCTGCTCTTTTAGTTCCCACTGTTCTGTGGCATGATTGATTATTAGCATAGAATCTCTAAAGATTTTGACTTCTATGACATCTAGGGTTATCAATGCTTATATTCTGAGTGTGCATGCCTTCTATTCTACTTCATTATTTATGACTCTTAACTTAAGCTTTTTAGCAATTGTTACTACTTCACCTTCTAGAGATTGTAGTATAACACTAACTCATGTGCCAAACTAATTAACTACTCCATCAAAGTACATGCACCATCCTTGGATTTCAATGGCTGAGCTGAGGTCATTTAGGAAGTCCAACTAGATTTCTTTTGAGTTTGGAATGGGGTTGAGAGCTAGAAATTCAGCCACTGCTCTACCTTTTATTGCCTTTGTAAACATCCAATTTTGGGATAATAAAATATGGATGCGAAACTGACTCCAATGATGAAAATGTTATAAGTAGGTCTTCAGCACTTGAAGTTTGAAACCTCAAAAGTTTGAATACAATTTCAAAAAAGAGTTTCATTGGTTTTTTAAGGACTCAATTCTCAATCCTGATCATTTTTTTCTACCATTTTGGCTTTCTTCTTCCTAAGTATCTCTAGACTTTTCTATAGGTAGTACACATAATATTCTTGGTGATTTATTCATTGGAGATTTTTTAGAAGAAGAATAACAAGTTTTGAAGACCTACTAAAAAATAATAGTGATTTTACTAGTTTAAGGAGCAATTTTTTCAGTATCCACAAGCATTATCTTCTCCCTACTTTCTTTTATTTTTGTATTATTTTTATTGAATTTCAATTTTATTGAATTTTTATTAAAATTTAATTCACTAATCATTTTTTTATCCTTTTATAATGGTGATTATAGAGGAGATTACATGATGATCATACTTAGAGAACCAAATCCATAGAGGTCCATGGAATGCCATGGATGGAACCTTGTAGCTAGATGTAGTTTCTAGACTTTTTTATTTAATTATCTTATTTTTATTTATTTTTGGGTTTTTTATACAAATACATCAGTTATCATGCAACATGCTCCAGTGTAAAGCCATAGACCCCACCCACTAGCCTAGTCATCAATCCAATGAGCTATATCAGAAGCTCTGACATCAGAAGTACCAACAAGAAAGCATCCAGTGCTTAAACCTACAAGCTGTTAATAAGGCACCTCATTCTCATACTCCAAGCTACGAACATAGCTTTATTCCAAATAGAAGACCTATTAGGATCACACATAACATGCATACACATGCATACATTTGTTGTGAAACACTTGCCTTTCATAATAAAGTCTTTAAGCCTAGGCAAGATTGTGCAAACACTTTACTACTAACATTCAAGATTAATGTTGTAAAAGCACAGAAAGGTAGTCAAAATGTTCACATGTGCAGCATTTGAAGGAAAAAGGGTGACACTATTTAGGTGAACCTAATGCTCAATGGGACCCTAGATCATAGGAGCCCAATTAATTATGGGCCCATCTAGTAAAGGAATATCACTAACAGTGATATTTGCAAAAGTGTCATCCTGGAGATCTCAAAAGGCTAAATAGGATGTTCAGGCTCCTCAAACTTAGTATCCATCTTCATAGTCTCATCAGGAGCATTACCTGGAATATCTCTCCACAATAGTTAAACCAATGTAGGGTATGGAATATGGTGATGAGAAGGTCCAACATGTCAGCACTACATTCGACGACCCTAAAAAGGGAAGAATTCTCTCAAAACTTAAAATGAATGCACTCTGAAAAGTTATTTGATCATGAAATAAGATCTCTAACTCCTGAACCTTTTTTTTACAAGAGATGTTAATAAAAGTAATGAAGCCCTCTACCACAGCATTAATGAGAATGGCAAAAATACAAATGCAGCCTAAAGCCACAACTTTAATGGTGGAGTATCATGACCTTCGTGATCGGAGACATCATCACCATAATCAAAAGGGAAGAATGCAAAAAAATAACATTGCATTTTGACAAAATTTATTCGCTTGTGAATAAACTATACTAACTTATGGTATTTTGTATAGGGAAAAATAAAAAATATTAAAGAAGAGGAAAGGAATCGATACATCAATAAGAATGGGCAAGATATCAAATGCTAAACCCTCATCAAAATAATCAAGGGAAGTAACATAACTCTATTTCTTTAGATTTTGTAATAAAGTACCATCTCAATAATAAAATCCATAAATTGAAAGTAAATTCATCCACTTTATGAGATTGTGTGTGAAAAGCCTATCTCATGACCTTTTGATCATAATGGCTTTTTTTATTAGCCTCGTAGAATTTAGATGTTTGGTTAGCAACTTTGTGCTGAGATTTTGTAAACTCTAATCAATCTAATGCTTTTTTTGCACCTAAACGAGGGGAAGAAAATGCAAAGACAAAATCTATGGACTTGCAGTATAAATTGCTCAAATTTCAAAGTATCATTTCAATCTTTTGGATAATAAATGTGCATATAATATGCTCCAATGCTCAAAAATGAGTATGAGTACAAAATCGCTTGATGGTATCCGTACTAAGTAATACAAGAAAGGTGGGGGAATACTAAAATAAGAATCGAAAAAAGAGCAAGCATAATTTACTCCAATGCTCAGAAATGAGTAAGAGTATCAATATAAAACCTCTAGTGGTATCCATGCTGAGTAATACAAGAAAGGCGGGGGAATACTAAAAGAGGACCCATGCCAAAATTTCTCTATTTACTCCAATGCTCTATAAGAGTATGAGTATCCAAAGGACCTTTCCAATGGTATCCACGTTGAGTAATATGAGAAAGGTAGGGGAATACTCAAATAAGGAAGGAAAGCATAAAAATAACTCAAAGGATATTTTAATACTCAGAATTTGATCTTTATGCTCAATTTTCATATATTTTGTTTAGCAAATTTTCCTTAAAATTAGGTGTGGAAGTAAGCTCTTCACTTGGTAAAAGATATGCTCTCAGTATAAGATGATTAATGATGCCTCTGACCTTCGTAAATGGCAAATAAATGATAGTCATGAAAATAAAAAATAATGAGATTAGCTGAGTGCACGCTATCTCGTGAAAAAGTGATGAATTTTCACATAAATTTTCAACACTATAAGGTACTTTTATGCATTTATCATGATTGAAACTAACTTCAACAAGTTTTTAGGAATTGTAAATCCAAAAGAAGTTTCACCCAATTTTTAGAGATAGTTAACACAGTAAAATTGAAATCGGTCAGTAGAGAAATTCTATTTAGTCAACTTAACAAAATTCAAAGTCAGTCAGCAAAATTCAGTTAGCACAAAGAATTCAAAGCATTTGACTCAAACAACTAAAGATAAAATTTTACGAGCAATTATGGACTGTGGCATCAAAGGTGAGCAATAGGAGCGTTGTAGTTAATTAAAATTAGCGAACAATTATGGACTATAGCATTATCAAAGGCAAACAATAAAAGGATTATAATCAATTTGTGAGCAATTATAGATTATAACATCATAAGCAAACAATGAAAGGATTGCAGCCAATTAGCAAGTAGTTATGGACTATAGCATCAAAGGTGAGCAATGTAAGGGTTGTAGCTAATCATGAGCAATTATGGATTACAGCATCATCGGTGAGCAACAAAAGGGTTGCAACTAATCACGAGTAGTATGAACTATAGCATTATCAAAGGCAAGCAATGTAGGGTTGTAGCTAATCACGAGCAGTTATGGACTATAGCATTATCAAAGGTGAACAATGAAAGGATTGTAGTCAATTTGCAAGCAATTATGGACTGCAGCATCAAAGGCGAGCAACGAGAGGGTTATAGTTAATTAAAATTAGCAAACAGTTATGGACTATAGCATTATCAAAGGCGAGCAATGAAAGGATTGTAGTCAATTTATGGGCAGTTATGGACTGCAGTATCAAAGGCGAGCAATGAAAGGGTTGCAACTAATCACAAGCAGTTATAGACTATAGCATTATCAAAGGCGAGTAATGTAAGGGTTACGGCTAATTGCGAACAGTTATAGACTGTAGCATTATCAAAGGCGAGCAATGAAAGGATTGTAATTAATTTACAAGAAATGTAAGGATTACAACATCAAAGGTGAGAAACAAAAGGGTTCCAGTTAATTAAAATCAGCAAACAGTTATCGACAATAGCATTATCAAAGGCGAGCAATGAAAAGATTGCAATCAATTTGTGAGCAGTTATGGACTATAGCATCCAAGGTGAGCAATCAAAGGATTGTAGTCAATTTATGAGTAGTTATGGACTGTAGCATCAAAGGCGAGCAATGTAAGGGTTGCAGCTAATCGTGAGCAATTATGGATTGTAGCATCATTAGTGAGCAATGAAAGGGTTGCAGCTAATCACGAGCAATTATGGATTATAGTATAATTGGTAAGCATTGAAAGGGATAAGGGAAATGAAGAATGAATCAGCAAAAGGCAAAGCATAAAAGAGATCAACGCTACATGACCAAGTGTAGTGTATTCCTACCTAGACTATACAACTGAGTGTAGTTGACATTGTATGATCGAGTACAATGTATCCTTCCATTTAGACTATACGACCGAGTATAGTCGACATTGTATAACCGAATACAATGCATCTTTCCAATCCAAACTATATGACCAAGTATAGTCAACATTATACGACTGAGTATAATGTGTCCATCCAAATCAATGCTATATGTCCAAGTACAGTGTTTCCTGAGATGTTTTAAGTTTATGCCTAGTGTTGTACAACAACATAAGCATTTATCATGAAATAATGATTGCTTGCAAGCATAAACCTTAAGAAGCAAAGGTAAGTACCCAAACTTTGTTCTTAAGAAATTGTTTGCTTATTTTCTTTGTCACAATTTATCAAGTAAATAGTGACAAAGGGGGACAACTGTAAACACCCAATTTCATAATAATAAAATATAGATGTAATAAAGGACTCCAATGATGAAAATTTTATAAGTAGGTCTTTAGAACTTAAAGTTTGAAACCTCAAAAGTTTGAATACATTTTCAAAAAAGAGTTTCAGTGGTTTTTTAAGGACTCAATTCTCAATCCTGAGCATTCTTTTCTGCCATTTTGGCTCTCTTCTTCCTAAGTATCTCTAGACTTTTCTATAGGCAATACATATAAAATTCTTAGTGATTTATTCATTGGAGATTTTTTAGAAGAAGAATAACAAATTTTGAAGGTCTACTAAAAAATAACGGTGATTTTACTAGTTTGAGGAGCAATTTTTTCAACATCTACAAGCATTATCTTCTCCCTACTTTCTTTTATTTTTTTGTTATTTTTATTGTAATTTTTATTATAATTTAATTCACTAATCATTTATTTATCTTTTTATGATGGTGATTATGAAGGAGATTACATGATGATTATACTTAGAGAACCAAATCCATAAAGGTTAATGGAATGTCATGGATGGAACCTTGTAGCTAAATATAGATTATAGGTTTTTTATTTAATTATCTTATTTTTATTTATTTTTGGGATTGTATTAATTCTTCTTCCTTTTTATTATTCTCAATAGTTCATTGTAATAGCCCCAATAGTAGGAATAATGAAATTTGGTGTGTGTGCTTATGTGTTTTATTTTAAGTAATTGGTTAGTAAGATTAAGGTTTTTACTTGATAATTAATTAAAATTAATGGCTATAGAAATTATTAGGTTGTTTAATTAAAATTGAATTAGATTTAAGTGGATAGAATTAGGGTTGCCTATTAATTATTTTATTTTATTTGTTTATGGTAACTTTAATTAAATTAAGGTTTTCAGAAAAAGTTAAATTAATTATTTGATCTTTTATTTGTTTGTTTTGATATTTTTATTTTTTTTGGGCTTGTTTGCTTATTTTTATGTGTTTTGGGCCCTAGGCCCACATTAGGCCTTAACCCATTTAAATTTAGGTTTTTTAGGTTTAATTAATTAAGATGTATTTTAGGCCCATAATTAATTAGATTTAGGGTAGAGATAACTTAAGTCCATTTAGTTAATTAGACATAGGCCCACACCTAATTTAATTTAATTAATTTAGACTTAGCCCATTTAATTTAACCCTTTTCCATAATTTGTAGATTTAAAATCATTCTAGAATTAAAACATATAGAATTAGGCCCACTAAATTAAATACTCATAATTTGTAGATCTAGGCCCATTTTTAGAATTAAAATAAATAGACTTAGGATCATTTAATAAAAACTAAATAAGGATTAGGCCCATTAGTCTTTTAACTCACTTGTAAATTAAAATATGTAGAATTAGCTCATTTAATTAAGTTCAATGTACATTAGACTAACCTAGGGATTGTGATGAATGAATTGTTTACTTGTATATTTCATGACTAGTTTGCCTAGAGTTGATTTTTTTTAAGGGTTTATATGAAATTTCATGTAAATAAAGGATAAAATAGTAATTCATAAAGTAATTCTAAATTAACATAAGACTAAAAGAAGTTAGTATTCTGTACACAAAATCTCCTAGTTATGGTGCTGGGTTTCTTTTAGGGAATCGAGTACCACCATTTTTTTATTTGTCCTAGTTATTACCCTGGGTGGCGACTCCTCATCTCCACCCTATGTCTTTGTGATAGTGGTTAGTGTGTTCTCTAGAGCCTAGAGCTCAAATAGTATCGCAGTTGCTAAGATCTTAGGCACACACTAAACCTTATCGTCTACAGCCTTCTTAGTCTGATATTGCATCCCAAATTTTGTTAATAGTACGAGCCACTTGGCAAGTTTCCCCACTAGAGAGGGAGCTTCATAAAGGTACTTCATTAAGTCCATTTTAGTCACAACATAGATCTTATAGGATTAGAAGTAGTGTCTGAGCTTCCTCATTGCCCATACCATTGTCAGGCATATCTATTCAATTTGGTTGTACTTCACCTCATATGGCAGTATCTTCTTACTCAAGTAGTAGACTGTGTGTTCTGCTTTTGTTTCTCCCTTTTGGGCTAAAATTTCAGCAATTGCATTCCCTTAAATGGCCAAATACAAGGTTAAAGGCATCCCTGGTTTAAGTGGTCTTAGGACCGGTAGGTTGGCTAGGTAGCTTTTGATCTTATCGAATACTAGCTGACACTATTCATTCCATTCAATCGGCTAATCTTTTCTGAGTAGCTTGAAGATCGATTCACACACTACTATCAACTTAGCAAAAAATCTAGTTATGAATCGTAGTTTCCCTATAAACCTTCTAATTTCTTTCTCTATTTTTGGCGCTGGCATCTCTCTAATGGCTTTTGCTTTGTCTGGATCCATTTCAATCCCATTCTAACTGATAACATACCCCAATATCTTTCCTAAAGTAAACTCAAATATGCATTTCTTTGGATTTAGCCTGAGATTGTACTTTTTGACTTCTGAGGAAATTTTTGAGATCAAAGGGGTGTTCTTCTCTGGTTCTTGATTTGACCATCATGTTGTCAATGTATACCTCCACTATCATGTCATGGAACATTGTAGTTGCCATTTTCTGGTAGGTTGCCCCTGCATTCTTTAGTCTAAAAGGCATTACCCTGTAGCAATAAGTGCCCTATTCTGTTATGAAAGTTGTTTTTGCTTTATCGATAATGGCCATTAGGATTTGATTGTACATAGAGAATCCACCCATGAAGGAGGACATTGCACATGTGGTGGTGCTATCAATAAGTATATCTATATGAGGTAGTGGGAAATCATCCTTCGGGCAGGCCATGTTCAGATCTCTATAATCGACATAGATTCTAACCCTTCCGTCTTTCTTCGATACTGGTACCATATTTGCTAACCATTCTGGATAGTCTACTACCTCTAAATATTTTGTTTTGATCTATTTCTTGATGTCCTTTCTTACTAGTTGGGCCTATTCTGGTCTGAGTCTTCTCAGCTTCTACTTTATCGATTTGCACCCTTCTTCAGTAGGAATGAAGTGTTGAGCAATGTCTTTATCAATACCAGGCATATCATCGTATGTCTAGGCAAATACTTTTGAATGTTTTATTAATATTTTTTCAATTTCTCTTCACTCCTCAAGGGTAACATCTTTCAAAATATGCAAAATGCATGGTTCAGATTTTGTGCCAATGTTAAATGATTCAGTGCATATGGAATGAATGTTAAATATGCTAATGTTTTTATCAATGCAATGCACACTACCATCAGGAAAGACATCAAATAAGTAAGCAAAATCTGATTTCATTGAATTAACTTTAGAGTTCATTACATCATCATTTTCAAACAAATAAAAAGTATAGAGATCATCATCAGTAATATCTTTGAATAGGGTGTCATCAATGCTCGATTTGAGGATAGTATTAGCTTGGGCATGATTGATAGCTTCACTTTTAGATTCTATCTCCAGGTTTTTCATTAGCTCATAGATGCCAATCTCAATTATCATGTCTAGTAAGTGCTTCTCCTTAAGGGTGTCATTGAAGATCTCAAAGCCTGATTTCTTGATTCTGTTGCTCACCCATTTCTTAAGTTATCCTCGATAGACTTAGGTTGAGCTTTTAGCCACAAAAGAGGTTAATTTCTTAGCCTTAGTATCCTTTTTAAGATGATACCCCAGACCATTTCTGTTAGTCTATCCTCAGAAGTTAGGGAATTCTAACTCCAATATTTCTTCCTCCTAATCCTATTCTAGGTAGATATTACATCTTTATTATAGTAGTAATTTTAGGATCGACATGACCGTCATTAATCATAGAAACCTGGAATCCTTATGGGACCACATTCAGATAGGTAATAATGTTATTTGTTTTAGCAGGGATGGTAACAACCTTTCCATTTAGAGGGAACTTGATCTTCTGATGTACAGTGGAAGGTATGCCCCCTAGTGGGTGGAACCAAGGTCTTCCTAGTAGCAGGGCAAAAGTCAGAGGGATGTCCAAGATGATAAATTTTATTTTTGATTCGATATATCCCACTATAACTATTGCTTTAAAAGTGCTGATGATCGGCTTCTTTGAATCTTCATAAGCTCATATGACCACATTAGATTCTTCTAGGTTTTCAACCTTCATCCTAAACTTATATAGCAACCTCAATGATCAAACATTAATGGCAGACTCGTCATCTACCATAACACATGGGGTTTTTTAGTCCTGACAATTGCCTGTATGAAGAGAGGATGATTGTGGACCCTACCCTTGAGGGGTAAATCTTCATCTGAAAAGGTAATTGCATTATAAGGAGCTTTCATTAAAGAGGCTATCATCTTGCATAGTGAGGCATCAGTGGCAATCTTTGCTTCATCTAGTGCTCTAACTAAGGCATCTCTGTTCTTCTTTGAGGCCATGTGTAGGTCCCAAATACTAGCTTGTGCCTAAATTTTCTTGAGTTGTTTGAGGATAGTGTCTTCTTCTTTAACCGAAGCTTCATCTTTTGCTATTTCTTTCTCTTTAAAGGGTTCCTTCTCTTTCTCAAGAGGTTGATATACCTGCCTGTTATGAGTTACATGGTTAATTGCTAATGAGGGCTTCTCAATGATTTGCTTATATGCTTTTATACTTCTATTCTAGTCCCAGACAATGATTTCAGGATTATCAAAGTCATACCATATGTCTATCCCTATGATTTATAGGTTCTGAAGCTGAATAGTACTGTTTGTCCCATCTTCACTGTTAAACTCTTCTCCCTATCCTAAGGGTGTTATGTCTTCTAAGAGTGTGTAAGAAGTAGGAGGTGTCGTGTAATTGACTTTATAGTCAAAATTCCTAGATGGCTGGCCTAGTAGATCTCATACTTCATGGTTACTACTAAAATTTTTATCTACGTCTACTTTTTGTAGGTAAGGGAAATCAATCACTCCACTATTCATGGGGAGAGTTGTACCCCTAGCTCTTTTTTGCATCATTAAGTAGGGAAGGAACTTTTGAGGCATTGGAATGTATTCAAAGGTAGAAGGCATTACTCATCTTCACTATAATCATGAGGCTCAAGAATAGGTTTTGAGGGTTTGTCTTATGGGGGCTTGTCTTAGGTTTATTATATGGCATTCATTGATTTTTCAATAAGGTCTTCTAGTAGATTAGAGGAGATCATGCTGATGGTTGGTGGAGGCATGTTTTGATAGTTTGAGAGAGGATTAGTCTTGATACTGGGTCATTTCATTGATTTTTTCAGAGTCAATAGGGTCTTGGATTGTATTTTTGAGGGTTCTATATGTATCAATGGTGTGGCCAAGCAACTGGTGAAAATGACAGAACAAGTTTTGGTTAATTGGAGGTGGTAGTGGGTTTGGAAGGGGCTTACGCTCTTATGGTTGTAGGAGGTTCTTTTATTGAAGTCTCTAGAATACTTTGGATAGTATAAGGTTAAAGTTTGAGAATTTTCTTGGTGATTTGATGGTATTAATAGATGGTGAGTTTTGGGTGTTGGGTTAGATCATGTTTATTTTTATAGTTTGAGTAAAGGTGTTTTGGGTGTTTAGTTGGGTATTGCGACGAAAAGTGTTTCTGGCTTGCTGAGGTTCCTCATCCTCAATTTTGAACCTGACCTAATGGAGAGCTTTAAAGTTAGGATAATAAGCAAAGATCATATATTTTCTGAAGTGTGGTAGTGCCCCTTTAATTATCAGCTCCATTTGCTCATCCTTAAGAGGATAATTTATCATCTTAACTGCCTTTCATCGCTATCTAGTGACATAATCAGAGAAAGTTTCATTGGGTTTCTGCCTTATGGTCTCAAGGCCCCTTAGAGTGATGCCTTACTAAGTGTTGTATTCATATTGCTTGATAAACTTCTGAGTTAGCAGTAACCAATCATTTTTTTATTTCATCTTCAAGGTCAAAGAACAATGCCCTTGGTCCTTCCTCTAGTGATGTGAAGAAGAATCAAACAATTTGTGATTTTGTAAGCTTTATAGTAGCTATAAAGGTAGCATATTGCCTTACATGGACCCTTGCATCTCTTGTTCCATCAAACTTAGCAAATTTTGGTAGCCTAAAATCATCTGGAAGCGGCTCATCTTTTAACAGTGCTAGGTCGATGAAGCTTTTAAAGCCATGAGTTCCCTTATCTTTGAAGGTGAATTTCAACTGAGCCATTTTGTTGGCTAATAGTTTGACCTCCCCTGTTGATTCAAGCTTGGTCATATTAGTAATTTTTATAGCTTTTGGTGCATTCCTGAGATCTTGGTAGTACTTATTGTCATCATTAGCTTGAACTAAAATACGGGGAATTCTCTTTGCCTTATTTACCTTCGGGTGAACAGATGCAGATGCTTCATTCAATGGTGTACTATTCCTATCTCAAGCACTTTTGGCTTTGATTTGGGCTTAGAGGACTTCAACTATAGTGCCATCAGTGAGCAACTTTTGGATCCCCTCTTTTAGATTATTTTCGAATGGCTGACAGGAGGTATCTTCTTAGTCACTTATATTTGAATGTAGTTTTCCTATACATTTATTAAGGTTAGCTAAATGAATAATGCATGACGTGTGCCTATAAAAGAAAAGGGTGAGCATGTATGCATGGAGTGGATGCAAGAAATCCTATAATGGAAAAATGATTATTCCTGCAATAAACAATGGTTAGTATGTGCTATCTATATGTATGTGATGTATGCATGATTAAAGCTTGTTAGTTTTCCTACACAGTAAACAAACCAATCATAATCAAGCTCTTACTTCCAACCTTATTTCTCCACAAGGTCATTTTGTCTTTTTCCTAGGTGGGTTTTGAACCTATAGTCATCAAAGGACTATGGTTCTGCTCTTAGAACTAGGCTGTTTTGATTTATATTGGTCAAAACCAAATGGTAAAGTGAGGAACGATACTTAAATGTGCTTGAAATAATCACATAATGTCAATGTGAGGGTCAATTGTCAGGCTTCAAATGATGTCCAAAGCCCATACGTGCCCATATGTATAGGACCAAGGTCAATCAAAGGGACTCTGAGTTCTTGCACCCACATCAATATTCGATATGCTTACCGTGAGACATGAAAGTATCATCTGATAGTTTATAGTTTGATTTTGCTGACATAAAGGTCCATAATCTAGTTGGGTTCTTAACCCATTCATTTGATTTGATAAGGATAAATGGATGACATCTCATAGGCTTCATCATCAAGGGATGTTATTATTTATTAATTCATATAGACTATTCAAGATGAGGTACATAATTCTCATCATTCCTCATGCTTCAGGCTCACACAAAGTATATGAGAATCATGTGGTCCTAAGTGTAAATTTTCTATGAAAACTGACATTACAACATCATTCGATGATAGAAACTAGGAGGGTCATGTGATTTATGATTATCAAGTTAAATGAACAGCATTAGGAAAAGGATAGCATGCATAGCTTAGTGGAATCCTAGTGGATATTGCTACTAGTTTATCTACATGAGCTAAGTCATGGTGAAAGGCTAAGGGTTCCTTTAGTGAGAATGCCCCCTTATGACTAGGGTTACGGACTCCTGTCAGTGAGTCGAACATTCTTTTGATAACTCGGTCACCCCTCTTAAAGACTTAGGTTACAAACTCCTGTCAGTGAGTCTAGCATTCTTTTGATAACTCAATCAGCCCTCTTAAGGACTTGGGTTACAAACTCCTGTCAGTGAGTCTAGCATTCTTTTGATAACCCAATCGCCCCTCTTAAGGACTTGGGTTATAGAATTTAGTCAGACAAGTCCAGTGAATGCACGAGTAAAGACTAAAGGTGATAATATCATATCTTTGTCATTTTATGACTTGAGTGGAACCATGATGCTGATGTCATTTAGTATTATTGAGGCTTTTAGGGACAAGTAGTGCAGGTGTGATGTGTAGTGCAAATGTAGTTGTGAAGGGCTCTATATGATCGAGTATTGGATAATAAGAAATAGTCATTTTTGAGTTGATCCCTCTTACTTAGAAGTCCCCAGTGGAGTCACCACTGTGAGAAACCTTTCTTTTTTTTATTAGTGTTGGTTTTTTTTTTTTTTGAGGGACATGGAAAATTTTCTAAATAAGGACAAATGATTGGTCTTGAGGGGATGAGACACTTTTGATTTTGTGGAGTCGCCACTCGATTTTTCAAAAATCAAGAAAAGAAAGGGACAACATCGAGTCACTCAGCAAGTATTATGCCCAATAGAGATTTATGGGTTTAGGAGATCGCATCTACTTTTTTACTATTTCTTATTATACGACATTTGATATTTAGCTATCGCAACACCCTAGTTTCGATGATGATAGTTTATATAGCATTCACATAGTACATCAAAATATATAGGATAATAAAGCTGAGAATTTTATTATATCACTTTCTTGATAAAATACAAATGAAAATAAAAAGATTCTAGAAAAGTAAATCTAATATGATTGATCTGCAAGGATAGCACGATAATTTACATAGCTTGTTTGACGAATGATAAGATGACCATGCTTGTAGTAATGATTTATGTTATGATGATGAATGATGATAATAAAAAGGATCATCACTTGACCGAGAGCATGGTCACTCTATTTCAGGGCATGAACTTTTCACATTATTGATATTTACAATGTGATTTCATGATTTCAGAAATAGAGTATGCAAAGTGATAATGTAAAATGAGCATAATAATGCATATATTATTCATGTAGCATGTAAGATTGCCAGTCTCATCACACAAGCACAACAATATTCCCAAATACTAGCAATAGTAAAATAAAATGCAGTGATGTAAAGTAAATGTGCTAAAATGATTATGTGGTTCTCAAACTCGACTCAACTTATATGAACTTCAAAGCTCTAGCTTTGAGAGATTATCAAGCTTTCCTCATCGAGAGGTTCAAAATGACAATAGAATAATGCTAGACTATATACCTTTGAAGCGTTATTTGACAAAGATGAGGCTAGGATTAGTGGAAAAAGGGATCTAACAACCTAAAGGAAAGGCTATGAGAGAACAAAAACTGTATGGGAAAAGGTTTCCCATGCCTTCGATCGGACTAACTCTTGAGTGTATGTATGTTTTCACTTGCTTCCCCCCTCCAAAATGGGGTGTAGAGGGGTCTTTATTGGAAAAATGTGTAGAATGGGGTGGTGTAGGCATTTTCATGCATGTGTGAGTTTATTTTTACGTGTGACCACACCAAGTGTGCATGATCACACATAGTGTGCATGTGGCCATGCACCCTCTATGCATTTTCATGTGCACTTCAATGCTCTAGTGCTCTTCCCAGGTTCTATATGCGCTGTTATGAGGTTGGTTCCTATGGTTTTTAGGCCTTTTGGTCACGTTTCAGGAGTTTGTTTTGCCAAATTCAGCTTCAATTTTAGTACATGATGCCTAGGGGTGTTTACACTCATTTTTTAATGATATGCACTGATACTCGAGTTATGTTAGACAATTCCAAGACCACTTTTAAAGGTTTTAGAGCCCTCTAAATGTGTTTTCAAAGTCCATTTTGTCAAAATCAATTTCCATTTTTTCACAAAGCTAGGTCTCGATCTAATGAAAAATGCACCAACCCAACAAGTTGAGTATTCTAAGAGGAGTATTTTTGAAATAAAACCTATTGTTGTTTTGATAATTCATATTTCATAAGGTTGGAGCATAACTTAATGGCTCGATGATCGATTTTTCACACTGGTTCAATTAGGTTTTTTAAGGTTGCACACTTCAGAGGTGTTACGAATGAGCAGACTCTAGTCATCTCGAGGATTCATTTCATCATTGGACCTCTTTATGGATGATCAAATTTAAGGTATGATAGTGAGCACACCAATATTTGCATTTAGAAGGTTCTAACCATCTGCTTCATGCATTCCTGCATCTTTCTTCAACGCACTCCTTTCTCCTTGTCATTGATAATTATTGGATGCCATAGTCTCAAGTAGATAGTATGTATCATCAATTGCCTTGCTCATTGTAGTGACACCATTGTTGGTTAAGGTTCTCCAATGCTTAGGCACCTATAAAGAGAAGAGGCATTATGCTCACATATGCACCTAAATCACATAAAGACCTACCTATAAACTCATTCCCAATAATGCAAGGAGTAGTGATACTCCCTACATCTTTAAGCTTTTATGGAAGCTTATTTTGAATTATTGTGTTGCACTCTTCATTAATTGGAATGATTTCAAAGTCCTCTCACTTTTTTCTTATGTGAAATGATGTCTTTGAGGAACTTTGCATATGTGAGCATCATGTTGATTACATCCAAAATTGTTATATTAAGCTTGAATTACTAGAATGTCTTCATGAACTTCCCAAACTACTTATCCAACTTTCATTTTTATTGCCTTCGAGGGAAGGATAATGGTGGAGTCTTGATAAGCACTTCCTTCTTTTCCTTTTTCTATTATTCAACCACCTATGTCTATTTTTTGTCTTCTTATATGTCTTTGATAGCTCCTTTATCTTCCTTTTTAAATTTCACTTTAGGTAATTGCTTAGCACTCCTAAGCATTATTGCCTTTGCTTGCTCTTTAGGATTTTTAAGTTGACTAGTCAGCATTCCACTTTGTCTTAAGCTTGATGCTTAGGATGTAATTTAGTTTTCTAACATCTTATTATGGGCAAAATTTTTCCAAATTGGGATGTTATTGAGGCCATTTGAGATGTTAAATTCCTAATAGTCTCTCTTTGATCCTCTTAATCTTTTAGAAACTTCTCCATTATGCTTTTATGGTTTAGTTTGCTTTCATGTTATTAATGGGAAATTTTCTTTTATTGGAAATTAGGTGGGGCTGCTTGAATCCTTGGTTGGCATTTTACACTCCTCCTTGATTTTACCATGAGAAGTTAGGGTGATTTCACCATCCTAGATTATATATATTGGAGTAAGGGTTCCCTTGTCCTCTTTGATAGTTGTTTAGAGCATTAAGTTGGCCAATTAAAGGATCTTGAGAAGAGAATCCTCCTTAACACTCCAAAGTTCAATGTCCTCCTTCATAATACTCATAAGAATAGATAGACATTGGATTAGGTACCTTGGTTATAGCTTTTAACTTCTTAGTGAGCATGTCAATCTTTGCATTTTTAAGGTTCCAACCATCCACTTCATGCATTCCTATAACTCTCTTTAGTGCACCCTTCTCCTTGCCATTGATAATTATTGGATGCCATAATATTAAGTAGATTGTATGCGTCATTGGGTGTCTTGCTCATTATAGTGACACCGTTGTTGGTTAAGGTTCTCCAATGTTTAGGCGACTACAAAGAGAAAGAGGCATTATGCTCACACATTCACCTAAATCACATAAAGACCTACCTATAAACTCATTCCTAATAATGAAAGAAATAGTAATCCTCCCTAGATTTTTAATCATTTATGGAAACTTATTTTGAATTACTGCACTGTACTTTTCATTAATTGAAATGGTTTCAAAGTCCTCTCACTTTTACTTAAGTGAAATGATGTCTTTAAGGAACTTTGCATAATTGGGCATCATGTTAAGCTTGAGTTGCTGGAATGTCTTCATGAATTTCCCAAACTACTTATCCAACTTTGATTTTTTTTGCCTTTGAGAGAAGGGTAATGGTAGAGTCTTAATAGGCACTTCCTTCTGTTCCTCTTTTTGTTCTTCAGCCACCTTAGTTTATTTTTCCTCTTTATATGTGTCTTTGATAACTCCTTCATCTTCCTTTTTAATTTCCACCTTAGGCAATTGCTTCCCACTCCTAAGCATTATTACCTTTGCTTGCTCTCTAGGATTTTTAAGTTGACTAGGCAATATTCCATTTTGTCTTAAGCTTGATACTTAGGATGCAATTTGGTTTTCCAACATCTTATTATGGGCAAAAATTTATCCCAATTAGGATGTTGTTGAGGCTATTTGAGATGTTAAACTCCTAATAGCCTCTTTTTGCTCCTTTTCATCTTTGAGAAAAATATCCATAATATTTTCAATGTTTTATTAGCTTTCTTGTTGCTAATGGAAAGCATTATTTTATTGGAAACCAGGCGGGGGCTGCTTGAAACCTTGGTTGTCATTTTTCACTCCTCTTTGATTAAACCATAGAAGTTAGGGTGATGTCACCATCCTGGATTGTATATGTTGGAGTAAGGGTTCCTTTGTCCTCTTTAATAGTGTTTAGAGAATTAAGTTGCTCAATTGAAGGATCTTGAGAAGAAAATCCTCCTTGACACTACATATTTAAATGTCCTCCTCTACAATACTCATAAGAATAGATAGACATTGGATTAAATTTCTTGGTTATAGCATCTAACTTCTTGGTGAGCATGTTAATCTTTGAATTTAGAAGGTTCCAACCTTCTACTTCATGCATTCCTACAACTCTCTTCGATGCACTCCTTTCTTCTTCCCATTATTAATTATTAGATGTCATAGTCTCAAGTAGATTTTATGTATCATCAAGTGTCTTACTCATAAATAAGCCTTGAGTTGTAGCATTTATAGTGATCCTCACTAGTTTAGTAAGTCCTTTGTTAGAAAGTCTAAATGAGCAACCATTATAGAACTCTGTGATGTGGGCATTGGCACTGTAAGTCCTTGAATTACTCTTATGCTTTATACAAAGATTCACCATTGTGCTGAGTGAAGCCCATGATCTCTTATCTAATTTTTATTGTCTTGCTCGGTGGAAAATATTTACCTAAAATGATTTTGACAACAAATCCCAATAAGTAATTGACTATGGTGCTAAATATATCACATATTTCCAAAAACTGAGCTAAATGTATAACATATTTCCAAAAACTAAGCTAAATGGGCATTAGGAACTTCACTTGGTAAAACTTTAAACTAGAATTACAAAACTATTTGAGTAATTGCTTATTTAATTTTAAAGTTATTCACTTTAATGGTTGGCCTCACAATACTGCTTTGGTTATCTCCCAGATTAGGCATCATGTACTCTTAAAAAGCATAATTCCTGGCTTATTGTGCCACTTGATTTTTAACCATTATTTGCTTGTCTTTCTTGTGTTTGTCCTTTTGATTCTTTCTTCATGATTGCTCAATTTAGGATTGATCTTCTCTAAATTTATTCCTTAAGATAGAGTGTTCATAAACTAGCAAAACGCTCAAAAAATCAATAAATAAAGCAAGTAAGATATAAAAGAAAATACTAGTCTAAGAAAAGTAGAAATTGAAGTAATATCAATATTGTCAATCCTCAGAAACAGTGCCAAAAACTTATTACGTTTAAAACCCATAAGTGCACTAATCATGAATTGCAATATAAACAGTATTATTCCCCAAGGATTGCATGTTGAATATAATATTCCTACTTATAATCGTAGCTAGTAAAGCAAATAAAGATGATTTAATAAATAAAATATAAATCAAAGCAAATTAAATTAAATTAAATTAAATTGAAATCAAATAATTAAAACTTAGAGCCTAGGTTTAGTTTCATGATTCCACTTTGAACATGAACACTTAATCATTAAATACATTGATATCAATTAAGGGTAATTGTTCTAAAATACCTAAAGACTCATCGAGTTCAATTAGTCATGTTAAAATTAAAGTCCAACCTACTCTTGTGATTAAGAAGTTAATCAAAACTCATTAAGTTCCTTAACAATTATTTTACCCCCGAAGAGTTTTCCTACTATCATACCTCAAATTTAACTATCCCTAAAAAAGGTCCAATGATGAAATGAAACTCCAAGATTACTAGAGTATGCTTGTTCATAACACCTCTGAAGTGTGCAACCTTAGAAAACCTAACCAACCCCACCAGTGTGCAAAATCAATCACTGAGCCATTAAGTTATGCTCCAACCTTATGAAATAAGAATTATCAGAACAACGAGAAGCTTATTCAAAGATTTCCTTCCTCAAAACACTCAGCTTATTAGATTGATATTCATCTGGTTAGATCGGGACCTAACTTTGTAAAAAAATAGAAATCGATTCTAATAAAATAAACTTCAAAAACACATCCGGAGGGCTCTAAAACCTTCAAAAATGGTCTCAGAATAGTCCAACACAACCCAAGAATCAGCGCATGTAGCTTAGAAGTGTGCATAAAGCCATAAATGCCCCTAGGTGCCTTGTGATAAAATCAAAGCCAAAATAGACAAAAAAAAACTTTGAAAACACATCCAAAAGGCTTTAAAACCTTTAGAAGTGGTCCCAGAATAGTCCAAAATAAGCCGAGGATTAGTGTGTACCACTCAAAAGTGAGTGTAAACACCTTAGGTGTCATGCACTAAAATTGAGGCTAAATTTGATAAAATGGACTTCGAAAACATGTCCGAAAGGCCTAAAAACCCTAGGAACCAACTTTGGAAAAGCCCGCATAAGCCCCGAATGGAGTGCGTAACACGTGAAAGTGCAAGTAATCGTGCACATGGCCATATGCCAATGCATGACCACGCGCCAAGCACGCAGTCACATGCACTTCACATGGCCATGCGCCAATACATGACCATATGCTAAACGTGCAATCATGCACACTTCATGTGGCCACGCACTCTATCCTAGTGATGCACGCGTGACCATGCCTATACCCCTATATTCCACATATTTTTCACTATAAATAGACACTTCCATACCCCATTTTCAGGGGGGGAGCAAGTGGAAGCGCACACACACTAAAAAATCTATTCAATCGATGGCGCTGGAAACCCTTTTCTAAATAGTTTTTGCTCTCCCACTATCTTTTCTTAGGAGATTATACCTCTTTTCTGCCAAACCAAGCCTCATCTTTGTCAAAGCATGCTTCAAAGGTATACAACTAAACTAGCATCATTCTATTATCATTTTAAACCTCTCGATAAGGAAAGCTTGATAATCCCTTCAAAACCCATGTAAGCTTAGTTAAGTCTGAGGACCACACAATCATTTTAGCATATATATTTTATCGCACTGTATTTTATTTTATCGTCGCCAACATTTGGGAATATTGTTATGCTTATATGATGAGACTGGTAAGTTTACATGATATATGAATAATCTATACTTTATTATGCTCATTTCATATTATTGTTCTGCATCCTGTAGTTCCAAAACATGAAATCATATCATAAATATCAATAATGTGAAAGTTCATATCCTAGAATAGAGTCATCATGTTTTCGGTCTAGTGATGACATCATGCATCCCCTATATTATCATCATCATCATAGCATAAATAATCACTACGAACATACGTGATCATCTACATTTTTCTTGATAAGTGATCGAGTGTCCATTTCTTATCCCATTATTCATGTGATTGAGCAAGTTGTGTGAATGGTCATATTTTCCTTGTAGATCTATCATATCTAAATTAGATTTACTTCTCCACAATCTTTTTTCCTTTTATATGTATTTTATTAGGAAAACGATGTAATAATAATATCTTTCAGCTTTATTATCTTCCACTATCTGATAAATTGTGTGAATGTTATACAAACTGTCATTACCAAAACTAAGGAGTTGTGGTAACTATACATCGAACATCGTATAATGAAAAATAGTCAAAAAGTATATGCGATCCCCCGAACCCAAAAACTACTACTGGGGGCAATACTCATTGAGTGACCTGATGTTATCCCTTTTCTTTTCTTGATTTTCTAAAAATCGGGTGGTGACTCCGCAAAATCAAAAAAGCATTTTGTTCCTCTCGAGACCGATCATTTGTCCCTATTCGATAAATTTGTCATGCCCCTCGAAAATAAAAAACCCTTATAGAACTAATTCATCTCTAAACCAAGAGACATAAAACCAAAAAGGTCACTCATACCTACTCTCCTGGTCAAGTGGCTTAAGTCCCATGAGTCTTAAGCTGGTAAATTTCCCTAACTCGCATTGGTTAAAATAATAAAAATAAAGAAAAAGAATTAACAAAACTCTTAAATATTGCATGAATCTTCTTCAATCTCTATTGATGTTCTTGTTTGTATCTTCAAAGAATGTCCTATGATCCTCCACTAACACTTTAAAATCTCCTTTTCATATAGCAAGCTTGAAAGAAGATCTCATTTCCCTAGAATTCTTAAATGCTTTTCAGCTAGGAAACTTCTTTTAGCTAGACACAACATGGACATAGCCATGCTTAAATCTAACTTTTTGACATGGTCTCTAGCATGGTTATGCTTCCCTTTGAGTCCTATTTCTGAATTGTCACAAGGCCTACAACACAGTCATGCTGAAATTGTGTTCCTTGTTTATTCTATTCTAAAGGCAAACATGGCCTATAGCATGGTCATGTCTCAAGTTATGCTAATGAATCTCCTTTTCCAGTGTGTGACATGGGCACAAGCATGCCCATGTCATGGTCATGTTGTCTAATTCTTTGACTTTTTTGAAATTCCTTTTGAAGCCTACCTATAAAAAGGGGAAAACTATTAAGTATTTAAATAAAACTCCTAATTTGACTATAATTAAACCATAAGTAATAAAATCTTAATTAAAATACTAAAACTAAAATAGTTCTAATTAAACCTAAATTCTACCTAAACTAGACTAAGTAATTATTCAAAATTCATTAAAAGTCAATTCAAATGTATGTAAAAATTACTTATGTCAAGTTTGTGTCCTCTATACAAAGGGGTCTAATGATACCGAAATTGCATATCTGTTAAGAGACAAGAGACTTAATCTCTATAAAGTCAAAGCTTTCTCTAAGGCCCTTTTTCCTTATGGATCTTCTATCTAAGGGGCTCTAATGATGCCCTATATTGGTTAAGAGACAATGAACTTATATCCTTATAAATCAAAAGCTTTCTCTCATTTTATAAGGCACTTTTTTCCTAAAATGGGCAAAGTTGTATAGTTCACGGGACAAGTTAAAATCCAAGCAAATAATTCCTCACAACTCAAATCTTTGTGTAGTTTCTAAGCCAGGTTCAAATGAAAGTGGATAATTCATCATGGATTAAACATGCCATGTGACATTTATGGATTAGCTTAAATTAAAGTGTACAATTCTTGATGAACCAGACCTTCTATGTGACATATATAAACTAAATCATTAGTAGTTATTTGAACAAAGTTAATTTTTTAATAGGAAAAACTATGGTTGACCAAGTTCAAATCAAAGTAAATAATTCTTCGTAGACCAAACCTACTATGTAACAGATATAGACTAGCCCAAATCAAAATGAAAAATTCATTATAAGTCGAGTTTAACATGTGACAAATATATATTAATCAAATATAAAACATTTATCATAAATCTAACTATAAATTAAAATATATTTAGTGTAGGCAAAAATTTTCATACAAGGAAGGAGAATCATATAGGCATCATACATATGTAAACTCTTATACTTGTCACTTTTTGTCAGTTTGACATTTATACTTATAATTTTTCCATTTCAACACCTAAACTCACCTAAATGTAATGTTTAGACATGCGATATGGAATAGTAAATCAACATGTGTCACTTCTTATGGGTTTGACAAACTAAAACTATAAGTATATGTGTTAAGCTAACTAAAAGTAAAAAGTACAAAGGGTGATAGATGTATTATATCATTAGACTAGTGCATTTTGGGGCGATTTTAAGCATTAAAATGACAAAAGTGTAAATTGAGATATCAAACTGACTAATCATGCTAAGTATAAAGAGTTGTGGATGTATTATGCCTATCATATATAAATATATAACAGTTGGCTGATTTTGACATATGGCTTAATCATTAATTAGTGTTTGTCTTTTCTTATATAAGAATACTTGCACGTTTTACACTTTTATATGTAGAAATTTTCAGAATTTCAAATTAATGCAAACTTTGAAAACTGAAAAACTCTTCTTAACTTTCACTTCCTCAACATTCATATTACAATTTCTTAGTTTTCTCTAAATTTATTAGAATTCATATAATTTAAACTATTTAACCATTTTTAAATGTTCAAAACTACATAAACAATTTTACTTCTACTAAATCAAATATGACTCTTCACTTTTTTTACCCTATATATCAATAAAATCTTCAACTACATACATAATTTTACTTTAACCAAATCAAATATTACCCATGATAAATTAAGACCCAAATGATCATATTACAAAATTTCTAAAGATTTGTGACATAATTCAGTATAACGATGTGTCTAATGATGCATTAAAGATGAGATTATTCTCATTCACTCTAAAGGCTAAAATTTAGTTAATGTCTCAACCATTGAGTTATTTTACTAATTAGAATGATATGGTGAAGGCATTCCTAGCTAAATACTTTCCACTACCTAAGACAGCTAAGGTGGTGAAGGATATCACATCATTCTAATAGTTTAAGAATGAATCATTGAGTAAATCTTAGGAGAGGTTCATAAATTTTCAGAGGAACTATCCATATCATGGACTACCTAAGGACATCCTCATCCATATGTTCTATAATAAAGTCATGAGTTCCATACGAGACTCAATTGATGCTAAGGTTGGTGGGTTCCTCATAAGAAAGATAGTTGATGAAGTTGCACAATTATTAAAGATAATGGCACAAGATAATTGCCTACGGTCCTTTGAGAGAGAAAATGGGAAGGTTAGAAGTAGACATAGTGATAGCTCTCCAAGCTCAGTAGCTACACTTACAAAGCAAATTGGCAACCTTACCCATAATAAAAATAATCTAGCCCCTTCAGGTGAAAATTACAATTTTTTGGGTTAATCTAATAATGAATTTAGTGTTTATGATGCAAGTATAATGGGAAAAGGTTAACAAGAGCAATGCAATTTTATTAGAAATCAATTTTAAGAAAGGCAATCCAATAACCCCGACTCTAACATGTATAACCTGGGGTGGCGAAATCACCTAAATTTTTTGTGGAGTCACAACAACATTGTGGTTGCACTAGACGTCCCCAACAATAATAACTTGCAAAGGCTATAAGCACCACTAGGATTTTAACATCCACCACAAGATAGGATGGCAGCTGTGGATAATAAACTGGATAAATTTCTAAATGCCATAACAAATGAGTTATCAAGCTATGAGGATAATCAAAAGTGGATAGAGGTTAAGTTTAATCAAATCGCAAAAAATCATTCTTCTTTGATTTATAACATTGAGGTTTAGTTAAGTCAAATTGTTTATGCCATAAATATAAGGAACCAAGAATATCTTCCAAGTAACACCAAGATAAAACAAAGGGAGTAAGTGAAGATGATTACACTCAAAAGTAGGAAAGAAGTAAAATTTAAACCTGCAATCACCAAGGAATTTGAGAACAAGGAAGATAACCAATATATAATGGTTGAGGATGTCCTTGATGAAGAGCATGTTGCAAGTAAAAAGATAAAGGAACAAGCTTTGCCTTAATATGCACTAAAGATCCCTTTTCTATAAAGGCTAAAGAAGCCATAAGATAGTCAACAATTTGCTAAGTTTTTAAATCTTAAAAAAACTTCACATTAATGTTCTTTTTGCAGAAACACTTGTGCAAATGCCTCAATATACAAAGTTCCTTAAGGATCTCATAACCAACAAATGAATATAGGATGACCATGAGACAGTGCCACTCATAAAAATTTATAGTTCAATTATTTCTTAAAAGATCCCAACCAAATTAAAGGATCCAAGGAGTTTTACAATTCCTTGTATTGTTGGTACTAGTGAATTTCCTAGATGTTTTTGTGATTTAAGGGGAAATTAGGAGTGGGAGATATGAAGGCCACCAACATTTCATTATAGTTAGCCTATCATTCCATTAAGAAGTCGTATGGTGTGATTAAAGATGTTTTGGTAAAGATAGACAAGTTTATTTTTCCTACTAATTTTGTCGTATTAGATTTCGAGGAAGATAGATCTCATCCACTTATTATAGTTATACCTTTCTTGAACATAGCTAAGGCTATAATTGATGTGCATGAGTGTTAGCATAACTCTGTAAGTGTATGGATCATGGCAAGTAATAAAGTGATAAGTAGAGTATCGTTCCCATAAGGAAAGGGTACTAAGAATTAACTGTCAATCGATTTTCCCTAGCTAGCACAATCAATAAAAATTACAAGAATTAAAATAAATTGTCTACTCTAATTAATCTAATTAAATAAATAGGGATAAAATAGAGATTGAGTTTGTTTCACTAGTTAGGACTTGACTTACAGAATTAAGTTAATATATTTCATTTATCACAATCAAGGGTAAACTATTCAAATTACCAAGAGTCTATTTCGAGACCATCTAAGAATACCAAAGTTAATTACAACCTATTTTCATGGTCACATCAATTAACTAAGGCTCCTTAAGTTTCTTAGCAATTTATTGATCCCTGAAGGATTCATCTACTTTCGTTATTAAGGTTCCTAAGTTTTATAAGTCTATAAGCTGATAAATCATGCAACTTTCATTGTCTTTAATCTATAAAATTGACTGAAAATCAAATCATTAATAAGAAATTAAAATCCCAACAAAAATTAACTAACTACTCTAAAACCAAACTCTAATATTAATTTAGCTATTCATAAGTAAAGAAGAAGAAGGAAAGATAAAACTCGTTAAAAGCATGCTTCAATATTCAATCCTTGTTAAGTTCTTTAACTCCACACTTCACCTCCCTTAACAGTAGTGTTCCTCCCAATCGCTCCCAATAGCTCCTTTGTATCCCCTTTTTATAGGAAAAGTATGATGGAAAACCTACTTGCACTTGAATTCTCAAAAAGGAAGCTTTCTCTACTCCACATGGTTTCAACCATAGGATGATGCAGGCCATGTCACATCAATAATTTTATGGCATGACTTCCATCATGGTGTGTTCCATCCTATGTTGACCTTCTTGTGATTCTTCAATTTATATTGAATAAGACACAGCTTCTATCATGTCGTGTCGCAAGCCATGCTATATTATTTTAGCTTATAAAATAGGATATGGGCATAAGCATGTCATGACATAACCCACATCGCACCAGTCCTTAGCTATATAGGAATTCCTCTCTAGACTTGCCTACAAAAAAGGAAATACTTATTAATATTTAATAAAAACTCCTAATTTGATAGAAATTAAACTAAAGGCAATAAAATTCTAAATCACGCTATAAACTAAAATTAATCCTAAACAAACCTAATTTATACCTAAATATAATTAATTATTTATTCAAGGTTCATTAAAATTCAACTAAAAAACATGATAAATCACACACAATAAATTCCCCCACATTAAAGCTTTGCTTGTCCTTAAGCAAAAATCAGATTCAAACATTTAAACACTAGCTCAATCATAATGACAGAGTTACAATTTATAAGATATACAAGTCAACAAAATCGAGACTTAAACATGTTTACTAAAGAAGATAATCAGACGAAATATAACATATATGAAAAATTTACTAATCATAAGCCAAGCACATAACCTATTTGAAATCCAATGAACATAACTTGAGGAGAAGAACAAAATTGGCTATTAATGTATTTTATGCTCCATTTCACAACATCTTTTCTTTTATTTCATAAGTGCATTTTATGCTCCATCTCATCACTTTTTCTGTCTAATCAAATCATCCCACTCTTAGCAATCCATTGTCGTTCCCATACTATTAAGCATGGATACTACCAAGTGAGTCCTTTGGATACTCTTACTCTAATTAGAGCATTGAAGTAGATTCAGAGCATGTAAAAATTTAGATTTAAGCATTGTTCTTACTTAAGAAAAAAGAGAGATTTTTTTTTGTAATAAAATTTTCATTTAATCTCCTAAAATCATGCTCAAAGTCAACATTTTAGTTTATGCTTAGGTTTTAAAAACTAAATTCTCTATACATAATGACCATGTACAACCATCTTAATTAATAAACCATTCAATATTTTGATAATTGAATAAAAAATGCACACTTATAAACTATCACTCCTTAATCTTGCACAACCAAAATAAAAATTTTTAAGGAAAACATCACAACAAATGTGGAGAAATCGAGTTGAAAGTTAATGAATCTTATCATTTTTTTAAAATATATATATTTTTAATTTAACTAATATGCATGCAAAAATAAATAAAATACGCATACATAAAACACACAAACATAAAACATAAAGACATTATCCTAACATTTGATATCCTTCCCCACACTTATTTATGACATTGTCCTCAATGACAAAAATATTAAAATAAGAAAAAGAAGATGAGGACTTCCCTAGTAAGCATTTTCTTCCTTTTGTGCTTTCTCTAAGTGTTAGATGACCTACAAAATAAAATAACAAAAACTAAGGAAAATAAAAGAGAAAACCAAACTAAAAATAAACTTAAACAACATAAATAAATTAAAACACATTGGGTTGCCTCCCAACAGGTGCTGATTTTAGGTCATTAGCTTGACCCTTTGAATGTGTAGTATCACAGGTGCAACTGAACATGAGGAAGTGTTCTTGAAAGCATCTTCCTTTCCTTACTTTTGCTAGGCTCCCTTATGGCCAGGTAGTAATGTGTGGATTCCACATGCCAAATCTTTAGTTCTAAAATTACTTGAAGAATGTAGGGCTTTTCATGTGGGTTCTCAAACAATCCAATAATTTTCATGGATCCCTCATATATAACCTTAATAATTTATAGAACATATATATTATCACTTACAAATGGCTCATGTTCATCTTATGTAGCTTCAAGAATTATTATAATTTTCTCATCCAACTCATCTAGAAATTGAGTTGAGTGAATTTGTACTTTATCATCCTTGATGTCTACAAACTGATTCTTACACTTGGAGACTTCTTTGATTTCCTTGGTGATAATCTTTTTTTGCTCATCTTGGCACAGCTCGAAAGTGTCTTTATCATTTTGACTCAAAGTGCTCTCATCATCCCATATACTTTTCCTTATCCTAGTTATATTAAGCAATTCATGGATGCACACATTTGCAACTTTTGGAAGCATACAATTTGATTTTCTGCAATTTGCCTAAAACGCTCCTCATGTCTCTTTAGACTTTCTTGAATCATTTGCATTGCTTTATTTTGTGACTAAATGAATTGCTTTAACTTTTCCTCCAAGTATTATTCATCAATCTTCTTTGTTTCTTGAATGAAATTTTCTAACATTATCTCAAGATTCAACTTAGGTTCTTCTTGATAACTCCAAGTGTGATCCATATAACTACTCCAAGATGGGTTGTAACAAGGTGATGGAGGTAAATATGAATAATATGGGCAACGTGCCCCATTGTGGTTCTCTCCACACCAATTATAAACCTAAAAATAAGATGGAAAATAATTAAATTGCATATGTTCTACATTATATAGAGGATCACATGCCTTAGACCTCAAAAATTGATAAGAAAATTCATCATTATCCATGAAAAACTATTTATCAATAAAACAAATGAAAAAAATAAAGTTCTAGTCTAATGAAAATGAAAAATGTGTTAATATTAATAACGCCTGTTCCTAACAACAGTGCTAAAAACTTGTTAGCATAACTTCGTAAGTGTACGGATTTTGATAAGTAGAGTATCATTCCCATAAGGAAAGGATACTAAGCACTAACTGTCAATCAAATTTTCCTATCTAGCACAAATCGATATAAATTGCAAGAATTAAAATAAATAGATTAAAATAAACTATTGACTCCAATTAATCTAATTACATAAATAGGGATAAAATAGAGATTGGTGTTTCACTAGTTAGGACTTGAATTACAGAATTAAGTTAATATATTTCATTAATCATAGTCAAGGGTAAACAACTCAAATTACCAAGAGTCTCTTTCGAGATATCTAAGAATACTAAAGTTAATTATAGTCTATTTTCACGGTCACATCAATTAACTAAGGCTCATTAAGTTTCTTAGCAATTTATTGATCCCTGAAGGATTCATCTACTTTCATTATCGAGATTCCTAAGTTTTACAAGTCTATGAGCTGATAAATCATGCAACTTTCATTGTCTCTAATCTATCCACATACATGCAAACAATTTGGCCGTTAATTGAATATAAGACATTAAGCACAACTTATAAAATTGACTAAAAATTAAATCATTAATAAGAATTTAAAATCCTAACAAGTATTAACTAGCTACTCCAAAACCAAACTCTAACATTAATTTAGTTATTCATAAGAAAAGAAGAAGAAGGAAAGATAAAACTCATTGAAACCACGCTTTAATCTTCAGTCCTTATTAAGTTCTTCAATTCCACACTTTGCCTCTCTTGACACTAGTGTTCCTCCCAATTGCTCCCAATAACTCCTTTATATCCCCTTGTATAAGAAAAGTTTGATGGAAAACCTACTTGCACATGAATTCTCAATAAGGAAGTTTTCTCTGATTAATATGGTTTTAGACATGAGATGATGCAAGCCATGTCACGTCATTGGTTTTACGACACGACTTCCATCATGGTGTGTTCCATCCCATGCTGACCTTCTTGTGATTCTTTAATTTACACTGAATAAGACATAGCTTTTATCATGTCATGTCGCAAGCCATGTGGCATTATTTCAACTTTTAGAATAGGCATAAGCATGTTATGACGTAACCTACATCGCACTAGTCCTTAGCTATTAAGGAATTCCTCTCTAGACTTGCCTTCAAATATTAATATTACTTATTAATATTTAATAAAAACTCCTAATTTGATAGAAATTAAACTAAATAAAAAAAATTCTAAATCAAACTATAAACTAAATTAATCCTAAATAAACCTAATTTCTACTTAAATATAATTAATTATTTATTCAAGATTCATTAAAATTCAACTAAAAAACATGTGATAAATCATGCACAATAATGAGGGCAAATAAACATTAAGGATAGGAGATGAAAAGGTTAATTTTGTAATTTCTAAATTATAAATACCCTTAAGATGATGAATCATGCATCAAAATTATTAGCCATCAATGAATGTGTCAAAAAGTTAACTTTGCTTTAAATGTGAGTGGTGCAGATAAGATACCAAATGATGAATTAGACAGTAAAGGAGAGCATGAGCACAAATTCATCAAACCTGAATTGTTAGTTGAAAGTGATAACCCCATATCCCCTTCCATTAAAAAACCACCAAAGTTAGAGTTTAAGCCACTACCCAACTATTTGAGATATGCCTTTGTGGAAGAAGCTAATACACTACCTATTATTATCTCTAATAAATTAACAATTAAGCAAGAAAAAAGACTTTGTGAGGTATTAATGGGTAGAGTTTGAGCTATAGGTTGGCAAATTTTTTATATAGAGGGAATAAGTCCCTCTATTGTCATGCATAAAACATATATAGAAGAGGGGAACAGGCTTACAATTGAGAGACAAAGGTGACCTAACCCAAACATGAAAGAAGTATTGAACAAAGAAATTGTATAACTTTTTTATACATGCATTATTTATCCTATTTCTAACAATGGGTGGGTAAGTCTAATTCAATGTGTGCCTAAAGAGAGAGAGTCTCTTGCAATTAGTTACCATAATAAAACACACAGGGGTCAGGCTAAGGACCTTAACTTAAAACTATATTTTTTTCTTAATTATATGCTCTTTTATTTTTTTTCTTCTTTTCTTTGATGCTTTGATTTTAATTATACTTTGATTTTCTTTTTTTTAATTATGCTTTGATTTTTTTTCTTTTAATTATGCTTTGATTTTTCCTTTCTATGTATTTAGTTACTTTAGTAAGGATTTTCATTTTAATTATTGAATTTTTATGTTTGTTTCATCAGCTTTTTGCTTGTTTTTTTCTAAATCTTTTCTTAGCTAATTTTCACTTTGCATTGTTTTTCAGTTTTTCTAAAAAAAAATTCAAAAAAAAAATTATTTCTGCTGAGTGGGCTATTGTTGCAGTCAAAAAAATTCAGCCGTAGAAATTCTGCTACAATAGCAATAGCCCTAACCCAGCACGAAGCACATTTCTGCTATGATAGCAACACCAAGGCTATGAAAATTTAAGACTACACATTGCTAACTGCTGAGACAATAGCTCATAGGCTACATGTTTCGACTTTGGGGTTGCTACAGCAGTAGGAAAAAAACACAATTGTTAGGTTTAGTTTTTTTTTAGAAATAAAGTTCTTTTAGGTTTAAAATTTTTAATTTATTTGATTTAGTTATAACCCTTATTGTTATTATTTATCCTTCTTTTCAATATTTGTTTTTTTATTTTTTACACTCTATTTGAAAACCCTAATTTTTCTTTATTCTTCTCTCACACAAATCCTACCTTCACATCTTAATTCTTTAAGTTCCCTTTCAATTTCACACACCCATCATATATTTTCACTAACATGATGAAGATGATAGTGAACCCAATGTGGATAAAGATATGGTCAATGGCAATGATGCATGAGTTGTAGGTGCGAAGGAGAATATGGGTTGGCACTCCAAGGTCAAGTTACTATATGAGCACAATGACAATTGTCTCAAGAGCATCGAATCCAATGATATTTTATGATGTTGTGCTATGAGTTGTCATCTCCTTATCACCTCGCTCACCACTGTGAGGGGAGTTTCATGTTACCTTACTTATTGTCACACCCCATTTCATGTAGCCTGAGGTGGATGGTTAGTATCTCATCTCATCTCACATAGCCCTAGTTGGATACAGAAGCTTACTCTTTTACACTTTTCAAATCATCTTTAATAAAATTGATACTTAGCATTTTATTTAAATATTTATATTTATATAGTCATAACTCAAATTCATAATAAAATAGTAGTAAAGATTCAGTTAGCAACCATTTAGCATGTAATTTATAGAATTTGTCTACAAAAGTTTTAAACTTAAAATATACAACTTTATATCCACCAAAATAAGGGCAACACCAATGCAAGATCATTAGGCTAACCTTAAAAAAATCCATTTACAGAACTCCTTATGATTAAGGGTTGACTATTAAGCACTATTATCTAAAAAGATTTATGAGTATAGAAATACTCAGTGAATAAAGGTTACAAGCATAAAACATTTTAATTAAACTAAACATAATAAATTTCTCAAATCATAATATAAAAGTATTTCAAATCAAATTATAATCCACTTAAGATATTAAGTCATTCTTACTTTCAAACTTTTAGAAAGCTTAGCTGAGTAAAAGACATGCTTTTCAAACATTTATATAACCTTCACATGTATTAACCATCCCTAAATAAGTAGTATAACCAGGCCATAATATACAAGCCATCACAAACTCTCTCTAGGCGCACTTGAAGGCTAACCTTTTAACTACATTAGCACGGAATGGCCCTTCTCCCTTCACCATCCTTCAATGAAGTACCCTGTTGTCTATTATGCAATAGCAACCATCACAATCTCAAATGTGCATATATCACCTCAACACATTCACACATTTTAAATAGGGTGGTAATACACAAAACCAAATATCATTCAAATCAAATAATCAGTCAAAATAATACTAACACATTTGTAGTTCAATAAGCATTCAAAATGAAACCACCTCTTATCATAATCCAAAAGAAACAAAATAAAGCTTATTAGAAACTCAATTAATTTAACAAATATCTAAAATAATCTCAAATAAAATTTCAAAATACAAGCATAAAGTAGCAACCATTTAGCTTGTGAATTTAAAAAAATTATTGTTTCAAAGCTTAAATACCTCAAGTAATTCAAGTAGTAAACAAACTAAATTAAAACAATCCTTACATATCATTTTATATTCTTAAAATATCATTAAATATCTAATTCTCTTTCTATTATAAAAATAGTTTAAGGACTTGAACATCTACTTACCAAAACGGGCCATAAACAAGCATAACGGCCTAACAACTTCCCTAGTTCACACTAACAACTCCCTTGCCTTTTCCAGTACCTAACATATATAATTATATCAAATCTTCATCAATATGATATGCCTACATGCTTCTTTAATCATTCAACCCTAAGTAAAATGCAAAATATACAAATCAACTCAGCTTTATAACCTAGTTCATTCATCCTAAAAGGGTTGTTTTTAGGTTAAATATGGAAAAACTGCTCAGACCTGTAGAAAATGAATTTTGAGCCTAAATTTATATAGACTTAGATTTATATATCTAATACATGTTTTAACATTTCACTTTAATTGGACAACTATAAAGGAAGTTATGGATGGCTGAACACAACCAGCTCTATTTACTCTAACTGATTGAGCAATAAAATTTACAATTTTCTTAGACCATCATATAGGCAAACTAAACTATAGATCAAAACTAAAAATTTATATAAGACTCTTTAAATTTTTCTTAAAATCAATCTCAATTTAGAGTTTCCTAGTTCAAGTTATGATTAAAATTCAAAGACTAATAAACTAGAATTCCAAAACCCAAAAACTGTAGCTTGCTAACCCTAACTCAAATCAACCAAAACTCTTAAAATACTTACCAAATGAATTACTAAAGCCTTTAGAGATGATATTTGATGTCCTGAAATGGTTTTAGATCATCAAATTTCATTTTCAAAGCTAGACAAACTTGGAGAATCAAGCAGCCCTTCTAGTTCTCTCATTTTCTCTTCTTGTCTTCTTTTTTCTTTAACATATATGGCTGCCCACTAGATGACCACGAATTTTGAGAAGAATGTAGAATTTTTTTTAGGATAGATTGAAAGGTAAAATGTCCATTTTGACCTTTAATAAAATGGTTAAACTTCTTATAAACTCTTAAACTTTTAATTGTTCAGTCTAGGATGACTATTTTATTTCAATTAAGTCCATACCATCCTAAAATTTTAAATTCTCACTCTTCACTTCATTTTTACTCATAATCCCTTTTATTCTCATAATTTTACTCATTTTGAGTTTCATCAAAATTAAAAAATTCTCACTCTTTAATCAAGTATAAGTCATCGCTAGTTTTGATACAATAGTCTAACTATACACAACACTTGACTTACACTAGTGGGAACAAGTGTTACACTTATGTTTTTTTTTATCATTTTTGTGCATGTTATTTTTTGTTTCTTACTTAGTTTTCACATTGAGGGCAAACTAAAGATTAAGTGTGTGGGAGGGGGTACATTTGTATGTATTTTGCATTTAGTTTATTTTATTCCTATATATTTTTTTATGTTTAATTTTGATTTTAAAGTAATATTTGTTTGCATGTTAGCATTTACATACTTAAATTTTTACAACCTACCTTATGATGAGTATAGCACGTTAAATGTGATTTTCTTGTACATGTTTCATAATCTTTTATTAATGCTTAATTTGTGATTTTTAAGTTAGGTTAATAATTTATGGTTAAGGAATTTTGAAATTTTAATGAACCTAATGCTTACTTGTTTTGAGTGATCAAATTTTATGAGTTAAAAGTTAAGAAAAATGATTGTAAGTGATACTCAATTTTTCATTTTTAGTTGATCCTTGAGTCTATCATATGAATGACAACAAAAAAAATAGAAAAATAGATCTCTCTTTATAAGTAGGAACAAATATTTAAATTACAATCTTTATATGATACAAATCTACTCCACTACTCTAAATAGAGTAAGAGTATCTAAACGACCCACTTAGTGGTATCCATGTTTAGTAATGCGGGAGCAACGAGGGAATACTAAGAGTGGGAAGGTTAGTTAGAGACAATTAAAAAGAAAAAAGAAAAAAAAATGAGAGATGGAGCATAAAACATACTCTCTAAAAAAAAAAGGTGTTTCAATCTTTTATTTGTTAGAATTAAGGGTAGCTAAGAGTTAAGTGAGTAGTATCACTTGCTTTTATTTTTCTTGATTGCCAACTTATAAATTTCCAAAAATTCAACAGTTAAGTTTGCTCTTCACTTGGTAAAGCTTACGTCTTTGGCCTTAAGTTATCAATTTAATTTTGAGTTACAAGTTTTGTATTAACTAAAGATTATAATGGATAGACAAGTTAAAGTCTATCAATGTGTTGAATTCATTGTGACGATAGGTGTTCTCATGTATTTTTCCTAAGGACAAGCAAAGGCTTAAGTGTGGGGATGTTTATTTATATGAAAATTGCATTATTTATTAGGTTTTTTTATCTTGTTAGTTAGGTAATTTTTGTGTTTTAATTGATTTGATATTGTTAATTTTTATTTTTATTTTGGTTTTATCTATTTGTAAGGCAATTAAGAGTCTTAATGGAAAAGGAATTATGTGTTTCTCATCGAAAATGAAGTGTTTTTTGCCTACCATCACAATTGGGGAGCTACCATTGTAGGTGTGGTTGATTTTGGACGAGTTTAGGCTGCATGTTACTATTGCGGTCGTAGCCTGCAGGAATTTAGAAGAAAATTGATGTTTTTAAGCCCAAAATGGATTGGATTCTTAAAGCAACACTTAGGGCCTTTATATATATATGACTTTGGGCATGTTTAGAAGTAGTTTTTTACTTTAAAAAGAAAAAGCATAAGAAATCCTAAAAGATTGAAGGAACAATAATTTGACGATTGAAGATTCAAGATTAAAGATTAATCATAATTATTCCATTCTTCTTCTCTTTCTTATACTTTTATTATGGTCCTTTCTTATGATTTCTTAGAGATTATTGATAATATGTTAGGCTAATATTTCTTTGTTAGGAATTGATGATCCAAACATGATATAGGCTTCCAATTTAATAAACTCATTAGTTGTTGCATATTGTGTTTATTAATCTTAACGCTTGTTGTTGTTTGGCCACTAATAACATGATTTCAATTAGAATTATGCATTGAGAGATGGTAATTCTAATAAACCTATAAACATAATTTAACTTAACTCAAAATTAGAGATAAATTGAGTTGATTAAATTCCCATTGGGTTGCACTTCATAATTCTGATATTTAGGTGTTTAGATTGCAATAAGAATTTGATGTTTATTGTCTTGATTGATAATTACAAATTTAAATTAATTGATACTTAAGAAAGATTAATTAATACTTTAGAAAAACTCGGGATATGTATAGCTAATTGAGTAGTAAATTCGAATAGTTTAGTGATTGTGAGGTAATTTAATTCCTATCAAGTTTTGATTATTGATTGTTTATTGTTTATATTTGAAAATTATTTTTTTTTTATTATTATTATTATTCTATAGGTTCATTCATTTGCTATTTAAATTTCATTCAAAAATTCCTTATTTGAAAGACTTAAACAATAAAGAACTAGGTTAATAGGTAACTAGAATGAGTCTCTGTGAGAACGATATTTTTTATACTACTTGGTAATACCATGTGCTTGCGGTTTTGCATCAACAGTTCATAAAAAACAAAGTAATAAAAAGAAAAAGAAATATACCATAAAAGCAACATCAAGTTTCTTAAAAGCTCCTTCAACAAACATCAGAAGGATGTACCTATTTCTTAACATACGAATGAGAAGAAACTCTTTTCTCTAAACTACTACTTGAACCAATAACCATTTTTGAAGGAACATCAGCACTAGAAACTTTATCTGTATCTACTACTTTAAATAACAAAACAACCAAAAATTAAGATAACTATAGAAATAAGAAAAAAAAAAGTTGAAAATGAGAAGAAATTAAGATATAAAACCCTAACAAAATGAGAAAAATTGTCAAGAAACCGAAAGAACAAAAGCAAGAGAGTCAACCATAAAAACCATCAAACAGTGTGCATAAAAGTCTAAGATGAAAATAAAATAAAGGAAAAATAAAAAAAAATTGAAAAAAACAAAAAAAAATGAAAAAACAAAATGAGTCGTACCATGCGTGAAATAAAACTAGTCAAATAGACCATGGATCAAAATTTTAATACTTTTTCAGAAATAGCTAAAAAAGAGAAAATATTTTCTAACTATGGTTGACCAAAAAACATTTTCAAAGCTACAGTTTTAAAAAAAAAAACACAGAATTAGGTTTTTAAAAATACGGTTTTACAGTTCTTTTCATTCTTTCTTCTTCTTCTCCTTCTTTTCATCTCTTATCCTTTTTTTGGTTATTTTTTCGATTTTTTTTTTGTTTTTTCTTTGTTTATATTCAATTTTTAAGCTGATTTTTATTGTGGTTTCTGTGGTCTTTTTTATTTTTTTAATTTTTTTCTTGTTTTATCTTCATTTTTTGAACTTGTTTTTATTGTTGTTTTTTTAGTTTTTTTGTTATTTTTTGTATTTCTTTTTACTTTTTTTTCTTGGTTCATTTTCATTTTTTGAGCTTATTGAGTGGTTTCCTAGTTATTTTCATGGTTGTTTTATGGTTATTTTGAAAACTATAAAAACAAAACAAAAAAAAACAACCAATAAAAAGCCAAAGAAACAATCAAGAACTCAAATCAACCAAAAAAAACATAAAAACCAGAAAACAACCAAAAAATGGTTGTTTTTGTTTTTTTTATTTTTTTCTTGATTCATTTTCAGTTTTTTTAGTTTGTTTTGTAGTGATTTTCTAGTTATTTTTTAATTATTTTTATGATTTTTTTGAAAAAAAAATAAAAAAACCTTGAAAAAACCAAAAAACAATCATAACAAGACAATCTCATAAAACATAAAGCTGAAATGATAAAAAAAAAAAATAATCATAAAAAATAACCACAAAACAACCAAAAATGTTGTGTGATTGTTTTTTTATTATGTTTTTCAATTGTTTTTTCTTTTTTCTTAGTTCATTTTCATTTTTTAAGCTTATTTTGTAATGATTTATGGTTATTTCTTATTGTTTTGAAAAAAAATCATAAAAAAAATTATGAAAACAACAACAAAAACTAGAAAAATAATATTAAATTCAAGATAACCTCATAAAGCATAAAGGTGAAGCAACAAAAAATTCAAAAACAACCGTCAAAATAACTACAAACGTTATACAAATACAAATAAATAAATAAAAAAGAACCACAAACAACTAGAGAAATAACCTAAAAAATAAAAATAAAAGGAGAGAAATAAAAAGAATGGAAGGAATAATAATATTAAAAATAAAATAGTTGTGAAATAATAATAGTAATAATAATAAGAATAATTGTTAAAAAATAATAAAAAAACAGAACAAAATGAAGAAAATGAATAAAAATAAGAAAAGCCAGTAAAAAATTATAAAAAAGAAAAACGGAAGGCTAGACGTTAAAAAAAAAAAAAAAAAAAAAAAACTTAAAGTAAATATGAAAAATGTTTTGTCAACCCACGTGAATTTTTTTTTGTAATTTTTCCCTGAAATTTTCTCATTAGTCAAGGCTCGCCCATTACCTATGTGTGCCGAAGCCATAAAGGTGCGAGAGGCTTTTGAGTTGGATCAAGCAACTGCAGGCCAGACGAGGAATTAATGATCTGACAACGAAGCCCAACATAACAAAAAAGCAGCCTCAAAGACAAAACTGGGACAATTGAATACTGTATCTCTACGGTTCGAAAGATTTGTTATATTTAGATAAAGAATTTAATTAGTTTATGCCTTATTAGTATTGAGTCATTTTTTCTTGAATTTCAATTGTTATCTAAATGATTTATTTTTCGGTAAATTGACATTGATATAATTTATTATTTTTATAATGAATAATTTATAAAAACTATATTTTTTAGTATATAAAGTTAGTAAAATTCTCCAATTAAGTACAAAGATTATTATTAAACCAAAATAAAAAATTAGTGATTTTTATATCATATATATATATAAATCAATTTTTCTAAATAAGTCCAAGGATTTATCTTTTTTTTTCAACTTCTATAATTAAATCTATTTCTTAAGTGCTGACCTGTAACTAAATTCACCTATACTTCAGTCCAACTGATTATTGATTTTTTTTAAGGTTTTGAATCAAAAACTTTTATACAATCCTTTCTATTTCTATTTTTAATTTCTTAATTTTATATTTTTCAGACTAATTTTATCATTTAGATGTATTTTTGCTATACATGAGTATTTTTATTATCACAATTTGAAGGCTAAATCTCTCGCTCTCTCACTCACACACATATATATACACACATTATAAAAAAATTTCCAAAATAACAATGTATTTATATTATTTCTAATTAGCATGATGGATTCGCTATAATTTTTTTGTTATAAAAAGCAATATGCACATGTGATATCACCACCGACTGTTGGAATGAGCTAGTATAAACCTATTCTTATTTAAGTCATATTTTGGGTTTAAATCTTCAAATGTATAATAATATTAAATTAATTATTGAAAGATATTTATTATTTTTATGGTTTTATATAAGTTGAATTGGATTAATCAAAATTTAGTGACTTCTTATGATTTAGACTATTTATTAGAGAAAAATAAGATATATTATTGCATTGTAATATAATTTGAAGGCCATAAATATTACCTTCTACTATTTTCTTGAGAGTATAAAGAACATCAAATTGAGAATGTATCCAATAATAACGTGTAGTATATGTACTCCTAAAAAAGAGGAGACATATCACCAATTACTATGACATTTTAAGACATTTGAGGTTTATTTATTGAATCATATATGTTTTCTAGACCCACTACTCAATGGGTCCCAAATTCATGTTTTGTTGCAAAATTTGGGACAACAAAATCAAGCATCTGCCACTGAAAATCCTATGGTTTGCTGAGTGAAGTGCATCAATAAATTTTTAAAAAATAATAATATATATTTTCAAAAACTCTAATACTTGATTTTCCAATAAAAAAGCTAAATGGATACAATGTATGTAGTACTTTAAGTAAATAAGCTCATCTAAAATTGAATTTCGTTGTTTTTTAACCGATATTTATGTAATTTAGAATGTATTCGATAGATGTTGATTTTATAAAATTTATTTACAAATTAATTTAATGTATTTAATTTAAATAAAAATTTTATAAAAATTATTTAAATTTTGAAAAAATTCAAGTTAAATTATTATAATTTTTAATAAGTTTCATATATTAAGCCAGTGTTGTTGCAAGATTAAAAATATCCATGTTTTTTTTTTTATTTAAGATATTTAAAAACTGATACCAACAAAATAAAAATAAAGAATATCCTGAACTTTATGAAATAATAAAATAAAGTCCCTTCGGGGACATTCGATAAAATAATAAAATAATATATAAATATTAGTTTATATAATATATTTTATTGCTATTTTGTAATGTAAATTTTAATTTTGATATATTGAGTTGGTATTACAAAATATCTATTGGCTTGTGTTAAGGTTTAATTTACATCACTTATAAATTATTTTATTCAAATATATTTTTTCAATGTGAGATTCTTCAGTATTTCCCTCTCAAATGTAACTGAAATTTGACAGTTATCACTTGAAATCCATATTTTTTTAATTAAAAGGAAGCAGCAACACCGGATCGGGCCGCCATAACTAGACATCTAGATTAACAATTGAACAATTTAAAAAATCAGGTCAAATCTGCTTTGATACCATGTTAAATAAGTTTAAGGATCTTCAGATTATTGGCTCATGCATATATATGTGAATTTATAAATGGAGTTGAGTTCATATAATACAAAATCAATTGATTTATGTTAAGGTTCAATCTACACTAATTATAAGTAATTTCATTCCAATGTAGGATTCTCCAATAAAATTATTCAATAACTTAATTATGTAGAATAAAAAATTCTTTTAAATTATGTAAAATTTAATTTTATAATTACATTTTGTATCCTGCATTCTGTAATGTTTTTTAAAAGACATCATTAAATAATTCGCAGGCTGAGAGGTTTTAGCAATTTAATATAAAGGCTAATGTGAATAGGAGGAAGTGAAGGTTGGCCTCAAATAAAATACAATGATGACAAGAGAAGAAAAGGGTCCATCCCCAATTCCTTTTTCTCTTCATTTATTCATCATTAGACCCTTAACCTCTCTCCTCTCTCACCGACCTAGAGACACCATTTTCGATCTCTATTTCATTTTCTACTTCAAAAACAAAATCTAAGAAAGAAAAAATATATATATTTTTTAATTTGCTTTTTATTTTCTCAGTTTAATCATACATTTATGATGCAAGTATGAGATCATGATGCTCTACACTTGTTGCACATCCCCTTGTTATACTTGAGTCTACAGCTCCTAAATATTAATGTGCATGTATAATTAAAGCAAATATTATTATTATGCATAAGTAATTATTGAATAATAAAGTTTTATTATGCATTGCAATTATTAAAAAAAATTATAAATATGTTATTATATAGACCATATGCATAATTAACCTTAATTTATACATAAACAAATAGACCCAGTTGAATCATATGCAAGTCAGATTAGTTAAATGCAGCATTAAGTGAAGCAAAATCAATGTTTCGGGACCCTATTAATTAATGGAATCTTATCACTTCTACCAATACACTTTTGGTTCGAATTTTAATTTTTAAGTTATAAAATCATACATATAACGCTGTTGAATGAATATGTTGTGTTAGATAATTTTTAGATATATAAAGTAATTCAGTATTCATTCGATATGTATTAAATATTTAAAGATAATCTGTCAAAAAAAAAATTTTTTAAAGTTTGATATACGTGTCAGACAAATATAGATTTTTTAAGAAATTTTTTATGATTAATTAATTATTAATATATATTATATAATAAAAGTACATTAAATATGAAAAAGTAAATATTAATTATTAGTTATTTTAAGTTTCAAAAAAATTATTTGTTATTTTAAAAGAATTACAATTGAAATTCTAAAATATTAGAAGTAAATATTATTTTACATTAGAGATTATAATTTTTTTTCTAAAAAATTCTGGAATAATCCATATTTTGCCCCTACATTTTTATTTTTTAATAATTTACCCCATATACTTTTATTTGTATATATTGAATGCTTATACTTTTATTTTTTCTTGATTTACTCCCTCCATTTTTATTTTTGTTTACATTAGCCTCTTATACTTTTATTTTTGTGAATATTAAGTCCTTTAAGTTTTATTTTAGCAAGATTAACCCCTTCAATAAATATAATTCTAAAAATTTTCATCAACTATGTTATAAGTTAATTACTTATATTTTATTTTTAATATAAAAATTGTAAAAATAATATTTTATTTAAATTTAATTTATATAATTTCAATTAATTGGTTAACAAAATTTGTATCTAATATTATAAAAATAAAAATTTAAGCAAAATTTCATTAAATTTTATTTTAATTTATTTTACTAAAATAAAATTTAGGAGAATCTTACTTAAATTTTTATTTTTATAATATTAGATACAATTTTTATTAACCAATAAATTACAATTATATAATTGATATTTAATTTTCATAAAAATATTTGGTATTTAATGCATTTTTATAATTTTTATATTAAAAATAAAACATAAATAATTAAATTATAATATAGTTGATTAAAATTTTTGAAATTATATTTATTAAAAGGGTTAATAAAAGTACAAAGGTTTAATATGAATAAAAATGAAAATGTGAGAACTCAATCTATACAAATAAAAGTGGAGGGATAAATTAAGAAAAAAATAAAAACATAAGGAGCAAAATATGAATTATTCTAAAAACTCTTCGCAATGTTTTATCTTCAACCAATAAACTTATATATATATATATAAGTTTAAGTTATATAAAAAAATGTTTAAGTTGTGTTTTTTTAAATATATATATATATATATATATATATATCACGTTACATGTTTGTACAATGTGTATATATTTTCATATATTTGTCTATACATCATAATTTTTACATTTCCTAGTGGTTGTTAATAAAAACTTTATTTATAACAATACATCAAACTCAGGAGATATACTTTTGTAACCAAAATAACAAAAAAAATCTTTTAGTTTCTCAATAAAATAAAAATTATGGATCGACTAAAATTTTTGAAAATAGAGAATAAAAAAATAGAAAATCCAAAAAAAAAAAAAATTATTTTAGTATGGAAGTAAAGTTTAAAGAAACTAGCAGTTTTTTTTTTTTTTACTTCTTACAAAATTTTCAATTTTGGCCACCGAAATGTTTCGTATTTAATTTTTTCAATAACCTATTTTCTATTTTATAAATATAATTTTTTTTAATATTTGTTGATTTTTTATATAAATTTTAGTTGTTTTCTCTTGTTTAAGTATTTTACAGAATTTCAAATTTTTGCGCCTATTGAGATGATCTACACTATTTTCTTCGTAATATTTTTTCTATTTCCATAAACATATTTCTTTTATATATTTATTGGTTTTCTATATAAATTTTGTATTTTTTTTTTATTCATGACTTATAAAATTTTTAAATTTGGCAATTGAAATGGTCCATACTATTTCTTTTATAAACGTAAAAATAAATTTTTATGTTTTTTACTTTTATAATTACATATTTTTTAAGATGTATTTAGTGATCTAAATAAATGAAAAATTATAATATCCCTGAAAGAAATTCAGATTAATACACATTTAAAAATAGCATATTATTTTGAAGAAGGTAAATTAAATTCAAATCCTTAATTTCACATTTTTAAGTGTGATTTTAATTGCTATCTTAATTTCACTTTTTTTTTTTTTGAAGAAAATTAGAAAGCACAAAGAGGACAAACAAAGACAATGAATTCAAGATCAACCATATCATTAAAAAAAAATTACATGATTAATTCTATTTTTTAAAAAATAAAAATAAAAGTGGGGGCCAAAAAATAATGACCAAAAGAATGTTTGATGAAAAGAGGGTGAAGATCCATGTCAACCCCACCACGCAAACATACACGCAAAGAGGAAGAAAGGGGTTTTTATACGACCATTTTGGTGGACAGGACATAAGCCCACTACTCAGTTTTTTTTTTTTTTTTCCTTTTATTATAGTTTTTTACTTATTATTATCATCATCATATTGTTGAAACACTACAAAAGTCTTTGTTTTGTTTATGGTGGAAAATTTTGTGTTTTTTAAACCCAAAAATTCAAACAGGTCAATGATAAAGAGAAGTTGTCATGTAACAATTATATATATATATATATATATATATATAATTGTTATATAATTTAGTATTTTATTGGTAGCTATAGATGCATGTTACACAACTTCAATAATATAGTAAAATAATTTGAAAAATCATATATTTGTAAACCACTTTAATTATTATTATTATTATTATTATTATTATTATTATTATTATTATTATTATTATTATTATTATTATATCAAAGCATTTATAACGAGTAAAACTATACAATAAATATTATTTGTTTATGAAATATAAGTAACAGATGAATTAACATGAATTCAACAACGAAAGGATATTAATTAAACTCTTTCAATGTAGCAGTTGTAATTCAATCATGTATTTTCATATGTTTTCATTATAAAAATAACATGCAAAAAATTAACAAATGATTAAGTCTAGAAAAGAAAAATAAGATGATAATTAAAATTTTCAATTTTTTTACATTAATTCAATGTGCTCTTAGATACTTGCATTTTATTATTATTAAAGTTAAAATTGAGAGTGTGATGTCTCTAACCGAATATTTGTGATTTAAAATGATTCTTTTCATGTATTTTTATAATGAATTATTATTGTTGAATGAATATTTTTTATTTAATAAAAAAGACTTTATTTTTTTGAAAAAAGGAAGAATTGGAGCGGCTAGCAAAATTTTAGATAAGTTAACAAAAGTAGAATTCTGAATATGCTGTTGTTTGTACTTAAAAGTATGGTTAGACTTTGTATATTTAATTAATGATTAATAAATAAATTTCTAATTAATAAGAGTGTCAAATTCAAACAACAAATTAAATATTAAATAATGTATTGAACCACTTTCTTGGCCACTATAAGATCTTAGTAGAATAAGAAACAATGGATCAAAATCTGAATTTTCTGTCTTTTATTAATTATTTAAAAAAATTAAAAACGGGTATTTTATTGAATTATTGTTAGTTGTTGAATAAAAATTTATATCCATCTATTTCCATTTGTGTCTTTGGATAGCTTACTTTTAAAAGGTTTGCAAGTGGTCTTTTGGCTATTTTACTGATTTAAGATAGCCCTATCATCACAAAGTGGAATTCTTAGTTGGTTTTGTAGGATTAAGAATTGCCTATTATTATCATCATTATCATCTTTGTTACTAGAAAAAAATTAGATTTCAAATTCTTTATAAAAAAAGAGACAATAATATAATTAATTTATGGAAAGAATGATAATTATAAAAGCTCACAAAAGAATAACTTCAATAAAAAAATATTAATTAGCTCTTTACATATATATATATATATATACTTGTTCAATGTCCAGTTGTTGTCTTCTTTATTTATGAAAATTTTCTTCATATTTAGTGTATATTATTTTTATTATTATAATCTTTAAGTAAATTTTATTGTTTAGCTTTCCCTTAATCCAGCTCAATCATTTGAATGCACATTGATATATGGGATTTGCTCATTCCAAATTAATTTTTATTTTAAATTTAGGTTATAATAATGTTTTTTAATAAGAAGTTATATGAATTAAATTTTGATAAATTTTACAATAGCATTACATTGACAACGGCAAAAATTAAATCCTACATCTAACGACGCTATGGAAGAACAGTTATCATAACTATTCTCTTGGGATAATTTTTTTTTTTTGTAATAAAGTTTTTAAGCATGGAATAATATATACCATATCATGTCACTAAAAACAATATTGGGTGATAAAAAAAATATATATGAATAAGCAAAGTAATCAATTAAACAAATGTAAAATTTAAATGAGAGAGAAACTTAGGCTATAATCGATGATGAAAAATATTAATAACATTAATTACATTCTTTATTTATTATTTCATTCATTTACTTAAAAAAATTGATTTGATATAATGACACATAATTAAATATAATTCATGTAATCGATTACGATTCAATTATTGTAACTTGAACCTTGAATGTGAGATCCTCAACATACTTGGGTGAAATAGGCAATTGGGGATTAAGGTGTCTTAGTAAGAAATTGGATAAGACAATTGCAAGCTTGGAAGTAATTGTGAGATCAAACCATCTCCTCATTATTCTTGAGCATGAGATGCAATTCAAAAATTCAAAGGCATATTGATCGTCAATTAAATTTTTAGCATAATTAATAGAATTTCACATATAAAACACAAATTAAAAATTATTTTTAAAATTTTATTTATTGGGTGAATTCTATAGATGATCACTAAACTTTATATTTAATTACAATTTGGTTACAAAATTTTAATTTGTATCTCTTTAATTACCAAATTTCTATCTAGGTTTCACAATTAGTCTTTATAATATTTGTTGCTATGCAAACAATCTAGTATTATTATTATAGTTCAAATTTTAAGATAGCATACAAATAAGTCCATATTTTTTTATATTCATATAGAATTTAATGTAAAAATTATAAATTATTTTGAAGGATGAAAACAAGTTTCTAAAATAATGTAAAAATATTATTTAATTAGATAAAAAAAGAAAATATTAAGATTTATCTTCATTTTTAATTTTTTATAATAAACTATAAATTAATAAAATATTTGTATAATATTATTATATTTAAATATTTAAATATTATTTTAATTTTTCACGTATAATATTTTAATTTTTACATATAATAAAATTATACATTAATAAAAAAGTATTTGTATAATATTAATATATTTCAATAATTTATTACTTTATTTTAAGGATAATATATGGACTTATTTATATACTATTTTTAAATGTTGGATTAAAATAGTAATAGTAATTATTTGTGGACCAAAATATTTTATATAGGCTATAAACAAAATATAAGGTCAAAGGGTCAAAATAAACCCTTAACTATACTCCAAAGTTAACATTGGACTTTAAATATTTTTTGATCTAATAGGAACTTTAAACTTTTTCTTCTAAAATTGGATTATCTTGGATTTTATCTTAAAATTTTTTTACAATTAAATTCTATATGTCAAACAAAATTTTGATTTTAATATATACTAATGAAAATTTATTTAGATTAATAAATAAAATTGATAAATTTTTCTAAAAAGTATATATCATCTAATTATAAAATTTAAAATTTTTTAAGCCTATATAATAATTTTTGAATTTGAATTTTTTACAAAAAAAAGTTTAAAATTAAAATTTTTTAAAACTTTAAAATCAGGTGATATACATATGAAAATTTTCAATTTTATTCATAATTTAATTTTAACACTTCAATAATAAAATTTTATCCATCAATTTAATTTTAACAATTGACTTACTAAAAATTATTTAAATTAATAATTAAAATTGGTAATTTTTTTAAAATGTATATTATTTAATTGTAAATTTTTTTAAAAAATTTTAGGTTTGCAAAAAAAATTAAGAATTTTTTTAATAAAATTTCAAGAAAAGTTAAAAATTTTAAAAATAAAAATTAGTTTGTAGGTTTAAAATTTTTTTAAAATTTATAATTAGATGATATAAACTTTTTTTTAAAAAATTATTATTTTATTTATTAGTCTAAATAATCTTTTCTTAATTAACTATTAACATTAAAATTTTATTTGATTTATTGTACTTAATTGTAAAAAATTTTGAGATAAATTTTATTAATATAATCTAATTTTAAAAAATTCCTATTATAAATAAAATTTTAATAACTAAAAAATTAAAAAAAAGTTTTATAATCAAATTATGATTAAATACAAAATTTATTAACCGTGTATAAGAATGATCTGAGTTTAAATTTCTTAGTTGAGTAGCAGTTGGACATGAAGCATTATTTAACATCCTTAATTAAAAAGAGTCCCATCATGTACTTAATTACATTCCAAGATAATATTAGAAGGAACAGAGACCTCTTCACTCATGTTATAATATAAACATTTTTTTTTTTTTTGTTTTCTTAGCAAAAAAAAAAAAGATAAATTGACAGAAATCTTAAAACCCAAATGGCTAAATTAATTCCCAAGTCAAAAAACTCTAAATAGACACCATTGAATTTGCCCCCACAGGCTTCACTCTTACCCTCCCTTAGTCAATCTCCAAAATCATATCAGTTGACTAACTATAGCTGAAATGGTTAGAAGGCTGCTAATATGGCTCGTTAGACGGTGATAACTTATTTTTGAAATTTTTGAACTGTAACTCTGTAAGTGGTCAAAGAAGGGTAAGATGAGAGTTTGGAATAATTTCTATAAATTCTCTAATGTTTAAGTCAGAATGTATAGAGGGAATTTAGAGAGAGAATGAGAACAATAAAAATACAAGAAAATATAATAAATGAAAATGAAAAATATGATATTTTATTTATAATGATAATGATACTTAAACTTGAAAGGAATAGGATTCATCTTTGGATAGGAATCATAAACCAATTAGGAGAATGTTCCTTCTTGTTTCAGGAATCTTCTGCATAAAGAACCTTTTCCTGAATGTCTTTGGTTGTCTTCCCTTTCTGAATAACCTATATATGAAATAAAGACTTTAATTAAACAGGAATTTATATGTGGGGTATCAAAAGTCACCCTTACGAACGTGTTCAGATATTTATATTCGACGTATCAGGGTCTAAAAGGGACGACAATGTCACTCGTTCGCTTGAGGAGAGATTACTTAATTACATATGACGTGGAAAGGTGAGTTGAGGTGGCCAGCCTCAATCACGAGAAAAGATAAAGCTCAGTACCGAGTCTTGAAATCATCATGTAAGGATGTCGTTGAAGTGCCAGCTGGACTTTAAGTGCACAAAATCTGCAAAAAAAAGAATATGTAATGGATTAACCTATCAATGTGGAAACAACATGATAGAACTAGTCGTCATTGGAGTTTTTAATGCTTAGTACATTAAAAGTGCGGCTCGAGTGCCGAACCTCAATACTATAAAAGCGATATGAGGGTGACAACTTCAGTCACTGGACTTAGATGCTTGGTGCAAGGACATGAGGCTTACATGCTCGGAACCTCAGTACTATAGAAGTGACCTAAGGGTGCCAGCTTCAGTCATTGGACATAATCTTGGTGCATTAGAAGCATGGCCCAAGTGTTGTATAGTCTCAGTGTCTTAAAAGTATGGTTCGGATGCCAACCCTCAATATTATAGAAGCGACCTGAGGGAGCCAACTTCAGTCACTGGACTTAGATACTGGACATTATGCTACTCGCTGTGAAGGGACAGCTGTTAGCGGTACGCCTAGGACGTACGTTCACTAGGTCGTTTCAATGCCCTTTTTTTTTTGAAATTTAAATTACGTAACCGTCGCATCTGTTCATGTGTCAAAAGATAAGACATTTTGGTTTCCATAATAATGACATGAGTTTTCCCATTTTCCAGTTTACCTTTAATGATATGGGAGAAATCAAAGTTTTTATGAGGGTAGTTAATGGTCTGTTCTAGAGCCTTCTATTGTCCTATAAGTATCTCTGTTTCTTCGATATGTTGCATTTTTGCTTCTTGCTATCTTATTGGCTTCTTCTGTCTTCTTTGCCTCCTTTTTCTTCTGCCACCATGTTTTTTTAGTATTAACCCCTACACTTCTGTAACTAGGTGATCCTTTTCTTTCTTCCTTTATTGCTCTATATTGTGTTTTTAGATAAATTCATGGCACCGAGAGAACAAATTAGCTCTGATCTTTTCGTTTCTAGAATAGACAAGGAGTTGTTAAGATGGTATTAGAGGCATTTTAGTATTCTCGCCGATTTCACCTTACACACCATTGATAGAAAATTTAGAGCCCACACTCTCATGCTAGGCTTTAATAGGTTAATAGTATATATTGACCAACTAGAGGGGGGTATGAAGTTCCCTTTGGATCCTTTTGTAAAGAAATTCTTGAATAAGTATAACATAGCACCTCGTCAACTTCATCCAAAAGTTACCGGATTCTGATCGGGTTTATACAATTGATGCATGAGGAAGGTAAGGAGCCGGACTTAGATGTCCTACGATACTTATATAGTCTGACTAAGAAGAAAGGAGAGTTGATGTTCTCATTATTGGCCATCCCTAACCATTGTCTTTTTGTAAAGCTACCGGACCTTCATAAGAAGTGGAGGTACAAATTTTTCATTGTTGAGCACCACTCGGACTTCATAAATGTCCGGTGAATGTGGTTTGATGAGTGCCATAGGATGAAGCGGCCTCCGAAATTGTCTGACCATGATACTGAGATGGTCCTGAGACTTCATCTCAATGGTCTGGCTAATGGTCAGTCAGCCAAAGATGTATCGAGAAGATACCTATGGAGGGTCGACCCAGATCGTGTACAATCGACTGGTACGCTTTCATCGTGGAGAGGTACCTCTCTAACTTATATTTTTATCTTTTTATTTATAGATGGTTGACTTTTTTGCATTTATGGATGGGATTCAGATTGTAGTTGACAAGCCATAAATACAAGTAGAAGCTCCGGTCTTTTCTCCATCACTCAAACCTGCAGCGCCCACAGTCTCGGATGAAGCCACTGTTAGTTTGAAGGAGAAGTATATAGTTAAGTCTTCTTAAACTGAGAAAGGAGGAAGGTAAAAAAGGCATCTTATAGACAGAGACTTTGATGCTGAGGAGTTGGATAAAGAGATATTTGTCCAGCGTTTAAGGCTCTCTAGGTGTTTGGACATGAGAACTTAGATCCTAAATAAGATGAAACCATTGAGTGTCTTGAATGCCTAGGTCAGAGATCAGTACACTGAATTATTGAGACTGTCGACTGACATGCAACGGTGGATAGACGAAGGCCGTGAGGAGCTATTTAGCTCCATGATTAGGCATTCACTAAAAGTAAGTTTGCAACATTATTTAATTTTTTATGTTTCAGGCTTTAAGGTAATGATGCAAGTTTTCTATTCTTAAATGACTTAGGCGTTTCTTCTGGCGAAGGATGAGTACTTCTTCCTAAATAGACAATATAGCTTAAAAGAGACGGAGGTCAGGACCATAGCGATCGACTTTGAAAAGAAGTTGGACAACACGAAGGTGGCGTTGGAACTCTACTAGACCAAATATGCAAAGGCCAAGTCTGAAGCAGAGGCAAGCCAGAAGAAGGTGGTCGAGCTAAAGTATAGTCAAGCCCAACTAACAAGGAGGATTGAGGACCAAGACTCCCAGATTGCCAATCTAGAGAGGAAGCTAAGTGAGGCTGAGAAATCTCAAGAAAACGATAAAAGATATTATTAGAATATGGTCGAGGGGTTTCTCAAGGTATATAGGTCCTAGTGTAAGAGAGTCCTACTTTCCCAATATCCTGCTCTGGACTTGGCTGACTTGGATAAGATAACGCCAGCTGACCTGGCTAGGATCGCTTCCGAGGAGGATGCCTAGAATAAGGCCTCTACCCTCCATGCAAGAAATATTTCTAAATCAGTTGAAGGGTCATCTTCTGAGCCTCCAGCATCTGTCAGTGCTATTAATGTTGCTCCTCCTCTTATCTCCAAGTCTGATCTGTCGAATGTGCATTTGGTAGACTAGAGATTTTTTTTTGTAATTGACTTTTGTAATATGATTTCTCTTCAATGAATGAAAATGCTTTATTGAATGGTGTTTTCAATACATCGATTGGTTATATTTCAGAGACAGTCTGAGTTCCAATATCATTGTAATTCCTTGCTTTATATGTCTCTTATTCTTTATGCTCCTTTAGATGTTTTTTCTTAAATTTGATAAGGCCCTTCCTAATTAGGTCCAAGTTTTCCAGTACCAGAGTTACCCTTGCTAATGTCTGCCCTTCTGAGCACCCAGTCTCCTATCTTGGGCAGATATGCCAGAGATGATATTGTGTTATCTTCCTCTTATGTGCCTCTACGATAACAGATGCCTATTCTCTTCTTTCTTATAGCAAATCTAGATATATCCGAGTGTTAATATTATTGATGTCCTTATCCAATTCTCTACTGACCCAATAACTTAGTGATCCAATTTCTACTGGTATTACTATGTTCATACCGTAGGTTAGCCTGAATGATGTTTCTTCTATGGATGATCTGGGTGTAGTCCTGTAAGCCTATATAACATTGTTGAGCTCTTCAACCCAGTTTCCCTTTTTTTCATCAAGCCTCTTCCTCAATCCTTGCATGATAATCTTGTTGGTAACTTCCATTTATCCATTTGTCTGCGAGTGGGATACCGAGGTGAAATGAAGCTTTATTCCAAGGTCAGAGCAGAACCTTCAGAACTTCTCATTATCAAACTATTTCCCATTATTCGTAATCTGGGTGTGTGGTATTCCGAACCTCTAAATGATTTCTCTCTAAAAGAAGTGTTGGATCTGGGCTACTGTGATAGTCGGTATAACTTCCACCTTTACCCACTTAGTGAAATGGTCTATGGACACAATCAAGAACTTCTTTTATGATGTGGAGGTCGGGAAAGGACCTAGGATGTCCATTCCCCACACTGCGAAGGGCTAGGGGCTACCAATGATATGTTGATAGTTGGAGGGCTTATGGTTGAGACGGGCGAACTATTAACACTTATGGCATTCCTGAGTTAGCTTCTGAGCATCCCTGGACATGGTGGGCCAGTAGTATCCTTGTAGTAGTACTTTTTTAGTTAACATGTAATATGATTCATGTGCTCCACAAGTGCCTTTATGGATTTCCTTGAGTATGTAGTTTCCTTCCTCTAAGGATACGCATTTAGACCATGGGTGTGAGAGGGATCTTTTATAGAGTTCTTTGTGAAGTATAGAGTAGTGGTCTGCCTTCATCTTTAGCTTCCTAGCTTTCAATTTATCTTCTAGGAGTGTCCTATTTGTGAGATATTGGATGATCGACTTTATCCACTTTGGGCTTTCCCGTATCTCCAAGATATCTAGATCTTCAGTATTGGGTTTTGTTAATGCTTCGATGATCTCTATGTCTTTAAATGTTTGACTGTCTTCAACTGCTGACATGGCCAAGAGATCAGCTTTTGAGTTTTTGTTTCAAGGTATCTGCATTATTTCCCACTGTTTGCCGTCTTGCTCAATCTTTTTCAGGAGTTGCATAACTTTCCCAACATATTTTTAACGATGCTCAGATCCTTAATCTGGAATGTCCCTTGGACATGGTTTACTACCAATTGAGAGTCCGAGTGTATCTTGAGATGTTCAGTTTTGACTTCAACAGCTAACTTTAATCTTATGATGAGTGCCTTATACTTCGCAGTATTATTGGTGGCATTATACCTTATCTGAATTGCATATCTAATAAGAACTTTATGCGGTCCTTTGAGGATGATATCGGTACCAGATCCTTGAGTGGAGGACACTCGTCCACATAAAGCTTCCACTCTGGTGCACTGGTGATGGTGAGATCTTCTAGTGTCATCTCTTGAATAAAATCTACTAATGCTTAAGCTTTTACCTATTGACGGGATGCATAGTCAATGTTGAATTCTTCGAGTAATACTGACCATTGAACCAATATGCCCAAAGTCTCAAGTCTTTGTAATATTTTTCGCAAGGGGAAGCTAATTCTTACAACAATGGGATAAGCCTGGAAGTAGTGCCTAAGCTTATGGGATGTATGAACGATAACCATGGCCAGTTTATCCAGTGTTAGGTATTGAATCTCTGATCCTTGGAGTATTTTATTGACATAATACATCGGGCTTTGCTGGCCCTTTTCCTCCCTTACCAATACCAAGGCTATGCATTTTGGGCCCATCGAAAGGTATAAGTATAGCATTTCCTCCGGGATCAGCCTGCTGAGCAAAGGTAGGGAGGATATGAATTTTTTAATACCTTCAAAAGCTGTCTGGCAATCTTTTGTCTAAATAAATTTCTTAGAATTTTTTAAAGCTTAGAATAGTGGTAGGCACCACTTGGCTGAGCAAGAGATGAAAACCCCAAAACTGTGATTCTGTCATTTAGCTTTTGTAGTTCATGAATGGTCATTAGAGCTTTTATTTTAAGAATGACTTCCATCTTTTTCGAGTTGGCACCTTTATAGGACATCATAAACCCTAGGAATTTTCCTACCTTGACTCCGAAGATGCACTTTTCCAGATTCAACTTGATTTTGGACTCGTTCAACAATTGAAGGACCTGATCCAAATCCGCGGGGTGTTGATCTGCATGCTTGCTTTTGATAATAATATCATCCATGTATACTTCCATATTTCCCAATTTGGTCTCAAAGTGTATGGTTTATCATGCTTTTATATGTGGCTCTAACATTCTTTAATCCAACTTCTTTACCTTATAGCAATAAAGATCTTCATGGGTGATGAAAGATGTTTTCTTTTGGTCTTCTTCCTTCATTGGTATCTGGTGATGTCCTTGTGTTGCATCTATAAAACTGTATAGACCATGGCCGGTAGTAAAGTCTACTAGTTGGTCAATTATTAACAACGAGTAGCTGTCCTTAAGACATGCCTGGTTAAGGTCAATATAGTCCACACACATCCTATACTTTCCATTTGATTTCTTTACTAGCACCACGTTGGCTACCCATTCAAGGTGGGTAACCTCTTTGATAAATCCGGCTTCTAGAAACTTCTTTGTTTCCTCAATGATTATCTTCTACCTCTCGTATGCAAAAGTTTGTTTCTTCTATATCACTAACTTTACCCTTGGTTTGATGTTCAAGCTATGTCAGGCAATCTAAGGATCTACTCCATTTATCTTCGATACACGAGAGGCAAAACCTCCTAAGTGCTTGGTGAGGACTTCACTTATTCTTCGCTTAGTTTCAGAGTCAAGTTCATTATCGATCTTTACCGTCTTCCCATCAACAATCTGTAATGTCTGAGTGTCATTGACCGATTCAAGTTCGACTCCATGTCTCTCTATCTCCCAAGTCTCTAGGGAGAATGCTTCCATCTAAGGTTTGATTGCCATTTAGTAGTATTGCCTGACCATGTGTTGATCTTCACGGATTGTAAAAGCTTTGCCCTCGATTGGAATCTTCATGGTCAGGTGTCGAATACTTCTGACTACATCAGTTTCATAGAGTGTTGATCGTCCTATGATGTTATTATATGCCAATGGGAGATCCACTATATTGAATAGGTCTTTAATGACTTTCATTTTTTTAATGTCCCAATTTTTGAATTGTAAACTTAGCTTTATAATTCCCATCAGCTGTATGGCTCCTCCGCAGAAGCTTGTAATGGGATTTTGGATAGCTTTTAGGTTAGTGACAGAACCCCACATTGCTTTGTAAACATTCCAAGACAGAGCGTTGATGGCGCTCCCATTGTTGACCAGTAACCTCTTTACCAAATAATTATTAATGTATATGCTTACCACCAGGGTGTCATTGTGTGGGTGTCGAATATGCTCCCCATCCTTAAAATTAAACATGATAGTCTCTCTTTTCTTGTGGGTCGATCCTTCTCCTCGACTTCTCTTAAGTCTTTTCTTAGTGTTTTCTCCTCCAACTATCATGTTAAAGACCCCCGCTGGTTTAATTGGGGCCTTTTTTGGTTCTGGCCTATCTTTCTTTATAAATTCAGACTCCTGGTTCCTTTGGATGTGTCAGTGAAATTGCTGAGTTTGTCATTTTGCACTAGTCTTTCTACAGCATTTTTTAATTCTTGGCAGGCCTCAATGTCATGCCCATTGTCCCAGTGATACTGGCAATAGTATCCTCTATCTTGCGTGGCTCTCCAGTTTGGGCTTATTCTCCTAGCTGGGATAATGCCCACCTCATTCTATCTAACCCACATAAGGATCCTAAATCTAGAGGTATTTAAAAGTGTGTATCTGTCGGCTTCCTTTTTAATTTTTTCTACCGAGTTTCTAAAATTTGTTCTTAAAGAGCTTACTCTTTTGGACCTTGACCTTTTTTCTCTGGTTGGTGCTTTTTCCTCCTCCATTTGCATCCTTCTATCTTCATCCTTTTTTATCATTTTAATCGTCATAGCCATCAACTCCGTGAAAGTGCTAGGTTCTTTTGTCATTATTTTATCTTTAAGTTTTTCGAGTCAGGTGCCATTCTTAAGGGCTTCGATAACAGCTTTGTCTACAAGATTTTTGATTTGCATAGCCACTTTGTTGAACTGATCTAGGTAGCTTTGTAGTGATTCATCAACCTTTTGCTGGCACATTCGGAGGTCATTGATGTTTTTGGTTAGAGGAATGTTGGTTACGAACCTAGTTCAGAACTTCTCTGCCAGGTCCTCAAAAGAAGAAATGGAGTTCTTAAGAAGCCGGTGAAACCATTTTTTAGCATTCTTTGTGAGCGTGCTTGGGAAAACCTTACACATGATGTTGTCATTACATTCTCGAGCAACATTCTTATTCTAAATGAGGATACGTGGTTAACGAGATCTCTAATTCCATTATATTAATCCAATTGTGGCATCCTGAACTTGATTGGGATTTCTTTCTAGATTATCCTCTTTATGAATGGCGTTCTGCCTTCCATAATACATTCATCTTCTTTCTTCAGTCTTGTGCAGACTTTGTGTATAATCTCTTTAACCTTTTGGGTTAATTTTGAATCATTGAGAGCTAAAATTATGGAGCTAGATTCTTCTTCTGGAGCTTTACCTTTTCCCTTGCTCCCTCCAGGCAATTTTGGAGGTGTGGTATTTTTTATGTTAGCTGGTCCAGGGTTGCCACTTTGAATCAAGGTGTTCAATTATTGATGCATTAAGGCAATATGGACTTGGATTTTTTGTATCATTACTTCTTTGTTTGTTGAGGTAAGGTTGAGTGTTTGAGTTATGATGTTTAGGTTGGGCGTAGTTATGGCTAGTGTTTCTGTTAGATTTGGAAAAGGTACGAAAGGTATATGTCAGTGATAATATTGTAAGGGGGCATAATATAGGAAGTCGGTGCCAAGAGCCGGCCATCCTTGGGTATTTTCAAAAGGAACGTGTGTATTACCAGATAAAGTTCCAAAATACGAGAAAGTAGCTGAAAGTACCGCCATTAAAAGAGGTGTTGTCAGAGTGATTGGAGGAATGTGGATAGAGAGGTTGGTGTGAGTGTCAGGAGTCAAGATTGGCGGTGGGCTAAAAGTCATATCGTCAACGTCTTAATTTGGCAAACACATGAATGGCTTTTTCCTAAAAGTCCCCACAGATGGCGCTACTTGATAACTTGCTTTTCAAAAACTGGAACCCTACAAATAGTTAACGAAGGGTAAAGTGAGAGATGGGGAGGATCCCCACAAACCCTCCCATGCATAAGTCAAAGTGTATAGAGGGAATTTAGAGAGAGAAGGAGAACAATAAAAATATAAAAGAATAGAATGAATGAAAATGAAGGATATGAAATCCTATTTATAATGATAGTGATACTTAAACCTAAAACAAGTATGATTCTTTTTTGAATAGGAATCCTAAATCAATTAGGAGAATGTTCCTTCTTGTTTCGGGAATCTACAGTATAAGTAATATTTTCCTAAATGTCTCTGGTTGCCTTCCCTTTTAGAATAACCTGTATAGAAAATAAACATTTTAATTAAACAAGAATATATATGTGCGATATCCAATGAATATCTATCACATTACCCGCACATATTCAATTAGCTTAGCTCAGTCAATCTGTTTTAAACTTTTGAGCATCCATCACGTTTAATTTAGTTTTTGTTTTTTCATATACAAAAAACTAATATTTTTTGAATGTATATTCAATGTTTTTTAATTTTAAGTCAATTAATTTAGTTCTATGTTCATCTCGATTACTTTATTTTAAAAGATAATTCTAAAAATTCACATTCACAATCTAATTAGTATTGAAATTAAGTAGGTATCACATTTGCAGTATCTGCGGTGTGGTGTCTCCCATTCACAGAAATTGGAAAGTGGGTTGATCTTTCAGGATCCCACATTATTTATAAAATATGTGTGTGTATGGATTATATGAGTTAACATACCTTTACAAAATTACTATGATTTTATGAAGGAATGTATCATATTCCTAATATAGTTAACATACCTTTACGGTCTAATTAGTATTGAAATTAGGTAGGTATCACATTAATTAAAAATGAGTAATTAAAATTAATTATATTGAGTTGGTTAGAATTGCAACTGAAAAGTAAAACTATATTAGAATTGCCAACATTAAAAATTTTGAACAAATTAAAAATTTCACAAGAAAAAATTGGATTTTTTTTATTATTAAGCCATTATTGTTATTTGATACATGAATTTTTTTTAAAACAATAAAATCATTTTTTAAATTAATTTACACATGAAATTTTATTTAATAATTTTAATAAGACAATTTAATAATATTTTTTTACATTAAAAAATAAATTATAAAATACTCTTTTATAATTAAGGCCACACAAACTACTTGAAACCATAAAAAATAATTTATTAGTAAGGGTTGAGAATTGCTAGAGAATTAAAGAGTAGAACCACATAACCTTGAAATTATTTGTTCACACATACATCTTATGTTATAGCATAATTTATATTACTTGTATGCTATTTAATTTTTTTAATTTATTTAGAAATAAAATTTGTACACATCTTCAACAGAATTATTATGTGCGCTTTAAAAAAATAAATTCATATATAATGAACAAAATAGATGCATAAAATCATTTATGTATATTAAAATAAATAAATAATATAATAAATTATCATGGTAGATAAAAGAAGAAAGAAGCAGACACACATGCAAAGCAATATGTGCAATTGGATGTTAAAAGAATTTGTGGTTGACTTGTTGACTGAAGAAAAATAATAATAATAATTCTTCTTGGATTTGACATGAACACATGGACCTAAACTATATATGATGATGCTTAGAATATTATTTATAAATTTAATGGTTTTGTGCACATTCACTTTCAAATCGATCAAGAGAATTCATAAGACCCCACATGCTCTGCTCGTACTTCATGGTTACTATCCATCTTCCATTACCTTTTTTCCCTCGTTCGTGTGCCTCTCTCTTTACACACAGATAACACATGGAGGTCACCACTTGGTGTCCAAATCTCAGTGAGGTTGTCAAGTTTTTGTCCGCTTTCACACCTCAAGCTTAGAGCATTGTGACATCATTTTCACCTCTTTCATCATTTCAAAACCACATTTGCTCCACAATGCCATCCCCGATTGTTTGAGTCCCTTTTCTTGTTTTCACATTCAAAGTAATCTTACAATCATCAAATTTCTAATTCAATTCTATCTACAATCATTTCATCAGCTTTGGCATGAAGTAATCCGCTTAAATTGAAATTTTTTTACTTTTTTTGTTATTATGTTTACATTGAATTCAACGATACTAGTCAGATTTCAATAAATTATATATATTGATAGTTTAGATTAAAAAATTTCTAATTGAATTCTGTCTTACTTAAAAAGCAACTCATAACTAATGATATTAGTATTTATAGATTAACTGTAAAGTATTACTGTAATATGGCATGATTAAAACCATAAATCATTACCAAAAATATATATATATTATCATTTATAAACGTTGACAAATGTTGCATGAATTATTGTCTCAGTAGTTGATAAAACAATTTTAGATTTTTTTTACTTAAATTACTGGGATTTAAAAATACCTAAATTCTAATTAATCATGTTGCTATTTGTATCCAAAACAAACTTAATAGTTGTTTGTTTTAATTGTTGGAATGCAATTGTTAGTTGTTTATCTCCCAACAGTTAGAATAACTTGTTTGGTTATTTTTTTTAAAAAGAGCCGGTAGCTGTTAGATATTCAAACAGCACTAGTTTATAAAAGTTTCAATTTGAAACTTTTCATTAACAGCTCTCATATATCTAAATAAAATTACTTAATTAACTTCGTCTATTTAAATATAATTACTTAAATATCTTTATCTCTTTAAATTAAATTAATAGTTATATTTTTATAATATTAATATGTATAATGGAATACAATTTAAAATATAAAATAAATAAATCATAATAAATTCAAAATTTAAAAATTTCTGAAAATTAATTAATATCTTTAATATTTATTTAATATAAAAACATCAATAACTATAAATAATTTTACTAAATACATAATATTAATTAGTTACTAGCTATCAGCAACAACTTAACTAAATAAACCCTTAGATTATTAATATTACTACATATAAGCTTCTACATATGAAACATAAGTCAAAGTATTGTGTAAAGGGTCGGATTCTTATATATAAAATTAATTATTATTTTTTAAGAAAATTTCTTAACATTCTTTGCTGATATCTAACTTAATCATTGGAATTGATACGTAAAATCTTTTTGGATTGACTTAGTTCATTTGCAAAGATCGAACCATTTGATTCATTTTAAATAAGTTATAGAAAATTTAATTCTAAATAAGCTTTTATTTGTAAGTGTATTGACAACTGCTTTCTTTTGTGGATATAAAACTGTTCCTGATACTAAATTTGTTGGCCAGTGATTCCCATTCGAAATCACAATTTATTGTTTTCAAATTTACATTATCTTGGAAGAGAATGAAAAATTAAAAAGTTGAATAAATAAACTTCCGTCTAAAATCATCTTCGCGCATGCTAATCATTATTTATTGCGGATAGTTGTAATAAATTTTACTGCGGTGAATGATGTTACATATATATATAAGATTGCTTTTTATTTGTTTGAGTGTAGAGACAAAATTTTTTTTATCAGTAAATTTAAGTGGATGAAATAATTATAGTTACTAGTTAGCCATTAATCAATCCTTAAGGGAGAAATTTTTGGATAAATCCAGTTTGTTACGTAAGATGATGAATTATCCATTATGAACTTGATATATAGTACAATTAGGTAGTATTTATTATACCTTTTAATTTCAATAGTTAAACATTTAACTATAATTACTTTTAATATATTTATAAACTTTTTTTTGAATTATAATTTTTTTTAAATCTCATATGTTATGAATTTTTTTATATAAAATTATAGGTTATTTTTTAAAATAATAAGTAAAACGTACTGTTATTACATGTGGTAACAAAACAAAAATAAATAAATAAATAAATAATAATGATTAATGTAAGAAAGCCTATCATCGATTAATGTAATTATTTTTTTCCTATATAATGCGCTACCAAAAAAATAAATAGGGGTAAAAATAAAAAAATATTAATTTTTTTTTTTGTCTTTTAATAAAATTTGGAGTATCTACCCACATTATATCTACCAAAAAATGTGATTATCTTCTCTTTTGAAAGCTCATTTATTTTTTTTTAGCAACTTTAACTAGAGTTTTACTTATTATTTTAGAAAATAACCCATAACTTTATATAAAAATTCATAATATATGAGATTTTTTTAAAATTTTTTTTTTTATAAATGTGTTAAAAGTAATTATGGTTAGATGTTTAACTTTTAAAGTTAAAGAGTATAATAAATGCTATCTAATTATGCTACATGTCAAGTTCATAGTGGAGAGTTTAGAATCCTACGTAGCGAAATGGGTTCATCCAAAATTTTTTTATTGATAGAGGTGTAATTTTAGAGGATACTTCATTTCTTTCTCTAAAAATGTCTTCACTAATTATTATATACAAATTAGATAATTTAATCATTTATAAATAAAAATTAGATTAAATTATTTAAAATAAAATTATAATTTAATGAAAGTATATTTTATATTCCAATTAAGTTAAATCCTATTTTATCCCTAATAAAAATGAATTCTTTAAATTCTAATTTTAAATTGAAAGCATGTTTCCTCATTTAATTTGGTTAACTTCTATTTTATCTCTAACAAATATAAAATTAATTAAAATTTTAGTTGTGACTTTGTTAAAAATATATGTTTTTTTTATTTGATTGGGTCTACTTATATTATATCTAATATAAATAAAATTACATAACATAATTTTATAAGTGTATACACCCGATTCGGTCGGCCCGTGTTAGGGGACGAATTAGGGTTGCTTAGTTTGACCGACCCGTTGTCAAGCCCAATGATGAGAATGTGAACTTGGACATGAGGATGAAGCCTGAATCTCTAAGTGGAAAGTGGACTTGAAAATTCAAAGCCTAAAAAACCAAAAATCGAGTCCAACTATCCAAGTTTGGCCCAAGCTCACTTGGCCCAGCGCAGGCTCGGGCCAAAGGGGCACCGCCTCAATGTAATGAGGTGATCGCCTCATCACAGAGGCGATCACCTCATTACATTGAGGCGGAGAGGCGATCGCCTCACCGATGAGGCGCTACCCCTCTAGCAGCTGCATTTAATGCAACTGCAATAATGAAAATCAAGTGGCGCGGGCTCCACTCTCCAGACTTTCTCCTTGCATGAGGAAAAGACTTTTGGGAAAAGAAAAAAGGCTAGGAGAGCTCATGATGGGCTAGGAGGCCTAGGGGGATGGGAAAGCTAAGGGATAAAAGGGAAAAGAGAGAGAAGAAAAAAAAAGGAGAAAAAAAAAGAAGAAGAGGGAGAGCTCTGAAAAAAAAACACAGAAGGAGAAAGGAGGAGAAGAAGGAAAACATCCTGAAGGAAGAAAGGAGGTCCACTTTCCCATAAGAGAAGAAGGAAGAAACTTGTGTCAGGGAGAGATACTACATCCTAGCAAGGATCTCAACCATACCAGCTCTGAGGGCCTCTCATTTTGGTATAAAATCTGCACTTAAATTTGATATGTTCATCATTTTGTGTATTCTTGCTTATGTGTAACTGAGCTATTAGTAAATTTTAGGTTTATCTCTAGTGTTTCATGTTTGATATCTCATTTCATTGATGGATCTTTGAATATTTTTGCATGTAGTCGCAGTATGAGGAGTGTAAGGTGTGTATATGCATGTTTTAATTACTTAGAGTAGAAGTCTGCACGCCTTGGGAGTCAGAGCCGGCCTGGTGGTCAGGCGACGCCTTTTCACAGAGGCATCGCCTAATCTCAATGAGATGATCGCCTCATCAATAAGGCGATTGCCCCATTAACAGGCCCTCAGGGAGCTTACCTTTTGTGTGCATGTTGCCAATTTTTCCTCGAGATTGCAAGAGCTCTGTTGATGAGGCGTTGCCTCATCTCAATGAGGCGATCGCCTCACCAATGAGGCGGTTTGCCTCATTGGCAGGGTTAACTTGTTTCCTTTTTTGTTTCATTATTCATTTATTGTGATGTCTGCTTTAACATGTCCCCTTTTGACCTTAAACATGTATGTATAATTGCATGGTGGTGATTATCTTGATTATTCGATATTTTCTTTAACTTATAATGTGACAACCTCTTTGTAAGATCTCTTTGTAAATGTCGTTATACGTGATTCCATTTTTTGTAAAGAGAAAGGCTAATCGTGTGATATTTGCAGGAATTACTTGATAATTTCTGTTATCAAGCAATCACTTTTGCTATTTATCCTTTGAATATTGTCGTCTTTATGTTATTTTAATAGTTTATTTTCGGTATATGTTTGGTTTATTTTTTGTATATTATTTCATTTATTTGGTTAAAAAGTGTTGTAATCCTTAATCCCTTCCCCCTATTTAATTTTGAATGTATGGTTGTAAATTATTATTTATTTTATTTACTGTGTTTTTTTTAATGTTGGGACATAAAGACATGAAATTGGATTAATGTGCAAACTCGGACTTAATTATAAAATCTGGCAATTATCCGAAGGCAATTTCATTACTTGTGGTAAATGAGGAAATAATTAAATAATTAAATGGTAATAAAATGCAAAACACAAACGGAGGCCAACCGCAAGGTTAGGTGAGCATTCAAACGCTCATACCCAGTTTCCGAACTCGATCTCTGATGACGGCTTCTAGGAATCTCTGTGGGATCTAGTTACTGTAAAGTGTGTCCCGGCTTTTATCCGGGTGGCGACTCCATCTCCGAATAGGCCCATGACCTATATCGTATTTCCTAGTGGGCCTCGAGCCCACACAGTACTGTGGTCGCCAAATACTTGGACGTGCACTAAACCCCGCCGCCTACAATAAGTATTACTAAATTAAATTTAATAAATAAATAATTGAAAGAAAAATTAATAAATTTTATAAAATAATTAATTATAAAAAATATTAGCGTAAAAATGATAAAAAAAAATGGTGTATGATGATTTAAATAGAAAAATTATAAAAAAATGTAATAAATTATTGTATTATAACTCTATAAAGATTGTAAAATTAGATTATCATTTAGATAAAAATATTAAAAGAGTGTTGTATAATTACTCAAATAGAAAGTTTATTAAATTGATAATAAATTACTATGTTATAATGTAACTCTATTTTATTTGAAGAGAAAAAGTTAAATGTTTTCATTCATTAAAAGTACATCTTGAATAATAGAAATAATAGTATAATCAAGAAATATCAAAATAAAATCTCATTGAAATTGTAAAATTTATGGTTTTTACTTATTATTACTTAATCGTGTTGACAGAACTCTTTTAATTTACAACTAGGAGATCAATACACTTCACTTAGTGATTTTATTTAGCCGTAAATTAACTTTATGATCTTTAAATGAGTCCAATTGTAAAAATACAAATAGAAAATTTACAATAAAAAGATACCTATATTCTATAAAGAAAAACATAAAAATTTTACTAAGGATAAAAACTTCATAAATGAAAATTTAAAATTTCAATAAAAAGACAAACAAATTATTTATTCAACGATGTAGTAATATTAAATTATTATATAAAGAAAATATAATTTTTAAATTTTTATTAAAAAATAACTAATAATTTTTTTGTGTGTTATGATCAATTATAGTCATAATATTTTTATATAAACTTAGTTTTGGAATTAAGAAAAATACTAATTATAAAAAAAATTTCAAAAAGATATTGTGAAGTCATTTAAATAAAAATATAGTGAAATGAAACGAAAGAAGTCGCTTTCATGTTGTGGCAGAGCAGTAGACAAATGTTGGTGTTTGACGAGGAAGGGAATGTCTCCAAAGGTACAAAGACAAGCGCATATTACGCTTCTTGTTTTTATTTATTTATTTTTTTGAACAAAATTACGCTTCTTGTTTGTTTTTTGCACTACAATTATTGAAGATTGAATTCAATTATCATCCTTTTACTCTTACCACTACATACGCATGATTTTGCTTGCAAAAACACACTTCAAAAATAATAAATAATTGAGTATATTTTTTTGGTCAACTTAAGTGATGAATTTCATTTTAAAATAATTAAAAATTACACGCAATCCGCAATTCGTTAAAATTGACTAATAAGATTGTTCTCATTTAAATGATATTATAAGTTTAAATTATACCATATACAGTCATATTATATTAGTTATTGAAATTTTTTTATCACTTTTTTAATTATGTTCGGATCAAATACGACTGATAAGAGCTCCATAAATTCTAAATACGACTAATTTAGACTATATATATATATGTATATATATATATATATATATGATAGTAAATAAACTATTTAATATATACTTTGATATTATTATTATTTAATTAACTAAAATTTTTAAAAATAATAAAAGTGTTATTTATTAATTTATATGACAATTTAATACAAACTTAAAATAGTTATAATTTATTGTAATTTTTATAAATGTTTTATTTAAATAATTATATGATATTCTTTCAATATTTTTATAACTAATATTTTTCTCAACTCTAAAACTAATTTTATATCAAAATTATTATGGCCATAATTAATCATAAAATAATAAAAATCAATCGTTACTTTCTTAATAAAAATTTTAAAATAATAAAGTTGTATTTTCTTTATATAACATTTTAAATATTACAACCTCATTAAACTTATAATTTATTACAATTTTAGCAAATTTTTATTTGAGCAGTGACATTTTATTTCATTAATATTTTTAATATTAATAATTTTATTTACTCAAAAAGTAATTTGATGTAATTTTTTTTTAATTTTTTAGCTAATAATTAAATGATAAAGATTAATTAATTTAATTTTAACTCTTCTTTATGAAATTTTATAAAAATATATAAAAAATGATAATTATATTAATTTTCTTACAAAAATATTACTTTCAAACAAATTATATGCTCTATTTTTTTTAAATATAATTATAGACATAAAACAAATAAAAATTTTTTAATTATAATTATTTGCTTAATAAATTTTTAAAAATAATAAGAATATTATTTTATTTATATGTCAGTCTAATTTTTTAATCTTGATAATGTTATATCATAACTTAGTAATTCATTACAAATTTAATAAATTTTCTATTTAAACGATTATACAATACTCCCTCAATAATTTTATCTAAATAATAATTTATTTTTACAAACTTGATTAGAGTTATAATATAGTAAAATTTTCTATTTAAACACAACAATCTTTCAAAATTTTTAATGTTAATATTTTTCATAATTAATTGTTTTACAAAATTTATTAATTTTGATTTTAGTTAATTACTTATTAAATTTAATTTAGTAAAACTTATAAAATTATGTTTTCTAATTTGATTTGTATTAGATAACATATAAATAGATCTAATTAGATTAAAAAAATACATATTTTTAATAAAATTATTACTAAAATTTTAATTAATTTAAATATTTAATAGAGAAAATAGACGTTAATATAATTAAAATAGTAAATATATTTTTAATTAAATTAGAATTATATTTTAATTAAATTGGAGATAAAGTAGAAATATTCTCACAGGATATTGATATCAAACTAATTTTCATTGGTGCATTTTATAATTAGGGCATGTTCAAGAAAAGTTAATCGGATGATGAAGTAAGTACGAAACTTTTCACTATGAAACTATAAAATGTTCTGATATAAGCATTTAATAGGAATTTCCACTACTAAACCGATCTTTTGGATTAATATATTATTTTTAATGATGTAAAAAAGATAAAATTTATTTTTTAATAGGCCTAATGATCTATGAAAATTAAATCTTTTTGACTTGCTATAAGTTTAGTCGATCTTTGAATTTTGGTATAAATATCTCAGTTTGACAATTTGTCAACAAATATAGTCCACTATTAATTTTGATCAATATCTCAGTTTGACTTTTATCAACAAATATAGTCCACTATTAATTTTGATCAAAATTGAATCTAAAGGTGCAAATATGGTGTACTAAATGGCATTATTGATGTGAATCCTATAACCGTATTAGCTTCTTATTTACATAAAAACTCAAAGATTTTCAACTTATAGTAAATTTGTCCAAAATTTTTAATATTAGCATCAATATCCATTTTTTTCCTCCAAAATATGTTACACTTTGCTATTAAATGTATAAAGTTTAGTAATTAATTATAATATTTAGGATAATTTACTACGTCCCTTAAGATTTTTTCTAATTTATTAGTTCATCCCTTCACTTTTAGAAGTTAACTAATACCCCCTCATATTTGATTATATTAATTATATGCCCATTCTAATAACTTAATACCACCTCAGGTTCAAAATAAAAATATAAAACTTGAGAGGGGATTTAATTAGCGGAAAGGGACATAGTTAATAAAATTAAATTTGAAGGAATTACCAGTTGACTTTTAAAAATATAATGATAGATTAGTAAATTTGGTTAAATTTCAAAGTTGATAGTAATTTACCATAATATTTACAGCATTTTTTGTTTAAATATTAAAGTTTTTAAATATATATCATTCGTTTGATATTGGAATGCATCAATCAAATTGATAAATTTTTCATAAATAAAAGGGTTAAATTACTATAACATCCTTGAGATTTGACCTATGATACTATTAGATCCTTGTATTTTCAATAATATACTATAATATATTTGAGATTTTATTTCGTTAATCTATTATATTTTTAAATGAATCAATTTGAAAAAACTAAAATTTTATCTGATCTCTGAACTTATAATATAGTTTTAAATTCAACTAATTATTTCATTAAATTAATATAGATTTTTTTAACTTATTATGTTTTATTAAAATAGTAAATGTTTATTTTTAAATTAAAATGAATTTAAAATATATTGATTTAAAATTAACACCACTCCAATATGAATATGTAATCAATATTATATTAATTAAAATTTATCATATTGATTTGGGCTTAATTTTACGAATTGCTATCGTGCTATACATGACTTATATAATCAGTATTAACTAATTACTACAATTTATCATACTCACATGTACTCAATTTTATAATTTGGCATCATGCTGATTCGATTTGTGTAATTGACATCAATTAGAGTTTACCATACTAATAGGAACTCAATTTATAAAAATTGACATTGCACCTTAAATGATACTTGCCATGCCGAAATAAATTTTTTAATAAGATTTTATAATTGTAATTCTTGAAGGATTTGTAAACAACACGTATATATACACATTGTAATACCCTATATTTTAATTTGAATAAAGTAATTTTCGAATTTACAGTATTAATAAATAATTTTAAATTATATTATATAATTGTTAATTATCTAGCTATTTTATTATGTTAGGGTTATGTTATTATTATTTTAAGAAATTATATTTCTATAATATTAAATATTATATAACTATTTTATAAGTATGATTTATTCTATATTACCCTTGTTATTTTCAAGCCTATTATATATATATATATATATATATATATATATATATATATATACATACATAAACACCTAAACCACCCAACACACATCATCCCCTTCCTCTCTCCCTATCATCCAGTCGGACCACCACCCTCACTGAGCCTCCTGGCCGTCTGCCTGACCGTCACCCTCTTCCGGCGTCTTCTCCCCCCTTGGCCGCCTTCCTTTTCCTCTCTTCTTCCCTCTGGCGTCTCTCTCTCTCTCTCTCGGTTCAAGCTTCTCCGTCACTGTCAAAACCAAATCGGCGCTGTCCGTTGCTCCCTCAGCCTGCATTACCTCCTCAGGCAATGATCGACACCTTGCCTCGCCACTACAACCATTTCTGGCGACGGAAATTGAGGTAGGCAACTTGTTGTTCTAAGTTGTTTTTAGGTCATTTTTAGGTCGCTTTCAGGTTATTTAGGTTGATTTAGGTGTTAAACTTGAATTATCCCAAGCTAATTGATTAATTATGCTAGTTAGTTGTTTAAATCTAATTTTGGTATATTATTTTGATTTTTTTATTTTACAAAATTTTATTTTATTTGAGTTTAGTTAGTAAATTGGAGTAATTATTGTTATTTATTTTTAGTATATTGATTTTATTTAAGATTAAAGAAAATTATTGTGTTAATAGTGAATTTTGTGGATTTTGGAAATTTTATCAGTATTTGATTAACTTCCGAAAATTAATTGTTAAAAATTATGAAAATATGATAATTGGTATTATCATTAAATGTTATTAATTTTAGACTTAAGTTATAGTTTTTGTGATTTTTATACTATTTTTATAATTATTTTAAGTTTATGTCATATGTGGATAATTAGGTTAAATTTATATTTTGGAAGAAATCATTAGTTAATTATATGTTTTTATTGATATTAAGAAATTTTATGTTGAGAAAATAATTTTTATAGAATTTTTGAGTAATATAGATATATTGTGTATTTTTCTATTATATGGATAAATATGTAATTTTATGCTAATAATAGTTAAATATATATTTTAGTTGGTTTTATTAATATTTAAGAGGTTTAGAGGATTTTTATAAATTAATTGCTATTTTTAATTAAGTAATATTAATTTTGAATATTGTTTCTAAATATTATATATATGTATAATATATTATTTTGGTAACAAAAAAAATGGTTATATTTAACATATTTGGTATAATGGTTTTAATTAAGGTATTTGTTGATAGTTATATTAATTATGGATTATATATGCATATTTTAAGAATAATGTATATTATTGGAAATTATGGATTTTTATATATTTATGTCTAATTAAATTTAATTAAGTGCTATGTTATATTTTAAGTATGATTTTAATGTTTATTTATAAAAGTAATATTTTCATGAATTTTATTAGTTAAAATTAAGCTGTGATGTTTTGTTGAGTTGTGAACTCAATCCGGCTAATACTGTGTTGGAGAGCCAATCCGAGTGTAGATTGTGTGTAAATTTTTAGAAGTGTATTTTTTGTGCAAGAATGACTCTACCTATGGTAGAGAGATGTCCGTTTTACAGATGAGATTTTGCAGAAATTTCGATAGATTTTCTCGTAAAATGTGACAACTTTCTTAAATTCCTAACGTTAATTAGGATTTTTCATATCTATCGAGCCTTATCCGATTTTCCTCAAGTCAGTCTAAAATTCTCTATTTCTGTCGATTTTCGATTTTAATTCCATAGACGTGTTTTTAAAATAGGTTTGTTATTTTTTTTCCTAGAGAGTATCAGAGCGGGAGCTTTTGGATCAAGGCAGACAATCGGTCGTTAGCCTTCTCGCTCGTCCTGTAAGTTGATAAATTGATATGTGCGTGTGTTTTATTTAAAGATGTGTGCGCTCATATTTTTAGTATTTATTATATGATTTATTTAATTTAAATGCTGCTATTCAAGATTTAAGTGCATTTTATTTATTTAAAATTAGTTTTGAGAAATTTTGGTAGAACGAGCTACCTAGTGGGTTTCACCAGGACCGTGTGCACATGGTAGAGATTGAGAGATGGATCCGATGTATGTATAACTTGTGGATATAAACTGGGACAGGTGCCTTGGTGGAAGCCTTTGCTCTCGGGGACCACTAGTGATTGGAAAGTTAATAATGGACTGGGATGAGTGCCTTAGTGGATGTCTTAGCTCTTGGGGACTGCCTGTGCCATGTATTTGGATTAAGTGGATGACTACGGCTTGGTGCCCCAGTTGATGCCTTTTCTCTCGGAGACCGACAGTCTATGTGGATTAAGTGGGCCAATTGGCCATTTAGAAATTTGAGTTTAGGGTTCTACTGAGATTTTTTTTTTCAAAAGCTATATATATATGATATAAATTATTTTTACTATATGTATACTGTTTTCAAAAAGGTTTTCAAACCGTACAACTCTTTTTATTAACTTACTCAGTGAGGTCTAATTCCCCTCAATCTATTTTTTTTCAGGAGCTTGAGAGTTTGACTTTAGACCTCCTCTACGTTAGATTTCTTCATCGCTGACTATATTATGTAGGTTATTATGAGCTGTATTGTAATAGTAACTCTAGAATACTGCAGTAGTATTTGTACTATGAGTTTGTAAAACTTAAGTATACTTATGTATTGCATTTTAATGAACCACGCTTATGTATAATGTTTTAAGATTGATTTACGATATTTGATGATGGTGAATATTTTATGTTGCGCACGATTATGTTTATTTTTAGAAAAATCAGTTTGATAATATGTTCTTTCATGAAATAAAGTTTGAAATTTGAAGGTTTTATTTTTCTTTTCTTTAAGGCTTGCTATGGGTTTCGGGGGCCTTATGCTACCCATTCCCTAGTACTGATCACGTACCCTCGGATTCATGTCATGACACACACAATATAATATACTTTTAATGAGATTTTATAATTGAATGTATGTCAATATGATATATCCTAATCAACATAGTATTGATTACATAATCATACTAGGTAGTGAGAATTCTAAATTAATATGTTTTAAATTTGTTTTTATGTTAAAAATAAAAATTATTTAGATATTATAATTATTATTACAATAGAAACATAATAAGTTAAAAAATTTATATTCATTTAATAAACAATGGAATGGATTTAAAATTATACTATATATTCAGGGATCAAATTGAAGTTTACAGAGACATGTATTAAATTTTTATAATATTTATTATTGATCACATGAATGTATTTTATTTTTAAAATAATTTAAATTAGATTGATATGTTAAATATTAAACTATGTAACACAGTAGCATAGATATGGGAAATAGAGAAATGAACGAGGGGAAATACATTTTCTAAAAAAAATATAGGAAATCGGACAGGCGGGGTCAATTTATAAAATATTAAAAATATATGAATTATTATAAATATAAAGAATTATAGAGATCAATTTATATATAGAAATTATGTTCAATCTAAGATTTATTTTTGATGACAAGTAATATTTATTATCACAAAAAAATTTTAAAGTATAAAATTCTTTTACAACTCTAATATTAATTAATTTTCATGTCATCCTATAATTATAAGCATAGCAATAATACTATGAGTAAAATTAAAATATAAATACTTCAATCATAATATTCATTAGCAATTTCAAATATACTTCGTTAGTATTTTGATTCCTAATGTTATTATGAAACATATAAATATTAAAATTTTTTTATTTAGAATATATATATTGCTATCAATTAATAATATATTTATAGATAATTTTATTTAGTTAGAAAAATATTAACTTCATTATAAACTTATTCTTTAGGAAAAAAAATGTATTTTTTATTAATAGAAATGTCATAAGATCTAAGTATAAGTGGGTGTTCTAGTTAGAAATGGGTGTTTGAGTTAGAAACATGTATCTTAATTGTTGAAATTTATAGAAACAATCTTGAAACATTTCTAAAATATTTTGTGAAGTTTTCAACATCAAAAAAAGCATACTAATTGAAGTGTCCAGGCATCATAGTAATTAAATGAATGATATTTATTTAAATAATAAATAATTTAAATATTGTAATTAACTACTAAATTTTACATATTTAATAGTAAAATATAATATTAGAAAATTAAGATATTTATACCAAAATAAAAAATTTAGAGAAATTTTCTACAAATTGAAAAATTTTGATATTTTTATACAGATAAGAAATTGATGTCGCAGTAGAACCCGTATAAACAATGTCATCTATAATGTTATATCAGTATCTCTACACATAATTTTGACCAAAGTTAATGATGGGCACTTAGGAAGAGAGAATTGAATAGTGATAACTAAGTTGTATATTGATCACACTGTATAACAATATATACAAGTGTAGAGATAAGGTACAACAGTTAATATAATAGATAAAAGAGTTATTAACTAAACAATGACTATAGTAACTCTAATATCCCCCATAAGCAAAAGGCTATCGAGGAAGTAATTGGAGCTCCTCGATAACCTTTTGCTTATCAGTAATGGCAATAAAAAGAGGTTTGGACAAAGGCTTGGTCATGATGTAGGCCAATTGATCCTTGGATGAAATCGAACCAATTGTAAGTTATTTATGGGCAACCTACTCGCGCACAAAATGAAAGTCCACCTCAACATGTCATGTCCGAGCATGAAAGGTAGCATTTGAAGGCGAAAAAAATAGCCCTTAAATTGTTGCACCAGATGTATGGGATAGTTAAGGAAGAAACACCAAGTTCAGACAATAATTTCATAAGCCAACGTAGCTCAATAACAACATTTAAATGTCATAAAATTCATTGCTACTAAAAGATTTAGCGATAAAATATTTATTTTGTTGCTAAAATTAAATGTTAATTTACTTTAATATTACTAATTTAGTGACAAAATTTGAATTACGTCGCTAAAATGGTGAAGGAATTTGAATTTTGTCATTAAAATAAGCTGTTAGGTTCCATCTTATCAAATTTAATGACAGAATTTTGATTTCATCGCTAAAATAGTGATTGAATTCTGATTCCATTGCTAAAATAGCAATGAAATTTTAGATTTTGTTGCTAAATTAATGATGAAATTTTGCATTCCATCGCTAAGTTTAACGATGGAATTTGAACTCCATCATTAAAATAGTGATTAATTGATTTTATTTGTGGCTAAAAAATAGCGATCAACATTTTAACGATGAAAAAATTATCATCACAATTTTGTTGCTAAATGCTTTAGCGACAATTTTTAGATGTTTAGTGATGAAAAATTATGTTGCTAAATTATCAATTTCTTATTGTGTTTGGAATAAATTTGAATTCAAATTTTGTCGAGGAGCAAGCTACGATTGACTTTTTTGGAATTCCAGGAAATGAGCTTTTTTCCTAAATAAATTAGATATCCATTGGTTGATTTTTGGTCATCAAGGGAGCCTGCCTAATCCACATTAGTAAAGGCCATGAGTTGAACTTTATTAGACTTAGAAATCAATAAACTACAAAAGATAGTTCCTTTTAAATATAAAAGTAAGTGCTTCAATGTCTGTATATGATTTTAAGTCAGACTATGCATAAATTGAGTAAGTTTGTTCATAGCAAAGGTCAAATATGGCCTTGTAAAGGTGATATATTGTAAAGAGCCATAACATTGATGAAATTTGGTAGCATCAACCAAGGACAAAGGACTGGAATCATATTAATGATGCACCAATTGCCATTGAAGTGGAGAGAGACTTGCAAGATATCATATTAATCATTTGCAAAAGACCTTGAATGTAACATTGCTAAAATAACAAGATACCCCAAGAATGACATAAAACCTCTATGCTAAAAAAAAAGTTCAACTTGCCAAGATCATGTAATGAGAATTCTGCTAAAAACCAATTAATAATTGATTGAACAAACTTTGGAAAGTTACTTGGAAGGACAATATCATAAATTTAGAGAAGTTAAAAAATAAGTATGAGCACCATGAGAAAAAATAAACAATGATGAATCTACTAAAAACCTTCAAAGCTAATGGAGATAAGAAAATTACTAAGTTTTTCAAACCAGGCATATGGTGTTTTTATCAAACCGTATAAGGATTTGCATAACTTATACACATAGTGAGGATATTAAGTATTAATAAACCCTTATAGTTAGGCCATATAAATAGTCTCATGAAGATCACCATGTAAAAAGACATTACTAATATTAAGTTGCCTTAGAGTCTAATCACGGGAAACTGCAAGGGAAAGAACTGTGCAAATAGTTATGGGTTTCACAACAGGACTGAATGTCTCATTGTAATCCAAACCATGTTCTTGCGTATATCTTTTGGCCACCAATCGAGCTTTATAGCACTCAACACTGCCATCCGTATTCTGTTTGATCTTATAAACCCATTAGTTACTAATAATATTAGTATGAAAGGGTGGTAGGATAAGTTCCTATGTATTTATATGATAGAGTGCTTGAAGCTCATGGTACATAGCATCTTGCCACTGTTGATGTTTAATAACATGGTTAGTTTGGTAGAAGGTAGGTTGGGAGGTGCAGAAATAGTAAGAGAAGGTTTAGTAGAGTAGGAATGTTAGGCAATGTTAGTATAATATTGAGTTTTAGCCGGGGTAGAAGGGCATAATTGCATGGGGTGTAGGCGGGAGGAGTTAGATTCAGGTGATTGTGGATTAGGTAGAGTAGAAGATAAAGGTAAATCAATAAAAATTTGAATTCCTTCAGGATTAAAAACCTAATGAGAAGTGTTATGTTTTAAAAAATTATTATTTGAAGAAGAGATAGAAGGTGGAGTTCAAAGATTGGTTAGAAGAAGATAAGACAGCATTGGAAGAGGATTGTGTAAAAGAAGATAAGGGATAAGACATACTTGAAGAGGAGTCCTTAAAAGAAGTGAATTGAGACACTAGGAGTGTAAGCTAAAACCAAGGAGTGTGAGAGTTAGTAGTAAGGTTCGATAAATGTTGTTGGGTTGGTTTGGTGAATGGAAATTGGGTTTCATCAAAATTAATATGTCAAGCCATCTAGATTTTACCAGAGTCCTTATCAAGACACATACAACCATGATAGTGAGCTGAGTAACCAAGAAAAACACATTGCTTAGTACAAAAGGCAAATTTGTATTGATTATAAGGATAAAAAAGTGGGTAAACTACATAACCAAAAATTGTGAGAAATAAATAATATGGGATTTTATGAAAAATAAGTTGAAAAGGAATTTTATTGGAAAGGGATTTAGTTGGCATACGATTAATTAAATAAATTACAGTTTCAAAGGCATAATGCCAATATTTAAATCGAGCACTAGAATGTCCTAATAAAGTCATATCAATATCAACAATATGATGTATTTTCCTTTCAATAGTACCATTTTTTTCATGCATATGAGAGCATGCTAGGTGATGAAAAACACTAGTTTATTTAAAATGCTTGAATAATGGTCTCACCTCCTTAGTCTAAAAAAGTATTTTAAAACCAACATGCATTTTATATGATTAATTCACTCAGTAATGTCTAATTCTCCTCAATCTTATTTTTTTAAGACCTCACCATCATTCTAATATTAGTTGTCGTCTATGCTAGATTTTTTCTTCTTCGGCTATTTTATGTAGGTCTATTTGATATATTTACTGTATAATTGAATTATATAACACCACAGTAGTAGATTATCTTGTATAATTTGTATTGTGGATTTTATTATGTTGGAGATAATTGTATTTATAGTGAATTTGATATGGATTATGGTGTTATTGTGAAGTAGTGTTGATTGGAGAATATATTGGAAGTGTTATTTGTACTTTTCATATTTTTTTTGTTTTACCCTAGTATAAAGGAAACTCTACTAGCCAAATTTTCTTTAAAATATTAAAGTTGAAAAATTTTATTGTGAAAATTCCCTTAAGGCTTACTATGGGTTTCGAAAGCTTCACACTTTCTGATTTTTTAGTACTGGTCACGTGCCCTTTATTATGGAAAAATTAATATTAGAGCTAACAATTAATTTCTTAGAACTACTGTAGTGATTAGGTTGATAAATGTCATTTATTGTTATCCTTATTTCTAGAATTCTACATATATGTTCGTTCCCTTGTTATGTTTTGAATTTTGTTAGTTTTTATATCTTTTCAAAATGAGGCGAGTATGAAAATGCTCATGCTGCAGAAGCAGCAGATATTGGTGAGTAGTCCTTTTAGGATGAAGCTCCTCCCCTTACCCTATGAGGTAGAAGAAGGGGTAAGTCTAGGGCAGTAACAGCTCAGAGACAGGAGTAATAGCTATAAGTAGAACTAGAAGCTTCAGAGGTAGGTCCTGTAGCCTTTATGGCTGGAATGGTAGGATAAATCAATGTTTAATTACACTTAATCAAGCCATCCTATTAGTGCAACAAATGCTCTAATAAAGGAACCAAGGGAGACAAATCAATTAAGGATTATATAAGGGATTCCTCAGATTATCACATTATACAACGGACATGATAGGAGATTAGCGTAAAGTAGTAGACCTATATATGACTGGATTAGGATTGGCTTACATGGGGATTCATACAGAGGGTCGTACTTTAGAGAGTGTTATTGATGAGTCTAGATAGTTAGAGAGGTGACATATAAGGCATGGTACAATCCCAGACCCGTATATAAGTAGAGATGGTAGGGTAGCTGGTGTTTAAGTCATCCTCTAGCCATTTTTTCAGCTTGGCAGTATTAGGGTGTATATTAGTACCTCCCCGCAGCATAGAGGTCAAAGAGGACACAGACATGAGAGGCATAGTCATAGGCATGGTAGGCCTATCAGATTTGGGCCTGGGGCCAGCAGTAGTAGTAGTGGTCAAAGTTTTAGGTATATCAATGCAGGCTTAGGGCCTAATGCACGTCCTAACTATGGTCAAGTACATTAAAGCCTTGTCACTTACCATCAGGAGCATGTTTCAGATGTGATCAGATTAGGCACTTTGTTAGATCATGCTCAAATTCTAGTTATCAGCAGGTATACCTCAAGGTTCATCAACTATAGTTGCTTAACCAGATGAGTAGACTCCTCAATTTCTTGCACTAGTGTATCCTTAACAAAATGGTACTCAATTTATGGACCAGTGGTTCATGAGGTAGATTTGGAGGGAGATCTAGTAGTAGATCTAGGATTTATGTAGCAATTTACTTCATAGTAGGTAGGTCATGGACATGCCAGTGTTTTTACACTGACTCCTTAGGATGCTCAGGCATCCAACACAATTATGGCAGGTACTCTTCTAGTCTATCATTATGATGTTAGAATTATGATGCTAGAATTATGTTTGATCATGGTGCATCACATCATTTTGTTTCTTATATTTTTGCTTCAAGAATAGGATGGCAACCATCCAAGTTCTTAATTCCATTATCTTTAACAACTCCTCTCAATGATGAGTTAGAAATTGATATAGTTTTTCCATCTTGTCTAGTGTTGGTAAAAGGTAAAGAGTTGCTTGTAGATATAGTTTGGCTGGATGTGATAGATTTTAATGTAATTTTAGGAATTGATTGGTTGGATCAACATTATGCTACTTTGGATTGTCGGGAGAAGAAAGTGATTTTTAGAATCCCGATGATGTAGACTTTTAATTTAAAGGCAATAAGAGTTTAATGCCTCAGAATCTCATTTTTGCGATCACAACCAAAAAGATACTTAGAAGGGGTTGTTATCAAGGCTACTTGCCTGTGGTCAGAGATATAAAGGCAGATAAGGGGGCAATTCAGAATGTGCTAATTGTGTGAGAAATTTTAGATGTCTTTCTTAAAGAGTTACCAAGTGTGCCACCGGAAAAAAAGATAAAATTTTGTATCGATATTGTACCTAGTACAGATCTTATCTCTATACCACCTTATAGAATGGCACCTGTAGAATTAAAGGAGCTTAAAGAGCAATTGCAAGAGTTTCTTAATAAGGGTTTCATTAGACCCAACACATATTCTTGGGGTGCTTTAGTGTTATTTGTAAAGAAGAAAGATGGTAGTCTTTGATTTTATATTGACTATAGACAGTTGAACAAAGTTACTATCAAGAATAAATATCCACTCCCGAGCATTAATTCTTTTTTTTATCAACTTCAAGGAGCTTGGTACTTCTTTAAGATTGACCTAAGATCTAGATATCATCAATTAAGGATTAGAAGTGAAAATGTACCCAAAATTGCTTTTCGAATAAGATATGGCATTTTGAATTCTTGGTGATGTCCTTTGGGTTGATTAATGCCCTAATAGCATTTATGGACTTGATGAATTATGTGTTTAGGCCATTCTTGGATCAATTTATAATAATTTTTATTGATAATGTCTTGGTATATTCTAAGAGAGAGGTGAAATATACATTTGAGAATGGTGCTTCAGACATCAAGAGAACACTAATTGTATGCCAAGTTCTTAAAGTGCGAGTTTTGGTTGGATCAAATGGCATTCTTAAGACACATAGTATCCAAAGATGGCATACAAGTTTATCCCAAGAAGGTAAAAGCCATTATAAAATGGTCGAGACCCATAACAATACTAAAATAAGGAGTTTTCTAGGTTTAGCTGGCTACTATAGAAGATTTATGAAGGATTTCTCCAAGATAGCCACACCTTTAATAAGGTTGACACAAAATAATGCTAAGTTTGTGTGGATGGATAAATATGAGAAGTACTTTTAGTTGCTCAAGGACATATTGACTTCTTTAGTAGGATTGGGGTGTGTATTGATGCAAATGGGAGAGTAGTTGCTTATGCTTCATGTCAATTAAAGAATCATGAGCAAAACTACCCTACTCATGATTTGGAAATGGCAGCAGTAGTGTTTGCACTAAAGATTTAGAGGCATTACTTGTATGGTGTAACATGTGAAATTTACATTGATCATAAAATTTTAAAGTATATTTTCCAATAATGAGATTTGAAATTGAGGTAGAGAAGATGGATGGAACTCCTTAAAGACTATGATTGCCCTATTTTGTACCATCCGGGTAAAGCCAATATGGTGGTTGTTGCTTTGAGCAGGAAGTTACCATGGAGCCTTGCTTATATTAGCCCGGAGAGGAAGCTAATCATTAAAGAATTGCATGAACTGATTGATCAAGGGTTATAGTAGAAGGTAACTAAGAAATATTTATTGGCTTAATTCAAAGTACAATTAGTGTACCTGGATAGAGTTAAGGCAGCTTATAAAAGAGATCCATAATTATAGAAAATAATGTCAGAGGTCCAACAAGATCAATCCAAAGATTTTATTATTGACAATGAGGTGTATTGTATTTAGGCACTAGATTGTGTGTGTCGGATGTGGATGAGTTAAGAAAAGAGATTATGGAAGCAGCTCACTTTTCTGCTTATAGTGTTCATCCATGTTCTACCAAGATGTATCATAATTGGAAAGATACATATTGGTGGAATGAGATGAAAATAGACATTTTAGAGTTTGTATCTAGGTGTCTCACATGTCAACAAGCGAAATTGGAACATTAGAGGCCCTCGGGATTATTACAATAGTTGCCCATTGCAGAATGAAAGTGGGATATGATTGCTATGAATTTCATTATTAGTTTACCTTGTACAACTAGAGGTTATGATGTCATTTAGGTGATAATTGATAAGTTAACCAAGTCAGCTCACTTTTTTGCTAATTAAAAAGATATACTTTATTGGCAAGTTAGCAAGGTTGCATATTAATAGAATTATTTGCCTTCTTGGGGTGCTAGAGAGTATAGGTTTAATAGAGGAGCTACTTTTACTTTGATCTTTTAGTAAGAGTTTCATAAGGCTTTAGGCATGAGACTTGACTTTACTACGTTGTTTCATCCTCAAATGGATGGTTAGTCAGAAAAAACCATTCAAATATTCCAAGACATATTGAGAATATTTATGATAGACTTTGGTGGTCAATTTCACTTACCTTTGATTGAATTTGCATATAACAATAGTTATTATGCAAATATTAGAATGACTCTATATGAAGCATTGTATGAAAGGAAGTGTAGATCACCTTTGTGTTAGGAAGTTGGAGAGAGGAAGATAATAGGTCCAAAATTGGTGCAAGTGACTTCAGAGAAAGTTTCTCTCATTCAACAGAGATTAAGGATAGCTTTCAGTTGACAGAAAAGCTATACCGACCCTAGGAGTAAGGATGTATCATTTTATGTTAGAGACCTGGTGTTTTTCAAGGTGTCTCCAATGAAGGGAGTAATGAGATTTAGTAATAAAGGTAAGTTAGCTCTAAAATATATCATACCCTTTGAAATTCATTTAAGGGTAGATGATGTGGCTTACAGACTGGTGTTGCCGTTAGAGTTATTGCGGATTCATCTAATATTCCATGTATCTGTGTTGAGAAAGTACATCTCCAATCCTTCACATGTTCTTTAGCCTCAGACAGTGGAGCTCAGGAAAGATTTGACATATGAAGAGTACCTAGTGGCGATTGTGGATCGACAAGTTCACCAACTGCGTACTAAAGAAGTTCCTATGGTGAAAGTACAATGAAGTAACCATGCACTGGAAGATTGCACTTGGGAGACAGAGACTGATATGTAGAGCCGATACCCTTATTTGTTTTAATACTAATGTAAAATTTGAGGACGAATTTTTTTAAGGGGGAAGAATTTAATAACTCGAATTTATGTGATTAATAATAATAATAATAATAATATTATTATTATTATTATATTATTATTATTATTATTATTATTGCTATTCTACTTATTATTATTATTTATTATTTTATTATCATTATTGTTGTTGTTGTTTGTATTATTATTGTTGTTATTATTATTGCTATTATTATTATATTTGTTGCTAGTAGTATTGTTATTATTAATATGTGTGTGTGTGTAGACACATTTATTGTCATGGACACGTGGTGAGTGTCCATGATTAAAAAGGGAGAAGTAGTGTTATGCAACGTGAAGGAAAAGAGGAAGCAATAGGATTTTGACTTTCTTGGGTGGTAAATTACATTTTGATATCAAAACATTTCTTCTTCTCTGCTAATGACCTAAACAACCTCTAATTGACCCCACATTTGAACTATACATTCTTCTCACTCTCTTCTATATACCAATAGCTTTTATTTTTCAAAAATCAACCCAAACATGCCCCGTTTTGGCCAAGAATAGGCAGCTTAAATTTTACCATTTCTCACTATTTTAGCAACTTTCAACTTTTGGGATTACTTCCATTGTATTCCTCTCATCATTAGGAGTTTTTAGGCACTGATCCTACATCTGATCTCCATCTCTAGAATATTCTGTGAATTTTTAGGTAATTTCCCCTTTATTTTCTGATCTCTTTGTTCAGTGCCTATTTTGGGTTGTTTGAGGCTTTAGATGTATTCTATAAATTGTGGGGAATTTTTTGATATAATTTTTTTGGTCGGGTGTTATGTTTCCTAGTGAGAATCCAATGAGTCCCATCCGAATTCCGGTGATAAACAGTAACTAGCTTGAAAAATTTTGAATTTATTTTTAATAAATAGTATAAATTGTATTGATCAATTTCTATAACTAGACCAAAGTCCATTTCCTTATGGATTTTAAGATAAAAATTTCAGAATGATTATGGGGAAAAATTATTTATTTTCACATAAATTAGTTTAATTCGTTAGAAGTATTCTTTGAGCTTCAAAATTAATTATTTTAGTGTTTTAAAGGTTATTTTGTTCATTTCTTGGTTTTTATAATTTTTCTAAGATTTTAAAGAATTTATTTAAAGCTATTTATTAAGTAAATATTTTAATTATTTAGAGAGTTTGGGAGTTAGAGGTGCTAAGTATAGGCAGCCGAGGATGCGTCGGCTAGCATGCTCTATCTGTGATTTTTTTTATAAAATGTTTGTTGAGAGTATATAAACTAAAATTTTATGTGATAAATATAATATTAAAATGAATATATAGATTTATTTGTGATTATAAATCTTATCACATGTATGCTTATTTATTTTATTATCGTGAATAATTTTGGGAATATACTTTAGTTGATTATATTTTATTTTATTTTCTATATAATATGAATATAATTTAGAGAAAATGGTAAAACGTGCTACCTGGTGGGTGTTATCAGGACCACGTGCACACTAGTTGAGATCTCAAGTCTGAGAAATATATGGATTGGCTCGGTTGAGCTTGTTCTCTGGAGCAATGTTATGGTTTTGGCTCATTGAATTTGTTCTCTCGGACAATATGTGAATTGAGCTAGGTGGAGCTTGTGCTCTTAGGTTAGAATTGAGATGTAATTTGATTGAGCTTGCACTCGGGACATCAAAAATGGATTAAGTGATTTGACAGCGGTTGTAACTTGGTTGAGCTTGATCTCTTGGGATGGCAGTCACTTGGATTTAAGAGAGCCAAAAGGCTAGTAGAATTAAGGCTTAGGGTTTTACTATGTTTTCTACCAAAGATTTAATTTATATGATTTTCGTATGAGTGATTTTGTATTAAAGGTATTTTTGATTATGGAAAGGTATTTTTATGAAGATAGTTTTCATCAAAGTAAAAAGAATCAAATATTAAAATTATTTAATGGTTTTAAATAAGTGTTTTAAAACCAATATGCATTTTATGAGATTAATTCACTCAGTGAGGTCTGATTCCCCTTAATCTTTTTTTTTAAGACCTCACTATCATTCTGATATTAGTTGTCATCTGCGTCGAGTTTCTTCTTCTCAGGCTATTTTATGTAGGTCTATTTTATATATGTAATGTATAATTGAATTCTAGAACACCACAGTAGTAGACTGTCTTGTATAATTTATATTGTGGATTTTATTATATTGGAGATAATTATATTTGTGGTGGATTTGATATGGATTATTGTGTTATTATGAAGTAGTGTTGATTGGAGAATATATTGGAAGTGTTATTTGTACTTTTCAGGTTTTTGGTTTTATCCTGGTATAGAGGAAATTTTGTTGGATTTTCTTTAAAATATTAAAGTTGAAAAATTTTATTGTGAAAATTTCTTTAAGGCTTACTATGGGTTTCGGAAGCTTCACACTTCCCCATTTTCTAGTGCCGGTCACATGCCCTTTGGTTCAGGTCATGACAATAACTTTTAATGGATGTGGTTAATAGACTTTTAACTTGTACAATTAGCTAGATAGTTACAATCTTCATGTTTATAAATTATATTTAGTCACAATTTTCATGTTTATAATAAAATTTTGTAGATGTATATGTAAATTGTAGTAGTGTTACTTAATTAATCTATTTAACTTATTTATTTTATTTTATTCATAAAATTAGACATTTTATTAAGTATTAATATATCTTTTTGTGAACATAATATTTGATGTATTTTTTATTTTTTGAACAAAAAAAAAATTCATAACTAAGAAAACATGTCATTATAAAGTGTAACACTAGCACACAACCACAATTCGCACCTATTCTTCACTTTCATCTGATGTTGAAAGAATCACATTCCTGACTTGAGCTTGAGGATTTCATATAAACTAAGAAGTAATGTATTAATAGACTTTCCTTATTAGAGGATTGAACCTTTTCATTTTAGTCGAGTGAATTGCTTAATCATGACTTTTTTTTCTAGTTGGGCGACGAAAGACCTACTTCAATTTAGAAAATAGTTGAAAAATCTAAACTGCTACCTTTTGAAGTGTTCGCTAGTAGCCAAACGAAAGCGTCACTCCTGAATCCAATCCATAAACTTAAAAACAAAACAACATTCATTTCCTTTTGTCAAGTAGGTAAAGTAGCATATGAACCACTTTTGCATTGCCTCATACTCTATTGGAGCAAAGGTCAAAAAAAAAAGTGGAATGGAGAAAGGAAATGGGCAAGGAATTTGAATCTACATAGAAAAACTTAAACAGATATATAGTTTACTACTTTTGACCACTTGACCACTCTCCCCTTCTTGGGTTGAAGCTTCCTCTTCAAGTTCTATAAAGTAAAGTGACACCTTGAATCAATAAAAAAGTATATTAGTTTAATTGAAGGGAACTAATGCAATTTATTAGGTAACCTTCTAACCACCCAAGTTATAAACAATACTTAACTTGAAGATCAAGAACTAGAACCAAATAAACAACTAACATATAACAACCACCAAAACTATTGGGGAACCACCAATATGTCCAATAAAGGACAAAACAAAACCAAATACTCCATAAAACACATGAATTTGTCCTGAATGACTTGCCAGCCGTGTAAAACGGAATAAAATATCTAAGAGTTATCTGCAAATATGTGGCTATCTTAACTACAACCTTTAACAAGATAAAGTTTGTTATTTAGGCTTTTTGGCAATCGAGTAAGTCAATCCAACAACTTCTATCATCTGGCCATCATTCAGATTTCAAACACCCAAAAAAGTAATAACATCCATTCTAAAAACTACACAAAACAAACTGCATAAATATATAAACCATCCATAAACTAATATATAACTTGAAATTTACTGTAAAAAAACATAAAGAAGGTTGAGCAGATAAGGTAAAAAATGCAGGAATAGTGGTTAGAAAGGAGAGAGAAAAGTGTTTTATTTAATTTTTAATTAATATTAGTTTAATGTATTCTAATGCAAAGTTTTGGGGAATTTTCATTTGTTGTGTGATGTAAAGCTCGCTTTGATGTATTTTTATTTCCCTTACAACTTTTATTCATCTAAAAGTTGACTCAAGAAAAATGAAGGAACAATAAACTCAAGGGGAGCCACTCCCTATTCAAATTTGAGTTTCAAACAAAATATTTAACCTAATTTTTTAAACAAATGTAGGAAAATTTTATTAGTAATTAAATCTTTCACTTAATGTCTTAAAAGGAGTTTTTATATCGGTTGAATACTTGAATTTGGCATTTTTAATCTAATTTGATTTAACAAAGAAGTTCATTTATATTGTGTTTATCAAATTCAACTTTAAAAGAAAATGTTTTTTTTTTTCAGTACTTTACAAGTTGAAAGATTTGCATTCTAAAAATATTTGAGTGTCATAATCAACCTCAATAATAAAAAGTTGCATTATATGATACTGAGATAATAATAAAAAAAAAAAAATCTCACGTTTAAACTTCAAAAATTTTTCAAATATCCAAATTCATTAAATATAATCATAACTAAAAATATAATAATTTGACTTAGAAAAGAAATACAGTCTCAAAGCTCAAAAGTCATCTACCTCTATTTATCATTCAGATATCATTTTTTTTTTTTTTTGTCCCGCTCTAAGACTTTAGCTGAGTTGTGTTCCAGTTGTTCATGTGATGTTTTTTGTACAAGTGGAGGTAGTTGGCTAGTGGTAAGTGAAGTGTTTAAGTAGGATACATCCTCATTTTAAGAACCTGTTATAATCCAGTGGATATTCACTCAATTTTTCTTTTTTTCATAATTAGTCATAACATGTGAACTGTAAATTTGTATAAATTTTTAATTATTTTAAAAAATATTTTTAATTATAAATAAAAATAATAATTTCAAAAAATAAAATTCATACACTATACAAAACAGTAAAGCAATATATATTTTATTTCATTATTTTAAAATATAAACAATTAATTATTTTAATTAATTAATAATTTAGTTAAATAATTTTTTAAAACAATAAGAGCTCACATTCATTTAATATTAACTCTATATTTTTATAAGAATATTAAAGAGTATAAATTTATTTACGTAGTTAGATTCATTCAAAAATTAAATAATTTAATGGAAGTGACTTTAGCTGAAATTCACTATCAACACAAGTAAACAATATCAAAGAAAAATGTTTTATGTTAAGAATATTTATACTATTCATACTTCTTGAATGTAAAGTCTATATTACATTTTTATTTTATAATATATAATTATACAACTTTATTCATTAAAGTTTTCGAAATTTCTCTAAAAAATGTTAATTACTTATGGAGTCAAATTCCGAACTTCTTACATACAGTCCGAAGTGTTCAATCATTGAATATTATTCTTTTTTTAAGCTTTTTGTAGCAATATTGTAGAGAAGATATTTTTATTTTAATGGTGATTGCAGCCCATAACAATAATAATAACAATAAGACTACTAAAAATAGAGAAAATGGTCAGTATATTGATACGAAAAAGGATCCAACTTCTAATATATTGATGTCTTGAAAGTAAGTATACAACTAGACCATTAAATTTTTCAACCCTTGACTATTTTCTCAGGAAAATTTAAATTATATTGTCAATAATTTAAAAAGAAAAATTATCCTCTATTATGCAGTCTATCAATACTTATATCCTATAACTTCCTTATTAATAAAAAAAAAAAACTTTTTAGTAGCGTACGTGCAGAAGCATGATGAATTGAACAAGAATGCTGCTTCTAACTTCTCAATTACTATTATTTGTATCAAATAGTTAAATAATTATTATTTCTTAAATATATGTAAAAATAAATTTTTGGTCACTAGATTTTTTTTTTACATATAAATTAAAGTAGATTTGAAAAATTAAAAAAGAAAACTTGAGAGCAAAGGATGGAGCCATATATTATCAAATGGAATAATTAAATTTAAAAAAAAAATTCAAAAAAATCCTTAAAATTTTTATATTTTCTTGCTGATTTTTTACATTTTAATCCCAATTTTAATGTGTATTTTATTACAATCTAAATTTTTAATCTGACTTCACTAATAAATTTTTCTAACTTGGTCTTTATGGTGAAGGTATTTACTTTCCCCAACTTGAACTCAGGTTAAATTTTTACTTCCCCCTACTTGAACTCAGGTTAAATTTAACTTAATATCATTTGATTGAAATTATTTATTAGCTGAATAAATTAAATTTTATCACAAATTTGAACTTAATTTATTTTCATAAATAATTTTAATAATTGAAAAATTAGGCTTAAGAGCACATGAACAATCTGAAATTACCTTTTTATATAATAAATATTATAAATAACAATGAAAATGAAATATATTTTGAACTATAAAACAAAAATGTGTTATTAATGATAGCCTAGTAATTACGCAAAATTAATGGTTAAATTATTTGATTTCGGGTAACTAATAAAATTTGTAAAGAATTTGAACTCATCAAATAAAATTTTTAGTTTGATGTTAAACTCGATTTATCCTCAAACTTAAAATAAATATAAACTTGAATTTAATTTTTTATCGATTCGCCTCAACTCAAAGAAACCTTTAGTGTTCGAAAAAAAGAAATTTTGTACCTCAGCAATGTGCACCAACATAAACTCAATTTGCAAGTGAAATTAAAATACATCAAATCAAAACAAGCTTTACATTACATCATACAACAAATCGAAAACCCACCAAAACTTTTGAATGAGAATGTTTACATCAAAATTTTTATGTAAAACAAAAGAAAAATCAAAATTTTATATAAAAATAAAAAAATCAAAATTTTATGTGAAAATGAATAGTGAGAGATAGAGATAGTTTCTTGAATTGATAAAATTCCAAACTAAAAATCTTATTTTCTGCATCAAAATTGGCTAAGCTTTTGAGGAATGATGAGTGGGATAAGTACGTGTGCAAGAATTTTGTAGGCCTAATGATTAGATCATTTGACGAATGAGAAATAAATTAAAATTAAAAGTAAAATTTAAAATAAAAATTAAAAAAAAAAAAGAGATATTTTTTTAAGTCACTTTCATGGCTCTGACTTTGAGGAGCTTCTTTGCCTTTAAGCTTCATGAAGTGGGACCCTAGTGTCTTCCCACGCTTGCACGCCGCGTGGACCCCACTCTCGTTGACATTTTTCTCAAAGTCATACCCTTCTTTTTTTTTTTTAAAGTCTTGCTCTAGCTAGTAGCTAGTCTCTTCTTCCTCCTCAATTTCTGTCTTCCACCTCCACCGCCGCTGCCACTGCTGCCGTGGAAATCTCCTGCCGCCATAAACTCATCTCCACTTTCCATCAAACAAGAAGTCAAAATGGAAGAATGTCATGTCCTTAGTTGAAATCCTATGTGAGTTGCCTTTGTTTAAGTCAAAATGGAAGCATAGTGTGTCCACCTCAAAATTAAATCTATTTCCTTTTCATATCAAACATTATAATTTTAGTGCTTGTCAATTTCTATCTTTTTTTTTCTTGATGCAAACATGCGTATACTACCCTATCAATTATATATATAACCAAAATAAATAAATAAATAAATATCTTATATTTTTGTGGTTAAAATTTCGTGAGATTTTACAAATTAAAAATTAATTAAATTGTTTTTAAAAAATAATTTTCATAGTTAAAGTTTATTTCAAATTTAGTGTAAGAATAATTTTTTATTACTTTTCACTAAAATTATTATAAGGTATATAATTTAAATTCTATACTGTTGGTTTGTAAAATTAATTACCCTTCTATATTCTATGATATATTAATACTTAAATTGTCTGAACTTTTTTTTTCCTTAAAAAAAAAAAAAAAGTCAAAACAAGAGGTTGTTTTATGGGGAAGGTTTTATTCGTGCTTCCTAGCGCAAATATTGGCTTTTTCGCCCTTGGTTGCGCAAGACTATACATTATGGTATGCTGTTGGTCCAAAACTGTGTTCCAAAATGGTGGCGACTTCCTTCGATGATTCATTTAGTTAATGAATCTATCCAACATGGGATTAATTGTCTGCCTCCTGAAAATCTCTGCGCTTCCTAGTTATGATTATTGAGCTCATTGTAATGATTTAGTGCATAGCACTCTACCTAATTAGGCAGACATGCTGCATATTATGTCAAATACATTTATAATGTGAAGTACTTAAAATCAAATTAAACTCCTAAGCTAATAATATCAAGTATATTTAGGCTCGCAATATATATGATAAAAATAGTTAATTCAAACATAATATATAATTCATTGTTTTAAAATTTAAATTCAAATACAGGTAAATTTATAAATTAACTAGGTCAATAAAATATAACCTATGTCATATTATATGATGACATTACATATTAACATGTTTAAAATTATTAATGTATTAAAATGAAAATATTAAAAAAATTTATTTATTTTTTTCAATTTTTTCTTTTCTCCATTCATCTGGAGTCCCACTCACTCCAGGTTAGGGTTAGGGTTAGGGTATCCATTTTCTTAAATCTTAGTTATGTATTTTCACTTGTTTTCCTTCCATTGTGAAGGAATTGGTTATTAGTCTTCACCTTTGCTAGTGCTCTTATTGTCAAATAATTCCTCAGGAATTTGTTTGGGTTATTTTGTTGTGATAGATCAACATGTGGTGGCGTTATGCACCAAACTCAAATTGACGGAGGATGAAGAGGCTGAAATTGATCTCCAAAATGTCCATGATTAGGATAGTGATTGCCTCTTGGATTTATCACTCGTTGAAGAGGTTTTATAATCCAAACTATCCTCTTGTCTGTGACGAAGAATGCTTTGGCAGAAGCCTAAAAACTTTCTAATGAATTTAGTGTTAACGAATTAGAATGAGTTTTTTTTTTTCAATTTAAGAATAGTAGTGATAAACGTAAAATAGTGCTAGAAGGCCCTTAGCACGTCAATAAATGTTTACTAGTGCTTGCTGATTGTCCAAGGAACTCCCAACTTATTAATGATGTCTTGTAAGCAGTTCCTTTTTTGGGTAAGGTTATGTGATTTACATTTTGATAGGAAGGATAAGGTCTCTGTGGAGAGGATTGATAATTGGATTAGTTAGGTGGCAACTATAGATATTGGGGATGGTTTTCATGGAAGAAGTTGACTATGATTGGAGTACTAGTTTATAAAGAGAACCCATTGCCAAGAGAGATTATAGTTTGTAACGGTGAAGGGATTATACTTTGTAACGGTGACAGAGTACGCTCTTGGTTTCCTATAAGTATGAAAAACTTCCTAAATTTGGCTATCTGTGTGGACCACTTAGCCATATGGAATCTAACTGTCCAAAAAGGAATGATAGTCCCGCTAGAGAAGATCATTTGTATGATCCATCCTTATGAGCTACTTCAAGGTTATTTAAATATCTAGGACGTCGAGTAGTTATTGTTGGTTTCACACAAGGTCTACCTAGTTCATATTTAAGCCCTAAATCTTCTAATGATTACAACAGAAACCCTACCTCAGTGAGAAGAAACGTTATTATGTCTAATAATGAAGGTACAAACCATTAAAAGTGTGTTTTAGGTTCAAATAATCGTACAGATGGGTGTCAAGCACTGAAGTAGTTTTGGAAGATAATTTAAGACCTCAATTACAATATGATAATGGAGTGGTAGCACAATCAATAACTTACTCCTAGTCCCCTAATTTAAATCTTCATGGAGTAAAGAATAGGGCTCAACAGACTAAACTTAAAAGACAAATGCATCCATTTTTCAAAATTCAATATCGCGGATCTAATTATTAGGAAAGGGGGATGCTATAATCCCTTCTTTTCTTATGATACAGTTCACATGGATGATAATATTTCTAAAAACTCCTTTAAAAGGGCCAACTTTAAATGATAAGAAATAAGATATTGCTATTGGTGGTAAGAAGATGAAAAGGGATAAAGGTCGTGGTAGAACTTATTAAGAATGCATTAGTACAAAGACTGTAAAGCAATCTCGCTAGTATACATCTCTTTAGTTGGAACCTCTAAAGCATTCATAACCCTTTGACTGTTCATTTGCTTCATAATTTAGTGAAGCATCATCACCCTTATATTTTGTTTCTTTTGGAGACTAAATTGATGAATCATGAATGGTTTGGCATTCATAAAACGTTTAATGATGATCATATAATTTTTGTTGATTATTTAGGTCATAGAGGAGGTTTAGCTTTATTCTAACATAAAGGTAGTAATATTGCCATTCACTCATATTCTTCCAATTATGTCGATTTTCCTTTCTTGATCACACGAATAAAGATTTATCGTGGGGCATAGGTATCTATGGCTTTTTAAGACTCTCTAATAAATAAAAGACATAGGATTTGATTTGAAGCCTTCACATAGATGTTACTGTACTTTGGGCTTCCTTTAGTGATTTAAATGAGATTCTTCTAGCCTCAGAGAAAAGTGATACTCTTCCTTCTAATGAGTGGGTCAATGCAGGATTCTAAGGACGCTTTAATGTATTATGGACTAGATGACATGCATTCTTTAGTTATCCATTTACTTGGATAAATGGTAGGATTGAGCATGCAAATGTACATGAGAGACTTGATAGATTCTATGCTAATTTTGGCATGATTTATTTCCAAGTGCTAAGGTCATTCATCTTCTATCCTCTTCTTTAGATCATCAACCTATCTTGCTCAGTTCGAATTCTTCTTAATGTATCCTTAAATGCAAAAAGGATAATTTTATATTTGAAGTCATATGGCTACATCATGATGAATGCGAATCAATGGTGTAGAATGGGTGAAATTCAGGTCAAGACTAAATGGTAATCCAGATTTTCAAACTAAATGATCTCAGTGTACAAAAGCTCTTAAAAATGAAATGTGGCGGTGCTTGGGTATGTATCTCAGCACATCCGTGATTTAAAATCAAATTTTGAAAATCTACAACAATAATTCCCATCTACGAAGATCTTGAATAAGCAATAAAAAGTTAGAAATGAGTTAAATGAAGTTATGGTGAAGGAAAATACTATGTGGAGGCAATATTCTCAAGCTTTCTGGCTCAATAAAAGTGATAGGATTTATAAGTTTTTTTAATAAGAAAGCAATTGATTGACAATGATACAATTTTCTCCACAGCATGAGAGATTAGAATAATATATGAAGATAGAGAGAGGAGGTCATTTTAATGATTATTTTTTAGAAATATTTTTCACAATTTCTACTTTTCTTATAGAGGAACCATTTAACTCAATTGACTCTCATCTAAGGACAATTGCTTTTGGCCAAATTTTAGAAGGAGGAGATTCTAATTGCCTTGAACCAAATGGCTCCTCTTAAGGCCTTAGGGCCAAATGGCATGCCCGTTCTTTTTTATTCTAAATTTTGGCATGTAATGGGTGTCAATGTGATTCACTTAGTTTTAGGTGTTTGGAATTCAAGGGTAATGCCTCTGAATATCAATCATACATACATTAATTTAATCCTTAAAGTTAAAAATCCTAAAGCAATTAAGGATTTAAGACTTAATTTCTCTTTGTAATGTAGTGTATAAACTCATTAGCAAAGTTTTGTTAAATAGCTTGAAGTGTGTATTGCCTTTTCTCATGTCTGAAAATTTGAGTACAGTTGTGGCTAGTAAATAAATATTTAATAATGCACTCATTGCTTTTGAATTATTCCACTATATAAAATGAAAGAAACAATGTTTTAAAAGTTTTATGGCCTTGAAACTGGATATGAGTAAGGCTTACGATAGGGTAGAATGGAATTTTATTACTGGTGCCATAGAGAATGGTTTTCCAACACCATTTTGTTAATCTAATAACTATGCGTATATCTTCTGTCATTTGCTCTTTTTCTACTAAATGGTAATTATGTTGGTCTCTTGCATCCTTCTAGAGGCCTCTGCCATGGACCTTACTTTTTTACTTTATGTGCAAAGGTCCTATTTTATATGCTTTGTAAATAATGTGCTGCTGGTATAATTTATAGAATTAAAATTTGCATAAAGTCTATCGATTACTCATCTCTTTTTTGTAGATGATAATGTTGTTTGCTAAAGCAATATTAATGGATAGTTTAGTGATCAAGGAATTATTGAATAAGTATAAAGTAGACTTGGGATAGAGCCTTAATATGAGCAAGTCTGTAATCTCGTTTAATAAGGATTTGGCCTCACAGGCTCAACACTTTACCTCTTGTTTTCTTAGCATTAAAAAAGTCAATAGCCATACTTGATATTTAGGCTATCCTACTATTATTGGATGATCGAAAAGGTTAATTTTATCTTATGTTAAAGAGCTTATCTAAAGGAAGCTTAAAGGGTGGAAGGAGAAGTTTTTATTGCAAGCAAGGAAATGAAGTTCTTATAATATTAGTTACTTAAAGAATCCTAACATATGCTATGAGTTATTTTTGTTTGCCTATAAAACCCTAAGAAGAAATTTAATTGATGATCTTGTAGTTTTGGTAGGTTAATATGGGTTTTGATAATAAGATTCATTAGATTAATTAAAGGCTCTTATACAAATCAAATAGGGATAAAGGATTGGGATTTTATTGTATTAATGCTTTCAATATATCTTTACTCACTAAGCAAGCATGGTGAATTATAATGAACCCTTAGAATCTATGTATCAGGTTATTTAAATTAAAATATTTCCTGAAGTGCTACTTTTTTGAAGCTAAAGCAAGTCCTCGAGCCAGTTATACTTGATGAAGCATAATGAGTTCTATACAAGTTGTGTAAGAGGGAATCAGCTATAAAATTGGCTCTAGTGAGAATATTCACATAAGGTGTGATGCTTAGGTGAGTCATCAACCTTGTCAAAGGATTTTATCTTATATCCCGCTTGTATGTATAAGCAATGAAACCACAGTTTCTCAACTTATAAACCTAAAAACTAGATCTTAGATTGAGACTCTGGTGCACCACTTATTATTTGACTCAGAGGCAAACACCATTTTTAGTATTCCTTATGGCTTACATAATCATATTGATAACTAGTATTGGGTTCATAGGAAAATGGGACAATATTCTATTAAAAATGGTTACTATATGGCCTTTAGAATGATTAATGGCTTGGAGAATGATTCAGACTCATCTTTAGCTTTTCCATGGCATCACATTTGGAATTTCAATATACCTCCCAAGATCAAGTCTTTTTATAGTGTGTCTTACACTATATTTTTACCTGTGTAAACCTCGTTAGAAAGAAGAGACCTTAAAGTAGGATCTTAATGTAGTAGATGTGTCTCAACTGAACCGATACTTTATGCCTTTATGGATTGCCCTTATGCCTATGTTGTGTGGTTTAGGTCATCCTTGGGCTTGTGGACTATTATTCTTCCTAGTTAGCCATTCAAAGATTGGTTTTTAGATGGACCATTATATAGATTTTTAATTCTCGAACTCTAGAAATTATTGCTATGATTTTATAGAGTATTTGGAATTCTAAGAACTCAAAAGTTCATAACTCAGTGTATAGGTACATTGAGGAGGTATCGACTGGAGCTCTTTGGTATTTATATTTTTTCCCAATTAACTAGAATCATAGAGTTTAGTGTGATCATCGTTTAAGGATAGATGGTTACCTCCATCGGGCACTATATTAAAAATTAATGTCAATGCTTCAATTTGTTTGATCTCTACCAATTGTGGCCTTGGTTGTATAATTAGGAATAACAGTGGCTCACAGTATGTTCGACAATAAGGAGGTTATTGGGTTCTTGGTCTATGGATAATATTAAAGCAATGACAATTCTTTTTGGTCTCTAGGTAGCTTTTAATACTGGTACTCAAGATATAATTATTTAAAGTGATGCATTATTGGTCATCAATATTTTGCATAACCCATCTCGTTGGTTGGCTATGATCTCTTATGTTACTTTAGAAACACTAATCTCTTTAGGTCTTTTACTATTGTTAAATATTAGTTTTCTCCTTATAAGTGTAATAAGGTGGCTCACCAGCTTACATGCTGATCTAAAGCTATCTCTTATAATGAAGTTTTCTATGAGTTAGTTCCTCATTTTGTTGTGCATGTGGTATAAAAGGACATCTCTTTCTTGCCTAGTGGTTGAGTTTTAATATAATGCTTTTTTCCATTAAAAAAATCATCAATACAAATTAAATATTAACTAATTAATTTAAGTTAAAGTTTATTGTATTATTCACACTTTAAACCCATACAGTGTATACATCAATAGGTGAAGTGGAAAATTCTCTATCCAACATAGTACTAGGAATGTCAAAAATAGGTTGGTGAGTCATGTTCATGTCGAATTGATCTACTTTGATGATAGAATTAAGATCAAAATAAATACAACCTATTTATTAATCATGTCAAATATTTCAACCCTAACGCAATATGAAAATTAAATAGGTTACATGAATATGACAAGTGTAAATGTAATCCATTTATTTAAATGGGTTGTGCAGATTATAAAATTTAATACGATCTATTTAACTTGTATAACATGTATAATAAACAAAATATTATTTTTTTAAAACAAATCTAAAATAATGTCTAGAATTTAGCAATACACAAATATAATTATAAAAATATTATTTTTATAAAAAGTAGCAATAAATGACTAATTTTTTATTTAAAATTATAATAAATTATACAAATTTTAATGAGTCATGTCTTATCGTATCGGGTTGACACCACCCAACACAACATATATAATTAAACGGGTTATAAATATGTTCACTTATCAACCATAACATGATATGGTTAAATCGTGTCATAAACAAATTAACTCATTTTTAATGTAAATTCATTTAATTTCAACCTTAATTTACCAATCTGGTGTTCCTGTATCACATCTCTAGAATATACATGTTTACTTTTTCAAATTACGGAGAAATGTAAGATTTAAATACTTTGAAAGAAAATTATTTTTTTTAAATGATTTAACTTTCTATTATTAAAAACATTAGCAAAGATAATGAGTGGCCTGACTTTTATAGCTAGGAGAAGAAAAATAATAATACATCAGACAATGTGTTTTGTTGTGTATGAGTAGTGAAAGATGTAAAGTAAACATCTTAATTGACTTATGCAGAGGTCAAAATGATATCTTAATAATTCTTGACTAAACACAAAGATGAACTTGCACCACACGTGAATTATTCAATTCCGACATTATTGAAAAATGACTTTATTATTTTTATTACACAATTTCATAGAATCTAAGACCAAATGAAAATGGATTCATTAATTTTAATTTATTCAATATAGAGACAAAATTTACGTGATTAAAGGACAATTTTTGACGTTGCCAGTTGCCACTAAGGGGTTCTGTTTGATACGATGCTGCTGAGTTTGAATGTCAAATTCCTTCAGGTGATGTTATTTTTCACCAAAATCGTTATTAATGTTATTAATCCATTTGTCTTTTATTGCTTATCTAATCAAATCACTCAAGTATGGAGGGGAAAGAATATTCCATAGCTTTTTATCTATTTTTAAATCACGTCAAAAAATAATATAAATTTAATTTTCATATTATATTGAAATTATTTTTTTATTTTTTAAATTAGTAAAATATAATTTAATAAATCGTACAATTTTAATCGATTTCTTAACACTTATTAATTCGATCTTTTATATTTATTGAAGAGCAAAAAAAAATACACTTTCAATTTCCCTTTTAATCCGATAGTAAAAAAAAAAAAAAAAAAATACATGAGGAAGCGAGTGAGTCATAAAGCATTACATTATTAAGAATCATCTTTAAAACCTTACCCAACAACTTCAATTTTTGGTTCTTTCTTTTTGTCATAGTTAAAGATGAAAAAGTGATAGAAATTTGAAGCTTTTATGCTACAAAGGAAGCTCTTTCTGCTTCACCAACATCAATTTGCAGTTACCACTGGCTCTGGGAGTTAGCCTTGTGGGAGGGCTCTATCAATTTGCCGTTAAGAGCACACGCACCAAGTTGAAGATGTATCCTCTTTCGTTGGGGTTAGGCTGCGGCCAATTCCAACACTCCCATCATATTTGAGTAGAAAGTGAAAGTTTTTTCTTAAAAAAAATAAAATAAAATAAAATTATCACAAATAAGTTATCTCTCATGGAACAAATTATTTGGGGTACACTATAGAATTGGTCATAAAAAAAGTATTGGTTAAAAAAACATTGTTGTGTTTTTGCAATTTGATATGATTAATTGGTCTAAATTTAGCTCATTTTCTCTAATTGGTGAAAAAACAATTCTTTTGGTTTTTTTTTTTTTTTTTTTTTTTTTTCTATAAGTGGTTAATGCTTTATTTGACATTAAGATTTTAAACGCGTTATATATATATATATATATATATAAAGTAAAGCCTACTTTTTTTAAAAAAAAAAAAGTTCATCCAAAAAATTTTCTCAAAGTTTCAATGTCAACTATTTTGAGTTTTAATTAAATTCTAAAATTTATCATCATTTTTTAATTGTATTAATTTATTTTATGATAAACTTTATTGTTTTAATTTTATACAAATTGATCATAAGTGCAAATGAAAGTTAAATAAAATTGAAACTTTGAATTTATAATAGCATAAATAAATAGAATTTATTAAAGATATTGTTTGTATAGGCTCTACTACTTCCTCTATTATTATATGTTGCTATATTTCAATTCTTGTAATCTATCAGCATACTTGTATATATATTCTTAAATGTATCAATACAATACAAGTGTAATTCATTACTCATCTTCATTTCTAAGTTGGTATCAGAGCAAAATCACCATGGCCAACAACTCTAGCTCAAACCTATCGTCTTTTTCAATTTCCTCTTCTAGCTCTTTTTCTTCAACCACTCAATTACCTTCATTAATCCCTCTCACATCAGCAACTACTGCAGCTCCTACACATATTCAACAAATCTTTTCTATAAAACTCAATTCCAAAATTATATTTCATGGAAACTTCAATTCCAACCCTTACTTAATTTGTATAATCTTCATGGAGTTCTTGATGGTTCAGAACCTAAACCACCTAAAGAAATTCAATACCCCACCACTCAAGTTCTTAAACCGAATCCTGCCTTCAAACTTGGTTCACCAAAGATTAATTTTTGTTTTCATGGCTTTTGTCCTCTATATATGAAGAAGTCTACCCTCATTTTATTAGATTAAATTTAGCTACTACTATATGGAAAGCTTTAGAGATTGCATATGGCATTGTTAACAATGCTCAATGCACCCAACTATTTATTGAGTTACATAACCTGAAGAAGGATGACAAATCTATCTCTGAATATCTTTTCCAAGCCAAAAGCATAGTTGATTCACTCACCTTAGTTGGTGAATCAATTCACCAATAGAATTTAATGCTATAGTTTATCGACAATTGGGTGATGATTTTAATGGTGCTATTGGTGCCTTGCAATAATGGGTTGAACCACATTCCTTTAATGATCTTTATGGACAGCTGGCGAGGTCGACATTGTTCCTTTACATTCGGCAGAGGTTCATCTATTTCCAATCGAAATTTTGGACTGTCATGTCAGATTTGTGCCTACACAAATCATATTGCAATAGACTACAGGTGATGATTTAATCGAAACATTCAATCCCGATATAGTGCAAATCAGTTTTCTGACTCACGCAATAACACTTTCTCTTTATCATATGACCATTCGTCCTGGAGCATTTTTAATTCTCCACAAGCACATCTATCTCTCCTTCGACCATCTCCATCTTCAGCAACACCCTTTAAATGGTATCCGAACATTGGAGCTAGCCACCATATAACTTTGGATCTCACTTCCTTAAGTTTTGTCAATGAATACAAAAGTAATGCCTTCGAAATTGGAATTTTTTTAAGAATTTAAGTCTAGCTAATTTTAAATATTGGAATTATGCCTTTGAAGCTGCGATTTTTTTAATTAATCATATGCCAACAAAGTCACTTGTCAGTAAAATTCCTTTTCAAATTCTTTTTTAAAAACCACCTGATTATTCTTTTTAAAGAATTTTGGATGTGTTGTTTACCCACTTTTACGTCCATATAATAGATATAATTTTTCCTTGTAAACTAAGAAATGCATTTTTGTTGGTTATTCAACTTATTATCATGGTTATAGATATCTTGATTTAGAGTCTGGAAAAATTTATATGGCCTACCATGTCCAATTTGATGAAACCATATTCCCATTTACTAAACCGATCCAAACATAGTCCTCACCACCGACAAATTCTTCTCCCACACCATGGTTGCAGCTTACTCTTCCAGTACCTCAATTCACTAATTCTAAGGACTCTTTATCAATTATGTCTCCTTCCTTAACAACTCTTATTTTCTCTCTTTCTAACTCTATCTCGCCTTCTTCTTGTCAATCTGTATCCTCATCACCTTCTAACTCCTTTACCAACTAAACCACTTCTCAACAAATATTCAATCCATATGACATTAATCTATTTGTTGATATACTTTTATCCTCTACTCTAACTCAACCACCTGAGCCTAATCCATCACGCCTACACCTAATTCAATTACGACCTACCACTATTGCCAAAACTCATCATTATGCTAACCTTGCCCCAACTACACCATCTTCAACCATTCTCTCTCAAGCTTCATCTGAACCACCACCCACCACTTTCAAACAAGCCATCAAACACCAACAGTGGCAAGATGCTATGCACAATGAGCTTCAAGCCCTTTACCATACCAACACATGGGTACTTGTTCCTCCTCTCTTGTATGCCAACATAGTGGGGAATAAATGGGTTTATAAAATTAAAAGGAATACAGATGGTAGCATTGAGCGATACAAAGCTCGT